>CM054058.1:253380775-253980775 GCA_028641055.1 Alopecurus myosuroides
AGGTCTCACCCTATTCTCCGATGAACCCCGTCACAAAGGCCTAGTCCACCTTCCACTATTGACCCCCTTTGAGGCGGGAATCGAATCATTTACAAAAAACTTGGGGCACACACCCACAACCAAATTGGGGGCTCCCAACAATCTTGAATCACCAAGAGTAGCGAAAATCCTAGGTTCTGCACAAGAGGAAACCCTAGGCAAAGATCCCTCAAGCAAATGAGAGGGGAAAGGAAATTCGGTTGGTGAAGATGTAGATCCGGGGCTTCTCCTTCAATCCTCCAAGTTTCAACAAGTTTGGGTGGAGGAGATGGGAGATCTAGCTTGGTGGGTGAGCTCCATTAATGGGGCTTTAATTCTGGACGAGCTACCCCTTGGGGAAGAAGGGGAGCATCTATTTATAGCTCCACCAAGAAACTAGCCGTTTTCTGCGCTGTCGAAGTTTAGTCTGGAATAATTCTGGTACATACGGAATAATTCTAGGCTCCTGGAATAATCTGGAGCAATCCGTATGGTAACAGAAGAAATCGCGTTCATGTCGGAATCGCTCCGGATTGGTCCGGAATAATTCCGGATAGCAACAGAGGTTTTCGCGGTCATGTCGGAATCGTTCAGGAATGGTGCGGAATAATTCCGGGTTGCACTAAAACCTCCTTCTTCGAGCAAGAAAAACGCCGCCCGAACTTTAATCGTCTTCGCCATTTCTTAGACACCGTTTATGTGCTGATATTGGCTATGACCTTTTCAACAAAAAGCACACACAGTTAAAACTTCATTTATGTTGTTAACAAACACACAAAACATAGAGATATCGAAAATACACTTTCAATCTCCCCCTTTTTGGTGTTTGATGACAACATAAAGATTCACGGGGATAAACAAGGTGAACATAAGGAAATGGTCTCTAAAATATAGACGGATCTCCCCCTCAATATGTGTCCTGTGAGGCACGCATTTGATAGGCTTTTGCTCCCCCTATGTTTTAGACACCAAGCAAGCTAAGCAAGTTCACAAAACATGCAAATAGATATAAAAATAATGTAAGAAAGCATGATAGTAGCATAACCACGGGTAGGGTGACATAACCAAGTCACAAGGTTCCACACAGATAATAATAAAAGTTTGCAAAGACGAAAAACAACTAAAGAAACCGGAGCACAAGCCTATAAGATCGAAATGAAAGGCAAATAAGACTTGTGCTCCCACCCTTGCAAAGCCCGTGATGTCCAAATAGGGGACTCCTTCTCCCCCTTTGGCATCAAGACGTCAAAAAGGGAAAACGAGTTTAACTAGCGTCCCAAGAGATCACTCGATGTCGTCATCTACTCCGCAGTGCTCCTCTTCATCTTCTTCCTCTTCAGGCTCATGATCTCCACGGTTGCCAGCATCATCAAAATCATCTTCAGCAGATTCCTCTTCATCATCAACATCAGCCGGAGGCACCCCAAAGTAGAAATCATCATCATGAATCTCGGGCATCTCAGTAGGAACATAGATAGCAACAACGAGGTATGGAGGATCCTCAGTCACATGGATCCCAGCAGCTCGACAGTCAGTGTTCTGAATGCGGCGATTCTCCTTGGCTAGCTCCCTAGCCTCATGGGCAATTGCCCTAGTGTCACTTCACATACTAAACATTGCCTTGAAGAACTTGGCAATGCCACTAGAGGGCTGACGCTGAGAAGCACTACTCGAAGAAGCAGAAGGAGTAGCTTGAGACATCTTGGACTTGGCCTTGGTGTACTGAGGAATCTCAACACCATGAATGAGGGTACGCACCATCTTCTTACCCCTGACCACTGGAAATTCCTCCATGATCTGAACTCCCAACTTGGCATTGATAAACCTCTGAATTAGGGGGCCAAAGGCAGGCTTCCTCTTCTCCATCACACCAATGCATATCTCATGGTACAGAAAATCCATCACATCTATCCTCCTCTGATTATGGGGCTTAGTGAGCAACATGAGGTTCAACATATAGGCCCTAATGGCTAAGTAGTCACTAGCCTTGGCCACAATAGTGGCACGGAAGATCTTGGACATAAGATTGTAGTAAGGGTATATGTTGGAGTTGAATGGCCTAGTCTTGCCCTGAACATCAGGAGGATAGCAGAATTCCAAGATGGATTTGTCATATTCTGAGTTGTCATGTACCTTGTAACCATGATGACCATAAGTGTCCTTCCATTTGTAACCCAGAGCATCAGCAAATTCACATAAGTTGCTAGTGACCTTCTCCTCCCCACACATCCAAGTCATAGTGCGCACGGCATCACCCGTGCAGTGCAGAGTGCAATAGAACCGAGCCACCAAGTCCGGACAATACTCACACTCAATCTCCAGAAGTGGTGCCACATTGAGCTTTACCAAGCACTCATGAACATGACGAAGATCACCATTCTTGTGCCTATGATAGAACTCCATGTCAACCTGAACCTGCTCACAGACAAGAGGATCCTGTGTGGAGTAGAACTCATCCCATGCCTTTTGCTGAAGGTTAGTCCAAAAACGTGGATCTTGACAAGTGGGCTCGGCAAAACGGTATGGGTTCCTCCTCTTAATAGCTTTCCACTGAGGCACGGAGAAAGATTTCAGATTCCCTTCGGGCAGCTTCTCAACCAAATCATCCTCACGATTCCCGACACGACTACCGGAAGTGCGACCCCTTTGAGGGCGAGAACCCCTTCCAGCGGTGGACTTCCTCTTGGTACCCGTACGAGAGCTGCCACCTGTGAATAGAGGAAATAGAGATAGCAGGAGATGAGTGCATATGCCAAACGGGAAACAAAAATCTCCATAAAGTTTGATGTAGTGCAAGTTTTCGAAAATTCTGGCAGGATCCGGAATTATTCCGGATGGGTCCGGAATTATTCTGGGTGCCGGAATTATTCCGACATGGTCCCGAATTTTTTCGGGACCCTCAATTTGAATCGAGAAATCCCCAAAAATTCGATTTCTTGACTTACCAACTGCACCCAACTTAAGGAAAACCTTGGACAAGATCCTAGATTGAAATAAAGTGCAGGAAATTATGCGAGTGACAAGTATGAGATAGATCTAGGTCTACTTTGGAAGATGGTTAGACTAGATCTATGATGGTATGGAGACTCGGGTATGGAGATTAGCCAAGGATGAACAAGTTGATAGGAACTCGGATCTAGATCAAACCCTAGGTGAAGATTTCATCTAGAACGAAAACCAACCAACAAAATCGAAAAAGGAGAGAGGCCAATCAAAATACCTTCCATGGGGGTTGTCCTTGTCCAAAGAGGGATAAAAAAATCCTCCCTAGGGGCAACGGGGACGAATGCTGCAAAGTTTTGGTGGCTAGGGCACGAGAGGAGGGGAAAAGTGAGAGAAAAACTCCCTCCCGTGCATGCTTGGCCTTTTATAGGCGGAAAAAATGTTAGGCCCGGAATGGCCCGGAATGAATCCGGTCGGTCCGGAATTATTCCGGAAGTCCCGGAATTATTCCGACTGGGTCGGAATTCGAGCACTTCCGGATTAATTCCGGCCTATTCCGGATTTATTCCAAACTAGACCAGAGAATGGCAGTGGAAATGGCTAGGAATTGTGGGACTTAGTGTGGAGTAAGGCATATATGAACATAGGGGAAGGAAAATGGACAAGGAAACATAAGGGGTTAGAAATTCCTAGTCTTACTCCTCGGGAAAGATACAAATAAGATGCAAATAGCAACGAGAAGTAGTATTCAGAGAAAAAAAAACTTAACAATCCAAATGCAACCAACTAAGAACCAACTCTTCAAATAAGAAGAGGTTGTTGGCCTAAGCCACCATGTAAGAGTTCATGGTATGCAACCGCGAAGATATATCTTGGGGGAATTACCATTACTCAACATTGAAGCTCACAATTCAACATTAGAAAAAGAGAGATAACAATCAATTTTTTCTTTGGGAATGATGGGGGGAGGGAGAACCCAATGTGTTAGGATAACACTCCCCCTATGTCCATGCCTACACCTAAACCCAAACACGTTTCATCTATAGAGGTGTGTGCAAGATCCTCAAGTCACACTCCTAGAATCAATGATGTTTAGTTCATTCCTCAAGTACATGAATCTTGCATCGTCGAGTGGCTTCGTGAAGATATCCGCAAGATTGTCCTTGGTGGGCACATATGCGAGAGCAATATCACCTCTTGCCACATGGTCACGGATGAAATGATGATGAATCTCAATGTGCTTCGTTCTTGTGTGTTGCACGGGGTTGTAAGCGATCTTGATGGCACTTTCATTGTCACACATGAGAGGCACCTTATGCAAATGAACATCATATTCCTTGAGAGTTTGCCTCATCCATAGCAATTGGGTGCAAGCACTTGCGGCAGCTACATACTCGGCTTCGGCGGTGGAGAGAGATATTGTAAGGACCCCAGACCGGCAGTCTGAAACCCTACGTATGCATACATTCACGATCCCAGAAAGATCAGTCGTGAACAACATACACAGTTGGCACACAGAAATACATCATCCATTACACGAATACATAAAGGTATTACATAAAAGATCACATGATCAAGTTTAACGCAACTGCCCATGGGGCAGGCAACTTATCAAACACAGCGGAAGACAAATAAAACACAACGTAGTTGAGCCCAAGTCACGCCTTAACCTACAGGCTGCTGACCCGGAGACGATCCTAGTTCGCAAAGCCGTCAACTCCGTACTTCTCTTCATAGATATCCTTTGGAGGCTCCTTCTCCAAATCTGATAAGTAGATACCAGGGGCGAAACCATAATGAGTACATTTGAATGTACTCAGCAAGACATCCATCATATCACTTACCAACATGCAAGTATGCTTATATGGTGGAATAGGTAAGCTATAAATAGGGTTCACTATCAATGGTGTTCATATATGATGACACCACAGTTGCAGTCAGGTTAATCTGTATCTTCGTTGAAGAAGATACTTCAGAATAAAATAATATAGTTTTATTTCTCTTGTAGATATCATATGTACAAGAGGTTTGGTAAAGTTTTGTTTAAAGAATATTTTCTCTTTGCAAAACTTCTTGGAATCAGTTTCCAGAATTCTTGCGTAGAGTAGAAAAGGTTTTGTTTGCAAAACATTTTGTTTTGTATAACATCATCTGGCTTTTCATCATCGACGATACCTCCACGGTATAAGTTTCCATTCCTTTCCGAACTTCACAAGTTCAACACTTCCTTTCCAAAATTTCCCTTTCAAAACTCCTTTTTGAAAACATTGACACAATGCTAGCTACATGGCCATTCAACTGTCCATATCCGAGGACGCGGCTTCTTCGAAAAAGTTGTACTCTGCAGAGGTGTACACATCCACCAGATCCAGTACACCTCCCGTGAACAATCACGGACTGTAACAACAGTATGTAAACATCAGGTATCTGATCATAACCATCCACTATGTTCAAGCTAGAATATGCCTATCTCTCAGTTTTAATCTCCTCGGCACCATGTCGCACATCGCCATGACAGGAGACTCAACCGATGCAACCGGAGGGAAAATTAATCCCACACTTTATATGCCTCAACATTGGGAGTTTTGACGACATTCGGTTCGAGGGTACGACGCCCCTTATAGCAAGTGAGATAGCACACACTAATAAGAACAAACTTCAAGTTAAGCCCCGTGCCCATGTTAGGGTAGGGTGGCAGTACGGTAAAGGTTGTCCGGCGAAGACTAGGTTATGTGTCATTTTTGAAAACACCACTTTCTCAAAAATGACCACTTCCACATTCCTCCGGAGAACAAGGATCCGCCTTTTCTCCGGGTTTTTCCGTAAAGCCTTTGTTTTGTAGAATCACAATTTTAGGGTGTCCACTTAGGGACTAGTATATTTGATGGTAATAAATACCATAGGGTGGCTTATGGGCTTGGTATTACCAAGTTTAACTAATGGCATGATAGTAACCTATAATATAGTATAGTAGTAAATTCCACCTCAAAAATAGTTTTGATAATCAAGTTTTTTGTAAAACTTCAGAGGTAAAACATGCATGATATATAATGGTAAGTATTGTATCAGCAAGCAATCAGGATGCTTGCCTGGTATCTCTTTGTGTCCCTGGTTGTTGGAGTGACTGGAACTTGAAACAGAGCTTCACGACACTTCCTTCCTCTTCGTTTTCTAACGTCGTAAAAAGAATAAAGGACACACATTCAGAACCAAACAAGACAAACAAGGCTACAAGTAATACATACAGCAAGCAATCAAGAAGTACCACCCAAGTTCTCAATTTTTCCCTTAAGAAAAATTGGCATAAAAACTATAGTTGAAAAGTCTGTTTTTTTTTTTCTAGTGTTTATGTGTGGCCAATTCAATGATTTTTAGTTAAGAACACCATGGACCAGTGGGGTAGAGCACATGTTACTAGACAGTAGGTTGTCACATAAAACACATTTTGATGTCTAAAAATTCCCACAACAATCTCTATGGCTAGCACACATAATTTGCTAAATTACTCAAGTGGTGAAATAAGCTCATGACAACAAGTCAAACCTATTTTTCCACCATGAGGCAAACATACCAGTGGGTGTTCCACTAGCAAATATGCTCACCAAGAGGTTAATAAGCCTCTGGTCACTTTTATGAAAGGGCTCAAAACAAACAAACAAACAAGCATCCAAAAACTCCTACTCATACTAGTAGAAAATTTAGGAAAAATACTAGACTAGTTTAGGCTACACTAGTTAATTTTATGCACAAGTGTGCAAGCTAGCAGAGGAAAAATACTCCTCTAACCAGTACCATAAATGCTACTGGATACCACAAAATAACATAAAAAGCATAGCTAGGAAACAGGGAAAAACTATGCTTAAAATGCTACACATGTGAGAAGATTAATTCATAGTCATCCAAGTGTTACTCATGCTTTTATGCTACTTAAGAGGAAACCTATCAGAGGTGAAAACCCTAAGATAATAATGCCACAAGGACATTCCATCCTCTGGTTTCCACACCAAAGATTCATATTTTTCCCTAAGGGAAAACAAGACAAAAAGCATACATGAATATCCTAGTGTGAAATCTAGTCCTTAAGCATTTCTATTTTAAACCCATTTCAAAAACAAGCACCAAGTATCTAGAGGTTCTATAACCAAAATAACAGTACCTAAATGGTACTAGTTTCATGAGAATTAATCTAGCAATAAGCCTAAAAAGCATTTAAAGATCTACTCAAAACATATATAAAAGAAACACATCTAGTGTGGGGGAAATAATGTTTCCACCAAAAATGCAATGAAACCAGTGGGTGTTCCACTAGCATATCAAAGCATTAAGAGGTCACAATGCCTCTGGTCCACTTGCTAAAAATTTAACAAAAGACTAAACAAGCTTCTAGTGCAATAACAATACTAGCAGAAAATAATAGGGTGCTTAAATAAGCAAGGCACTGCTACTCATGTTATTGTTTTCACACAAGTGAAAACTTTAGGGGTCAAGTACTCATAACAAACTTATCAAAATGCTACTGGACCTATGGATACAACCCAAAAATATGTGGTCACAAAACCACAAATATTAATACCAAAAATTCCACACATGAGGGAATTTTTCCAAACATTCTCATAGTAATGATTTAGCTACTCATGCTTTTCTACCAAATCAAAAGCAAGCTATCAGAGGTGATAACAACACAAACTAAGTATCAACATGGTGCTGTATCTAATCTCTCAACAAAACAATTCAATCACTTGCACACAAAGTTAATCAATCAAAAATTGCTATGCAAGTATTACTAGAGAATAATCATATGTTAATAATAAAAATCCTATTGCTTCCCCACTCAATTCCACACAATCTAACATGCTAAAATAGTTAAGTAACACTTATAAAACAAGTTCACACAACTTATACATGCTAGAAAACAATATGGAAACACAAAAATATGATAACACAATTTAATTACTTAAAATGCCAAAATGGCAGAAACATGCAAAACAAAGATATGTCCACCAAATTTTGTAGGATGCTCTAAAAATTAAACCCTTCTAGGTTTGGATAGCCCTAAGCATATACAATACCATCCAATTTAGTTTGCATCAAAATTCATCTTTAATTAATTTATAAAAATCACCAAAGTGCTCACTGGTGTTTTACCAAATTGCATGCCATTTCAAAAATACAATGAATTTGGAAGCAAGGTTAACTTCTTCAGTTAGGAAATTTCAAGGGCTTTCCAATGCAATTGGCCTCACTTCATTTAGAGTTGTAAAATAAAAATGGTGCTCATTTTGGTGTTTCTGGTAGCTGTTACCAAAACATTTTTCATTTCAAATGTATCCATCCAAATGTAGATCTACAACTTGGAGATGGTTTAGAATTAGTTGAGGTACCACTGTAAATTTTAGTTTGGTCAAATTCATATTTTAAGTTGCCTTTTTGAGCCAAAAGTAACCATGCAACAATCTGTGAAAAATAAATGGAAAATAAAGTGTTGTTGGGCCAGATCCAACTGCTGGGCCGTCCTGGATCTTCCTCACCGCGCGCGGATCCAGCCCGAGTCGCTGACTCGCGGGCCAGAGCGCCACAGTGGCATCCACGCGGGCACAGCCGGGCCCCACTGGCCAGTTTGACTCAAATGCGCGCGGGTCAAGGCAGCTGCGTCAGCGTTGCGTCACTCGCCGGCGGGAGCGTCTCCGGCGAGCTCGAATCCGTCGCATCCGTCCACCTATTCGCGAATAAAAGGTACCTACACGATGCTTACGACGAGGGGAACCAGGTGGGGTCTGTCTCGTTTCCCGGGAGTGGCCGGAGAGCGGCCGGCGACGAGGGCATGCGGCGGCCGGACAACACGCACGGAACGACGGCGATTTAGGGGGTTAGGGAAGGGGGAAAATGGTCGGGGGGATTCCCCTGCTCACCACGAACGTAGAGGAGGAGTCGGTGAGGTCGGAGAGGACGCGAGGGCGCGGGAATGGCTCGCCGGAGTCGCGTCGGGCTCGGGGAAGAACACGGACGGCGCGGGCACCACGCTGCGTTTCGGCTCGATCTCTTCGGCAGGGAGGACTAGGACGACGAGGCGGAGACATTAGGCACCACGGCAGCCGCCGGTGAGCTCCCATTTGGCCGAATCGACGGCGACCCAAAAACTAGGGTTTCGGTTGTGGCAAAAATATCTAAGAGAGAGAGTTTTTCCGAGGGGGAGAGAGAGAGGGGGCAGGTAGCAGCCACTCGGGGGGGTTTTATCTATCTAGGAGTCTTCTACTCGAAGGCAATGGAGCATGGGCCTCCATGCCCTCTGCTGCGTCATCTACAGGAGGAAGAAGAAGGTGTGACTAGGATTACATTTTGGTCCCTGGAGAATTACAAGTAGGTCCCTGTACTCTCAGAAAATGGATGTTTTCCCTAGGCAAACAAAGTTAAAATTTAATTTCCTTTTGCCCAAAATTCTAATTAGTTGAGATGCACAACATATATGAAAATTGGCTCAATTAGATAAACTTCATAATTCAAAGTTGTTCAAATTTGAATTCTGACATAAATGGACATTGAATTTATTAATCTACTTAGGAGCTTCCAAAAATGATAATTTTTGGCACACAATCCTTATTTGATGTGTTACTTATGTGGTAGAAAATTCAAGTCATTTAGAGTTACTTCATAGAACAAACTTGTTCAAATTTCAAAAAGGTGCTGTCAAGAAAACAGGGGTTTTTGGCAATTTAAATTATTCAAAAACTTGTGCCCTTTTGGTTTTCATTCTCATTTATGATATAGAGCATGTGGTATTTATTTCATGGCATTTGGGAAAAGTTTGTAGAACAAACTTGTTCAAAATCCCAAATGTTGCTGTGGAGAAAATTCATGTTTTCAGGGCTTTAATGGATTCAATTTTTGGTCTCCTCTTGTGTGTGTTCCTTATTTGATATAAGGAAGCAATGGTATGAATTTCAAATCATTTGAGGAAAGTTTCCAATAGTAACTTGTTTCAGTTTTCTGTTTCTAGAAATATTGGAATTTCTATTTAATAAGACACTTGGCTTTTCTTTAACAATGCTTTGCCAAAATATTTATGTGACTAGAGATAGCAAGTCAATGCTCTCCAATACCTTTGTTTTTAAGCTTGCAAGGTTGGAAAAACATTTGATAATATTTTGGTGAAGCATTTAAGAATGCCTCTTTTTCTGATAATCCTTTATGGAAATTTATTAAGTGTTTCATCTTTCTTAATTTAGGTCTTGGAATAATATTCAACAAGTATGAGATTCATAAGATGTTTTTGGAAAGCTCTTTGATCAATATTTACCTTAGAAAATATTGCCAAAGTCATTGGAACAATATGTTGAATATTTTTATCATTGGAACAATATGTTGAATATTTTTAGTTTACTGCTTTGCTATCCTTTTAAGTTTGCAAGTTTATATAATTAGTTTGTTTAGTTGCACTTAAACAACCACAAACAAACACAACCAAGGTTTATTAGTAAAGCAATTAGCAAAACAACTGTGTTAACAGGTATTCCAAAATTGGGATGTGACAGGTCTTCCCCCCTTAAAAAGAATCTCGTCCCCGAGATTCACAAGCGAGGACTAAGGGAGGGCCAACAAACACAATGTTAGTGTTGGAGTGCAGGTGCTTCCCCCCTTTGACTTTTCTTGGGAGGAGGGGTTCATCCCTAAATTAGTGAATTCACTCTTAAAAGAAGTACACCAGTACTTGTTTTTAGGTCCAAAACTTTTGTTTCAAGTTTGAACAAAAATTAAGGTTAGTGCAGAACTACCTGGAAAAATACCGTCAATTATTTACATGAGTTCCTAGGTATATCCCACATATTACATACCACATATGGAGTGGTGGACCACTCTCATAATAAGGTATATAAGAAGCTAAAAACATAGCTTGTGGGTGCAAAGGTTAGGTTGCTAAGGTAAAATAAACAGACAGAATAATACCCATGGCAGTGGGCATTACTCACCACAAGCAACTATCACTTAAAGTGTTCATGATTTTAGTTGGATGTTTTAGTTTCATAAGATACTCTTAAGCACAATCATAACACAAGTATAAACTCATGCTAAGGTAAAACATTTAAACAAAATCCAATAAGCAAGCAAACAACACCACAGATGAATAGATTATTTATTCACTGGGTTATTGTTTACTAGAGGTTTTGGAATCCATCAATCATGAATAATTTAGCAAACAACCAGTAGCTAAAAACCAATGAATTCATTCATAAAGATACTCTAAAACACCATCTTTACACAAGATAAAAACTCCTATTACATAGGCATAAAAATTCAGGACTGCGCAAATAACACACTAGTATGAAAAATCTACACCAGCATGCTATAAGAGATAATCATATCCTATAACCATAGAACATGAAACTAAATAATTCATGGCATTATAACAGAAGTAATAACTTCCTAAACATGCTATATCAACACATATACTCATAAACTAAAAAGAGGGTAATACTAGAGCAAAAATCACCATTTTGTAGTGGTGAAACTAGTTTCACTCTAGAGAAGCAAACAATTGTTATCATGATGTTTAAAACTAAACAAGCAAGTCATGAATATAAAATGTACCTAATAACAGTACACAAAACTTACTCATGTTAGTAAGCACAAACATCAAAACAATCCCATGATACAAGTATTAAACATGCAGAAATTTCTTCTAGCAATTTCTGTTTTCTTTAACCAATTACTAGCAAACAAGCAAGTTATAACTCACACAACCAGTAGCTATGAAATTAATGAAAAGTTATCTAAACCTTTTCAAAAATCCATACACTCAATTTAAAATTATTCACAAACAATCTACCAATCAAGAGGAATTTATTTTATTTTGTGAACAATTTAATTTTAGCACACGATAGTGAAACATTTCTTAACATGATACCCCTAAGGAATATTATGCTAACAAAAGGATCACACCTAAACATATTAGTATTTACTAATAAGAAATAAACTTCTCACTTTCATAGGTGAAAAGAAACAATTATATTTTCCATGGTGGAAAATAGAAATCAATCACATAGTGAAACATACTATTTTTACACATGTGTATGGTTGGGGATTTTCATCCTCAAGCCAAAATACAATGGGACCAGTGGGCTATGGCCTACTAATACCAAGTAAAAATAGGTACTAAACCTCTGGTTACTCATGAAAAACTTTGCATACAAGATAAAAATATAATGCTATTTAATCTAGTGAAGCAATACTAGTGCATATTGATAGCAATTCTTACACATGCTTTACTATTAAGAGACATGCAAGCTAATAGAAGTACAAGCATCAAAATAACAGTACCTAAATGTTACTTGACTCAAAGAACACATAGCACAAAATTTATCAAATCATTCACACAAAGATCTAGCTTTCACAATAATTCCAAATAATAAAAACTGGAAAAATAACAAATGTTACTCCTGCTTTGCTATAAGATCACATGCAAGTTAATGAAGATAACAACATATAAATAACAGTACCAAAATGGTACTGGATCTATCATAACCATATCAAAAATCTAGGTACAACAAATCTATAAGGATTTTCCCACTCAACAATCCAAATAATAAACTAGAAGGTAACAAATGCTATTCATTTTTATTCGAGTTTCCAATCATGCACACACTTTCTAAGGTAGATTTATTGTAATAAAACAACATAATAACAAGTCCTAACAACTCCATATAAGTTAGGAAGCGAGATTGAATAAGACACAAATTTATTTCAATCAAGAGCACACAAAGAAACAAAAACAGGAAAACTGTTGTTTTCCTAGATCTATCACAACCATTCCATTGCTCACTTAATTTCTAAACCCCGAATTTCATAGTACCTACAATGTCTACCAAGTTTTGATTTCCAAAGTAGATACACCCGATATCCTATTGACTAGTAAACGAATAGGTCATCATCTTATTTTCTCGTGACTTCTCCTTTTTACCAACTATATTAAAAGGTGTCTTAAGTCACTTAATTTCTTGGTTTAGAAAGAGTTGTCAGTAGTTTGCATGCTTTGGTTAGGTGTCAACCTAAGATTATACCAAACATGTTAGTCTTGTTAGCTTTCTATTTAATCATGTTTGTCCGACAAGATACGACTAGCGTCATACGTCGAATATTGAATTGTGCTCTTTTGATTGGCTTTTGAGGGGGTTTGCGCATCATGGCATGTGAAGACTTCTTTTGCACATTTCTCCAGAGGAGGGAGGTATATAACTTTTAAAAGGGGATTTCTCTTGTTGGGTATTTTAAAAGGGAACATAAAAAAAAACGTGCAACGTTTAGCTAACAGGGTAAATAGAGTCTTTTGCAAACAGACAAAACAGAGAGGTTTTGGTCAGTATTGGTTGGTTTATTCACGCCTTTCTTCTTTGAGGGTTGTCGTTGTTGGAGCTTTATCTGTTGGAGTGCATCACTGGTAGCAATGCTATCAGCTCGTGTGGCTTGATGGTCCTCTATTAGGTCCAACGGTGCTTTCATTGATTGTGGGGGAGATGGTGATGGTTCACGACGGTGGCATTATGAAGCGAAAACAAGTATAAGTCTAAGCAACAAATTCTTGTTTTTGAATACTATACTAACATTTTTGCTTGCAAAAATTTAACACGAGGCGATTCAAAAACAAGAGCGGGGCAATCACAAATTTGCAAAACTTGAGCACTCCGCAAACATATAGAAGCCTAGATGAATCAAAATCTACACCACACAATAGCACAAAGTCCTATGGACACACATAAGCAAGCCAAAACACACAAGCAAGACTCCATTGGGGCTACGTAGGGGGAATGATCCAAAATCCTAGAAGTGGCTGAAGAACTATATCTACTTCTGACCATCATCACTGTAGAGCTAGGCAATTATTTTGGTCTTCTCGGGACAACGGCAAGTATAAAAGTTTTTTGGATAGAAACAAGATACTAGAAGTAAAGTTTTGATAAAACTTTATGCAACAATCTGTTTTTGAAACTCCAACTATTTTCTGGACAGAAAACTTCAAAGACGAGAGATGTTTCAAAAACAGAGCGGAGCAGTTGCAAACAAGTAAGAAATAAACTCTTAACCGAGAGAGATACTAACTCTGTAAGGCCCGCCCTTCGAACCACTGTTCAAGGACGCCCTTGATATGCATTTAGAACTTTTTGAAAAGATCAGAAGGAGGGAAAATATACTAAAATTCCCTTACATAAAAATTAATTTAGATAGTAAAAAGGTTTTTACTCCAAAAATACTTTTCTTTCCTATCTGACGTCCATGCTAACTAAGGTCTCCTAAGGTCAGGATGGCTCTGATACCAACTCTGTAAGGACCCCAGACCGGCAGTCTGAAACCCTACGTATGCATACATTCACGATCCCAGAAAGATCAGTCGTGAACAACATACACAGTTGGCACACAGAAATACATCATCCATTACACGAATACATAAAGGTATTACATAAAAGATCACATGATCAAGTTTAACGCAACTGCCCATGGGGCAGGCAACTTATCAAACACAGCGGAAGACAAATAAAACACAACGTAGTTGAGCCCAAGTCACGCCTTAACCTACAGGCTGCTGACCCGGAGACGATCCTAGTTCGCAAAGCCGTCAACTCCGTACTTCTCTTCATAGATATCCTTTGGAGGCTCCTTCTCCAAATCTGATAAGTAGATACCAGGGGCGAAACCATAATGAGTACATTTGAATGTACTCAGCAAGACATCCATCATATCACTTACCAACATGCAAGTATGCTTATATGGTGGAATAGGTAAGCTATAAATAGGGTTCACTATCAATGGTGTTCATATATGATGACACCACAGTTGCAGTCAGGTTAATCTGTATCTTCGTTGAAGAAGATACTTCAGAATAAAATAATATAGTTTTATTTCTCTTGTAGATATCATATGTACAAGAGGTTTGGTAAAGTTTTGTTTAAAGAATATTTTCTCTTTGCAAAACTTCTTGGAATCAGTTTCCAGAATTCTTGCGTAGAGTAGAAAAGGTTTTGTTTGCAAAACATTTTGTTTTGTATAACATCATCTGGCTTTTCATCATCGACGATACCTCCACGGTATAAGTTTCCATTCCTTTCCGAACTTCACAAGTTCAACACTTCCTTTCCAAAATTTCCCTTTCAAAACTCCTTTTTGAAAACATTGACACAATGCTAGCTACATGGCCATTCAACTGTCCATATCCGAGGACGCGGCTTCTTCGAAAAAGTTGTACTCTGCAGAGGTGTACACATCCACCAGATCCAGTACACCTCCCGTGAACAATCACGGACTGTAACAACAGTATGTAAACATCAGGTATCTGATCATAACCATCCACTATGTTCAAGCTAGAATATGCCTATCTCTCAGTTTTAATCTCCTCGGCACCATGTCGCACATCGCCATGACAGGAGACTCAACCGATGCAACCGGAGGGAAAATTAATCCCACACTTTATATGCCTCAACATTGGGAGTTTTGACGACATTCGGTTCGAGGGTACGACGCCCCTTATAGCAAGTGAGATAGCACACACTAATAAGAACAAACTTCAAGTTAAGCCCCGTGCCCATGTTAGGGTAGGGTGGCAGTACGGTAAAGGTTGTCCGGCGAAGACTAGGTTATGTGTCATTTTTGAAAACACCACTTTCTCAAAAATGACCACTTCCACATTCCTCCGGAGAACAAGGATCCGCCTTTTCTCCGGGTTTTTCCGTAAAGCCTTTGTTTTGTAGAATCACAATTTTAGGGTGTCCACTTAGGGACTAGTATATTTGATGGTAATAAATACCATAGGGTGGCTTATGGGCTTGGTATTACCAAGTTTAACTAATGGCATGATAGTAACCTATAATATAGTATAGTAGTAAATTCCACCTCAAAAATAGTTTTGATAATCAAGTTTTTTGTAAAACTTCAGAGGTAAAACATGCATGATATATAATGGTAAGTATTGTATCAGCAAGCAATCAGGATGCTTGCCTGGTATCTCTTTGTGTCCCTGGTTGTTGGAGTGACTGGAACTTGAAACAGAGCTTCACGACACTTCCTTCCTCTTCGTTTTCTAACGTCGTAAAAAGAATAAAGGACACACATTCAGAACCAAACAAGACAAACAAGGCTACAAGTAATACATACAGCAAGCAATCAAGAAGTACCACCCAAGTTCTCAATTTTTCCCTTAAGAAAAATTGGCATAAAAACTATAGTTGAAAAGTCTGTTTTTTTTTTTCTAGTGTTTATGTGTGGCCAATTCAATGATTTTTAGTTAAGAACACCATGGACCAGTGGGGTAGAGCACATGTTACTAGACAGTAGGTTGTCACATAAAACACATTTTGATGTCTAAAAATTCCCACAACAATCTCTATGGCTAGCACACATAATTTGCTAAATTACTCAAGTGGTGAAATAAGCTCATGACAACAAGTCAAACCTATTTTTCCACCATGAGGCAAACATACCAGTGGGTGTTCCACTAGCAAATATGCTCACCAAGAGGTTAATAAGCCTCTGGTCACTTTTATGAAAGGGCTCAAAACAAACAAACAAACAAGCATCCAAAAACTCCTACTCATACTAGTAGAAAATTTAGGAAAAATACTAGACTAGTTTAGGCTACACTAGTTAATTTTATGCACAAGTGTGCAAGCTAGCAGAGGAAAAATACTCCTCTAACCAGTACCATAAATGCTACTGGATACCACAAAATAACATAAAAAGCATAGCTAGGAAACAGGGAAAAACTATGCTTAAAATGCTACACATGTGAGAAGATTAATTCATAGTCATCCAAGTGTTACTCATGCTTTTATGCTACTTAAGAGGAAACCTATCAGAGGTGAAAACCCTAAGATAATAATGCCACAAGGACATTCCATCCTCTGGTTTCCACACCAAAGATTCATATTTTTCCCTAAGGGAAAACAAGACAAAAAGCATACATGAATATCCTAGTGTGAAATCTAGTCCTTAAGCATTTCTATTTTAAACCCATTTCAAAAACAAGCACCAAGTATCTAGAGGTTCTATAACCAAAATAACAGTACCTAAATGGTACTAGTTTCATGAGAATTAATCTAGCAATAAGCCTAAAAAGCATTTAAAGATCTACTCAAAACATATATAAAAGAAACACATCTAGTGTGGGGGAAATAATGTTTCCACCAAAAATGCAATGAAACCAGTGGGTGTTCCACTAGCATATCAAAGCATTAAGAGGTCACAATGCCTCTGGTCCACTTGCTAAAAATTTAACAAAAGACTAAACAAGCTTCTAGTGCAATAACAATACTAGCAGAAAATAATAGGGTGCTTAAATAAGCAAGGCACTGCTACTCATGTTATTGTTTTCACACAAGTGAAAACTTTAGGGGTCAAGTACTCATAACAAACTTATCAAAATGCTACTGGACCTATGGATACAACCCAAAAATATGTGGTCACAAAACCACAAATATTAATACCAAAAATTCCACACATGAGGGAATTTTTCCAAACATTCTCATAGTAATGATTTAGCTACTCATGCTTTTCTACCAAATCAAAAGCAAGCTATCAGAGGTGATAACAACACAAACTAAGTATCAACATGGTGCTGTATCTAATCTCTCAACAAAACAATTCAATCACTTGCACACAAAGTTAATCAATCAAAAATTGCTATGCAAGTATTACTAGAGAATAATCATATGTTAATAATAAAAATCCTATTGCTTCCCCACTCAATTCCACACAATCTAACATGCTAAAATAGTTAAGTAACACTTATAAAACAAGTTCACACAACTTATACATGCTAGAAAACAATATGGAAACACAAAAATATGATAACACAATTTAATTACTTAAAATGCCAAAATGGCAGAAACATGCAAAACAAAGATATGTCCACCAAATTTTGTAGGATGCTCTAAAAATTAAACCCTTCTAGGTTTGGATAGCCCTAAGCATATACAAGACCATCCAATTTAGTTTGCATCAAAATTCATCTTTAATTAATTTATAAAAATCACCAAAGTGCTCACTGGTGTTTTACCAAATTGCATGCCATTTCAAAAATACAATGAATTTGGAAGCAAGGTTAACTTCTTCAGTTAGGAAATTTCAAGGGCTTTCCAATGCAATTGGCCTCACTTCATTTAGAGTTGTAAAATAAAAATGGTGCTCATTTTGGTGTTTCTGGTAGCTGTTACCAAAACATTTTTCATTTCAAATGTATCCATCCAAATGTAGATCTACAACTTGGAGATGGTTTAGAATTAGTTGAGGTACCACTGTAAATTTTAGTTTGGTCAAATTCATATTTTAAGTTGCCTTTTTGAGCCAAAAGTAACCATGCAACAATCTGTGAAAAATAAATGGAAAATAAAGTGTTGTTGGGCCAGATCCAACTGCTGGGCCGTCCTGGATCTTCCTCACCGCGCGCGGATCCAGCCCGAGTCGCTGACTCGCGGGCCAGAGCGCCACAGTGGCATCCACGCGGGCACAGCCGGGCCCCACTGGCCAGTTTGACTCAAATGCGCGCGGGTCAAGGCAGCTGCGTCAGCGTTGCGTCACTCGCCGGCGGGAGCGTCTCCGGCGAGCTCGAATCCGTCGCATCCGTCCACCTATTCGCGAATAAAAGGTACCTACACGATGCTTACGACGAGGGGAACCAGGTGGGGTCTGTCTCGTTTCCCGGGAGTGGCCGGAGAGCGGCCGGCGACGAGGGCATGCGGCGGCCGGACAACACGCACGGAACGACGGCGATTTAGGGGGTTAGGGAAGGGGGAAAATGGTCGGGGGGATTCCCCTGCTCACCACGAACGTAGAGGAGGAGTCGGTGAGGTCGGAGAGGACGCGAGGGCGCGGGAATGGCTCGCCGGAGTCGCGTCGGGCTCGGGGAAGAACACGGACGGCGCGGGCACCACGCTGCGTTTCGGCTCGATCTCTTCGGCAGGGAGGACTAGGACGACGAGGCGGAGACATTAGGCACCACGGCAGCCGCCGGTGAGCTCCCATTTGGCCGAATCGACGGCGACCCAAAAACTAGGGTTTCGGTTGTGGCAAAAATATCTAAGAGAGAGAGTTTTTCCGAGGGGGAGAGAGAGAGGGGGCAGGTAGCAGCCACTCGGGGGGGTTTTATCTATCTAGGAGTCTTCTACTCGAAGGCAATGGAGCATGGGCCTCCATGCCCTCTGCTGCGTCATCTACAGGAGGAAGAAGAAGGTGTGACTAGGATTACATTTTGGTCCCTGGAGAATTACAAGTAGGTCCCTGTACTCTCAGAAAATGGATGTTTTCCCTAGGCAAACAAAGTTAAAATTTAATTTCCTTTTGCCCAAAATTCTAATTAGTTGAGATGCACAACATATATGAAAATTGGCTCAATTAGATAAACTTCATAATTCAAAGTTGTTCAAATTTGAATTCTGACATAAATGGACATTGAATTTATTAATCTACTTAGGAGCTTCCAAAAATGATAATTTTTGGCACACAATCCTTATTTGATGTGTTACTTATGTGGTAGAAAATTCAAGTCATTTAGAGTTACTTCATAGAACAAACTTGTTCAAATTTCAAAAAGGTGCTGTCAAGAAAACAGGGGTTTTTGGCAATTTAAATTATTCAAAAACTTGTGCCCTTTTGGTTTTCATTCTCATTTATGATATAGAGCATGTGGTATTTATTTCATGGCATTTGGGAAAAGTTTGTAGAACAAACTTGTTCAAAATCCCAAATGTTGCTGTGGAGAAAATTCATGTTTTCAGGGCTTTAATGGATTCAATTTTTGGTCTCCTCTTGTGTGTGTTCCTTATTTGATATAAGGAAGCAATGGTATGAATTTCAAATCATTTGAGGAAAGTTTCCAATAGTAACTTGTTTCAGTTTTCTGTTTCTAGAAATATTGGAATTTCTATTTAATAAGACACTTGGCTTTTCTTTAACAATGCTTTGCCAAAATATTTATGTGACTAGAGATAGCAAGTCAATGCTCTCCAATACCTTTGTTTTTAAGCTTGCAAGGTTGGAAAAACATTTGATAATATTTTGGTGAAGCATTTAAGAATGCCTCTTTTTCTGATAATCCTTTATGGAAATTTATTAAGTGTTTCATCTTTCTTAATTTAGGTCTTGGAATAATATTCAACAAGTATGAGATTCATAAGATGTTTTTGGAAAGCTCTTTGATCAATATTTACCTTAGAAAATATTGCCAAAGTCATTGGAACAATATGTTGAATATTTTTATCATTGGAACAATATGTTGAATATTTTTAGTTTACTGCTTTGCTATCCTTTTAAGTTTGCAAGTTTATATAATTAGTTTGTTTAGTTGCACTTAAACAACCACAAACAAACACAACCAAGGTTTATTAGTAAAGCAATTAGCAAAACAACTGTGTTAACAGGTATTCCAAAATTGGGATGTGACAGATATGCAATTTTGCTGCTTAGAAGACCAACTCACAAAGGACCTACCAAGGAATTGTCAAGCTCTCGAAGTGGACTTCCTATCATATTGATCACCCGCCCAATCGGAATCCATGTAGCCCTTGAGAGAGAATTGTGCCCCCTTTGGGTACCACAAACCAAACCTTGAGGTATGAACCAAATACCGAAAGATCCTATGGACCGCCACTAATTGGCTTTCTTTAGGAGCCGCTTGATACCTTTCACACACACCTACACTCAAAACGATATCGAGCCTAGATGCACAAAGGTAAAGCAAAGAATCAATCATAGAACGATACAACTTTTGTTCCATATCTTTACCATACGAGTTACGCTTGAGGTGGCACTTTACTTGCATAGGAGATGGCTTGATCTTTGCATTTTGGAAATTAAACCTCTTGATCATGTCTTGGGTATACTTGGCTTGAGAAATGAAAGTACCACGAGCCAATTTCTTGATCTCAAAGCCAAGGAAGAATTTAAGCTCTCCCATCATAGACATCTCGAACCTATCAGTCATAAGCTTTGAGAACTCATTATTGAAAGCTTGGTTAGTTGAGCCAAAGATGATATCGTCCACATAGAGTTGGCATATGAAAAGCTCTCCCTTTACTCTCTTTGTGAAAAGAGTGGGGTCGATCTTCCCAACTTCAAAACCACGATCATCCAACAACTCTCTGAGGTGCTCATTGAAGAAAGGATGAGTCCTGGACCTATCGGGTGATGTTACCCGGTCCAAGGCCCAAGACCTAAGCCCAAGGGAACGTGACACCAGTAGTTCTAGAAGACCCAATCGAAGGCCCACCCGCAAATCTTGGCGGGTCAAGAAGGAAACTTGTAACCGACCTAAGCTAGGGTTTGTAACCCCCCGGGTACGGTTTGAGACCTGGCCACCTATATAAGGCCAGGAGAACCACCGAGAGGGGGGTCCAGGCAATCACGCACCACCAAAGCCTTGAACTCGAGATCATACTCTCGATTCGAGCACCCCCATTGTAACCGATCTATTGATAATACAGATCGACAGAGCAGGAGTAAGGGTTTTACCTCTACGAGGGCCCCGAACCTGGGTAATCTTGCCCCCTGTTAGACGATGATCGTCACTAGCACCTACACGTTCTCCTAATCGAAACCCTACCGGTTCACCCGAGGGACTTGTTGGGATGACTATTCGACAATTGGCGCCGTCTGTGGGAATCGGCGGGCGCTGGATCTACGACCTTCGGCCTCATCATCACCAACCTTCAACTGGAGCCCCAGAACCTCGACTCCAACAGATCCGATCCGATTCAGGTAGATCATCATCGCGCCACACTCGTCGGAATCATGCCCGGCGTTCAGCGGATTGGAGAAGAGCGTCAGCCTGACGTTCGGGAGCCTGCACTTCTCCGAGCAGGCCGATCTCGGCGAATCAGACTCCGAGTCCATCTCAAGCCCGGCATCCTTCGACACGCCACCCGACAACGCTGATCGCGATATAGCGCCCAGCGGAGGATCCATCCGCCCCAGCATTCGTAACTTCCATACTATCTCAGCTGAAGAACCTTCTCGGGTCGGCAAAACTTGTCAACCTACGCCTAGGAATCACAGGCCATATCTGGCTCAAGTCTGCATGGCAGGGTCGACCAAGCCACCCGAAGAAACAGAAGACAACCTGAAGGAGCGAGATCACATCAAAGTGTCGCGGGAAGCCTGGCTCAAGGAGAAAAAGGCTGTGCCTCTGGGCCAGCCGATTGAAGAGGGAGCCCCTCAATAAGATCTAACTGCATACCACTATCATCTAGTGAAAGCTGCAGAGCTAATCAAGGATGCCCACAAGAACCTGGACGAGCGGAAGAAGTTGGCGGACGAATCGAGTCTGCGCCGTGCGGCACTCTCTAAAACTTACTCGGTAGGGAACAATCCCCCGAAGAAGAAATACGTCTCGAAGACCGCAGCCCTGGATCACGAATCACTCAGCGGGGCCAGCAAGACATTCGAGACATCTCTCATGCACGTCGACGACGACGGCAATGTACACCTGACAACTCTCGCTGCCGCGGTCCTGGCCGCAGCCATGTACCTGCAGGCGAACTAGCCAGGAGAGAACGACCCTCGCGCCGAGCAATATCGACAAGTCTAGAAGGGGCTAGGCATGGCAGCCGTGAGACTCGCGGCCCAAGGCCGCAAGAACCCGACTGCACAAGAAACTGAGAAGACCCATCGGAAAGACAAGGAAACACCCCGCAGGCGTGGGAGCGCGTCACCTAGAAGGGAGAAATCACCTTGTCGTGCCCGAGGAAAGGAAGCCCGGCGTCGCGGGGACAACCCGAGTAGCAGCGACAACAGCCCGAGGGATCGTGATCGCAGCGGCCGTTCGTGACACCGCAGCAAGGTACCGCGGAAGGAGAACAATCGCGACCAGCCTGAATACAACGCGCGATCCGACATCGCACAGAACAAATCAACAAGGCCCGAGCGATCAGGAACCGTGCACGGTCCCCATCCACTTCCTCCGACGAAGAGGCCTGCGGTGCATTGTGCTTCACTCGCGACATCCGCGAGGCACCAATGCCCAAGAGATTTAAGCTTACTACGTAAGTACCAAAGTATGACGGCTCGCTGGAGCCCAAATCCTAGCTATCGGATTACCTCACGGTAGTAAAATGCCAACGTGGGAACAAGACCACAGCTATGCAGTACCTTAACCTACATCTTGTAGGCGCCACACGCAGCTGGCTCGAAGGAACACCGAGGGCGTGCTATGGATCATGGGATGATCTAACCTTCGACTTCCGCAAGAACTGCCAAGCAACGTATAAAAGACCCGCGTCCATCGAGGAGCTGCGGGCTTGCAAGCAGAAGAGTGGTGAGTCCACTCGCGAGTACATCCAGCGGTGGACCACGCTCAAAAATACCGCGGGAAACATATCGGAAGAGGTTGCAGTCAAAGCCTTCACCAAAGGAGCTCGACGAACCGCCTTTAGAGAAGAACTGGGGCGAGCCGCACCCAAAACCATCGGGGAGCTGATGGCTATAGCCGACAGATGGGCCAATGGTGAAGACTAGGTGCGCAATGAGAAGGCATCTTCGCCAGCACCTTAGAACGACCGGCATGGTCGAAAGAAAAGAAGAAAGCATTACGATCACGACGATCGAGAAGAACTGATGGCGGCAGAGTTTACAAGAAATCGTGACAACGGACCTCGTGGAAATCGCGAATGGAAGCCAAAGCCAGAGGATAAAACTCCTAAAGAAGACCTTGATGGTTATTGCACGCTACATCTATTCACAGATAAGCGCACAGGCAAGACCAAGGAAACTCACCTCCTCAAGGACTGCCGAAAGTTTCAGGACATCCACGAGGCCTACACGAAGAAAAACACAGCCGTAGTGAATCAGGGCTACCCACAGCTCCCAGGAGGAGGACATCAGGGATTCCACCCGCTGTCGGGGGGTTACCCCCGAGTAGGGGTAAGGCAAGTGCTAAAGTGAAGGTCAAGGTACTGTTGACCGGGTAGACGGCTACCCGGGTACCTGCTACCCGGTAGGTTTCTATCCGGCCGTATCCATCAAAGGCCAAGAGAAGATATCAAGGAAGTTATATTCTACCGAGTAAAGAAGTTGGTCCGAGTAGACGGATGGCAATCCTACTCGGGCCAGAAGTCAATGGAGCCGTTCTGACAAGGATCCCGCGTATCCTGCGTCCGTACCGGCGTGCGGTTCAACTTACGAAGCGCGTGATTATCCGCGCTACGGCGTGGCTACAGTGTGGTAGGTGCCTGTCAAGTCGTGTCACTGACATAGGGGACATGACAGGTCTAGGGGCCTACTCTATGTGACTGACAGGGTGAGCAGGTCCCATCTGCCGAACGACGCGGCGACTTCCTGCACCCACGTCAGCGAGAAGCCGGAGGCGTGCGCTGTCCTGCAGTAGGCGTGTCCCATCAAGTCATACCTTATAGTCTTTGTTTATTCGGCTGGTCACCAGTATATAAGGTGCCCTGCCCGCTCCTGCACGAGGGACGTTGCCTCAGATCGCATTTATTACAAGGACCAACACTAGAGCGAGAAAGAACATCCGAGTGGCTACTCGGCTAAGAGGCAAACTTGTATTGTGGCTACTCCAAGTCCTGTCACTGACAGAGGGGACAGGACAAGTCTAGGGGCCTACCCTATCTCGGGGATGTTGCCTCAACTCACTGTGCTTTATGTTTGCTTCAACAACACATTGATAGCCAGCGAGAAGAGGACAATGAAATCTTCGATGCCAACTGGACCAAGGACAGAGAAGAAGATGATACGACCGCCTATTACACTCAGGATACCTTGTGTATCCCCAAAGCCACTCAGCCCGGTAAGTCACGAGAAGATGCCTCTATTCGGTATTGGTCCGAAGATGAAGAAGGTGATTGAGTTCACCTCTCTGTTTGCTAGCAATAAACTTTGACTCTCTTTCCTTGCTTGTTTTAACTCCTTTCTTCTTCTACTCTGCAGAGGACCCTGAGTTGGACGACGAGGAGGAACCCCTGATCGTCGATCCGCTATCGGTGGCCGCTCCCAATACTCGGAAGAGAGTTGGCAGCGGTGCCGAGGCACCTGCCCCCAAGAGGACCAAGAAGACAAATGTGACCAAGACCGGCGCTTCCCGCAAGAGGAAAGCCCCCACCAGCAAAGGGTAAGTGTTCCTCCTAGTAAACCTTGACTTGTTGCCGTTTCCTGCTGCGCTTTTCCCTTGGTTCCCTTCTCCGCTTTCTGATCTTTCCCTATTCTTCCTTCCAGCGCGGCTCTTGACGCCGACGCCACCACTGCGTCAGCTCCTCAGACGCGGACAGCCTCGTCCCGAGAGGAGACTGTTGAGCTCTCGGATGACGACGAGAACCAAGAGCCACGGGGAAGGGCGCGTGCGTCCTCCCCAGTTAATGAAGAAGAAGACACTGGCGCCGAGAACGATGGCGCCAGGATTGAAGTGGACGTCACCTCCGAGCAGTCGCCGCCTGACGCGCGTCCAACTGCCCGGGTTACTGACGACTCCGCGAGACCGCCAAGTCCTCCGGCTGCATCAGCCGAGGAAAACACTGATCGCGCTGCCGAGCAGCAGCAAGAAGATGCCGCCCTGGAGCGGCCAGATGCCACCACCGAGCAGCAGCCAGAGACCTACGCTGCAGAACATGATGACCCTGCGGCCGAGCCGCGGGTAGAAGATACTGCCGCCACAAGGCCAGATCCCACTGCGGAGCAGCGGGTAGAAGATGACGCGGTGGATCCAACCCTCCAAGACCAAGTGCAGCCAGACGCTGCACCGAGTGGCCGGCCGCCTGTGCCGCCAACTCAGCGGGTGACTCTACCCAGTGCACCAGTCCTCCACCAACCCAGCAAGCACCACCAACTCCTCGGCCTACTCTTCAAGTGCCACCACCTTCTTCTCGGCCAGCCCCTACGCCAAGCACCAAGAAGATCACCAAGACGGGAGCCGAGGCAACCGGGATACAACCAAAACGCACAGCTTCGCAGGCTGGGCAGCAGATGCCACCCCCAAGCCGCAAGGTGGGCAGTCCGGGAAGCAGGTGAAGAGCACCCAGCTGACGCTCACTCCGCCCGCTCCAAATGCCAAACCGGCCTCCTCCGGGGTCACCTTTGGCCCCGTCGAGAAGCAGAGTGTTGGCGCTAGCGGCAGCGCGCCGCGCACATATCCCGAGTACATGATGAACTTGTCGCAGCGCCACGAAATTCCGCTGTCCAAGGATGAGAAGCGACTAGTCGCTCTCAAAGAAGGCCAAGCCGTGGGAACCTCCAAGTCCAAGGGGAAGAAGGGAGCCGTGGTAGAACTCTCTTCTCGCGGCGAAGGCGAGGAGGAGCTTCCCGAAGAAGGCCTTGCGGCTATCCTGGACCGTAGGCTATGTTGAGAAGGCCTGGGACAGCAAAGCGCACGGTAACAACAGCTGGAACGGTACCGAGCTGGGCCAGCTCGATCACTACCGAATAGACTGGAACAAGGCTGGCATTGGCTCTGTTGGCATGACGGTTGCCAGTCCTTGTTGTACCGTGGCCGGAAATCTGTTCGTCCTCCGCAAAAACATCGAGGACATTGAGCAAAGCTATGTGGTAAGTGCCTCTTCTCCTTTTTGCATTTTCCGAGTTGCTGGTTTCTTCTTTCTCTTCTCTTTTTCTCTTAGTCATTCCCCCAGACCCCGAGATTCGGGCCGAGTAAGTGAAGACTCAACCGAGTTGACATTTACTCGGGCCAAATCTTCCAAAAAACTTACACTTTTTTTCCCTTTTTCTCTGCAGGATAGCGTTCAGAAGAGAACAAAGATTTTCCGTCGGCTACTCTGGAATCACCGCCAGGCCAGAGAACGGAACCAGGCTCTGGAAGCCGACAAGACGGACCATGATGTGATGGAACAGATGGCCCTGGAACGCACTATCCAGATCTCTGAGGTCGAAGGTATGCTTTTAGCATCTCGGTTTGTGCGTTTTGTATTTACGCCCGTTTTTTGCTTTTTGCTTCATTGATGTCTTCTCTGCAGGCAAGCTCAGGGATCTGGTGGATAGGCACCGAGACTGTGAAGTTTTCGCCGCCTCCGCCCAAAGCAAGATCTCTACTCTGGAAGGTGAGCCTTCCTCTTTCTTTTCTGCAACTGTATCTTCCTACTTGGTTGCTTTGCTGACAATGTTGTTCTTCTCGCAGAAGAGTATAAAAAATTTCGGGAGAATCACTTGCAGTGCCTCACGCCTGCTGAGGTACAAAAGCAGTTGCAAACCCGAGAAGCAGAGATTGAGAAGGAGCGCGCGACCGAGAAGACCGAGTTTGAGAAACTCCAGGTTGATCTCGCAGATGCACTCCAGACTGCTATCAACCAAGTCCACGTGAAAGAGGAGTTCGAGGCGACTGCCAATGCCGAGAAGCGAGCACTTGAGCTGGAAATCAGCATGCTCTACGACAGGAATCGAGCCCTCGAGGTTCAGATCAATGACTCATGCCACGTCCACGACAAGTACCTCCAAGAAGCAGAGGGCTGGAAGGTCCAGCTGGGACAACTGCTGGTAGAAATGGAATTTGAGTTGCCGCTACCCCTTTCTCCTTTTGTTTCCTTCTTCTCGGTTTTCTTCTACCCGGTTTCTGTTTCTGACTCAACTTAGTTCCTTATGAAGATATCTTCCCGGAACTCCGTTCCGCTGGTGTGCCCGCTTTGGACAAGGCAAAACAGGCTAGGGCTGCCTCTGGTCTGAACATTTACAACACCTCCATCATCAATGACCATCTCCTCAACATCAAGACACAGATCCGCTCCCTCAAGGGCCTGGGCACCTCCATGGTGTCCACTGGTATCAAGTTGCACAAGCTTTTCTGGCCTGAGAAGGAGGTCCCGGAAACTTTTCGCGAGATTGCTGATCACTTGGACGAGGTCAAGGTGGAACTCAAGAAATGGCGTGCCTCCGCAGCTCGGGCAGGAGCTGACGAGTTGCTGCACTTTGTTTTGTCCTGGTACGAGAACCTGGATCTCCAAAGGATCAATGTCCACCGTGAAGACTCCAAGTGGACCGAAGATCTGGATTGCATTGCTCGCCGAAAAGAGGTGGCTTATGAGCTCGCTTCCTACGCCGACACTGGCGTCTTCATCGACGGCCCCACCGAGCCTGATACGGATGTTGGCGAAGAGGAGGATCACGAGGATGATGATGAGGATAGCATCACTGATGAAGACTTAGCTGACTTCGAGGAGGGCACCGAGAAGGAGGGATCCAAGCAGGAGAAGGCCAAGGGGACGGAGAGTAACGAGCAGCAAGGCAATGCTGAAGACTCCGAGTTGGCCAGCAACCCAGAAGCCAAGCAGCTGCAGTCCGCCGCGCAGGAGACCACCATCACCACCGAGATGGTGACCCAGGAGCCGGCTCCCGAGTTGGGCGCGACTACTGCTGCTACGGACGGTCTTTACCCCTAGCCTCCTACTCTGCAATGGATCCCATCTCTGTGGCTACAGCAACTTCCGATCAAGCCGCCTCTGCCAACACCGATGCGGACAACACGGGTTCTACTGTTGTGTAATCCCTGCAAATCTTTATCTCCAAACTTTTATCAGATCCCCGGGATGTCGGGTGCATATGTAATCAGTACAATTATGCTCTTTGCTACTCAGTTTTAATTCAGTTAACAGTTTAGCAACTCTAGCTCAATGTCGGGTTGCGTTTCTATGCAAGTCCCCGAGTTGCATTTTTTATCCACTCATTCTCTTTGTCTCAGCTCTTACCTGCCACTTGTGGCTTTTTTGGTAGTCGAGTCACAATATTTCAAAGTTTGAGTTTCAAATACTTAGCCACTTAGAAATATGCATGGTAACGCCGCCCACCACTTAGCCGAAAAGAGATAACAGAACAGAAAAGAACACCCTACTCGGTTACTACACCTCTCTTTTCCTTAGCAATTTTTTGTGTGCTCATTGACCTTTGGCTTGTTCTCTTGCTTGCCATGAAGCCGGGTTGCGGACAACAGCAGAGTCGAAGAGTTGGCCCTTGGGTTTAAACACATTACTAGATATGCTTATGAAATTCTAAGTAGAGCAACCGAGTAGACAAAGTAAAAGAGAGTAGAACAACACAGAACAAATTTGGACAAGGGCAGTCCCCGAGTTTGAATTCGGAGTGCCAACTAGAATTTTAACTCGGTTGAGGAGATACATACAACTTTCTGCTCATGCATGAAAACGGCGGAGTAGAGCTACATTCCAGGGGCGCTTAGATTCCTCTCCAGCTCTATCCGGCCTGTTCTTCTGGGGTGCCGGTGCGTCAACCAGGTAATAGGCATCATTGTGCAGAGCCTTGCTCACAAGGAAAGGTCCTTCCCATAGAGGGGATAGTTTGTGCATCCCGGCCGTGCGCTGCACGAGCCTAAGGACCATGTCTCCTTCTCGGAAAACCCTTGGGTTCACTTTCCGGCTGTGATAAACGCCTCAAGTTTTGCTGGTAGACAGCTGAACGTGACATAGTTAACTCTCTTGCTTCTTCTAGCAGGTCAACGTCATTTTATCGAGCTTCTCTCGCCTCCGCCTCAGTGTAGAGGGTTACTCTGGGCGAGTCATGCTCTAGGTCAGTGGGCAACACAGCCTCAGCTCCTTATACCAGGAAGAATGGTGTGTATCCGGTTGATCGGTTAGGGGTAGTCCTTAGACTCCACAACACCGCCGGCAACTCGTCCAACCAACAACCAGGGGGTCACTGTAATGGCTCCATCAGCCTTGTCTTTATGCCGGATAGCACCATGCCATTTGCTCTCTCAACTTGCCCATTGGAGGCCGGATGCGCAACAGATGCAACATCTAGCCGGATCCGCTTCTCTTTGCAGAATCTCGCGAAAGCACCCTCAGCAAAGTTTGTGCCATTATCAGTGATGATGTTGTGCGGGTAGCCGTATCTCAGGATCACATCCTTCAGGAAACTCACAACTGTGTCTCCATCACATTTCCGAATAGACTTGACCTCAATCCACTTGGTGAACTTGTCAACCATGACCAAGATGTGAGTGATGTTGCCTCTAGCCGGCTTGAAAGGCCCCACCATATCCAAACACCAAACTGCAAATGGCCAAGTAATGGGAATGGTCTTCAACTCGGAAGCTGGCATATGAATCTTACTTGCAAATCTTTGGCAGCCGTTGCACTTTCTCACTATATCTTCAGCTTGCTTCAAGGCAGTGAGCCAAAAGAAGCCATGCCGGAAAGCCTTGTTGACCAGAGCCCGAGAAGAGGCATGATGCCCGCATTCCCCCTAGTGCATCTCCACAAGAATTTCTTCTCCTTCCTGTGGCTCAACGCAGCGTTGCAGCACGCCAGTAGGACTCCTTCTATGCAACACCTTGTTGAGGATAGTGTAGCCCTTGGATCTTCTCTGTATCTTCCTGGCTATGACCTCGTCACTTGGCAAGGTGACATCCGTTAGAAAGGATAATATGGGCAGAGCCCAACTCGGTGTATCCCGTGTGGGAAACACTGGTTCGTCCACTTCCATTGGATCAGCCACCAAGACCTCTTCTGTGTTGGGGGCGAGCCCCCGAGTACTGAGAAATGATCCCCTCGATGAATGCGACAGTCCCGGGTTGAATGGAGCAGTCCCCGGGTTACAGGTGCCAGTCCCCGGGTTGGAGGCGACAGTCCCCAGGTTCTCTTTTGCAGCCTCCCAATCAATCTCCGTTGGAACAACTTCCTCTCCTGGCAGAGAAGGAACAAAGATAGACTCCGAGTTGGGGGATGGCTTGATAGATGGCTTTCTCAAATGCTCCAAGACAATCCCAGCCGGGATGAACTGCCGAGAAGATCCCAACTTGGACAACTCATCAGCTGGATCATTTTCAGCTCGGTGTATATGATGGAACTCACACCCTTCAAAGAAGCCAGTCATGGTTTGCACCAGAAACCGGTAGGATGCCATGTTGGCATCCAAAGCATCCCAGCTGCCGGATACCTGCTGTACCACCAATTCCGAGTCGCCATAGCATACGATGCGCTGCACCCCAATCTCCTTGGCTACCTTCAGTCCGTGTACCACGGTCTCATACTCGGCCACATTGTTAGATGCCTTGAAATGAATCTACAGTACGTACTTGAGTTGATCTCGCTTGGGTGACGTAAGCACTACGCCAGCACCAAGGCCTTGCTTCACTTTGGAGCCATCAAAATGCATCTTCCAGTAGTTGGTTTCCGGCAAGGGAGGCTCATACTGCATCTCGGCCCAATCCACCAAGAAATCTGCCAAAGTTTGTGACTTGATCGATTCTGTTCTCGCGTACAGAGGAGTGTACGCGGCTAGCTCGATTGCCCACTTGGCTACCCGGCCGCTTGCTTCCTTGTTTCCCATGATCTCCGAGATGGGAGCAGTACTCACCATTGTGATGGGATGCTCTTGGAAATAATGCTTGAGCTTCTTGGCACCCAGGTACACGCCGTACGTCATCTTCTGGTAGTGCGGGTAGTTCTGCTTGGAGCTGGATAGCACCTCACTGAGATAGTACTCTGGCCGCTGCACAGTCTTGCCTTCCTCTTCTCTTTCCACCACTATCACCACGCTGACTACCCGGTTGGTTGCCGCAATGTACAGCAACATTGGCTCTTTGGGTAGCGGACTAGCCAAGATGGGAGCGCTACCCAGCATGGTCTTCAGTTCCTTGAATGCCACATCAGCTTGTGGTGTCCAAACAAACTTGTCACTCTTCATCATGAGTTGCTAAAGAGGCAAGGCCTTCTCGCCCATTCTGCCCAGGAAGCGGCTCAGAGAAGCCAAGCATCCGGTGAATTTCTGCACGTCCTTCAGTGATCTCGGCAAAGACATGCTCTCTATAGCTTTTATCTTTGAAGGATTGGCTTCAATGCCCCGACTGGATACCAAGAAGCCGAGTAACTTGCCAGCCGGGACGCCAAAGGTGCATTTAGTCGGATTCAACTTCATCCTGTACTTGCGCAAGTTGGCAAAGGTTTCCTCAAGATCACTAAGCAGAGTATGTGTTTTATTCGTTTTGATGACAATGGCATCTACGTACACCTGCACATTCTTGTCAATTTGATCATGCAAGCATTTCTGCATGCATCTCTGATAGGTAGCCCCAGCATTCCGCAACCCAAAGCACATGACACGATAGTAATAAGCCCCGTACGGGGTAATAAAGGCAGTTTTTATTTGATCATCCCGGTTGAGAGCTATCTGATGGAAACCAGAGTAGGCATCAATGAAACACAAAAGTTCACACCCGGCCGTGGAATCAATCACCTGATCTATGCGGGGTAGCGGGAAAGGATCCTTGGGGCAGGCCTTGTTCAGGTCGGTGTAGTCCACGCACATGCGCCATGCAGTATCGGCCTTGGGGTCCTCCTTCTTCTTCTCAACCATAACCGGGTTGGCTAGCCAATCCGGATGCAGTACCTCCATGATAAATCCATTGATCAACAACTTGGTGATCTGATCACCGATGGCTTTCCTTCTCTTATCACCAAAGCGGCGCATAGCCTGCTTAACCGTCTTGGCGTCATGCCGCACATGTAGCGAGTGCTCAACCAACTCCCTCGGGACACCCGGCAGATCCTCATTGGACCATGCAAAGACATCCCGATTCTCATGGAGGAAGTGGATGAGCTCGCTTTCCTATTTCTCTCCTAACCCGGCGCCAATGATGGCAACACGGTCTGGGAACTCAGGATCAACATGGACCTTCTTTGTCTCCTGGGACGCCTGGAAAGCCGTTCCGTACTGGGAACCTGGCATGCCAGGCACACCACCTTGCGCCTCTTGAGCCATAGCAACCACCTCGTGTATCTTCTTCTTCTCGGCAGCAATGACCATGGACTCCGCCAGCTGAGAACTAGAACACGCGCATTCCAAGGAACGCTTGTAATCACCCGAGATGATGATGACACCATTGGGACCAGGTATCTTCATCTTCAGGTAGGTTGCATGGGTTGAGGCCATGAACTTGCTGAGGGCATGCCTACCGAGTAGAGCATGGTAGGGGCTCTGAAGATCAACTACTTCAAACTGCAGGCACTCGGTGCGGCAGTTCTCCCTGGTGCCGAATAGGACATCAACCCAGATGCGGCCGATTGGAGCACAAGATACTCCCGGCACAATGCCATGGAAGGTGGTCCTGCTGGGTAGCAGCATGTTCTCGGCAAGGCCAAGCTTCTCCAGTGTATCCCGGTACATGATGTTGATGTTGCTGCCATTATTGATCAGCACCTTGCTGAACCTGACATTCTTCTGGGTTCCCAAGAAAGTGGGATCCACCACCAAAGCATAGGTACCCGGATTGGGCATCACCTTGGGATGATCAGCCCTGGACCAAGTAACCTCTTGGTCTCACGAGTGCAGGTAGTGAGGCACAGCCGGGATCACTGCATTTACCTCCATCGCACGCCTGTGCAATGACTGCTTGTCGTCTGGCTCGGTGGTGAATATCATGTAGCTCTCATGGTGCTCCTGGTACTGGTTGCGGTCTCCACCACCATTGTTGCCATTGTTGTTGTTGTTGTTGTTCCTGTTGTTGTTGTTGTTGTAGTTGCGATTGTTGTTGTTGTTGAAGTTGCGGTTGACGTTGTTGTTGTAGTTGCGGTTGGCTCCCTGAGCCACTTGGTTCACATTCTACCTTCTCGGATTCACTTCAGGCCTAGGAGCAGCTGCCCGAATAGGCTGCACATTGGCATTTGCAGGAGGCAGAGGAGGAGGAGGGGGCAGCTAACCAACGTCTTCATCCTTGATGCGGTCCCACCAGCTGCGCTGCCGGGTAGTGTGGTTGGCTGGCCTACTCGGATGCCAAGTATGGAAGCTGCATGGCCCAACCTTCATGTTCTCAAAGACAAAACTCGGAGCACCTCCTGAATCCGGGTTGCCGCTACCCTGCTGGGGAGCATTGTATGGCTTCTTGATGCCTTGGCCCTGATTCTGGTTCTGCCCGTACTGGGCTCCAGCAGTTTTTTGCCTTTGGCTACTCCCAGCAGCCGCACGGCCTTGAATCACAGCGTTCACCTCCTCGGGATCGTACCGAGTATCAATACGGTCACCTCTGCGCTTGTTTCTGAAGTCTTGGCGTCTGCTGCTGTCATGGTGATTCCTTCTCGGCTCGAATGCATCGAGCAGAGGCTGAGTGGGGTCTCCGAGTGCATACATATCAGCAATTTTGATTGTCTTGGCGAGCGTACTCGGCATCTCTCTCTGCAGCTTTTGCCATAACATGCTGCCATGCCTGCAGCCTTGAGCGAACCAGGCGATTTCCTGTGACTCATTCACACCTTCACAGGTGTTCCTCAGTGTGCTCCACCGAGTAAGGTACTCGCGGTTAGTTTCCTCTTCTCGCTGCTTGCAAGCAGACAGTTGCTGCGGCCTATTCGGCCTCTTGTACGTGCTGGTGAAGTTGCTGACGAAGGCTTCCGAGAAGTCTAGACAACAGTTGATGCTATCTCTTGGCAGGTTGTTGAGCCAAATCCGAGCAGGGCCCTCCAGCATCTGCGGAACATACCGCACAGCCCATCTCCTGTTGCCGCCTGCAATGTGCACAGCGGTAACGTAGTCACTCAGCCAGTCTTCCGGTTTGGCGCTGCCATCATACCACTTGGTCCCCCTAGGCAGCTGAAACTGTTTCACGGAGGGCTCCTCCATGATGCGGCGACCAAAACAATCTGGGCCGGGTGGCCCCTTGTTCTCGAGCTCCGCAGACCGATTGATCTGGTCCAGCTTGTATCTTGCATCGCTGGGCTCCAGCATGTGGTCACCCAAACGACCAGTGACATCTCTTGGGTCAGCATACCCGGCTAGCCACATCGCCGAGTACCCATCATCATAGCGATCTTGCGGCACAGGGCCAGGTTGAGCCACCGGGTTGGCCTCCGCCACAACTGCTTGCGGCTGCACAGCCGCTGGCTGCCGCGCCCTTGGCTGAACCGGGTTGGCACCATGATGCCGTGATGTTCCTGCACAGTCTCCTCCTTGCCTCTTGCTGTGAGCTTTAGTGGCTTGATAGCCTGCTCCTGCAGCGTTATGTTTCTGACCGAGCTGCTGCGGCACAGCGTGCTGTTTTGCGGCGACAGCCGGGTTGTACACCTGCATCTGTTTGTTCTTCCCAGAGTTCACACTCTGGTCCCTCTCATTGCCAGGAAGCGGTGATGAGGCCTGATCCGTAGATCTGACCGCATGCCAGTGCACAACCTGAGAAGCGTCAGCACCCGGATTTGCTTTCCGGAACTCCTCGTTCTGCCTGGCCGCCTTTAGCACTAGCTCATTCAACCTATCCTGCTACCTAGCGCGCGCGTTGCCAGCGAGATGCGGCAACTCAGCAGCCACTGCCTCTGCAGCCCTAAGAGTTTTGGCAGGAGTGTTGTACTTGGGCCTAGTAGCAGTGTTCAAACTAGCAGTTTGGCTAGCAGCCCTACCATCTCTATCCAGCTCAGCGCCTAAGTTGCGACGGATAGCGCCTAGCTTGCTAGGCAGCCTAGAAACAGGAGTAAAGTTGTGGGCCCTGTTGTACTCATTTTGATCTAGGTTAAGCGCAAGCCTAACCTTCTCCAGCTCCTGGGACTCCGCGAGTAGCGCTTGACGCTGCAGCTCGAGTTGCGCCCTCAAAGAGGCGAGTTCCGCCTCGTTAGCTCGTGGCATGCCCAGCTGCATGGTAGCAGCTGGTATCGCCGTAGACGTGGAAGGAGCCACGTAACCCGGAATGTTGTGGGGCATGTCGTAGGGCTTGTGGACCCTTGCTCCAGTAGGTTCCTTGATGACTCCCGCGGTAGCGGCCGCGCCTTTCCCAGCATCGATTGTCAGGCCTGTCATCATCACCTCCACGCTGTCCGCAGAGCAGCCAGAAGGCTTCCCACGGGCAGCAAGTACAGCAGGAGGATCTTCCGTGACGAGCACCTCCTCCGGGAACTCGCGGATGACGGTGGTGGCGACGTAGACCAGATGCGCACCGAAGGAAAGCACCGAGCCGCATGCCGGCACAGGCCTGCCGCCGAAATCGCCGGCGTTGTCGATGACGAAGTCGAAGGAGCCGAATCTATGGACAAGGCCACAAACCACGCGCTCCCCTGAAGCAGAAACGGGTCCCGTCCGAATATGAACCCCAGCCAGCGCCGCTGCTGGCCCCATGGTGGGCGCCAACTGTCGTGGTGTGGAGAAGACAGATGCCATGGGATGGCTAAAGTGTTGGGGCCGATGGACGCTGGAGGTATCCGGGGAGGGATCGCACGGCGAGTAGCTGCGCTCAGGTAAGAATATCACTGCAAACAACAAGAACTACCCAGGTTCGGGGCCCTCGTGTGAAGGTAACACCCCTACTCCTGCCTATCTCTTTGTATGTATAATCTCCAAGTAGCCACAATACAAGTTTGCCTCTTAGCCGAGTAGCCACTCGGCTGTTCTTTCTCGCTCTAGTGCTGGTCCTTGTAATAAATGCGATCTGAGGCAACGTCCCTCGCGTAGGAGGGGGCAGGGCACCTTATATACTGGTGCCCAGCCGAATAAACAAAGACTATAAGGTACGAATTGATGGGACACGCCTACTGCAGGACATCGCACGCCTCTGGCTTCTCGCTGACGCGGGTGCGGGAAATCACCGCGCCGTTCGGCAGATGGGACCTGTCCACCCTGTCAGTCACATAGAGTAGGCCCCTAGATATGTCCTGTCCCCTCTGTCAGTGACAGGACTTGACAGGCGCCTACCTCACTGTAGACACGTCGTAGCGCGGATAATCACGCGCTCCGTAAGTTGAACCGCACGCCTGTACGGCTACAGGATACGCGGGATCCTGTCAGAACGGCTCCATTGACTTCTTGCCCGAGTAGGAACGCAGCCCATCTACTCGGACCACTTGACCTCTATCCGGACGAATACAATCTTTCTCCTTATCGCATCTTGGCCTTCAACATTTATGACCGGATAGAGACAACCGGGTAGAGAGTACCCGGGTAGCCACCAACCCGGCTAATCAGTACTCGGATCTTCACTTTAATACTTGCCTTACCCCTACTCGGGGGTAGCCCCCCGACACAGCGTTCGCGAGATTCATGGCAGTACCCCACTACGCCTACCTGAAGCTCAAACTTCCTGGGAAATACGGCACCATCACCATAGATGGCGACTTCCAAAAATCCGATAAGTGTGACATTGAGTTCAATGAGATCGCGAAATCTTTCGGGATGCAGGAGGAGCTGGCAGAATTGGCAAAGACCACGGACCACTCCGTGATGCCACTCACCAAGAAGAACGCTCCAGAACTCGAGTTTAGTGCAAACAGTGACACTCGAAAGCATCAAGTGCACCCGACAGAACCCACAAAGACGGCGATGGTGTCCACCACCCTCTCGCCCGCATAGGAAGACGCGCTCGTCGAACTCCTCCGTGAGTACTAGGAAATCTTCGCCTGACAGCCTTCAGACATGCCAGGAATACCCAGGGAGTTCGCCGAGCACTCACTAGAAGTTTTCAAAGATGCCAAACCTATCAAGCAAACGACCCGACGGTTCTCCGAGCCAAAGTGGAAGGCACTCGGAGAAGAGGTGAATCGACTACTTGCCGCAAAATTCATTAGAGAGATAAAAATATCCACCTGGTTAGCAAACCCGGTGCTGGTCCGGAAGAAAAACACGGACATCCTTCACGTGTGCATCGACTATACGTTGTTGAAAAAACACTGCCCCAAGGATAACTTCCCCTTGCCACTGATCGACCAGATCATGGACTCCACTGCAGGCTATCAGCGCCTCTCCTTCTTGCACGCCTACTCGGGCTATAATCAGATCGGGATGAAAGAGGAGGACGAGGTGAAAACATCGTTCATCACACCTCACGATGTCTATTGCTACACGAACATGCCTTTCGGGCTGAAAAACGCAGGCGAAACATATCAGCGCTGCATGCAAAAATGCCTCGCCAAGATCATTGGCAAGAACGTACAAGTGTACGTTGACGACATCGTCATCAAAACTCGGGTAGAATATGCGCTCCTCGAGGACATACGAGAGACATTCGACGCCCTCAACGCGTACAGTATCAAGCTCAACCCGACAAAATGCGTCTTTGGCATTCCTGCGGGACAACTCCTTGGGTATTTGGTGTCCGCCTGTGGAATTGAAGCCAATCCGAAGAAAATTCAAGAAATCTTGACAATGAAGGAGCCAACCAATCTTCGCGGTGTACATCAGCTCGCAGGGCGACTAGCCGCCCTGAGCAGATTCATCGCAAGATTAGGCGAGCAAGCATTTCCCTTCTACAATATGATGAAGAAAACAGATAAGTTCGAGTGGACACCCGAAGCAAAAAAATGCGTTCATCGACTTCAAAAGAGCACTGCAGAGTAGGCGCGTCCTGGCAACACCACAGGAAAGGGAGCCCCTATACCTATACCTAGCCGCAACAAACCAAGTCATCAGCACAGTCATTGTCGTCGAGCGACCAGAGGATGGCACGACGTACGACGTTCAGCGGCCAATATATTATGTAAGAGAGGTGCTTTCGCCATGCAAGCAACGATACCCTCACTATCAGAAGCTCGCGTATGTCGTAGTCCTCACGACGCATCACTCGGTACAATCATGAACAACCCAATGACATCCAGAAGAATCACAAAATGGAGCATCTAGCTAGGCATCTGGGACATCATTTATGCAGGCCGCAAATCCATAAAATCCCAAGTCATTGTGAAATTTCTAAGCGAGTGGACGGAGCTGCAAACACCAGGACCCCCAGAATACACGAGCAACTGGATCATGTACTTCGACGGGTCGAAAAGAAATGAAGGAGCCGAAGCCGGAGTTATTCTTATATCTCCTCAAGGCGACAAGCTGCAATACGTCCCGCGACTGGATTTCCCTCCTGATGACCCAGCGTCCAACAACGACGCAGAGTATGAGGCCCTCCTACACGGCATGAAAATGGCAATCGCCTGTGGAGCTACACGATTGATGATATATGGAGACTCAAATCTCATCATGCAGCAGACGATGAAGGAGTGCGACGCTATCGCGGATAACATGGTCGTGTATCGTGACATGTACAATCTACTCGAGGGAAGTTTCAAAGGGTGCGAACTGAAGCACATTGCGCGATCGAGCAATGAGGAAGCAGATAAACTGACCAACATGGGGTCAACAAACGCCCCCATCCTGTCAGGAATTTACTTCGAACGAATGATCAAGCGATCAGTCAAAATCAGAAAGCCAGCAGGAACACCCGCAACAGTGGAAACACACGATAGCCAGCAAATTGCTATGATCGAGCTCATCCACAATATTTCAAGGCAAGTTTTTCTGGTCGAGGCAGTCTGGACGCAGAAATACATCGACTACTTGTCAAACAAACAGCTCCCAGCAGACATTTGCGAGGCTCGACAAATAGTATGGTGCAGCAAATCCTTTCGGGTGATCAAGGTGAGCTATACAAGCAAAGCATATCAGGAGTATTGATGAGATGCATAGCACCCGAAGACGGCAAGGAATTGCTCCGGGATATACACCAAGGAGACTGCGGCCACCACGCTAGTTGGAAAGCAATCATGGGTAAGGCCTTCAGGGCAGGGTTCTATTGGCTCACAGAAGAAGGGACGCGAAAGATCTAGTCGACAGATGCAACGCTTGCCAAAGGTTTGCGCCCAGACCACATGGTCTTGCGACAAAACTGCACATGATCCCAATCGCCTGGCCTTTCGCCCAATGGGGGTTCGACATGGTGGGACCACTGCGCAAGTCAACACCTGGAGGATACACGCACCTGCTCGTGGCTGTGGACAAATTCACAAAATGGATAGAGGCCATGCCAGTCACTTCCGCGCACGAACAATGTGTTGTGCGATTCCTCGATTCCATCGTGTGCAGATTCGGCGTACCGCACAACATCATCACAGACAACGGCAGCAACTTTACGGCCAAGGAAACACAGGAATTCTGCGAACAAAAGGGAATCACCCTCAGCTTTGCCTCGATAGCTCACCGCAAACTAATGGCCAGGTCGAACGTTCCAACGGATTAGTTACGGCTGGCCTAAAGAAGCGTCTACTTGATCGCCCAAAACCAGCGGCAGGGCACTGGGCCGAGGAACTATCATCAGTACTGTGGAGCCTACGCACAACACCAAATCGATCAACAAACTATACGCTATTTTTCATGGTCTACGGAGCTTAAGCCGTCCTGTAACATCCCAAGTATGAAAAATAGCCATTAGAATGTTTTGCTCTCTGTTATTTTATGTTTTGCATCATGACATCATGTTCATTGCATTTGTTTTGCTTGTTTTCCATTTGTTTTCCTCTGTTTTCATTTGTTTTCCAATTGTTTTCCTTTGTTTTCTATTTGAATTTCAAACCAAATTTCAAACCTTTTGTTTCATACTTGTGATGTTACAATTTTCAAAATGGTATTTCAAATCAAAACAATCAATTGTTTCCATTAAAGTTGTGATTTCAAAACAGTTGTTTTGTTTCTATCAAAAATTCATTTAATACCAAACCCTTTTCAAATTCAATTAATTTCCAAAACATCAACCCCTTTTGAGAATTATGAAAATGACAAAACCATTCAATCAATTGTTTCCATCAAATCCCTAAGGTTCAACTATTTAAATTTGTGGCTTTTAATCCTTCACTTAACTCAATATGTTATTCAAATTCAAACAAAATTCCAAACAGCAACCCTTTGGAATTATTGCAATTTACCAAAACAAAGTTAAGCAATTTGTTTCAAATAATTTGAGGGTTCAAACTCTTGGAAAATGTTCCTTTTTAAATAAATCACTTAATAATAAAAATTCATTCAAATTCACTCAAATTTCAAACAGCAACATAATTTATTTATTTTGGAAATTTAAACTTGCACAATGTTGCTGTGGCGACAAACAATCTATAAAATTTTATTCCAAATTTTTCCCAACCCAAAACCTATCTCTTTCTTCCTTATTTCATTTTAGCAAAAAAAAAAAGAGAGAACAAAGAAAATAAAAATAAAAAGAACATCAGAGAGAGAGAGAGGCCCAGCCCAACTTACCCCTTCGACCCATCCCACCCTTCTCCTACCTCCTGTACGGCTCCACATCGGCCATGGCCACGTAGCAGAGAGGAGAAAGAACGGCTGTGAGCTTCCCCCTCCCCCCTATAAGCTAGCCCGAGTTCCCCTAACCCTAACCCTAATTTCTTCCCCCTCCTTCTATCTCCCCGCCTCCAATCTCTCCCATCTCTCCTCTCTGTAACCTCCCTGTACCACAACCTGAACCTGTACCATCCTCCACCTTCCCTCCGGCGATCGCCGTCGGGAAGGCCTCCTCCTCGCTCCCTGACGCCGGGAATGGAAACGCCCGGCCCCCCTCTTCCTCCTCCACCCCGCGGCACGGGCCGGGAGGGGTTGTGCCGCCGCCGCCGTCCTCGACATGCCGCCGGTCGGCTGCTGCACGACCTCCTCTACCCGACCTGCCTCGCCTCCGTTTTCCAGCTCGAGGTGAGCGCTTCCCTCTCCCCTTCCTCCCTTCCCTCCTCCCTCTAGGTCACCACCCACACGCGCACCACGGCGCCCGTCCGGCGATCCCACGGCGAGCCACGGCGAGCAGCCCTCTGCCGTTCGCTGGCTGCCTCTGTCTCTGTCGGGTACAGAAACGAGCGCTCGGTTGCAGTTCAGAAAACCACGCACCAACACCTTATTCCTCCCGAGTCCCCCCTACTGCCACCAAACAAATTATCACCGCAGTGGTAACTGAACCTGTGCGCGCAGCGAGAGGTGCTGGGTTCGATCCCCCTAACCCCACCTTTTTATTTCTGTTTTGTTCTTTTCTGCCCGAAGTTCAGAAAGACAGATCTGAGCAGTTAACTCTAAAATCCATAACAAATCCAATTTTGCTCCAAATTGAACGATTCAAAATCCTGTGGATTCATAATTTTGTGCTACTTCTATTACTGTCAAGTTTACAACATGTTTCTGTAACAATTTTTGCACTAAATAATTAATTACTGAAAATGCAATAAAATTTGGAAACTTTGGAATTTCATAACTTTAGTTCTAATCATCCAATTTAAGCAAACTTGGGCTCTAAAAATTTGTCTTAACAAAATCTACACATTGGTATTTTATTTGGACACAATTGAACTAAATTTGAACATGTTTTCCTCTGTTTACTAAAAATGGTAGAATAAGAATGATTATGGAAAATTGCATAATAAATTCAATAATCACCCAAAAATTATGTTTAATAGCTCAAAATGTTCAGTGAAACATTTGCTACATGTTTCCAACCTTTTCAATGCAATTTGTTTACTGTTTTGAATATTTTAAATTGGTGCAATATTTGAATTCTTGTTTAATTCACTTAATTTTGCAAAATTCGTAACTTGGGCATAAAAATTCCAAATTCCACAAACTAAATATGTTTTCCAATCAAATTTTCATGTACTTTCCAAATATCAACTTTGTTTGCTGTTTTGAATAATTTAAATTGATGAAAACAACTGTTTCTTAATTATTGCATTTAAAATTGCCAAATTAATAACTTGCTCGTTTTAAATCCAATTTCAACAAATGAAATATGTTTTCCATGCAAAATTAAACCACCTTTCCAAATATAAAATTTGTTTCATGTTTTGAATAATTAAAATTGGGTAAATAATTTAAACCTTGTTTAAATCATTTAATATTGTTAAACTCATAACTTGGTCAAATTAATTTCTTTTTGAACCTATGAAATATGTTTTCCAACCCTAAAAGTATAAGCTTTTCAAATATGAATCTCACTTAATGTTTTGCACAAATAAAAATTCAAATAAGTTCATGTTTGAATTAAATCCATTTAATTCTTGTTTAAACTTGCTTAATTCATAAATAATTTATTTGAAATCCTTTTTCAACAAGTGAAACATGTATTCCACCAAAAATTGTGTGTTCTTTTCAAATATGAACTTTGTTATCTATTTTGAACAATTAGAATTGGTGAAAACAACAAATGCTTGTGTAACACCTTTAAGGAACCAAAATTCCATAACTTAATAAATGAATTTCCAAACTTCGTAAACCTTATTTCCAATTGATTCTATTGTTGTTATTTTTCTGTATTACTCCTCCATGCATCATGCCAATTCACTTACACATGTTGATTAGTTGTAAAACAATTATTTCAACCATAATTCATGGGCTTTCCATATGCAATCCCAAATTGCATGTGGGTCCATTTAATCATGTTATGTTATCTTGTCAACTAGTTTATTTCTGATGCATCAATTAAATTGACATGCATCATCCCATGTTTGTGCACTATGCCATGTTATTGATTGTTTATCTTTCTGCATTGTTTGTTTGCTTCTTCTCGGATACACGACGACGTTGAGACCAACGATACTTACGACACCCCTTCTAAGGATCTAGCTCAGTACCAGGCTGCTGAGTTTGCAGGCAAGTTATCACTCACATGAACCACTGTGTTCCTTTCAACATTGGTCACCGATACTTTCCGTTGTCTATTCTGCTAGCCCTATGAATCGTTGCTTCTGTTACGAACCTATTACATGAATCCTTTAATCCTGATATTGCCTCACCCCACTCCTATAACCCCGTTGTTTGAGCCCGTGTCTTACTAGCATACTTAGGGTTGTTTTGCTCGAGTCTGTTACCCGTTACTTTCTGTTACTATATTTCTATTATGTTCTGGGGCTCGATGTTAAAGAACAACCTGTTAATTTGAGGTAATAATAATTTGCTGATAAGGCACCGGCAGGAGGCCCGGCGTGGTTTTGAGGCCTGCTAGTGTCGACCCTAATAGGAAAAGGGTCTTGTCTACTGATCCATGATGAGCGCACTAACCGCATGTGGGAAGCGAGTATGGGCGCCCCCCTCAATTTGATTCGATTCGCATCTCGTCCAAATCGCCACACTTAGTTCGGGCTTTCCATTTGATGCATGCATGTGCAGGTGCGAACCCTTGGCGCCAGGGTGGAACTTTTGTAGTCGGCATTTAGGGCGGCGTGGTCTTAGAGTGCTATGAGGGTCCCCTTTTCTTCGTGGGGCTCGATTAGCCGCGCACGCACAGCATGTGGTTCTTTGGGCTTGATGCAAAGAAGAGTTGAGTTGTGTTGAGTGCCTCGCTTGGTGGGTTAGCTCCCCGCCTGGCGGGTCATTCTTACGTGTACGGCCAAATTGGTGCATCCCTGCAGGGTTAAATCTTCTCGAGAAGCCGTGTTTTCCGCGGTTATGGATTACTTGGTGAAAGTACTGGCTAACAAGTACTCAGAACAACTTACACCTAACTAATGGTAACTTGACTAGTAATAGGCTTATTAACACAACAATTTGAACCATCATTAATCCAACGGTGTGAGTTATCCTCGGATTGCTTCTTTGGATAAGGGGCGAGATCCAGGATGGGTTTGTTTGGTGGTTAGTTGTAGTTGGTTACGATACGCTATCTTATCTCCTTTCTGTTAGCCGGAAGTTATAGCATGTTTCTGTAGTTGGTTAGCGCAGCCAGCTGCCGCATCTTTTGGTATCACCCTTTCTTCCGTTGAACCCAAAGCATCTGTGCTTGGTGTTGGCGGGCTACACTTTGGTGAACTGTGAGTCTTGCTTGCCAGTACGTTTATGTACTGACCCCTTTGGGGCTGTGGTTTCCGCAGACTACGTTTCCGAGGATCTACATGGTGGCTACTACGTGGAGTATGACGAGACTGCTGACGAGTAGATAGCGGACCCGGGCAGGATCCGAGACTTCGTGGATGGGCTCCGTCTTTTCGTTTCCGGCCTCTTAGGCCTATTTGGATCTTGTCTGTACTCAGACATTTTTGAATGCTTCCGCTGTGATGTAATGATGTTATGTTGGGACAGGTGTCCTCTGGATGATTGTATTTGCTATCTCTGCTCTAGTGAGAGCTATTTGCAACTTATTTCCATCTTTTGTGTCGTAGAGATCTGTTGTGATATCACTTGTTCCAATGCCGTTGACGTACCATGTGTGCATGCTTTGAAGTACGTCAACGGAAGTATCTGGATTTCTACGGGATGGTTTGCGCAGACGATGAATAGTAAGAGAATGGTTGTCACACGTTTACGTGTTGGCCTGCTCATATTGAGATGCGGGTGCCGGTATGCCCCGTAAGCCATTTATCTACTGTTTAACGGACTGTGAGTATCCCCTAGAAGTCCGGGTGCGACAAATGGTATCAGAGCCTGTCTGCCTGTAGGATCCCTTTTTACTGGTCGCAGTTGAGTCTAGAAACTATTTTTTAGCTATATAGGAAAAATGAAACGCGAGAGTAGGAATTCTGTTCTTTTTCTTCTTTCCCCACCCACCCTCCCTTTTCTGGTAAGGAAGTGCTACGTTGTTTTCCCTTCTCATCTAAACTTTCAAGTTAGGATTTCACGAATTCTGGTTTCTCTAGGATGGTTATATCTACTAGACCATAGGAATGGAGGTGGTTGTGACATGATTTATCATGTTGCCTACTCACGATTGAGAACAGAGGCGTGTAAGCCCCGGAAGCAGATCCTCTATTCCTTAAGCAGTAGATATTGATCCTTTAGAAGCCCGGATGGGTTTTCCGTAGTACCTCAGGAGTGTTTTGATCTCGTTTTTCCCGATGTTGCTTCGTTATCCTGTTCTTTTCAACATCCTTTTCGTCCGTTCAAACCTTGTTGTTGATTTCCATTTCAGTTCTTTTACCGGCGTCTAATCAATAACGTTGTTCCACCCTTCTGACCAGATAATCTATTCTCCAAATGAATCAAATTCTATCCAGCTATACACCCTCGATACAAAACCTCTCCCTCTACTTGAAAATGTTCCGGTGATTTCCAAATTCCCTGAAATCTTTCCAGAAGAGTTGCCAAGGTTGCCTATCGTTTTGAACTTCCAGAAAAACTATCCAAGGTGCACGATGTGTTTCACGTGTCACAGCTCAAGAGGATCTTCCCAAGAAGTATCCGGACCTTTTCTTTTTTCAGTAGGAATCTCGGGGCGCGATTCCTTCAAGGGGGGCGTTTTGTAACATCCCAAGTATGAAAAATAGCCATTAGAATGTTTTGCTCTCTGTTATTTTATGTTTTGCATCATGACATCATGTTCATTGCATTTGTTTTGCTTGTTTTCCATTTGTTTTCCTCTGTTTTCATTTGTTTTCCAATTGTTTTCCTTTGTTTTCCTTTGTTTTCTATTTGAATTTCAAACCAAATTTCAAACCTTTTGTTTCATACTTGTGATGTTACAATTTCCAAAATGATATTTCAAATCAAAACAATCAATTGTTTCCATTAAAGTTGTGATTTCAAAACAGTTGTTTTGTTTCTATCAAAAATTCATTTAATACCAAACCCTTTTCAAATTCAATTAATTTCCAAAACATCAACCCCTTTTGAGAATTATGAAAATGACAAAACCATTCAAACAATTGTTTCCATCAAATCCCTAAGGTTCAACTATTTAAATTTGTGGCTTTTAATCCTTCACTTAACTCAATATGTTATTCAAATTCAAACAAAATTCCAAACAGCAACCCTTTGGAATTATTGCAATTTACCAAAATAAAGTTAAGCAATTTGTTTCAAATAATTTGAGGGTTCAAACTCTTGGAAAATGTTCCTTTTTAAATAAATCACTTAATAATAAAAATTCATTCAAATTCACTCAAATTTCAAACAGCAACATAATTTATTTATTTTGGAAATTTAAACTTGCACAATGTTGTTGTGGCGACAAACAATCTATAAAATTTTATTCCAAATTTTTCCCAACCCAAAACCTATCTCTTTCTTCCTTATTTCATTTCAGCAAAAAAAAAAAGAGAGAACAAAGAAAATAAAAATAAAAAGAACATCAGAGAGAGAGAGAGGCCCAGCCCAACTTACCCCTTCGACCCATCCCACCCTTCTCCTACCTCCTGTACGGCTCCACATCGGCCATGGCCACGTAGCAGAGAGGAGAAAGAACGGCTGTGAGCTTCCCCCTCCCCCCTATAAGCTAGCCCGAGTTCCCCTAACCCTAACCCTAATTTCTTCCCCCTCCTTCTATCTCCCCGCCTCCAATCTCTCCCATCTCTCCTCTCTGTAACCTCCTTGTACCACAACCTGAACCTGTACCATCCTCCACCTTCCCTCCGGCGATCGCCGCCGGGAAGGCCTCCTCCTCGCTCCCTGACGCCGGGAATGGAAACGCCCGGCCCCCCTCTTCCTCCTCCACCCCGCGGCACGGGCCGGGAGGGGCTGTGCCGCCGCCGCCGTCCTCGACATGCCGCCGGTCGGCTGCTGCACGACCTCCTCTGCCCGACCCGCCTCGCCTCCGTTTTCCAGCTCGAGGTGAGCGCTTCCCTCTCCCCTTCCTCCCTTCCCTCCTCCCTCTAGGTCACCACCCACACGCGCACCACGGCGCCCATCCGGCGATCCCACGGCGAGCCACGGCGAGCAGCCCTCTGCCGTTTGCTGGCTGCCTCTGTCTCTGTCGGGTACAGAAACGAGCGCTCGGTTGTAGTTTAGAAAACCACGCACCAACACCTTATTCCCCCCGAGTCCCCCCTACTGCCACCAAACAAATCATCACCGCAGTGGTAACTGAACCTGTGCGCGCAGCGAGAGGTGCTGGGTTCGATCCCCCTAACCCCACCTTTTTATTTCTGTTTTGTTCTTTTCTGCCCGAAGTTCAGAAAGACAGATCTGAGCAGTTAACTCTAAAATCCATAACAAATCCAGTTTTGCTCCAAATTGAACGATTCAAAATCCTGTGGATTCATAATTTTGTGCTCCTTCTATTACTGTCAAGTTTGCAACATGTTTCTGTAACAATTTTTGCACTAAATAATTAATTACTGAAAATGCAATAAAATTTGGAAACTTTGGAATTTCATAACTTTAGTTCTACTCATCCAATTTAAGCAAACTTTGGCTCTAAAAATTTGTCTTAACAAAATCTACACATTGGTATTTTATTTGGACACAATTGAATTAAATTTGAACATGTTTTCCTCTGTTTACTAAAAATGGTAGAATAAGAATGATTATGGAAAATTGCATAATAAATTCAATAATCACCCAAAAATTATGTTTAATAGCTCAAAATGTTCAGTGAAACATTTGCTACATGTTTCCAACCTTTTCAATGCAATTTGTTTACTGTTTTGAATATTTTAAATTGGTGCAATATTTGAATTCTTGTTTAATTCACTTAATTTTGCAAAATTCGTAACTTGGGCATAAAAATTCCAAATTCCACAAACTAAATATGTTTTCCAATCAACTTTTCATGTACTTTCCAAATATCAACTTTGTTTGCTGTTTTGAATAATTTAAATTGCTGAAAACAACTGTTTCTTAATTATTGCATTTAAAATTGCCAAATTAATAACTTGCTCGTTTTAAATCCAATTTCAACAAATGAAATATGTTTTCCATGCAAAATTAAACCACCTTTCCAAATATAAAATTTGTTTCATGTTTTGAATAATTAAAATTGGGTAAATAATTTAAACCTTGTTTAAATCATTTAATATTGTTAAACTCATAACTTGGTCAAATTAATTTCTTTTTGAACCTATAAAATATGTTTTCCAGCCCTAAAAGTATAAGCTTTTCAAATATGAATCTCACTTAATGTTTTGCACAAATAAAAATTCAAATAAGTTCATGTTTGAATTAAATCCATTTAATTCTTGTTTAAACTTGCTTAATTCATAAATAATTTATTTGAAATCCTTTTTCAACAAGTGAAACATGTATTCCACCAAAAATTGTGTGTTATTTTCAAATATGAACTTTGTTATCTATTTTGAACAATTAGAATTGGTGAAAACAACAAATGCTTGTGTAACACCTTTAAGGAACCAAAATTCCATAACTTAATAAATGAATTTCCAAACTTCGTAAACCTTATTTCCAATTGATTCTATTGTTGTTATTTTTCTGTTTTCCTCATCCATGCATCATGCTAATTCACTTACACATGTTGATTAGTTGTAAAACAATTATTTCAACCATAATTCATGGGCTTTCCATATGCAATCCCAAATTGCATGTGGGTCCATTTAATCATGTTATGTTATCTTGTCAACTAGTTTATTTCTGATGCATCAATTAAATTGACATGCATCATCCCATGTTTGTGCACTATGCCATGTTATTGATTGTTTATCTTTCTGCATTGTTTGTTTGCTTCTTCTCGGATACACGACGACGTTGAGACCGACGATACTTACGACACCCCTTCTAAGGATCTAGCTCAGTACCAGGCTGCTGAGTTTGCAGGCAAGTTATCACTCACATGAACCACTGTGTTCCTTTCAACATTGGTCACCGATACTTTCCGTTGTCTATTCTGCTAGCCCTATGAATCATTGCTTATGTTACGAACCTATTACATGAATCCTTTAATCCTGATATTGCCTCACCCCACTCCTATAACCCCGTTGTTTGAGCCCGTGTCTTACTAGCATGCTTAGGGTTGTTTTGCTCGAGTCTGTTACCCGTTACTTTCTGTTACTATATTTCTATTATGTTCTGGGGCTCGATGTTAAACAACAACCTGTTAATTTGAGGTAATAATAATTTGCTGATAAGGCACCGGCAGGAGGCCCGGCGTGGTTTTGAGGCCTGCTAGTGTCGACCCTAATAGGAAAAGGGTCTTGTCTACTGATCCATGATGAGCGCACTAACCGCATGTGGGAAGCGAGTATGGGCGCCCCCCTCAATTTGATTCGATTCGCATCTCGTCCAAATCGCCACACTTAGTTCGGGCTTTCCATTTGATGCATGCATGTGCAGGTGCGAACCCTTGGCGCCAGGGTGGAACTTTTGTAGTCGGCATTTAGGGCGGCGTGGTCTTAGAGTGCTATGAGGGTCCCCTTTTCTTCGTGGGGCTCGATTAGCCGCGCACGCACAGCATGTGGTTCTTTGGGCTTGATGCGAAGAAGAGTTGAGTTGTGTTGAGTGCCTCGCTTGGTGGGTTAGGTCCCCGCCTGGCGGGTCATTCTTACGTGTACGGCCAAATTGGTGCATCCCTGCAGGGTTAAATCTTCTCGAGAAGCCGTGTTTTCCGCGGTTATGGATTACTTGGTGAAAGTACTGGCTAACAAGTACTCAGAACAACTTACACCTAACTAATGGTAACTTGACTAGTAATAGGCTTATTGACACAACAATTTGAACCATCATTAATCCAACGGTGTGAGTTATCCTCGGATTGCTTCTTTGGATAAGGGGCGAGATCCAGGATGGGTTTGTTTGGTGGTTAGTTGTAGTTGGTTACGATACGCTATCTTTTCTCCTTTCTGTTAGCCGGAAGTTATAGCATGTTTCTGTAGTTGGTTAGCGCAGCCAGCTGCCGCATCTTTTGGTATCACCCTTTCTTCCGTTGAACCCAAAGCATCTGTGCTTGGTGTTGGCGGGCTACACTTTGGTGAACTGTGAGTCTTGCTTGCCAGTACGTTTATGTACTGACCCCTTTGGGGCTGTGGTTTCCGCAGAATACGTTTCCGAGGATCTACATGGTGGCTACTATGTGTAGTATGACGAGACTGCTGACGAGTAGATAGCGGACCCGGGCAGGATCCGAGACTTCGTGGATGGGCTCCGTCTTTTCGTTTCCGGCCTCTTAGGCCTATTTGGATCTTGTCTGTACTCAGACATTTTTGAATGCTTCCGCTGTGATGTAATGATGTTATGTTGGGACAGGTGTCCTCTGGATGATTGTATTTGCTATCTCTGCTCTAGTGAGAGCTATTTGCAACTTATTTCCATCTTTTGTGTCGTAGAGATCTGTTGTGATATCACTTGTTCCAATGCCGTTGACGTACCATGTGTGCATGCTTTGAAGTACGTCAACGGAAGTATCTGGATTTCTACGGGATGGTTTGCGCAGACGATGAATAGTAAGAGAATGGTTGTCACACGTTTACGTGTTGGCCTGCTCATATTGAGATGCGGGTGCCGGTATGCCCCGTAAGCCATTTATCTACTGTTTAACGGACTGTGAGTATCCCCTAGAAGTCCGGGTGCGACAAATGGTATCAGAGCCTGTCTGCCTGTAGGATCCCTTTTTACTGGTCGCAGTTGAGTCTAGAAACTATTTTTTAGCTATATAGGAAAAATGAAACGCGAGAGTAGGAATTCTGTTCTTTTTCTTCTTTCCCCACCCACCCTCCCTTTTCTGGTAAGGAAGTGCTACGTTGTTTTCCCTTCTCATCTAAACTTTCAAGTTAGGATTTCACGAATTCTGGTTTCTCTAGGATGGTTATATCTACTAGACCATAGGAATGGAGGTGGTTGTGACATGATTTATCATGTTGCCTACTCACGATTGAGAACAGAGGCGTGTAAGCCCCGGAAGCAGATCCTCTATTCCTTAAGCAGTAGATATTGATCCTTTAGAAGCCCGGATGGGTTTTCCGTAGTACCTCAGGAGTGTTTTGATCTCGTTTTTCCCGATGTTGCTTCGTTATCCTGTTCTTTTCAACATCCTTTTCGTCCGTTCAAACCTTGTTGTTGATTTCCATTTCAGTTCCTTTACCGGCGTCTAATCAATAACGCTGTTCCACCCTTCTGACCAGATAATCTATTCTCCAAATGAATCAAATTCTATCCAGCTATACACCCTCGATACAAAACCTCTCCCTCTACTTGAAAATGTTCCGGTGATTTCCAAATTCCCTGAAATCTTTCCAGAAGAGTTGCCAAGGTTGCCTATCGTTTTGAACTTCCAGAAAAACTATCCAAGGTGCACGATGTGTTTCACGTGTCACAGCTCAAGAGGATCTTCCCAAGAAGTATCCGGACCTTTTCTTTTTTCAGTAGGAATCTCGGGGCGTGATTCCTTCAAGGGGGGCGTTTTGTAACATCCCAAGTATGAAAAATAGCCATTAGAATGTTTTGCTCTCTGTTATTTTATGTTTTGCATCATGACATCATGTTCATTGCATTTGTTTTGCTTGTTTTCCATTTGTTTTCCTCTGTTTTCATTTGTTTTCCAATTGTTTTCCTTTGTTTTCCTTTGTTTTCTATTTGAATTTCAAACCAAATTTCAAACCTTTTGTTTCATACTTGTGATGTTACAATTTCCAAAATGATATTTCAAATCAAAACAATCAATTGTTTCCATTAAAGTTGTGATTTCAAAACAGTTGTTTTGTTTCTATCAAAAATTCATTTAATACCAAACCCTTTTCAAATTCAATTAATTTCCAAAACATCAACCCCTTCTGAGAATTATGAAAATGACAAAACCATTCAATCAATTGTTTCCATCAAATCCCTAAGGTTCAACAATTTAAATTTGTGGCTTTTAATCCTTCACTTAACTCAATATGTTATTCAAATTCAAACAAAATTCCAAACAGCAACCCTTTGGAATTATTGCAATTTACCAAAATAAAGTTAAGCAATTTGTTTCAAATAATTTGAGGGTTCAAACTCTTGGAAAATGTTCCTTTTTAAATAAATCACTTAATAATAAAAATTCATTCAAATTCACTCAAATTTCAAACAGCAACATAATTTATTTATTTTGGAAATTTAAACTTGCACAATGTTGCTGTGGCGACAAACAATCTATAAAATTTTATTCCAAATTTTTCCCAACCCAAAACCTATCTCTTTCTTCCTTATTTCATTTCAGCAAAAAAAAGAGAGAGAACAAAGAAAATAAAAATAAAAAGAACATCAGAGAGAGAGAGAGGCCCAGCCCAACTTACCCCTTCGACCCATCCCACCCTTCTCCTACCTCCTGTACGGCTCCACATCGGCCATGGCCACGTAGCAGAGAGGAGAAAGAACGGCTGTGAGCTTCCCCCTCCCCCCTATAAGCTAGCCCGAGTTCCCCTAACCCTAACCCTAATTTCTTCCCCCTCCTTCTATCTCCCCGCCTCCAATCTCTCCCATCTCTCCTCTCTGTAACCTCCCTGTACCACAACCTGAACCTGTACCATCCTCCACCTTCCCTCTGGCGATCGCCGCCGGGAAGGCCTCCTCCTCGCTCCCTGACGCCGGGAATGGAAACGCCCGGCCCCCCTCTTCCTCCTCCACCCCGCGGCACGGGCCGGGAGGGGCTGTGCCGCCACCGCCGTCCTCGACATGCCGCCGGTCGGCTGCTGCACGACCTCCTCTGCCCGACCCGCCTCGCCTCCGTTTTCCAGCTCGAGGTGAGCGCTTCCCTCTCCCCTTCCTCCCTTCCCTCCTCCCTCTAGGTCACCACCCACACGCGCACCACGGCGCCCATCCGGGGATCCCACGGCGAGCCACGGCGAGCAGCCCTCTGCCGTTCGCTGGCTGCCTCTGTCTCTGTCGGGTACAGAAACGAGCGCTCGGTTGCAGTTTAGAAAACCACGCACCAACACCTTATTCCCCCCGAGTCCCCCCTACTGCCACCAAACAAATCATCACCGCAGTGGTAACTGAACCTGTGCGCGCAGCGAGAGGTGCTGGCTTCGATCCCCCTAACCCCACCTTTTTATTTCTGTTTTGTTCTTTTCTGCCCGAAGTTCAGAAAGACAGATCTGAGCAGTTAACTCTAAAATCCATAACAAATCCAATTTTGCTCCAAATTGAACGATTCAAAATCCTGTGGATTCATAATTTTGTGCTCCTTCTATTACTGTCAAGTTTGCAACATGTTTCTGTAACAATTTTTGCACTAAATAATTAATTACTGAAAATGCAATAAAATTTGGAAACTTTGGAATTTCATAACTTTAGTTCTACTCATCCAATTTAAGCAAACTTGGGCTCTAAAAATTTGTCTTAACAAAATCTACACATTGGTATTTTATTTGGACACAATTGAATTAAATTTGAACATGTTTTCCTCTGTTTACTAAAAATGGTAGAATAAGAATGATTATGGAAAATTGCATAATAAATTCAATAATCACCCAAAAATTATGTTTAATAGCTCAAAATGTTCAGTGAAACATTTGCTACATGTTTCCAACCTTTTCAATGCAATTTGTTTACTGTTTTGAATATTTTAAATTGGTGCAATATTTGAATTCTTGTTTAATTCACTTAATTTTGCAAAATTCGTAACTTGGGCATAAAAATTCCAAATTCCACAAACTAAATATGTTTTCCAATCAACTTTTCATGTAATTTCAAAATATCAACTTTGTTTGCTGTTTCGAATAATTTAAATTGCTGAAAACAATTGTTTCTTAATTATTGCATTTAAAATTGCCAAATTAATAACTTGCTCGTTTTAAATCCAATTTCAACAAATGAAATATGTTTTCCATGCAAAATTAAACCACCTTTCCAAATATAAAATTTGTTTCATGTTTTGAATAATTAAAATTGGGTAAATAATTTAAACCTTGTTTAAATCATTTAATATTGTTAAACTCATAACTTGGTCAAATTAATTTCTTTTTAAACCTATAAAATATGTTTTCCAACCCTACAAGTATAAGCTTTTCAAATATGAATCTCACTTAATGTTTTGCACAAATAAAAATTCAAATAAGTTCATGTTTGAATTAAATCCATTTAATTCTTGTTTAAACTTGCTTAATTCATAAATAATTAATTTGAAATCCTTTTTCAACAAGTGAAACATGTATTCCACCAAAAATTGTGTGTTCTTTTCAAATATGAACTTTGTTATCTATTTTGAACAATTATAATTGGTGAAAACAACAAATGCTTGTGTAACACCTTTAAGGAACCAAAATTCCATAACTTAATAAATGAATTTCCAAACTTCGTAAACCTTATTTCCAATTGATTCTATTGTTGTTATTTTTCTGTTTTCCTCATCCATGCATCATGCTAATTCACTTACACATGTTGATTAGTTGTAAAACAATTATTTCAACCATAATTCATGGGCTTTCCATATGCAATCCCAAATTGCATGTGGGTCCATTTAATCATGTTATGTTATCTTGTCAACTAGTTTATTTCTGATGCATCAATTAAATTGACATGCATCATCCCATGTTTGTGCACTATGCCATGTTATTGATTGTTTATCTTTCTGCATTGTTTGTTTGCTTCTTCTCGGATACACGACGACGTTGAGACCGACGATACTTACGACACCCCTTCTAAGGATCTAGCTCAGTACCAGGCTGCTGAGTTTGCAGGCAAGTTATCACTCACATGAACCACTGTGTTCCTTTCAACATTGGTCACCGATACTTTCCGTTGTCTATTCTGCTAGCCCTATGAATCATTGCTTCTGTTACGAACCTATTACATGAATCCTTTAATCCTGATATTGCCTCACCCCACTCCTATAACCCCGTTGTTTGAGCCCGTGTCTTACTAGCATGCTTAGGGTTGTTTTGCTCGAGTCTGTTACCCGTTACTTTCTGTTACTATATTTCTATTATGTTCTGGGGCTCGATGTTAAACAACAACCTGTTAATTTGAGGTAATAATAATTTGCTGATAAGGCACCGGCAGGAGGCCCGGCGTGGTTTTGAGGCCTGCTAGTGTCGACCCTAATAGGAAAAGGGTCTTGTCTACTGATCCATGATGAGCGCACTAACCGCATGTGGGAAGCGAGTATGGGCGCCCCCCTCAATTTGATTCGATTCGCATCTCGTCCAAATCGCCACACTTAGTTCGGGCTTTCCATTTGATGCATGCATGTGCAGGTGCGAACCCTTGGCGCCAGGGTGGAACTTTTGTAGTCGGCATTTAGGGCGGCGTGGTCTTAGAGTGCTATGAGGGTCCCCTTTTCTTCGTGGGGCTCGATTAGCCGCGCACGCACAGCATGTGGTTCTTTGGGCTTGATGCGAAGAAGAGTTGAGTTGTGTTGAGTGCCTCGCTTGGTGGGTTAGCTCCCCGCCTGGCGGGTCATTCTTACGTGTACGGCCAAATTGGTGCATCCCTGCAGGGTTAAATCTTCTCGAGAAGCCGTGTTTTCCGCGGTTATGGATTACTTGGTGAAAGTACTGGCTAACAAGTACTCAGAACAACTTACACCTAACTAATGGTAACTTGACTAGTAATAGGCTTATTGACACAACAATTTGAACCATCATTAATCCAACGGTGTGAGTTATCCTCGGATTGCTTCTTTGGATAAGGGGCGAGATCCAGGATGGGTTTGGTTGGTGGTTAGTTGTAGTTGGTTACGATACGCTATCTTATCTCCTTTCTGTTAGCCGGAAGTTATAGCATGTTTCTGTAGTTGGTTAGCGCAGCCAGCTGCCGCATCTTTTGGTATCACCCTTTCTTCCGTTGAACCCAAAGCATCCGTGCTTGGTGTTGGCGGGCTACACTTTGGTGAACTGTGAGTCTTGCTTGCCAGTACGTTTATGTACTGACCCCTTTGGGGCTGTGGTTTCCGCAGACTATGTTTCCGAGGATCTACATGGTGGCTACTATGTGGAGTATGACGAGACTGCTGACGAGTAGATAGCGGACCCGGGCAGGATCCGAGACTTCGTGGATGGGCTCCGTCTTTTCGTTTCCGGCCTCTTAGGCCTATTTGGATCTTGTCTGTACTCAGACATTTTTGAATGCTTCCGCTGTGATGTAATGATGTTATGTTGGGACAGGTGTCCTCTGGATGATTGTATTTGCTATCTCTGCTCTAGTGAGAGATATTTGCAACTTATTTCCATCTTTTGTGTCGTAGAGATCTGTTGTGATATCACTTGTTCCAATGCCGTTGACGCACCATGTGTGCATGCTTTGAAGTATGTCAACGGAAGTATCTGGATTTCTACGGGATGGTTTGCGCAGACGATGAATAGTAAGAGAATGGTTGTCACACGTTTACGTGTTGGCCTGCTCATATTGAGATGCGGGTGCCGGTATGCCCCGTAAGCCATTTATCTACTGTTTAACGGACTGTGAGTATCCCCTAGAAGTCCGGGTGCGACACGTCCTACCCGAAGAGGTGAAATTCGGCGCTCCACGAGTCGTTGCATACAGCGAAGAAACCTCAAACAGGGCACTCGTAGAAGATGTGGACGCACTCGATGAGATCTGGGACATTGCACTCGCAAGATCCGCAGTATACCAGCAATCATTGCGCAACTATCACAATCGCCGTATACGCCACAGATCCTTCGTGGTTGCTGCAGCTCAAGCAAAAGGAAGGACACAAGCTCGAGCCACCATGGGAAGGACCCTTCATAATACATGAAGTCATCCCAGGAGACGCCTATCGATTGAAGAACCCGAAGACCGGTGGTATCTACTCCAACCCATGGAACGTTGCGCATCTCCGCAAGTTCTACCCCTAGGATTATCCTGCTCGCAAGAAATAAGGCTGTACCAGCCACGCTGTATCTTGCTCAAACACATGGCTTCTCAGCCATATCAATAAAAACATGGTTTCTCAACCATAGCAATCGTGATTTCTATCTCTCTCTAAACATGCTAAAATGACGGGTACACACCCCAAACACACGGGGGCTACGCCTAACTAGCATCAGAACATACCTTCGAGTAATATCACTCGATAAAAATAATACAAGGTATAACAAGGTCCACACCTTATAAACACCTTTAAAAACAATCGAACAAAATATACAAGGTTACAAGGTTTACACCTTAAAACACCTTACAACAAGATATTTACATCTTAGAATTACATTTAACGGCGACCAGCCTCCTCTGCAAGTATTTGCTCAATCTCTTCGGAAGTCAGTCGAACAGTCTGCTCCACTGTAGGACGCACGGTCGCATAGTAAGGAGAACAATCCACTGGTGCACCTCTCGAGTCAGGAAGCCGCGCCACAGAAAGGAAGTTGACCTCAGGATGCCACAGCCGAACAAAGGCAAGTGCCACCTGGGCTCCACCAACAAGTTGTTGGCGTACACACTCTCGAACCTCTCCCACCCGACCAAACATCCTGAGCAAGCTACTCAAACTATCCGGGACAACACCCGAAGGGTAAAAAGTCCGATGGACAGAGGACAGGGCCTTACGACAAGACTCAATGATTACCTGGCCTTACAACAAGACTCAATGATTACCTGTGCCTGGCTCGCCCGATACTTCAGGGTAGCAAGGATAAAGCCTTGCTTGCGGTCAGACCAGAACTCACTCGCATGAGTATTGGAGCTACTCGACTCATGAATAATGTGATTATTCACCCAATGGGTCTCACGAACCCCGTCAGGTTGAACAACTGCGAGAACAACAAAAGCGTCAAAACAAAGATCGGAACCAACGACAAAGTACTCGGGGGCTCCCAAACTTACAGAGCATGCCTTTGGCAACAGCCGCAAGTTCTTCCATCACAAACTGCTCACGCTCCATAGCAAGTTTCTTCTTCGACTTGGCAACATCGGCCACACCTCGCAGAGCCTTCAGCTTGCGCTCGCCATCCGCAACACGGTCACGAAGTGATGTAAATGTGCTGGCAGCAACTGCAAGGGGATTAACCTGCGAAGCAGACCCACTCGAGGAATCTAAGTTGGGATCCACTACCTGGAAAGAAAGAGAAAGTTCAGAAAATTCACAAGACCCCACTCGAGAACATACCGCCCATTCCACGGGTGCTTGGGGGCTACTCCCATCGGGAGCATACAACAGTAAGGCGCAACAATCAGACACTAAGGATTTCAGAAAATACTTCGATTACGCAACATAAAAATACGGGAATACATCCCAAGGTTCATTACACCGACACGAAAAGAAAATATAAACTATCCTAAGGGGCTGCAGAAGTGGTTCTCGCGGAAGGATGCCCTTTGCGACTAGCACGAGCAAGCACCTCCGAGAGCTTCTTCGCGAGAACTTCAGCATGAGCGCCAAAAGGACGGAGTGCTACCTTTTTTCCATGGGCGTCGTAGGGAACGCTCGAATACACCTTGTCCAGGCCATCCGAGACTCCATGCGCCAAAGCAAACTGGATAGCCATCCTGGCCCCGCACTCGGACTGGGCGACTGAGTACTCCTGGAGAAGATCTTCTTCACCCAAGAACACCTTCAGAAGGCAGTCCAGCGTAGGAGGAATCGCTACGTCCACCAGTAAACGCTCGTGGAATCGCGTCAACACTCGGGTGGCATCACCGACGAGGGCGCAGATTCTACTCGCATGTTTCTGGAGCTGGGTGCAGGAGTCCGTGAGGGCATCCAGCCGCTGGCTCCCAGGCAGCTCCAGTCCAACCCCAAGGGCATCTACAAAAAAGACAACATAAATTTCCGTGATAACAAAGTAAAGTTCAGATTGCGGCAGAAGAATGACGAAACATAGCTTACCCGCAAACTTCTGGGCCATGGGGCGGATGAAGCCGACAAGATCGCTGTCATGCTTGGCACCCGCCTCCTCCAGCTGCTTTAGTGCCTCCTGAGCCTTCACGAAGCTCCCCTCAAGATCAGCCGAATGTTTGCGAGTGGATTCCAACTCCTTTCGGGAGGATTCCAGCTCCGCCACAAGGGTTTGCACCCGAGCAACAACATCAGCTTTCTCGGCCTTCAGACGGGTAACTTCATCTACAGAACGATGAATACAACTAAGGCAACCTTCGCGATCAACAGAATTAGTAAAGACAAGGAAAGGTGGAATAACTTACCTTGAAGGGAGCGGCCGTCCTTGACGAGACGGTCGTGATCTACCCTAACGGAGGCGCAATCCGCTTCAGCCGAAAGCACTCGACGACCAATAGCAGCAAGGGAGTCAAGGAGAGTCTGCAAAAAAGTCCAAGTCAGAAAATTCAAGTTAAGAAAAGGTCACTTGAGCCTATACACGACTGTACACAGTCGAGTATAGCCTCGGGGGCTACTCCCATCGGGAGCACTGCCGTGCACCCGATAGAATTCAAGAAAACCGAAGAAGAGAGAAATTTCGACTGGAGCCCATAGCCAACTGCAAGCAGTCAACTACGGCCTCGGGGGCTACTCCCATCGGGAGCACTATCGTGCACCCCATAAAATCTTTCGAGCAAGCAAAGCAAAGACGCGAGAAAACGAATAAACTTACTTGGCCCTGGGCAGTAGACAAAGGATCTGCCGAGCTGCCCGAAACTTCCTTATTCGTAGACGCTCTAGCCGCAAAGCCAGGCAGCCCATACTCAGGAGTTGCGGCTTCCCTCACGGGACTTGGAGGTCTGGGGGCGGCCTCTGCGGCTGTAACTTCATCCACGGCTGCTTCTTTTCTCTTTACAGAGGGAATCGAAGAAGCATACCAGCCAGGGCTGATGGTTGTGAGGCTGCCGTTGAAGAAAGATTCGGATAAAGACCCAGAATAGAAAGAAGACTTGCAATTAAGGAACAGAGCGCAAGAAAGCCTTACTCATCCTCGTCGTCATTGTCCAGGACGTCCACATTCCAGGCGGTTGGAACCTTCGATTTGTAGCCTAGAGGAGGAAGCACATTGAGAGGAGGCACCTCAAGAGGCTCGGCTGCCTTGGTGGACTCGTCGCCCAAGGAACTACCCTTGGAAGTGACTTCGTCTTCATCGGGCCTACGGCGTTTACGGCGATGGAGCTGCTCGCTATCCCACTCCTCCTCGGCGTCCATGTATTCATGCTCAGAGCTCGAGTCGGCCTCTGCGAAGCTGGTCACGAGAGGAGCTTCAACATTGCTGGCTAGAAGATCGGATGCATCTTCCGCAGTAATGGGCGGGTAGCACGTCACCACATTCAAGCTCTATGAAGATAGAAAAGGAAGAAAATAAAAGAATCTCAATCGACAAAAATTCAGACTAGAAGAAACAAAAGAAGAACCATAAAGAAACTCACCTCGGTTGGAGGAGGTTTTGAAGCCTCGAATGGCTCGACAGAACAAGCTGAGAAGGCCTCTCCTTTCTTCAGCTTGGTGATGGCCGCAATCTTCTTCTCAAACTCGGCATTCGAGAGAATGTCTTGGCAGACGCGGCTCGGGTCTTGAGCGCCCTGGTACTCCCACATGGTGGACGGCCTCTCCTGAAGGGGCTGGATCCTCCGCCGAAGGAACACACTCGCCAAGTGTATCCCATTCAACGGAACCCCCATCGCCTTGTCGCAAAAGTTTGCCACTTTCGTGAGTAGGGGAGAAACGACCCTGCTGTCTTCAGTGGTGAGCTTGTGCGCCCAGGATTTTCTCTGCTTCAGAATGGCGAATGGGTGGAACTCAGGAGCTCCACCCGCGCTGTTGTCGATGATGTAGAATCATTTCTTCCGCCATCCTTGCACCGAGTCGACGAAATACATCTCCATGTAGGGGATGTCCGTCCTTGCCTGGATCCCAAAGCACCCGGTGTGCAGCGGCTCCCCCAGCGTCTCGCCTGGCCGCGATTTCTCCCGGAAGATTCACACCTTGAAAAGGGCCTTCTAGAGGCCCCAGTGCGGGCGAATACCCAGGAAGCACTCGCAAAGCACGATATGTGTTGAATCACATTTGGAGGCAGGTCGTGCAGCTGTATGCCGTAGACATACAGGAAGCCGAGAAGAAAAGGATGGAGGGGCGCTTGTCGGTATCTTGCGGAAGCACCCCTTCTCGTTGCATCTCGGTGATGCTCTTTATGGTGGTGTTGGCGGCGCGCCAATCACCCATTTTCACGGCGGGTGGCGCGGAAGCATCTCCAGCCTCCTTCTAAGACGACGTGGTGGCGCTGCGCTTCTTTCCTCCAGCCATTGGAGCGCCCTGGTGCTTGCAGGAAAAGAGGTGTACGCAAGGAGGAAGAAGAGGAGCAAATGCCCAGAAGATTTACCCATATCCTAAGGGCTACTACTTATACGCAGGATGCGCTGATCCAGACCGTGGATTTGGCAACGTGGCACCCATCGCGGCCGCCACGCGTGAAGCGGAAGCGAAGCGGCGCGGGCGGTTACTCTGGCACGATCTTTACAAAAGATTGTGCGCATTTACAGCGCGTGACCTGCGGAAAACCCGGATGCGACCCATCGTTTCCGGTCAAAAGCTGACAAAGTGGGCCAGTGTGCTCTGCTTCGCTCCGTCACGTCCCATCGGGAGGAGTCAGAACAGACGGGTGCGCAGTGACATCACTGCGTACCTCATCAAGACGCGAAAACTCTTTCGCATAAGCTCCCTTAACACGAAATTTCTTTCGTACGAGCGGATCAAGAAGCGAAAATTCTTTCGCATAAACTCCCTAACACGGAATTTCTTTCATATGGGTACATCAAAAACGCGAAATCTCTCTCGCACAAACTCCCTGGCACGAAATTTCTTTCGTATGGGTATGTCAAGGCGCAAAATTTTCTTTTGCATAAGTCCCCGGACACGAGAACTCTTTTGTATGGGCAAGGCAAATACAAATTTATTACAAACGCAAAAATCTCTTTGCGCACAAGTACAACAAAGGAAGGAGATCTCTTCACTCGAAGATTCAGAAGAAGGCAATCAAAGAAAAATCGCGAATACGCGGCTCCCGCTACACTTTCACATGATGTATCTACACATCTATATACTGGATCGTTCGGCCGACTAGGCACATCCGGATGCCGTATTCTCTCGAGTCGAAGGTAAGACCCAAAGATCTCCTCTTGTGGGTCTGGAATCGCACTCAAGCTGCGTCCTCCAGTATATTTCTGTGTCAACAACACGAAGAAAAATCCTAGCGGACGCGCCGGGTACCCCTATAGGTTAATTTCGACTCGGTAAGACCTCCACGGCCCAGTCACAACGATCACCTCACCGTATTCGAGTCGGAGGTCTCGAGTCTGTGTAGGCAAGAATTATTTTTGCCATAGATGCAATTAATTGGCCCTGAGCTTTCGGGAGAGCCAAGCAACTGAGCCACATCCTTCTGCGAAAACAGCCAGTACACAGGCACATTTATTGCTCGATGCTCGAGTACAAGAAGCGCATCGCGCATAGGGTATACGCCCTCCAAATTCAAGTGATTAAAACAATCAATCGCAGGAAATCAAGACGAACTTTGAGTGTCCACCCGACAGATTCTCAATCGAGTAAACACTCAGGGGCTACTGACGAGGGGATGAACCCTGGACCTATCGGGTGAGGCTACCCGATCCAAGGCCCAAGACCTAAGCCCAAGGAAAGGTGACACCGGCAGTTCTAGAAGACGCAATCAAAGGCCCATCCGCAAAGCTTGGCGGGTCAAGAAGGAAACTTGTAACCGACCTAAGCTAGGGTTTGTAACCCTCCCCCCCCCCCGGGTACGGTTTGAGACCTAGCCACCTATATAAGGCCAGGAGAACCACCGAGAGGGGGATCCAGGAAATCACGCACCACCAAAGCCTTGAACTCGAGATCATACTCTCGGTTCAAGCACCCCCATTGTAACCAATCTATTGATAATACAGATCGACAGAGCAGGATTAAGGGTTTTACCTCTACGAGGGCCCCGAACCTGGGTAAATCTTGCCCATGTTAGCCGACGATCGTCACTAGCGCCTACACGTTCTCCTAATAGAAACCCTACCGGTTCACCCGAGGGACTTGTTGAGATGACTATTCGACACTCATACCATGCACGTGGTGCTTGTTTAAGTCCATAGAGCGCCTTATCGAGCTTGTAGACATGGTTAGGAAAGTTGAAATTCTCGAACCCCGGAGGTTGCTTACCATATACCTCCTCTTTGAGTTGACCATTCAATAAAGCACTTTTAACATCCATTGGTTGCAATTTGAAATTATGCGAAGATGCATAAGCAAGAAGGATACAGATGGACTCAAGGCGAGCCACGAGAGCATCGGTTTCATCAAAGTCAATGCCTTCAACTTGAGTGTAACCTTGAGATATCAATCTTGCCTTGTTCCTTATAACAATGCCATGCTCATCTTACTTGTTCTTGAATATCCACTTAGTGCCAATAACATTGTGGCAATCTTTGGGGTTCTCAACTAATCTCCAAACCTTGTTGTGCTCAAAGTTATTGAGCTCATCGTGCATAGATTCAACCCAATCGGAGTCCTCAGGATCTTCAAACACTTTATTTGGTTCCACCATAGATATGTGAGCTTGATGCTCACAAAAGTGTACCAATTGCCTTCTTGTGGATTTTCTAGCTTGAACATGTTCCAAGACCTTGTTGTCTTGGGCATCAATTAGCTTCAAAGCTCTTCTTATCCTTCTAGCACGACGAGCTCCGATCTCCTCATTATTGCGAGGAGGGGTCACTTGATCATCTTGATCATTTGGGTTCCCGTCTTGACCAACTTGGCCTTGATCATCATCATCATCATCATCATCATCAACTTCTTCAACACTAGCTTCAACTCGAGGAGAGGAGGATGAGGATGGTTGATCTTGGCCTTGACCTTGAATAGCATGAATGATAGGAGTGGTTGCATCTTGCGTAGTAACTTGGTCAATAAGAGGAGGGTCTTCAACATGTTCTTGGGTAGATGCATCACTTGGCTCCTTGTCTTGTTCTTCTATTGTAGAGGAGGGGTCCACTTGGGTAGAGCATAGTCCTTCTCGAGTCTCCATAAGGTGTCCCTCGATGGGGCGAAAAAATCCCACACCCATCCTTCCTATGGCTTCTTGAGGCATTTCAACATCTACATTAGAAACTTGAAATTGCGCCACTTGGGAGCCATCATTTTTCTCGAAAACCACATTACAAGATTCTATCACAAACCGTGAGGCTTTGTCAAAGACTCTATAAGTGTGTGATTCGGCACCGTAACCAACAAATATACCCTCAATAGTTTTGAATTGAAATTTAGACAACCTAACACCCTTGATCAAATAAAATCACTTACAACTGAATGCACGGAAGTAGGAGATGTTGGGCTTGTTGCCGGTGAGGATCTCATACAGAGCCTTGTCCAAGCCCTTGCGGATGTAGAGGCGGTTGGAGGAGTCGCATGCGGTGGATATGTCCTTGGCCCATAAATATTGGGGAGAAGAATACTCCGCCAACATGGTCCTTGCCATATACAAGAGAGTGCGATTCTTCCTTTCGGCAACACCATTTTTTTGAGGAGTGTAAATAGCGGAGTATTGATGACGAATGCCCTCTTCACTACAGAATTCATTCAAAGTGTAGTTATTTAACTCCGAACCATTGTCACTCCCAATAGCCATGATTTGCACATTGTGTTGACGTTGCACTTGGTTGGAGAAGTTGGTGATGGTTTGTTGAGTCTCACTCTTGCACTTGAAGAAATAAACCCAAGTGTATATTGAATAATCATCGACAATCACCAAGCAATACTTCTTTCCACCAAGACTTGCCTCGGGCACGACACCAAAAAGATCAACATGGAGAAGCTGCAAGATCCTCTTTGATGAAATAATAGTCTTGGCCTTGTGCGAGATATCATGCATCTTTCCTTCAACACACGGCCTACAAACGCGATCTTTGGAAAAGGAAACATTTTCTTTTAGTCCGACAATAAGGCCACCTTTCGGAAGACTTTGCAAAGTTCTCATGTTGACATGGGATAAGCGGCGATGCCACAACCATCCCACGTCTGCCTTTCTGAAAAGACACATTGATTGAGAGTTGGTAGACTTCGAAAAGTCCACCACGAACAACTCATTTTCAACATGTCTGACGTATGCGACGTCAAGAGTCTTGCTCCTCAAAATGACAACAATATCTTCATCAAAAAAGACGGAGAAACCCATCTTTCCAAGAGAGGGGACTGAAAGTAAATTGAAACCAAGGGATTCGATAAGCATGACATTCACGATAGTGATATCGGGAGCAATCACAACCTTGCCGAACCCCGGTACCTTAGACGAGGACGAGTCTCCATAAGTGACAGTTGCTTGAATGTCATTTGGGCGTAACTCCGTCACAAGTTCTTTGCTTCCGGTCATATGGCTAGTGCATCCACTATCAATTATCCATTTAGACCCACCGGAATCATAGTCCTCCAAGAGATAATTGACTAGAGTTAGGACCCGAGGAGGGTCCCTTCATGTTAGCAACAAGGGTCTTTGGAACCCAAATGGTATAGTCAATGTAACCCTCAATAGGACCAACATATTTAGCTTGCACAACACAATAATCAACATATAAGAAATGGTGTGGATTGTTAGTTCCCGCGGAGATGCTACGAGTAGTGTTGTCCCTCATGAAACCACTACTTGAAGCAACATTTTTAGCCTGTGCGGGTGTGCTACGAGTAGTGTTATCCCTAATGACAACACCACCCGAGGCACTATTGTTGGCCTTCTTCTTGTTCTTCTTCTTGGAAACATAGCCAAGACCTTGCTTGCCCACTTGTGGCCTTGGAGCACTCAATTGTGGTCTAGTAACAACCACATGAGGGCTAGGGGCCACCACTTGTGGGGTAGATACCACAACCTTCTCAACTTGAGGGCCTTTTTCCCTTGAGCCTTGCAAGCTCATATTTCAACCTAGAATTTTCCTCAATAATATTTGCAAGATCACAAGAAGAAGTAGGGGTGCTAGGGTTGTTAAGTTGATTTAGTTGAGTTTGAAGTTGTTCATGCAACTCTTTGAGGGAAGAATGTTGACTCTCCAAATCTTTGTGAGCCTTGGTTAGTTTTTTCAAACTCCTCGGTTAGTTTACCATGACCAACACCAAACTTAACCTTATCATTTTTAGCCTTTTTATATTTAGCAATTGCAAGGTCACGTTCCTTAGTGATATTAGAAACAAGTTCATTATGTGACTCTTCAATGGATTCTAGTTCCTCCTCAAGAGAAACTCTACCATCATGCTCTTCTTCAAGAGTCATAGAGAGGGATCCTATCTCATCCGCATCCTTTCTTTCGATCTCACCTTTCTTCTCAAGAGCTTCATGGGCCTCTCCCAATTGGCTCATGAGATGTTCAAAGTACTTCTTGGTCCCCCTTTGTATGTTAGACGTAAAACGTTCCAAAGAGAGAATTTCATCTTCTACTCTAAGACTAGCAATATTTTCAAGTTCAGTTGGGGTCTTAGAGATGGGAGAAGGTGATACCTCCGAGGCCTTAGCCATGAATCACTTGGGCATTTGGGTGAGGATGATTCTCATTGGGGGATTCAAATAGAGATGAAGATGATTGAGTAGAAGCAATAGCAAGAGAGGCCACTTCACTTGTGGTTTCTTCTTCTTCATCACTTCTGGAATCATATTCCTCTTGAGTCACTAGCACAAACTTTGTGGGAGACTTCTTGTTGAATGGTTTCTTCTTGAAGTGAGGTTTCTTGTAGTCAACCTTGGACTTGTCCTTGCGAATGAGCTTGCCACTATGTAGTTCTCTATTTTCATAGGGACACTCCACAATAAAATCTTAACAATGAAGCAAGACCTCACTTGTTGAGTCCCATCATTGCCATAGCGAGACTTGGTCTTCTCCTCAACATATTTCTTGGCCTTGGGAGGATTTCCCCAAAACTTTTGCACGGTCAGAGCAATGATATCCTTGACCACGGGATCATATTCTTGATCCTTCAATGGATCCAACTCCTGATGGCCTTCTTCTTCATACTCAACCTCTCTTGACACAACCTTGGCCTTCAAAGCAACCGATGACCCTTTGTGCATTCCTATGGCCCTAGCATGGTTGTCAAGAGCATTCTTGGTTTGCACTTGATAGGAGCACATCTCTTGCATAACTTGGGTTGAGGTAAAAGAAGCAAAGTCATGTCTTCCTTGAATGCTCTTCAAGCCCGCGGGCTCAAATGGCATGAGGGAAATCATGTACTTCCTTTTGATCCAAGCATCATCAATGTACTTGGAACCAACATTGGAGAATGCGGTGGCAAGTGTCTTGAGCCTTCGGTACATGTCTTCATGGTTCTCTCCATCATGCATATAGAACCCTTCAGCCTCATTGCTCAAGGCATCATACCTATTCCTTTGCATGCTCTCATTGCCAACAAACATGAAGACAAGAGCATCCCATGTTTCCTTGGTGGTGGAATATTGTTGAAGATGCGGCATGTGGCTAGGGCCCACAGCTTGTTGAAGAATTGACAAGGCGGTGTAGTTCAGTTGACAATCTACGTCTTCTCTTCTTGTTAAGTTCTTGGAGTCATGAGGCTTGTATCCATCACGAGTGACCCTCCAAAAGCTCTATACAAGAAGAGTTCAAGTGAGTCTCCATGTAATATTGCCATTCACGAAAAGAAAATGCATCAATTTTAGGTGGATCTCCCCTAGGAATTATATGAGGATGTTGGACGGGAGGATCGGGAGAATAACGCCCTTTGACGAAGTGATATTGTTCCTCTCCTTCCGTACCCTTCTCGGTGGAGTTTTCGGCGGAAGCATTTTTAGATGGATCACCATCATCCCCTTTCTTGGCGCCCTCCAAATTTGCGTCCGGAGGAGATGAGCCGGTGACCTCTGGTCCTTTGTCTTTCAAGAGTTGCATCAAGACTTGACGAAACTCATCGATTTTGGTGTCTGTGGATGAGGTCAATGATTTTTTCAACTTATTGAGATCATTCATAGATACCGGCGCCACGGAACCTTCGGTATCCGTCTCATCAACCATACTTAAACTCTTAGGCGGTTAAGCCCGATAGAAGAGCCGAGGCTCTGGTACCAATTGAAAGTATAGTATGGGCACCTAGAGGGGGTGAATAGGTTCTGCGACCAATTTTAATTTTTCTTTCACAATTAGGCTTGACACAAAGGTGAATTCTCTAGATGATGCAATTATGGTGAATTTACCTATATGACAAGAGCACGCTCAATAACAATACAAGCACAAGTAAAGGAGGAAGGGAACTAGGTAACCGATATGAAGCACACGGAGACACGATGTATTCCCGAGTTCCTCCTTGTTAAGGGAGTACGTCTCGTTGAAGGGGTGTGACCTCCCACAAAGGCCTACTCAATGCCACAAAGGCCTCACCCTATTCTCCGATGAACCCCGCCACAAAGGCCTAGTCCACCTTACACTATTGATCCCCTTTGAGGCGGGAATCAAATCCTTTACAAACAACTTGGGGCACACACCCACAACCAAATTGGGGGCTCCCAACAATCTTAAATCACCAAGAGTAGCAAAAAGCCTAGGTTCTGCACAAGAGGAAACCCTAGGCAAAGATCCCTCAAGCAAATGAGAGGGGAAATGAAATCCGGTTGGTAAAGATGTAGATCTGGGCTTCTCCTTCAATCCTCCAAGTTTCAACAAGTTTGGGTGGAGGAGATGGGAGATCTAGCTTGATGGGTGAGCTCCATTAATGGGGCCTTTAATTCTGGACGAGCTACCCCATGGGGAAGAAGGGGAGCATCTATTTATAGCTCCACCAAGAAACTAGCCGTTTTCTGCGCTGTCCAAGTTCAATCCGGAATAATTCCGGTACATCCGGAATAATCCGGAGCAATCCGGATGGTAACAGAAGAAATCGCGTTCATGACGGAATCGCTCCGGATTGGTCCGGAATAATTCCGGATGGCTACAGAGGTTTTCGCGGTCATGTCGGGATCATTCCGGAATGGTCCGGAATAATTCTGGATGGGTCCGGAATAATTTCGGGTTGCACTAAAACCTCCTTCTTCGAGCCAGAGAAACGTCCCCCGAACTTTCATCTTCTTCACCCTTTCTTAGACACCGTTTATGTGCTGATATTGGCTATAACCTTTTCAACAAAAAGCACACACGGTTAAAACTTCATTTATGTTGTTAACAAACACACAAAACATAGAGATATCAAAAATGCACTTTCACGTACCCTTTTGCGAAAAAGGCCAACACAAGACACATTTATCACTCAATAGTCGAGTACATCCCAGACAGGGTACACACTCTTGAAGTCAGGTGTTTAACTACCCAGTTGCAAGATCCAGAAACGAATTTTGAGTGCTTTCTTGACTAATTTCAGTCGAACAAACACTCGGGGGCTACTTTTTTGAGGGTTTACAAATAACTAATCAACTTGAGCAATGTTTACAGGTAAATTTAAATCAGCGGGTGGCTGTCCCAACCACACGTATCTCCCCGCCGGTAGTGAAGAGGCAAATCTTGCCAACCGGTGGGCTTCTCCGTTATGTCTCCTTCCCTGATGCATGAAGGAAATGTTGCCCTTCTACCGAGGTCTCACTTCGATCTCCATCACGATGCTCCCAAAGACACCCGTGTACTCGTTGTGGAGTCCGTTGATCACCTCCATGCAATCAGATGTGATTGCTAGCTTCCCCAACGACAGGTCATCCGTGACGTCCATCGCTTCCCTGCAAGCGAGAGCCTCTAGAGCCCCAGGATGAGTTATGCCTTCGTATACCATTGCCGAGGCACCCAGGTATACTCCAAGTGAGGATCGACAAACAGCGCCGACCGCTCCCTTGCCGTCTACTTTAGCAACTGTAACATCAACATTAACTTTGGTGGAGTCACCTGGCGGCGGTATCCAACTCACAGTGGGGTTTCTCGTCGTCCTCCTTCCCTCCAGCGTCAGCACCGCAGTTTCAGGTGCACTTGTTTCCAGATCAACCAAGAAGCAGTTCACAAAGGCGATAGTATCCATCGGACTTTGATATAGATCCTCATGAACCGCTTTCCGTCTTGCATGCCAAATTGCCCAAAGAGTTACTACCGTACGTGTTAAGGCCTCTTTGTTCAACGTATCAATCATCGAAAAAAGCCATTCTCACGCCGCCGGTTCCCTTGAGAGCGAGATATTTTTGACCACCTCCTCCTCTATCAATGCCCATGCACACCTTGCCATATTGCATTCCAAGAGTGAGTGGTGCCATGAGTCTTCCTGCCCGCATATCATGCACGCCGGCGTAGCCGCCATGTTTCTGCGGTTACGGACATCCCTGGTGGGTAGTGAGTGCTTTACCAGTCTCCAAAGTAACATTTTAGTCTTCGACGGTACTGCGATCTTCCACATACGAGTCCACTCCTTACTTTTCTCCACTGTCCGAGATAAACTAGGCCTCTCGTCCAACCAGTCCTCCCGCGTCCTCTTTGTCACCGACAAGGCTCGATAACAAGACCTGACCGAGAAGGTGCCAATGTGAAGGATCGAGAGGTTAACTAGAGGGGGGGGGTGAATAGGTTAACTACAAATTTTAACTTCTTTTTCAAGTTAACAAGGCAAAGCTCAAATATAGATTATCTAGAGTATGTGACTAGATGGACAATCCTATATGTTGAGCAATTACAACTAGCACAAGATGAGTAATATGACTAAGCTAGTAGTAACAAGTAAAGGTAAGTTGAGGAATAACCGAACATAATGACGCGGAGATTTATCCCGAAGTTCACTTCCCAATGGAAGCTAATCTCCGTTGGAGCGGTGCGGTGCCACCAAAGTGGAACACCGAGTAGGCCTCAAATGCCACACCGTATCTCCTTCGGGTCCTTCCACCGATGTGGATAGGCTCGAATCACTATGTTGCCGTTGAGGTTGACAACTAGAACCTTTACAAGGATGAGGCACACTCCACAAGATTGGAGGGTCCTCACCAAATCCCGAGAGCCACCAAGACTCCGAGAAGCAAGATCCACGGGCACAAAAGCACCGGGGATATCAACAAGGCTCCGAGCTCCGATGAACGAAGAGCAACAAGATTCCTAGCTCCAATGAACTAAGAATGACAAGATCCCTATGGGATGAGTGGGTGGATTTCTAATCGACTCGGTGGAGTTGTAGATCGGGGGTGTCTCCTTCAAATCCCAAAGTATCACGAGCTTTGGTTGGGGATTTGTGGAGATCTTGTTCTTGAGCTTAAGCTTGGTCAATCAATGGTGGTGAGAGAGAGTGTGGGTGGGATTGACAAAGCAAGGAGGTAGGTGGAGACCCCGTATTTATACCCATGTCGAAAATACGGCCGTTTGGGGGGATTTCCCTTTCCTGCGACCCACCCCGGCCTGGGGGCCGGCCTGGCCGGCCTGGAAGCAGCCAGGGCCGGGACAAACCCACCCCGGCCTGGGGGCCGGCCTGGGGCCGGCGTGGGCGCCAGTGGGGGCCGGCGTGGGCGCAGCCAGTCCGGCCTGGGGCCGGCGTGGGGCTGGGGGTGAGGCCGGACCCCCACCCGGGCACCCCGGCCTGGAGGCCGGCCTGGGGCCGGCGGGGCAGAGGGGCGGGGCCGGACCCCCACCCGAGCAGCCCGGCGTGGGGGCCGGCCTGGGGCTGTGCCAGGCCGGCCTGGAGCCCGGCCACCCCTTTTTCTTCGTCTCTTTTTCCCTTTTCTTCGCTGTTTCTTTTCTCCTCTTCCTCATCTTTTCCCGTAACTTTTTCTCACTCATTGCTTAGCTTTGTATGATATTTACGGGTCGATATTTTCTGAGTACACTTAGCAAAGCACATTAGTCCATCCATATGTTGTAATCAAACAATCAAAACAGGATATAAACTATGTTCTTTCAATCTCCCCCCTTTTGATGTTTGATGACAACATACGGATTTGCATAAGAGATAATTTTGCATGGCTATTTGTGAGAGAATTAACATATATATTCGTACTCCCCCTATTTGTGTGCCCATAACAATTGACATGTATATTTGATAATCATGATGATGATGTGACTACAACATATTTATGTGAAGTGCAAGAATTAGTTCAACCATGATTTTACCATTTGAAGATACACATGTATGAACACAAGTGAGCAATAATGTTTACTACTAGGAAGATCTTACCATAGCATTCTTCTTATGAATAACAACTTCCCTCAATATGGCTTCAACACATTGAAATAGTGAGTGGATGAAATAACTTGATAATCTTGCTATGATCTTCAATAACCATTGTCACACGCATAATAGAGAGTACGATAGATAATTAAGGACATAGTCTTACAATAACACCAAGGTTCACAAACCACACAAATAGTTTCAACTAAAAGGATAAAAGCAAATCACGAAGATAAGATGCAAATGAATGCATGAAATGCAATGCTATGTGTGAGTGTTTGTCCCCCTTGGCATCATACACCAAAAAGGGAGAAAAATGCAACCCGATCACTCGTCGCCCATCTCATCCTCATCCTCATGGAAGTCCTCTGGAGGAGCCTGACTGGAGCTAGCCTCAGCGGTGGTGTATGGCCCCGCAAAAGAGCCAAGAGAGCTAACATCATCTCCACACCAATAAGTATGCTTAGACTTCCATTTCTCCTCGGAAATCTCGTCGGAGCTGGGAGGACTAAGAGGAATCTGGAGAGCAGTCTGGATGGCGCGCTGACGGCGACTAGAGGCCTTCCCTTTGCGATAAGCCTCATAATCTTGATGTTGCTTATCAATGAAAAAGCAGTTCATCTTCTGAAGAATCTTCTTAAGATTGAATGTCTCAGGAGGAGGAGAAGGTGAAGGAGAGCGTCGAGAAACTGACTCGGTGCGGGTGCGCTTAGGCCTTGGCTCATGAGCAGTCTTAATGGGAGCATCATACATAAGAATGGACTTCTTCGGAGTCACTTTGGCATAGTTGTTGACGAGACCTTCGGGGATGCGGGTCTCAATAAGTCGCTGAATATATGAGCCATAGATGGGTACCCGCTTTTCCTTAACCACATTCTGCATCTCCTGCCACATGTAGTCCAATACATCCAATTGCTTCTTCGCTTGCATCCGAGACTCAATGTGGAAGAGAAGGTTGATCATCCACTTGCGTACCTCGCCCTTCTCACCAAATTTGGCGTTGATGGTGTTGCGAAGAATGGCGTGTATCATGTACCAATGCTCAAAGAAGAACTTGATCTTAGGAATATGCATGGAGCCGGTACCTTCGGGATAGCAATGACGAATCCCCTCCTTGGCCTTCATAATCTTGTTGGACTCCCCATGAATGCGGAAATAGAATGTATAGTCAAACCGATATTCGGGGATACCCAAGATAGCACCAAACTCATCCATAGTAGCCTCACACTTGGTGCCACCGCTCATCCATATCAAGGTACGCGGGAGACGCGTGGGGCCACCAGAGGCGAAGTGAACGGTGGAGTAGAACTCCCTGAGCAACTCTGGAGAGTACGGATGAGCAAGTGTCTCACCCATGAGAGGAGTGAGGTTGTGATAGTCCATGATGGTCAATAACTTCAGGCCACTTGTTGCGAGCATACTCAATGTCAAAGAAGTGTTGATCCACGTGAGTGTGTTGTAGCTTGCCAAGAATAAATTCATGCATGACTTGATGCATCTTGCAATAAAACCGAGCATCCGAGCACGTGCGTTGACCAAACTCATAAGGATTAAATTTCAGCCTAGCTTCCTCAAAATCAGCTGCACTAAGGCCACCCCAGTTTTTGATCACGGGCTCCTTCGGATTGATAGGAATAGAGGATCTCCGTGAGGGAGTAGAGCCAGCAACATCCTGAGCAGTCTTCTTGCGAGAGGTGCGAGGACGGAGAGAGCGAGAGGCATCATCGTGAGGAGGAGAATCACCTGAAACATATGATGCATGGAGATGGAGCATGATAATGAGTGCACATGGTCGTTGTTTAGGTGAGAAAAAAAAATTTAGCCATGAATCTATTGGACAACGACATGGTAAACGAAAGACGAACCCAATAGTTAGTAAACACAATAGTATGGGTGTTTGCATCTTATCATAGTATGTGTATAGGATTGTGTGATGTGAAAACAATATTGGGCATGTAAACATACTAACGACCGTGAGGATGTAAAAATATTTAAGTGAAATCATACACATTATGTCACAATGAGAGAACAAGCGTATTAATTAATGGGAAAATTTTAATATTTAGCCATGGCCAACTATGAAAGTGGATGTGCAAAGCTAGGTGAGTCATGGTATCATAGGGCTAGGTGAGCATCAACATGGCATAATCATAAGAATATATGGAACACATGGTATGAACAAAACATAATAGATCATAGTGGTATGAACCCTAGCATTAATAGATGAGGAAAAAAAATTGAGCACACGAACACTAGTACTAGCACACCGATAGAGAGCAACCACATACACCTAAACCATAGAAAATCCCAAGGAAATTTACCCAAGTTCGAAGCCATCTTCAAACAAAAAGCACTAGGCAATCAAGTGTCCCGATCTCCTCCAATAAGGGGTTAGTGAGAAATCCGTGTGGAGGAGAGGGAGGAGAGGGCCGAGGGCTTGCGGATCCGTGAATTTGGGCGGTGGGGATGGACTATGGAGGTGGGGGGAGGTGGGGGAGGCAAGAGCACCAAGGTGCTCTAATGGTGGAAGGAGAGGAGGAAGAAGGGGATTGGGGGGCGGTTGGTGGAGGAGAGGGCGTGTGTGCGTGGTGTATGGCGTGTGTGCGTGCGTGAACTGCCCACCCCGGCCTGGGGCCGGGTGGGTGGCCGGCCAGGCCGGCCTGGCGTGTGGGCGTGCGTGAACCCCGGCCTGGGGCCGGGGCGCGCGGGGGGGGGGGGGGGGCGGGGCCGGCAGTGAGGCCGGGTGGGTGGCCGAAGCCCCCGGCCTGACCCCCGGCCTGGGGCCGACGCGCGGTGGAGGGCGAGGCCGGGTGGGTGGCCGAAGCCCCCGGCCTGACCCCCGGCCTGGGGCCGGCTCGGCGGCGGCAGGGGCCGGGGTGGGGGCTTGGGTGCGTTTTTTTTTTCGTTGGCAATTTTGATTGGGCTGGTCTAGTGTTTTTTTTTGTGTTTGAGAATAACAAAAATAGAAAAAAAATGAGCCTACCCAACATATCAAGCCACAACACGCAATACAAAAATAATATGAGCAATGTTTTAATACAAGAATTTTCAGAAAATATATTCTAACAACATTTTCATGAGTTTGGTTCGTAGAGCACTTTTATTTGACCATGTGCACGAATGATATGAGGATGATGACATGTATATGATGTTTTCATTTGTATCCAATGGGAAAGAATGAGAGACGAAATGAGCAACATTGGATACCCATGAAATAGGAAAACAAGTGAAAGAGCAAATGAGTGAACACTCGAACACAAATGTTGTATTGAAAAATTGGCGGTGGCCGTAGCCACCATGTATGAGTATGTTCGATATGACACCGCGAAGATGTATCTTGGGTGCATTGTCGAGACTCATCATTGAAGCACATGATGTCATTAAAAATGATTTGTTTATTTATGCATTATAAAGGTAGTGTTGGCTCATTGATTGAGCTACACTCCCCCTATGTCTATGCGTGCATCTAAATCCAAATAAGAGTCTAGTAGGGGTGTGTATGCAAGATTTTCAATCAACTAAAATTGCTTGCACATATGATGTTGAGCTCACTCCTCAATTCCTTGAATCTCTTCACATCTAGAGGCTTGGTAACGATGTCGGCAAGTTGATCTTTAGTGTTGACATAAGAGAGTGAGATATCACCATTGGCCACATGATCCCGAATAAAATGATACCGAATCTCAATATGCTTGGTCTTGCCATGAAGTACCGGATTGTGACCAATCTTAATGGCACTCTCATTATCACATAAAAGAGGCATTGTCTTAATCTTAATTCCAAAATCCTTAAGACATTGCCTCATCCATAAGAGTTGAGAACAACAACTTGCGGCGGAGATATACTCCGCTTCCGTGGAGGAGGTGGCAATACAATTTTGCTTCTTGGAAGACCAACACACGAGAGACCTACCAAGAAATTGGCAAGCACCCGAGGTTGATTTTCTATCCACTTTGTCAACTCCCCAATCCGCATCCGAGTATCCCACAAGATCAAAAGTTGTGTTTGATGGATACCAAAGACCATGAGTGGGAGTGTCAACCAAGTACCTAAGAATCCTCTTGACCGCAATCATATGGCTTTCCTTGGGGTTAGATTGAAATCTTGCACACAAACCCACACTAAACATAATGTCCGGTCTAGATGCACAAAGGTAAAGCAAAGATCCAATGATGGATCGATAAAGTTTGGGGTCTACCGGTATACCTTCATGATCCAAAGAGAGATTTGTGGTTGTAGGCATTGGATAAGGTAATGGTTTGGCATTGATCATATCGAATTTCTTGAGCATGTCTTGAATATATTTGGCTTGACAAATAAAAGTCCCTTCATGATATTGCTTGATCTCAAAACCTAGAAAGAATTTTAATTCTCCCATCATAGACATCTCAAATTCACTTGTCATTAGATTGGAAAATTGATCTACAAAACTCACGTTAGAGGATCCAAATATAATATCATCAACATATACTTGGCATACAAAGAAATGTCCATCTACACTTTTGGTAAAGAGAGTGGGATCAATTACCCCGGGTACGAAACCACGATCTACTAAGAACTCCTTTAAGTGATCATACCAAGCACGTGGGGCTTGTTTGAGGCCATACAAAGCCTTATGGAGGAAGTAGACATGGTTAGGATACTTGGGATCCTCGAATCCCGGAGGTTGTTTAACATATACCATTTCATTTAAAGGTCCATTTAGAAAGACACTTTTAACATCCATTTGATGCAAGATGAAGTTATGACTAGTGGCAAATGCAAGTAATATACGAATGGATTCAAGCCTAGCTACGGGAGCGAAAGTTTCCCCGTAGTCAAGTCCTTCGACTTGAGAGTAGCCTTGAGCAACCAATCGTGCTTCGTTGCGAATCACTTGCCCATGAGAATCTTGCTTATTCTTGAACACCCATTTAGTTCCAATGATATTGTGATCCTTGGGTCTTTCCACTAGAGACCATACTTTGTTCCTTTCAAAATTATGGAGCTCTTCATGCATAGCTTGAACCCAATCTTCATCTTCAAGAGCATCATACACTTTGATGGGTTCAACATGAGAGACATATGAGTGAATACCACAAAACTTGAGTACTTGTCCACGAGTGGAGACACTTCTCCCCAAGCCACCAATGATATTATTTTGATATAGTGACTTTTGTTGCAATCTTGATGCTTGACGAGACATGATACAAACTAGAGCATCATCGGGATGTTCATTAGGTAGAATATCCTCATCATTTCCTTCATCAAGACCATTGTCCACCCTTATTGGAGTTCTTGGTGAAGTATCACCAAGACCATTTCCACCATTATCATTGGGTGGATCTTGATCACTTTCTTGATGGGAGGTATCCACATGAAGATCTTCTTCTTGTTCTTGGTTTTCCATTTGATTGGTGGTTGATGTAGAGGGCTCCACTTGCGTAGAGCTAGTTCCATCCTCATTTGCCACAAGGTGTCCCTCAATGGGTATAAGTGGACCTACACCCACTCTTCCTATGGCTATGGAGGATGGTTCATCACCTACATCATCACAATCAATTTGCTCCACTTGGGAGCCATTATCCTCATGAAATTCCACATTCATAGATTCTTCAACACACCCGGTGGATATGTTGTAGACTCTATAAGTGTGGGAGTTCGTGGCATAACCAACAAAAATACCTTCAAATGTTCTAGCATCAAATTTAGACAATCTAGTTCCTTTTATGTATACTTGGCATTTGCACCCAAAAACTCGAAGATATGAGAGGTTGGGTTTGTTACTGGTTAGAAGCTCATATGGAGTCATGCCAATCACCGGACGAAGAAAGAGTCGGTTAGATAGATGACAAGCGGTGTTGATAGCTTCGGCCCAAAAGTTATATGGGGATTTGAACTCGGCCATCATAGTTCTTGCCATATAAATAAGTGTGCGATTCTTCCTTTCCGCAACACCATTTTGTTGAGGGGTGTACGCGGCGGAATATTGATGTCTTATCCCCTCATTACCCAAGAATTCATCCATGGTGTAGTTCTTGAACTCGGAACCATTGTCACTCCTAATGGATAAGATCTTGGTGTCATATTGGCGTTGCACTTCGGTAGCCCAAGTAATGAATCTTTCTTGAGTTTCACTCTTCTTCTTGATATAGAAAACCCAAGTGTATCTTGTATAATCATCAACAATAACCAAACAATATTTCTTGCCACCAAGACTATCATATGTGGGAGGACCAAATAGGTCCATGTGAATGCGCTCAAAAGGTCTTGTTGTGGCGATGATTGATGTCTTAGGATGATTCTTCTCATGCATCTTTCCGGCAATACAAGAGCTACAAGGACGATCTTTGGAAAAATTCACACTTGTTAGTCCTACCACATGCTCACCCTTCACAAGAGTTTGTAGATTTCTCATACCGACGTGGCCTAGGCGACGATGCCAAAGCCACCCCACATCGGATTTAGCCATTAGACATGTGGCGATATGTGTAGTTTCTTTCGAGAAATCCACTACATACATACCGTTTTCCACAAATCCAACAAAGGCTACTTTAAGAGAAATAGTGTGAAGGACAAGCACATGGTGACGCCCAAATACACATGTAAAATTGCACTCGCAAAGTTGCAAGACGGAAAGAAGATTATAGCCAAGGGACTCAACAAGGAGGACTTTCTCAATGGATGAATCCGGAGAAATGACCACCTTGCCATGTCCCAATACCTTAAGTTGTGAGCGATCACCAATAGTTACATGAGCAAACTTGAGAAGTTGGAGTTTCAAGTCTTCTAATACTTCTTTGCTTCCGGTCATGTGTGCGGAACAACCGCTATCAATCATCCATGATGTTCCACCGGAAATGCAACCCTACAATAAATCAACTTCTTGTCTTAGGTACCCATTTTTGGATGGGTCCTTTTTTGTTAGTCACAAGGGTCTTGGGAACCCAAATAGCATGCTTGTAATCATCACCATATGAGGTGCCTACATACTTTGCATAAACATGACCATTAGTAGATTTTAGAAGCACATAGGATGGGTTATACTTTCCTGCAAAGTTGTTGTGAGTAGTAGTGTTCCTAGAAACAATACTTTTAGCAATAATATCAAACTCATCTTCCTCATTAGCCAACTCCCCCTCCTTCACAAAAACAATAGAGTTAGTGGAGGGAGTTGACTTCTTCTTGTAGGCCACCTTCGATGTGGAACCAAAACCAAGGCCTTCTTTACCAACAACTCTCTTATGATTACTCAAAAGATCATTGAGGTTCTTTTGGCCTTGGATGCATGTGGCAAGGCCTTTGTTGAGTTGTGCCTTCAACCTATTGTTCTCCTCAATGAGAGTTGCCTTGACACACAAAGGGTTAGTAGCACAAGAGTTTTCATTCACAACTCTAACTCCTTTTAAGGTTTTGAGCTCATTTGAGATAGTACGATGATCAATTTTAAGCTTATCAAAATCCTTAATGAGTTCATTATACCCTTGGTTAGTTGCATCATTTAAACTCATGAATTCCGTTACCTTAGCAAAAGCATGTTGACAATCAAGTTTAACTTTAGCTATGTCAATTGCAAAGGTTTCTTCAATGCTTTCTTTAAGGCAATGTGATTCATCTAGAGCTTTCTCAAGCTCCTCAATTTTACTAGCATCGTCACGAGCAAACTTTTCAAGTAACATTATTCTCTCCTCATGTTCATCAATGAGGCCATGTGCCTCACTTAATTGATCCATGAGAGAGACAAAGATGGATTTAGTTTCTCCTTCTAGTTTTTCAACAAAGTTTGTCAAGGGGTCTTCCTCGACACAATTTAGTAGTGAAGGAATAGAGGAGTTAGCAAGTTTAAGTGTAGGAGTCACCTTTGGGGGTATACCCTTGGCCATGAAGCACTTGTGAATCGAGGGGCCCTTGTTGTCATTTGGGTTGGAGAAGAGAGAGCTTAAGTTAGGAGGTATGACGCCCCTAGCCATGGCCGCCATACCTACTTGTTCGCCTTCACCATCACTCTCTTCACCACCGGAGGTGTACTCGACTTCTTTAGCAATCATTGCCCTAGGAGGGCCTCTCTTGATGAAGTTCTTGGACTTGGGAATGAAGGTGGATTTCTTGATAAGTCTTCCTCCATTCTCAATTCTACTCTTGAAGGGACACTCGGCAACGAAGTGCTCGGAATCTCCACAATTGAAGCAAGTTCTTGCTTTCTTCGTGCTCGAGGATTCCTTCCCTTTGTTCTTGGTGGCATTGGATCTAAAGTCTCCTTTCTTCCACCACTTGTGTTGAGCAAGAGCTAAGCATTCTTCATGGGATGTCTTCATCTCTTTCTCGGAGACCTCATGAGTGGATCCACCATCATCACTTGAGTCATTATCTTCATGGGAGATGATATTGGCCTTCAAGGCAAGAGATGCTTTCTTCATCCCATTTACACGGGCCATGACATCATCGGAAGTTTGCTTCATGACCTTTAGAGTAATAAAGAGACCCAAAACATCATTGGGGGTTAGGTCCAAGTAGTCGGCCCTTGCTTGAATGTTAATCACCATGTTTTCATTGTATGGCATCAAGGTGAGTAGAAATTTCTCCTTGACCCAATTCTCCGTGCAATCCGTGAATCCACTACCTCTCATATCATTTACGAGAGCCTTGAGTCTTCTAAACATATCTTCTATGTTCTCTCCATCACCCAAATGAAAGTGTTCAACTTTTATTTGAATGATGGACTTCTTGGATCTTTGGAGGTTGACATTGCCGTCAAACATATCAACAAGACCATCATAAGCTTTCTTTGCACTTGTGAAGGACCAGATGTGCTCAACTCTTTCCTTTTCCATTGCCCTTTCCAACATGTGCAAAGCATGAGCGTTGAGTTGCTCATCAATTATGTCACTTGAGCTTAGGTTTGCGGGATCCTTTGGCTCATATCCTTTTTCAACAATTCTCCATATTTGCATTGAAGAGCTGCACATGTAAGACTTCATGGAAGCTTTCCAATTAGTAAAACGATGCCGATCCACCAAAGTAGGTGGACCTAGATGAGTAACATGTGGATGTTGTACATTAGGAGCATTGTTATATGCATAGCCAAAAGAATTGCCACCACTACCATTTGATGGTGCACCATTTTTTAAAGGTGAAGATGTATCGCTTCCTTCTTTAGTTGGCAAGGGGTTTCCATGTTCATCTAAGATAATCTTTTCACTAGGTTGCTTAGATGGAGATGTCAATTCTTTTATTAGTGCCTCCATCTTCTTCTCGGAAGATTCAATCATAGCTTGGATTAGCTTTTGAATCCCATCCATGGTGACGGGATCATCAGCCATCCTTACCTCCTCTTTAGGCGGTAAAGCCTTTTATAAAGAGACGAGGCTCTGATACCAATTGAAGGATCGAGAGGTTAACTAGAGGGGGGTGAATAGGTTAACTACAAATTTTAACTTCTTTTTCAAGTTAACAAGGCAAAGCTCAAATATAGATTATCTAGAGTATGCGACTAGATGGACAATCCTATATGTTGAGCAATTACAACTAGCACAAGATGAGTAATATGACTAAGCTAGTAGTAACAAGTAAAGGTAAGTTGAGGAATAACCGAACATAATGACGCGGAGATTTATCCCGAAGTTCACTTCCCAATGGAAGCTAATCTCCGTTGGAGCGGTGCGGTGCCACCAAAGTGGAACACCGAGTAGGCCTCAAATGCCACACCGTATCTCCTTCGGGTCCTTCCACCGATGTGGATAGGCTCGAATCACTATGTTGCCGTTGAGGTTGACAACTAGAACCTTTACAAGGATGAGGCACACTCCACAAGATTGGAGGGTCCTCACCAAATCCCGAGAGCCACCAAGACTCCGAGAAGCAAGATCCACGGGCACAAAAGCACCGGGGATATCAACAAGGCTCCGAGCTCCGATGAACGAAGAGCAACAAGATTCCTACCTCCAATGAACTAAGAATGACAAGATCCCTATGGGATGAGTGGGTGGATTTCTAATCGACTCGGTGGAGTTGTAGATCGGGGGTGTCTCCTTCAAATCCCAAAGTATCACGAGCTTTGGTTGGGGATTTGTGGAGATCTTGTTCTTGAGCTTGAGCTTGGTCAATCAATGGTGGTGAGAGAGAGTGTGGGTGGGATTGACAAAGCAAGGAGGTAGGTGGATACCCCGTATTTATACCCATGTCGAAAATACGGCCGTTTGGGGGGGGGGATTTCCCTTTCCTGCGACCCACCCCGGCCTGGGGGCCGGCCTGGCCGGCCTGGAAGCAGCCAGGGCCGGGACAAACCCACCCCGGCCTGGGGGCCGGCGTGGGCGCAGCCAGTCCGGCCTGGGGCCGGCGTGGGGCTGGGGGTGAGGCCGGACCCCCACCCGGGCACCCCGGCCTGGAGGCCGGCCTGGGGCCGGCGGGGCAGAGGGGCGGGGCCGGACCCCCACCCGAGCAGCCCGGCCTGGGGCCGGCCAGGGGCTGTGCCAGCCCGGCCTGGAGGCCGGCCACCCCTTTTTCTTCGTCTCTTTTTCCCTTTTCTTCGCCGTTTCTTTTCTCCTCTTCCTCATCTTTTCCCGTAACTTTTTCTCACTCATTGCTTAGCTTTGTATGATATTTACGGGTCGATATTTTCTGAGTACACTTAGCAAAGCACATTAGTCCATCCATATGTTGTAATCAAACAATCAAAACAGGATTTAGAAACTATGTTCTCTTACAATGCGTTCGAAGTGCCATGCCCAAAAATCCTCTGGCACTCGGTGACTCGGCAGGATATTAAGGATAATTTCGGCATCCATTGGCAAGAACCACTCCTTGATATTCTCCACATTCCAAGTTGCAGTGTTGTGGATGATGTAGTCAGCAAATCGGGGTGGGGCCTTGGTTTTCACCGGTGCCACCGGTCTCCTCCGTTCATCATGTGGAAGCCAACTATCTGACCATGCCAACGTCGATTGTCCATCACCTATGCGCTTGATTAAACACAGCTTTAGGGTATCTCTTCCCTCCACAATTGACCGCCACACCTGCGATGGATGCGTCCCGAGCTCTGCTGATAGAATATCTCCTCCCGGGTAGTACACTGCCTTAAGCACGCGAGCACTTAGTGAGCCCGGTACCTGCAACAATCTCCAAGCCTGCCGAGCCAACAGTGAAAGGTTAAAAAGTTCAATATCTCTGAACCCTAAGCCCTCAGCAAATTTCGGCTGAATCATGTCCTCCCAAGAGACCCAGCTATTTCTTCTCCTTCCCTCCTTACTCACCCACCAAAACTTTCGTAGCATGGTATTAATATGTTCACACAACCCCCTTGGCAGTTTGAAACAAGACATAGAGTATGTGGGAACGGCTTGCGCTACTGCCTTGATTAAAATTTCTTTACCTCCCACAGACAATAGCTATTCCATCCACCCAAGTACCTTCTTCCATACCTTATCTCCGAGGTATTTGAAAGCCCCATTCTTGTCAGTACCGACAACTGAGGGCATGCCCAGATATTTCTCATTGAGAGTCTCTCTCTAGACATCCAGTTCTTCCTTTATATGTGTTCTAACTCCTTCCGGACATCCTTTACTGAAGTAGATAGAGGATTTATCCATATTTATCTTTTGTCTAGATGTGTTACGGTATTTGGACAGAACTTTCTTGATTTCCCGTGCACCCTCCAAACTTTCTTGAAAGAACAGCAGACTGGCATCGGCGAAGAGTAAGTGGTTCACTGCTGGGGCGGTTGTTGCCACTTTAGTTCCGTTGAGTGAAGTGTTGGAACGCGTAGAGATAAACAAAACTTTTCCTACGCGGTACTTCCAAGATCTAGCCGAGGTAGAAGGCCACGATGATTACCACTAGATGCGCGGTTGCGGATTATCGACGAAGCACGTTGGTGCAGTGGAGTCCCACGATCCGATCCAGCCGATCCAATCCCACGAACGTCGAAGTGCTGAACGTACAACAACTCTGCCGGTGTCCACACGTACGAGGAGGATCTCCGACGGCGGACTGCTAGGTCCGGTGCAACGGCTGGACTGAGTGGGGCTAAGGTTCTCAACGCATGGGAGTGGAGTAACGTGCCCGCTGGGCAACCTGCGCCCCTCTTTATATAGCGAATGGTAGTGGGCTTCACAACACTTGTGGCCCATTCCCTCTGTGAGTCTGACTCACAAACTCAGTCCATTTCCGGTTCGGGTCCAACCCGACCAATACATTTGCTCCCGCTCTTAAGTGTGCGACCCTGCAGGCTCATGTCGACTTGGACACGATTGGAGTCCGACTCCCAATCGATCAATCGGTAGCGGCTCCTAGCAGAACGTGCCGACTCCCAAGTCCCATTGAGTCATGACGACATACCTTCCAATGTGACTTTCATCTTAGTCCCTTTTGCCTCACGATAGACATTGTCTAACTATAGGAGATTTATCGTCATCCCTTAATAGCTCAACTCTCTTCTCGCTCCGTGATATATGATTCATCTGACTAACTCTTAGTCAATAGACTCGGTTAACACTTAACTGAGTTGCGCATGGCCATGATTCTGGAATCATATCACTCGAGAGGGCCCAGAGAATATCTCTCCATTCGAGGGGGGAGGGCAAAATCCCATCTTGATTATCCACATCACGCAGCTTGCTTTTTATTCGACCCGAACTCTGCCTTTATAACTGCATTGTCATGGAACAACGTTTGAGAGAACCTAAGTCGGTGATCCACAACTCGGATTGTGCGACAATCTCAGGTCTAAGGATTACATTGATTGAGACATGCAAATGACGACATACTCGTTGCATCTCAATATGGGTCAGTCCGACTTGCTAAACTCTTTACCCAAGTCTGTGAACGTTGGAATGGCATCACCATGCCCATGACAAGTGGAACCGTGTCATCAGCCAACACTCACATTAGTCCAGGGTGTGTGTCCAGCACAACCTAAATGACCAAGGACAATCTAGTATAAACAACATGAATACATAGTTCCACAATCGAATCACATATTCAATGACATGTATCAAATGTTCAAAACAAAGACGACTCAATAACTTTATGAATACATTGGGAATTACATCATACATGATTGCCTCTAGGGCATATTCCCAACAGTCTCCCACTTGTACTAGAGTCAATCATCTTGACATCATATCCCTAGGCATCGAATGCCCATACCTCTCATGTGCGCCTCATGCTTTTGCTGGGTTAGCGCCTTTGTCAACGGATCTGTAATGTTTGCATCCGTGTGTACTTTGCATAACTTGATATCACCTTGTTCGACAAACTGGCGAATGAGGTGATAACGCATGAGTATATGTTTGTTCTTCTGGTGTTGTCTAGGTTCCTTGGCTTGTGCGATAGCACCATTGTTGTCACAATATACGTCCAAAGGATTGGACGCGCCCTGAACCACACCAAGATCTATCAGGAGGTTCCTGATCCAAACAGCTTCCTTTGCAGCCTCCGAGGCAGCAATATACTCAGCCTCTGTTGTAGATGCAGACACGGTATCTTGCTTGCAACTCTTCCAGCTCACAGCCCCTCCGTTCATTACGAACACGTATCCAGATTGCGAACAAGAATCATCTGAGCCGGTGAGATAACTCGCATCCGTGTAACCCTTTACACTGAATTCCTCATCACCTCCATAAACTAGGAATATTTCCTTAGTCCTTCTCAAGTACTTAAGGATGTTTTTAACCGCTGCCCAATGGACTTCGCCAGGGTCAGCCTGGTATCTGCTCGTTACACTTAGAGCATATGAAACATCTGGCCTAGTACAAATCATGGCATACATGATGGATCCGATTGCCGAAGCATACGGAATCACACTCATCCGACTTCGCTCATCAGTCGTCAAAGGACACTGAGTCTTGCTAAGTTTTATACCATGGGACATCGGTAAGAACCCCTTCTTAGACTCTTCCATTTTGAATTTCTTGAAACCTTTGTCCACATATGTACTCTGACTCAATCCAATGAGCCGCCTTGATCTATCTCTATAGATCCTGATTCCTAATATGTAAGTCGCCTCACCCAAATCCTTCATTGAGAAACTCCTTTCCAATGATTCTTTGGTTTCTTGCAACATCATGACATCATTTCCCATCAGTAGTATGTCGTCCACATATAAGATTAGAAAATTTACTTTGCTCCCACTAAACTTCTTGTATAAACAAGAATCATGATCGCTCTTGATGAAGCCAAATGATTTGACTACCTCATCAAAGCGAATGTTCCAACTCCGAGATGCTTGCTTCAACCCATAAATGGATTTCTGAAGTTTGCATACCTTGTCAGCATTAGCCGGATCGACAAAATCTTCGGGCTGTATCATATACACGTCCTCAGTTAAATTTCCATTAAGGAAAGCCGTCTTGACATCCATCTGCCATATCTCATAGTCGAAATAGGCTGCTATGGCTAACATGATCCGAACTGATTTAAGCATCGCTACTGGCGAGAAGGTCTCGTCGTAGTCAACTCCTTGAACATGTCGGAACCCCTTCGCGACAAGTCGTGCTTTATAGACAGAAACATTTACATCCATACCAGTTTTCTTCTTAAAGACCCATTTGCACTCGACGGGTCCTGCACCGTCAGGCGGATCAACCAAATTCCAAACTTGGTTTTCATCCATGGACTTTAACTCGGATCTCATGGCTCCAAGTCATGACTCGGAATCAGATCCCACCATCGCTTCCGAATAAGTTGCCGGCTCATTACTGTCTAACAGTAAAACATCACGAGCATTTTGTAATCTGGCAGATCTCCGTGGTTCAGGTGCTGTTACCGGTGTAGGTACCACGACCGGCTCAGCCTCCAAGGCCCTTGCCGACTCTCCCCTAGCTGGTTCCTCTTGAATTTCTTCGAGTTGCATTGTGCTCCCACTGACTCCCCGACCGAGAAACTCTTTCTCAAGGAAGACACCGTTCCGAGCAACAAACACTTTGCCCTCTTCTCGGTTGTAGAAGTAGTACCCCAAGGTTTCCCTCGGATACCCCACGAAAATACACTTATCGGACTTGGGCGTGAGCTTGTCCGACTGTAGTCGCTTGACAAATGCTTCACAACCCCAAATCTTAAGAAAAGACAAACTTGGCCTTTTGCCAGTCCACATCTCATGCGATGTCTTCTCTACTGACTTTGATGGTACTCTGTTTAGTGTGAACGCTGCAGTTTCTAGACAATAACCCCAAAATGATAAAGGTAGATCTTTCCGACTCATCATTGATCGTACCATGTCCAACAAGGTCCGATTTCTCCGTTCCGATATTCTCTGCGGTGTACCCGACGGAGTGAGTTGAGGAACTATTCCACAACTCTTTAGATGGTCATCAAACTCATGGCTCATGTACTCGCCTCCACGGTCCGACCGTAGAAACTTTATTTTCTTTCCGAGTTGATTTTGTACCTCACTCTGGAATTCCTTGAATTTCTCAAAGGATTCTGACTTGTGTTCCATTAAATAGATATATCCATACCTACTCAAATCATCAGTGAAGGTAATGAAGTACTCATAACCACCTCTCGCTGTCGTGCTCATTGGACCACATACATCACTATGTATTAATTCCAACAAGTCGGACGCCCTTTCACAACTCCTTCCAAAAGGTGTCTTGGTCATTTTGCCTAGTAGGCATGATTCGCATGTCTCGAATGACTCTAAGTCGAACGAAGTTAGAAGTCCATCATCATGGAGCTTCTTCATGCGCTTCCAACTTATATGACCAAGCCGAAAGTGCCAAAAGTAACTCATATTCAGATCATTTGGTTTCAACCTTTTAACATTTATGTTATAGACCGATTCACTATCAAGATTCAAAATAAATAATCCGTCCTGAACGGGTGCAAAGCCATGAAACATATCTTTCAAATATAAAGAACAACCATTATTCTTAATATTTGACTCATAACCTTGTCTCATCAAACATGAGGCGGAAATAATGTTTCGACTAAGCACTGGAATATAATAACAATTATTCAGCTCCATTAAAAATCCTGAAGGTAAATGAAGTTGCATCGTGCCGACTTCCAACGCAGCGACTCATGCCTTGTTGCCGACCCGAATATCAACCTCTCCTCTTGCCACACTCCTAGTTCTTACCAGTCCCTGCAACGAGTTGCATATGTGAATAACTGATCCGGTATCATATACCCAAGAACTGTTAGGTGCATCAGTAAGATAAATGTCTATAACATTGCACACAAGCGTACATGAGTTGGAAGTCACACCTCCACTCTTGGCTCTGTCAGCCAAATACTTGGTGCAGTTCCTCTTCCAGTGGCCATCCTGCTTGCACTAGAAGCAATTGGCTCCGACTGTAGGAGAAGGCTTAGTCTTTGAGGAAGCGCTCTGTACAGGGCCATGGGCGTTGCATCCTGACTTATCCTTCTTCTTCTTAGTCCAAGAACTCTTCTTGAACTTAGCCTTATTCTGCACCATCAACACTTAACTGACGCCTTTCTTAAGATCAGCCTCTGCAGTTTTGAGCATCCCATGTAATTCAATGATCTTCTTATCCATACCATGCATATGGTAGTTCGAAATGAACGGACCATACGCACTAGGAAGAGAGTTCAGAATTATATCAGTAGCGAACTCTTCGTTAATTGGGAAGCCCAGCCTATCCAGAGACTGCACGTAACCAGTCATCTTGATTACATGCGGACTCAGTGGATCACCGTCTTTGAGCTTACATCCCAGCAAAGCTTGAGAGACTTGATACCTCTCGGTCTTTGCCTGAGCCTGGAACATACTTTTGAGGCTTTCGATCATATCGTAGGCCTCAACATTCTCGAACTGCTGCTGTAAGTCCGGTTCCATGTGTGCAAGCATAAGACAGCTAATTTCCGTAGACTCATCTCTAGTCTTACGGTAGGCATTCATGACAGCGACAGTCGCATCATCATCAGGATCTTCTGGAAGTGGAGTTTCTAGAAGATGTTTTTTCTTGTCATGCTTGAGGACTATCCTCAGATTACGGTACCAGTTGGTGAAATTAGTTCCATTAAGTTTATCTTTCTCTAGGATTGACCTCAACGCAAAAGTGGACAACTTAGGAAGGTTGCTAGGTGCCATTGATCTACAACAGAAAATATGCAAAACACTTAAGACATGTATTCATAAAAGAGCAGGCATATTAAACGTTTTAATACTTATGCTCCCACTAGAACCAACAACCCTTCGACGGTTGCTAAGTGATTCAAGATCCTAAATAAGCAAGCCTACTAGTGAGCTTTAGCATCACCGCTAGCCGTCAAGTGATCTAGGTAGGCAACACCTTGCCAATCATATCCAATACGACTCCTGTTAGTTGGGTGGCATCACATGTCCCGGCTCCCAACCTACCTCGCCCCGAGCCACAACCGTTGTGATGGACTCGTCTAGATTACCAAGTGCTTCCGCTGTAAGAGTCCAACTCAAACCCACCTAATCGGAAAGAATTGGTAGCACCTCAATTTTATGAGCCCACTACCAATAATGTCCGACTTGTGATGGTGCAGCACTGGCGGGGCGACCGACTAGACCTTCTTTGAGGGATTAAAATCTACAAACTATCTAAATAGAGGTAAAAAGAGACATAAAAATAACACAAATAAAGCAATTATAATGTGAAATGGTATGGATCTCTTCATGGTGATCTCCATCTCCACGAAGCTTGTAAGTTGACTCGTGCCAACTCTTGTCACGTGCCATCTTACTCCATGTAGCCGACTTGTACATCGACTTGCATGTCACCCGGGTTCTCCAACAAGCTACACTAGCTAGTAAATGAAAAATTACATAGAGAATCCGACATGCAGGTCGTTATACAATAAAATAACAGCACCTAGGCTCCAGCCGGCTGACAAGAACATGATACGCAGATCATGTATGGATTACACACATCACATGCACATAAGGCATACCATTCACAAGTTCCTGCAAAAACAAGTTATGCATAGACACGATATCTACCGGCATTGTGAAACTCGTAACGACATCTAAGGCGCTACGACAGGGCGAAGCCGGCGGTCCCGCTAGCCGGATAGCGGGCGGGGATCGAAGGGGCAGCGCCCCTCGCGGATCTCATCTGCATTCCGAACATGGATTTCTTCATCGGATAAAACAGTTTTACCCAAATATGATCCGTATTCCAATTCGATCAAACGCTTCGATCTTCGATCACCGCAACTGGATTTATGTGTCACGGTATACCCCGATGGCGGAAACCGACCGGTAGGGATAAGTTGTTCCACGACCTTAGCAGTATGATCACGGAAACCAAATCATCCATTAACCCCGAGTACGTTTGATCCAATCAACCTTGTACAAAACCGATCGATCTCATAGAACGACCACCAAAACACCAATTAGATCATATCTAACGCTAACTACATATCACATATGTGCGGATCTCGGGCCTAAAACCAGAAGCTACCGCTCTGATACCACTGTTGGGCCTAAAACCAGAAGATAAACAAAACTTTTCCTACGCGGTACTTCCAAGATCTAGCCGAGGTAGAAGTCCACGATGATTACCACTAGACGCGTGGTTGCGGATTATCGATGAAGCACGTCGGTGCAGTGGAGTCCCACGATCCGATCCAGCCGATCCAATCCCAGGAACGTCGAAGTGCTGAACGTACAACACCTCTGCCGGTATACACACGTACGAGGAGGAGCTCCGACGGCGGACTGCTAGGTCCGGTGCGACGGCTGGACTGAGTGGGGCTAGGGTTCCCAACGCATGGGAGTGGAGTAACATGCCCGCTGAGCAACCTGCGCCCCTCTTTATATAGCGAATGGTAGTGGGCTTCACAACACTTGTGGCCCATTCCCTCTGTGAATCCGACTCACAAACTCAGTCCATTTCCGGTTCGGGTCCAACCCGACCAATACATTTGCTCCTGCTCTTAAGTGTGTGACCCTGCAGACTCATGTCGACTTGGACACGATTGGAGTCCGACTCCCAATCGATCAATCGGTAGCGGCTCCTAGCAGAACGTGCCGACTCCCAAGTCCAATTGAGTCATGACGACATACCTTCCAATGTGACTTTCATCTTAGTCCCTTTTGCCTCCGATATACCTTGTCGAACTATAGGCGATTTATCGTCATCCCTTAATAGCTCAACTCTCTTCTCGCTCCGTGATATATGATTCATCTGACTAACTCTTAGTCAACAGACTCGGTTAACACTTAACCGAGTTGCGCATGGCTATGCTTCTGGAATCATATCACTCGAGAGGTCCCAGAGAATATCTCTCCATTCGGAGGGGCAAAATCCCATCTTGATTATCCACATCACACATCTTGCTTCTCATTCGACCCGAACTCTGCCTTTATAACTGCCTTGTCACGGAACAACGTTTGACAGAACCTAAGTCGGTGATCCACAATTCGGATTGTGCGACAATCTCAGGTCTAAGGATTACATTGATTGAGACATGCAAATGACGACATACTCGTTGCATCTCAATATGGGTCAGTCCAACTTGCTAAACTCTTTAGCCAAGTCTGTGAACGTTGGAATGGCATCACCATTCCCATGACAAGTGGAACTGTGTCATCAGCCAACACTCACATTTGTTTAGGGTGTGTGTCCAGCACAACCTAAATGACCAAGGACAATCTAGTATGAACAACATGAATACATAGTTCCACAATCGAATCACATATTCAATGACATGTATCAAATGTTCAAAACAAAGACGACTTAATAACTTTATGAATACATTGGGAATTACATCATACATGATTGCCTCTAGGGCATATTCCCAACATGAAGATGACTGATCCCTAACTTTTAGAAGGCACGAGAGGACCTCTGCTGCCAGTAAAAACAAGTACGGTGATATGGGATCTCCTTGGCGAATCCCTCGAGAGGGATAGAATTCCTCCTGTGGTACTCCATTAAAAAACACCGAGAAGGGCACTGTCGTTATGAGTCGCATTATCAATGCCACCCAAGAACTACTGAAACCCAGTTTCAGCATAACTGCCTCCAAATAACTCCACTCCACCCGGTCATACGCCTTCCTCATATCCAACTTTAGAGCACAAGACCGGTGTTTCTTTGCTTTATTGCGCTTCATAAAGTGCAAACATTCATAGGCTTTAATGATATTATCAGTTATCGGTCTTCTAGGCACAAAGGCCAACTGTTCCTCTGACACAATCTCCGGGAGGATTTGTTTCAGCCTATTCTCTGCCACCTTGGAGGCTACCTTATAGATCACATTGCACAAACTAATGGGACGAAATTGCCCCAACTCCCTCGGGCTTGCTACCTTCGGAATCATTGCGATGAAAGTTTTGTTCACCACTCTCGGGTTGTCCTCCCCCGATAAAACCCTTAGGACTGTCTTAGTGACCTCCTCGCCACAAACTTCCCAATTTCTCTGAAAAAAGTGTGCCGGAAAACCATCTGGCCCCGGTGCTTTTGTGGGATACATCTCAAACAGAGATGTCTTCACCTCTGTAGTGGTGAAAGTGGCGGCATTTTTGTTCATCTAAGCATTCACCTTGGCCGGGACAACATCTAGCACCTCCTCCATCCCCTGCACCCCCTCGGATGCATATAGCTCCTTACAGAATTTTTTTGCCATGTTGTGGAGCTGGTCTTCCCTCGATTCCAGAGTGCCATCTGCCCTACACAGCTCTGTTATCCTGTTCTTCTTCCTCCGCTGACTAGCTCGCAGATGGAAAAAAGAGTATTTTTATCTCCTGCAGCCAACCATTGGACTCTCGATCTTTGGCGCCACATAATTTCCTCATGTTCGAGTAGCTCAACAAGCGCCGCCGCTGCCTCTTTTTTGCGGTCACTCGGCCCCTGTCTGTGGTGAGCACTCTTTGGCTCAATAAGTTCCTGTTGTAGCTTCCGGATTTTGACTTGCACATTCCCAAACGTATGCCGCCCCCAAGTAGCTAGATCATCAGAGATCGTACTTAATTTCTGCTGCATGTCAACGACGTTGTGGAAGTACCCCTTTTCCAACCACCACTTTTTTAGCGTATCAGCGAACTTGTTGTGACTTTCCCACGCTACCTCATATCTCCAGGGTCTTTTTCCACCTCGAGCCTGGGAGCCGTGGAGCCGCTGTCCATGAAGCAGAATTGGTAGATGATCCGAGTTGGCCATCATAGTCAGGTGATGGGCTTCTGCTTCGGGGAAGCGTGCGCACCAAGACGGTGATGCCAGACCTCTGTCCAAGCGCGTGCGGCAGTATGATCCTCCCGCGACCTCTTTTTCGAAAGTCCAGTCAACTCCTTTGTGTCTGAGATCACATAAACCACAAACGTCTATCATCTCTCTAAACCCAGCCATCTGGGTGTAATTTCGCTCATTTACTCCTTTATGCTCTGTTCTGTGCAGAACTTCATTGAATCGCCAATACAGAGCCATGGGAGATCACTCGCGGATTGAATAAACTTGAGCATCTACCAAGTGTTGTGTCTCTCCGCCACTTGCGCCTCGCCGTACACCACTGTCAATCGCCATGGTTCGGATCCATGCTCCGTCACTATGACATCGAGATGGTACTGCGAGTAGGGTAAAACTTCAACTTTTATTTCATTATTCCAGTACAAACCGAGCCCACCACTACGGCCCGAACTACTAATTGCAAAACACTTATCAAAACCAAGAGACGTAGATAATATCTCCACACAATTTTTATGCAGTTGGGTCTCCACTACGCACAAAATCATGGGAGCATGTCGCCTCGCTACGTTGCGAAGCTCCCGAACTGTCGCATCCCCTCCCAGACTGCGACAGTTCAAACTCAAAACACTCATTGCAACTCACGGCCCTCCAAAGTGGAGGCTGCTGCATCTTGAACTTTCTTGTTCTTCGCCATAGGGGTGGTCTTTTTTGGTCGTTTGGTTTCCCTTGCTGATGGGGGAGGTGGAGGGGTACCCGACCTTAGCTCATACCTCTTCTCTTGCCCCTCCTCAGAGAAATCAAGCATATGCTTCACTTTGGCACCCTCAACCTCTGACGGCACTCCTACCTTCTTCCACGCCAAAAGCAACATAGGTGCTTTAGCTTCCTCGCCATCCAGGTTTTCCTTGATAGGACTCTTCTCTGTCAGCTTTGCCTTTGTAGACGAGTGCTTTCTATTCTCAGCAGCCGAACTGGCATCGCCCCTGCCTGCTCCCGTCCTTCCACGCCCCATACCTCGTCCTTGCATAGGCTTGCCAGGACCATAAGTACCCCTCCCATCTTGCATGCCAGCCTGGTCATTGAGATGAGAGTGATTCCAGGGAGTCTCCGCCAACATCTACTTCCCAAAGCGCACCTCACCAGGGGCATGTTCACCAGACCCAAATTCCTCTTTCTCATGACCGAGAAGGCCACACACCTCACAGTACCTCGGAATCTTTGTCGGGGGGTTACCCCCGAGTAGGGTAAAGACAGGTGGTAAAGACCGCTTACAGAAGAGAGGTTTGGTCGAGTAGCCGACTACCGGGTACTCGCTACCCGGTCGACTGCTACTCGGTCTCACCTCAAGATGACCAGAAGGAGATATCAATCAAGTTCTGCCCTGACGAGTAGAAGGTTTGGCCCGAGTACAATTGGCGGGAACCTTTGGCGGGAAACTACTCGGGCAGGAAGTCAAAGGAGCCGTTCTGACACAGGATCCCGCGTATCCTGGGTCCGTACTTGGCAGCATTCGAACTACTGTTCACGTGGGGACGGCCTGCCTGACAGTGACAGCATGGAAGCAGGCCGTGGCAGGATAAGGGGGGCCTACTCTGTGCCTAGGTACAGTGATACCAGTCTGTCCCCTAGTTTTGCCCAACGACTTTACAGAAGCAGCCAAGATCAACGACCAAAGCTGTCAGCGGGTACTCGGAGAAAGGACAGTGTGCACACTATGTCGACACTTGTCTAGGATTTGGACGTATCCGGCTGGGCACCGTGTATATAAGGTGCCCCGCCGCCTCCTGCGCGAGGCATGCTCCCAGAGACGCTAACGGTCGCTCCCTGGAAACCCTAGAATCCCTAAGTTCTTGACCTAGCTCTACTCGGAGAGGAGAGAAAGGCTACTCGGTAGCGTTACCTTTTGTACTGTGGCTACTCGGAGAGACATCGTAATACATAGAGAAAGGCAGGAGTAGGGGTTTTACCTCCTCACGAGGGCCCTGAACCTGGGTACATTGTGTTGTTTGTGTTGTGTGGATCTTACCTCACGCGGCTACTCGTCGCGTGATCCCTCCCCGGACACCTCCAGCGTCCATCGTCCCCACATCTTTAGCCATCCCATGGCATCTGCCGTGACACCACCACGACAGTTGGCGCCCACCGTGGGGCAACCAGCGGCGCTGGCTGGAGTTTCTGTTCGGACGGGATCTTCATCGGCGGAGCGCGTGGTTTGTGGCCTTGTCCACAGATTCGGCTCCTTCGACTTCGTCACCGACAACGCCGGCTGTTTCGGCGGCATGGCCATGCCCGAGGGCGGCTCGGTGATCTCCTTCGGCTCGCATCTCGTCTACGTCGCCACCGTCGCCAACAGCGCCTACCCCGAGCTGGTGCAAGACGCGGAGGATCCTCCCGCGGTGGTTGCTGCTCGCGGAAGGCCTGCACGCAGCTCTGCATGCTGCGCTGAGGTGATGGTGACGGGCTTGGCGGCGAACGCTGGCGCAGCCGCCACTGGCGCTGCGGCCGTAGTCGAGGAGGTTGACGACCCGCCTGCTGGTGGCGGGAACCACCGGCCCTACGAGAAGGAGAGCAACCTGCCGCCTTCCACCTCTACGGTCATTCCCGCGTCTGCTGCGCGAACTGGCCTGCCCACGCCCACCGACGTCGAGCTCCTAGCCGCAAGGGAGCAGCTCGAGCGGCAACGCCAGGAGCTGCTCGCCGAGCAGGCGGAGTTGGAGAAGATCAGGTTGGAGCTGAGCCTGGACCAGCTCGAGTACAACAAGGCCCATGGCTTCACGCCAGTCGCCAGGAGGCCCAGCAGAGTGGGTGCTACGCGGCGCAACCTGGGTGCCGAGATGGCGACAGTTGCGGAGGAGCCCGCGCAGTCCGCCACCGCGAACACCTTCACAAGGCCAAGGTACAGCACGCCCGCCAAGACGCTGCGAGCTGCGCAGGCTGTGGCTGCCGAGTTGCCGCGCCTAGATGGAGAGGCGCGTCTCAGGCAGCAGGAGAGGCTCAATGAGTTGGTGCTGGAGGCCGCCAGGCAGAACGAGGAGTTCCGGAAGGCCAACCCGGGAGCTGGAGCCTCGCAGGTAGTTCACTCGCACGCGGTTAGATCTAACGATCAGGCCTCGTCACCGCACCCGAGCCGCGAGAAGAGCCGCAGCGGGCGTTCGGGTAGGGACAGGCAAATGCAGGTGTATGACCCGGCTGCTGCCGCGAAACAGACTGCTGTGCCGCAGCAGCCCGGGCAGGAACACAACGCTGCAAGAGCAGGCTCTCAAGCCCATCAAGCTCAAAGCCGTGCCCGAGAAGCCGCGCGTCCGGGTACTTCTCGGCAACCCGCAGCCCCGCCTACTCGGCAGAGGCAGCAGCCGCGCCCAGTGGCACCAGTCGCAAACCCGGTGGAGCAGCCCGCAGCAATGCAGGTGGATAGGTATGATGATGGCTACTCGGCTATGGAGATGGCTGGTTATGACATCCATGACCGTGTTGGTGAGCGTGTGTTGGCGCCTGGAGATGCAAGGCACCAGTTGGATCGTCTCAGCTTGTCGGCGCGGCTTGAGAGCACGGGTCCTCCCGGCCCCGAGTGCTTTGGCCCGCGCATCATGAACGAGCCATCCGTGAAGGGCTTCCAGCTCGCGAGAGGCACCAAGAGCTACAATGGTAGCACCAAGCCCGAAGATTGGCTCAATGACTACGTCACCGCGGTCCACATTGCGGGTGGCAACAGGAGATGGGCGGTGCGCTATGTGCCGCAGATGCTAGAGGGTCCAGCCCGCACTTGGCTCAACAACTTGCCCAAGCACAGCATTAACTGCTGGCTGGACTTCTCGGACGCATTCGTCAGCAACTTCACCAGCACCTACAAGAGGCCGAATAGGCCACAGCAGTTGTCGGCTTGCAGGCAGCGAGAAGACGAGACGGACCGCGAGTACCTTACTCGGTGGAGCACCTTGAGGAACACCTGTGAGGGTGTGAATGAGGCACAGGCCATCACTTGGTTTGCGCAGGGTTGCCGACATGGCAGCATGCTTTGGCAGAGATTGCAGAGGGAGATGCCAAATACCCTGGCCGAGACCATCAAGATTGCGGATCAATACGCACTCGGAGATCCTACTCAGCCACTGATGGATTCCTCTGAGCCGAGAAGGAACTTCAACAGCAGCAAGCGCAACGAGTTCCGCAACAAGCGCCGAGTAGATACTCGGTATGATCCCGAAGAGGTGAATGCAGTGAATGTGGGAGGCGGAGGTGGCCAAAGGCAGAAACCTGCTGGAGCCTACGGGCAGAACCAGAACCAGGGCCAAGGCAACAAGAAACCGTTCCGCACTGCGCAGCCGGGTAGCGGGAACTCCGAGCAGCCGAAGAAGTTTGTCTTTGATGACATGAAGGATGGTCCGTGTAGCTTCCACACTCACCACCCCTCAAGGCCTGCCAACCACACTACTCGGCAATGCGAATGGTGGGATGTGATCAAGAGTGATGGCTTGCCTCCTCCACCTCCTCTGCCAGCCGCGAATGCCACTGTTCAGCCTACTCGCGCTCCTGCAGCTCGGCCGCCAGTGTACCCGAGAAGAGAGAATGTCAACCAGGTGGCTTTAGGAGCCAACCGGAACTTCAACAACGAGAGATACCGCAACAACAACAACAACTACAACCGCAACAACAACAACAGAGGCAACAACAGCTATCAGGGCAACAACAATGGCAACAATGGCAACAATGGGGGCAATGGCTCCAATCAGTACCAAGAGCACCATGAGAGCTATATGATCTTCACTTCCGAGGCAGTCGACAAGCAGTCACAGCACAGGCGGGCCATGGAGGTCAATGCGGTGATTCCGGCTGTCCCTCACTACATGTATTGGTGCGACCAGGAGATCAGGTGGACTCGGGCAGATCACCCCAAGGTGATGCCCAATCCGGGTACCTATGCTTTGGTGCTGGATCCTACCTTCCTGGGCCCCGAGAAGAATGTGAGGTTCAGCAAGGTGCTGATCGACAACGGCAGCAGCATCAACATTGTGTACAAGGACACACTCGAGAAGCTTGGCCTGGCCGAGAACATGATGCTGCCTAGCAAGACCACTTTCCATGGCATTGTGCCTGGGATCTCGTGCAATCCGATTGGCCGAGTGTGGATTGATGTGCTATTCGGTACTCGGGAGAACTGCCGCACAGAGCGCCTGCAGTTTGAAGTGGTGGATCATCAGAGCCCCTATCATGCTCTACTCGGCAGGCCTGCTCTGAGCAAGTTCATGGCCTCTACTCATGTGGCTTATCTGAAGATGAAGATCCCCGGTCCCAATGGCATCATCACCATCTCGGGAGATTACAAGAAGTCCATGGAGTGTGCCTCTGCTAGCTCCCAGCTGGCGGAGTCAATGGTGATTGTTGCCGAGAAGAAGAAGATGTACGAGGTGGTGGCCATGGCTCAGTCCGCACAAGCTGGCGCACAAGGTGTGCCGAGTACTCAGCATGGTACTGCTTTCCAAGCTGCCAAGGAGACCAAGACAGTCCAGGTTGACCCCGAGTTCCCGGAGCGTGTGGCTATCATTGGTGCCGGGTTGGCCGAGAAATAGGAAAGCGCGCTCATCCACTTCCTCCGTGAGAATCGGGATGTTTTCGCCTGGACCAATGAAGATCTACCAGGAGTCCCGAGGGAGTTGGTTGAGCACTCTTTGCATGTGCGTCCTGACGCCAAGCCCGTGAAGCAGGCTTTGCGCCGCTTCGGGGATGAGAGAAGGAAGGCCATCGGTGATCAAATCACCAAGCTGTTGATCAGCAACTTCATCATGGAAGTGCTGCACCCGGACTGGTTGGCCAACCCGGTCATGGTCGAGAAGAAAAAGGAAGATCCCAAGGCTGCCACCGCATGGCGCATGTGCGTCGACTACACCGACTTGAACAAGGCATGCCCCAAGGATCCCTTCCCGCTACCTCGCATCGATCAGGTGATCGATTCCACTGCCGGCTGTGAGCTGTTGTCTTTCATAGATGCCTACTCTGGTTTCCACCAGATTGCACTCAACCCTGCTGATCAAATAAAGACTGCTTTCATTACCCCGTACGGGGCTTATTGCTATCGTGTCATGTGTTTTGGCCTGAGGAATGCGGGTGCAACCTATCAGAGATGCATGCAGAAATGCTTGCATGACCAGCTCGGCAAGAATGTGCAGGTGTACGTAGATGACATTGTCATCAAAACGAATAAAACACATACTCTGCTTGCCGACCTGGAGGAAACCTTTGCTAACCTACGCAGGTACAAAATGAAACTGAATCCGAGTAAGTGCTACCTTTGGTGTACCAGCTGGAAAGCTACTCGGCTTTCTCGTTTCTAGTCGGGGCATTGAAGCCAATCCGTCTAAGATAAAGGCTATTGAGAGCATGTCTTTGCCGAGATCATTAAAGGATGTGCAAAAATTCACGGGTTGTCTGGCATCTCTGAGCCGTTTTCTTGGCTCGAAAGGGCGAGAAGGCTCTGCCTCTGTACCAGCTGATGAAGAAGAGTGACAAGTTTGTCTGGACTCCACAGGGGATGTGGCATTCAATGAGCTGAAAGCAATGCTGGCTAGCGCTCCCGTCTTGGCTAGTCCGCTACCCAAGGAGCCTATGCTGCTGTTCATTGCTGCGACTAACCGAGTAGTCAGCGTGGTGATAGTGGTGGAGCGAGAAGAAGAAGGCCAAGAGTGTGCAGCGCCCAGTCTATTATCTCAGTGAAGTGCTGTCCAGTTCCAAGCAAAACTATCCTCATTACCAGAAGATGACATATGGTGTGTACCTGGGCGCCAGGAAGCTGAAACATTACTTCCAGGAGCACCCCATCACTGTTGTGAGCTCTGCTCCCATCTCGGACATCATGGGGAAACAAGGAGGCGAGTGGCAGAGTAGCCAAGTGGGCGATTGAGCTAGCCGCGTACGCTCCCGCGTATACGAGAAGAGAAGCAATCAAGTCTCAGGTCCTGGCGGAATTTCTTGTGGACTGGGCCGAGATGCAATATGAACCTCCTGCTCCAGTTTCCAACTATTGGAAATGCACTTGATGGCTCAAAGGTGAAAGAAGGCCTTGGTGCTGGCGTTGTGCTTACATCACCCAAGCGGGATCAGCTCAAGTATGTGTTGCAGATTCATTTCAAGGCATCCAACAATGTAGCCGAGTACGAGGCTAGTGGTGCATGGTTTGCGAGTAGCAAGGAGGTTGGTGTGCAGCGCATATATGCTATGGTGACTCAGATCTAGTGGTGCAGCAAGTCTCAGGTACCTGGGATGCTTTGGATGCCAACATGGCGTCGTATCGCTTCCTGGTGCAGTCAATGACTGGGTTTTTCGAAGGCTCGTGAGTTCCAGCAACATTCACCGAGCAGAGAACGAAGCCGCAGACGAGCTATCCAAGTTGGGATCTTCTCGGCAGTCCATCCCGGCAGGGATTGCCTTGGAGCATTTGAGGAAGCCATCCATCAAGCCTTCCCCCAACTCGGAATCCATCTTTGTTCCTTCTCTGCCGAGTGAGGAATCTGCCCAATGGAGATTGACTGGGAGAGTGCTGCAGGAACCCGGGGACTGCCGTCCTCTACTCGGGGACTGCCATTCCCTACTCGGGGACTGCCATTCCTACTCGGGGACTGCCATTCCTTACTCGGGGACTGCCATTCCCTACTCGGGGACTGCCATTCCTTACTCGGGGACTGCCATTCCTTACTCGGGGACTGCCATTCCTTACTCGGGGACTGCCATTCCTTACTCGGGGACTGCCATTCCTTACTCGGGGACTGCCGCCCTCAACCCAGAAGCTGTCGCATTCATTGAAGAAGTTCTCGCCAATCGGTCTGGGCTGCAGAGAAGCGCTCCTACTCCTCCTGTGCAACCACCAGAGCCTGTCCCAATGGAACTGGACGAACCAGTGTTTCCCATACGGGAGACACCGAGTTGGGCTATGCCCATATTATCCTTTCTAAGGGACGGCATTTTACCTGAAGATGAAGTAACTGCGAGGCAGATTCAGAGAAGATCCAAGGGCTATACTATAGTCCGAGATGTGCTGCATAAGAGAAGTGCTACTGGTGTGCTGCAACGTTGTGTGAGCCCAGAAGAAGGAGAAGAAATCCTGGTGGAGATACATCAAGGGGAATGTGGGCATCACGCCTCTTCTCGGGCTTTGATCAAGAAGGCTTTTCGGCATGGCTTCTACTGGCTCACTGCACTGCAGCAAGCTGAAGATATTGTGAGGAAGTGCACCGGATGCCAGATGTTCGCAAGTAAGATTCACATGCCAGCTTCCGAGTTGAAAACAATTCCTATCACATGGCCGTTTGCTGTTTGGTGCTTGGATATGGTTGGTCCTTTCAAGCCGGCTAAAGGCAATATGACACATATCTTGGTCATGGTGGACAAGTTCACCAAGTGGATCGAGGTGAAACCTATTCGGAAGTGCGATGGGGTCACAGCTGTGAAGTTTGTGAAGGATGTGATCATGAGATATGGCTACCCGCACAGTATCATCACCGACAATGGCACCAACTTTGCAGAGGGGGCAATGGTGCGATTCTGCAGAGATAAGCATATCCGACTAGACGTTGCGTCAGTCACGCACCCTGCCTCCAATGGGCAAGTTGAGAGAGCAAATGGGATGGTACTGGCAGGCATCAAGCCAAGGCTGATTGAGCCGTTGCTGAAAACACCTGGGTGTTGGCTAGAAGAGTTGCCAGCGGTGTTGTGGAGTCTAAGGACTACCCCTAGCCGGTCACCGGCTACACGCCATTCTTCTTGGTATACGGGGCTGAGGCCGTGTTGCCAATAGACCTAGAGCATGACTCCCCCCGAGTAGCCCTCTACACTGAGGTGGAGGCGAGAGAAGCTCGAGAAGACGACGTTGACCTGCTTGAAGAAGCAAGAGAGCTGACTCTGTCACGTTCGGCTATCTACCAGCAAAACCTGCGGCGTTATCATAGCCGAAAGGTGAACCCAAGGGTTTTCCGAGAAGGAGACATGGTCCTTAGGCTGGTGCAACGCACAGCCGGGATGCACAAGTTGTCTCCTCCATGGGAAGGGCCTTTCATTGTCAGCAAAGCGCTGCATAATGACGCGTACTATCTTGTAGATGTGCGCCCATCGCAGGCGAACAGGGCAGATAAAGCTGGAGAGGAAACCAAGCGTCCCTGGAATGTAGCTCTACTTCGTCGTTTTCATTCGTGAGCAAAGATGTGTATGTACCCTCTCATCCGAGTTGAAATTCTACCCTGCAATCTAAAATTGTTCTCGGGGACTGCCCTCGTCCAAAATTGCTCTAAGTGTTTTTCCTACTCGGCTTGGTCCTTTGTCTATTCGGTTGCTCCACTTCAGAACTCATAAGTGCATTGAGTACTGTGTTTAAACCTATATGCCAACTCTTCGACTCTGCTGCTGTCCGAAACCCGGCTTCATGGCAAGCAAGAGAACAAGCAAAAGGTCAATGAGCACACGAAAATCACTAAGGAAGAAAGAGTGCAGGAACCGAGTAGATTGTCGGTTACCTTTTGTTCCCCGTTTTCGTCTTCTCGGCTAGGTGGTGGGCTGCGTTACCATGATTGTTTCTAGCGGCTAAGTATTTGCAGCTCTGCTACTTGATTCTTGTGACTCGAATACCAAACGAGCGACAAGTCGCAGGTAGAGCAGAGATGAAAAGACAGGGTGAATAAGAAATGCTACTCGGGGACTCGCATGGAAACACAACTCGGCATTAAGCCAGTGTCGTTCAAATTGATTAATGTCAACATAAACAGAGTGGGCATAAAAACTGAGTAGCAAGCAAGATAAAGGTAGTCTATTACATATGCTCCCGGCATTCCGGGGATCTGATAAGTGTTCAAGTTTGAAAGAGAATGCAGGTTGCTTCAAGATGAGGAGGCAGCGTTCTCGGCGCTGGCCTTGACTGATGTTTCCTCAGCAGCGGTCTTGGCAGCAGTTTCTTCAGTGGCGGTCGCGGCAGCCGTTCCTTCAGTGCTGGCGTGCGTGGCATCCGCTCCCGCCTGGGCGGTGGCGGACTCCGTCATCTCGGCATCCTCCTGGGTGGCCGCTTGCTCGGAAGTGGCCTTGGCCACCGAGACCGGTCCTGGAGCCGAGGAGGAGCAGGAAGCGTGGCCAGGGGGGGCACCGTGTCGTCGAGAGCAGCACCTGAGGAGGTGCCGAAGTCGAGTGGCTCGCTGTCGATGTGCGCCCCTTCGTCTTCATCGCTACTCGCGACGGCGGCAGTTTTTCCCTTCCCGGCCTTGCCCTTGGGAGATTCGAAGAAGTCGCCAAGTTCTTCCTCTTCGTCATCATCTTCTTCGTCCTCGTACTCGGTGTCGGGTTCGGGGACGCCCTCGATGTAGACCTCCGTCTCGGCGCATTCTGCGACCTCATAGGCAATCTGCTTGCGCAAGGCCACGCTCTCGGCATCCGTCTCCCACTTGGAATCATTGCGCTTCCCGCGGATGCGCTGCATATCCAGGTTCTCATACCAGGACGCTATGCAGAGAAGCATCACGTCCGCACCAGCACGGGCTCCAGAGGCTCGCCATTTTTTCAGCTCGGCCTTCACGTTCTCCAGCTTGTGGGCGAGATCCCGCATGTTCCTTGGCAGGGGGTCATGAGGCCAGAACAGCCGGTGGAGCTCGAAGCCCGCATGCATCAAATCAGTCCCGCAGCCGGCCAGCTGTTCGAAGTAACCTTTGAGCACCAGCAAGCTGTCCTCGATATCAGCCCTGGTGTCAATTGGCTCACCCAGCGAAAGGCGAACTGCTCGGGCCTTGGCGATCGTAGGCGCAGAGGAAGAATCAAGACGAGGCCAGATATCTGAAATAGCAAGTAGCGAGATCAAAAACCGAGAAAGAAAAAAGGAGCCGGGAAGGAACAAGACCGAGAAGAAAAGGTGCAATGAAGAGAAAACTTACCGATCAGTTGGCGGCGCAGCTGCTGCAGCTTGGTTCTCCAGGATTCCTCGTTGCCAATGTGCTTTGATTGGATCTGGCGCAGGGTGTCCATCTGAGCGAAAAGATCAGCATTGGTCTTCTTCAGAGTCTCGCATTCAGCCTCGAGGGCCCTCTCCTTGGCCTTGAAAGTGGTCTCGGCCTTGGCCTTCTCGGCGATGGCCTTGTCTCTCTCGGCGCCAATCTTGACGGCATCTTGGAGTGCCTTCTGAAGCTGGACCTGCAGCTTCTCCATCTCGGTGGTGTGGTCCTTCACCAGAGTAATGGCCTGGTCGGATAGCTGTTTCTCCACCTCCGCGGGCTTGACGCAATCTTGGTGAGCCTCAGCAAACGACTTATGACCTTCTGTGAAAAGATAGATGAGGTCAGTAAATAAGCAGAGAAGAACCAAATTCAAGGTCACACCGAGTAAACAGCAAACTCACCTTCAAGTCTCTTTATGGTGGCCTCGGCGTTCTCCACGAAGCTACGGCATTTTTCATGTTCATCTGCCAAGGCCTTCAGTTTGTCTGCAGAGAAGGAAAGGTTAGCGCGTAAGAAAGCAGAAGCGGGCGTAAACATAAAACGCAGAAACCGCGTGGCTAAAGGCGTACCTTGCACTTCGGCCAGCTGTTGGGTGCTGTCGTTTGCGTTTTTGCTCGCGGCCTCAGCAGCTATCTTCTCCTTCTCCAGCGCAGCAATTCGCCTCCTGGCGATGGAGTGGTTCCACAGAAGGATGCGGTACAAGTGTGTCCGCTTAAGGACGCTATCCTGAGAAGCGAGAAGAAGCGAGTTAGAAAAAGCAGAGAAGATTCAACCCGAGTAGGAGGCCACTCGGAGAGTATCCAACTACTCGGCTAGAATCTCGGGGACTGGGGGTGATGGTAAAGAACAAGGAAGGCGAACAGAAGAGAAGGAATCTCAACTCGGAAAAGGCAAAAAAGACTTACTGCGTAGCTCTGTTCGATATCTTCGGCGTTCTTGCGGTGCAAGAACATCTTGGCTGCGAGGGTTGCGGTATCAGTGGAGACGGACATGGGCTGGTGTCCCAGGTCGATCTTGTTCCAATCCACGCGGTGGTGGTCGATGGAGCCAAGGGTCAAGCCGTGCCACTTCTCCTCTCCGAGAACCCTGCTGTCCCACCTGGCGCTGATGTGGCCAACAGTGTCCAGTACCTGCTCAAGACCCTTGGAGGTTATTGGCTTGTCTTGGGCTCCCCGAGAAGCAATATTGACGGGTTTGTTTTGAGCTGGATCGAAGGGAGGAGTATTCCTGGCTACAACTTTCCTTCCCTTCTGAATAGCTAAGGCTTTATCTTGGGGAGGGAAGCCGATGGTGTGTTGTTGGCTAACCTCAATCATATACTCCGGGTAGCAGGGCTGACCAGCAGCGCGAGCATCAGCCGAGAGCGCAGCAGGAATGGGGCCGGACTCGCGGATCACGAGCGCTCCGCCTGCGGATGCGCCTTGGTCTCTGGCCCTTTTCTTCGTTTGCTCCTTCTCGATTCCCTGCTTCTCGAGATCCTCGGGTTTCTTCCCGTCAGTCTTGGCCTTTGCCTTCTCGGCGACTGCTTTCTCGGCAGCTTGCTTCTCGGCCTTCTTCTGCTCAGCCCTGGCTTTCTTCTGCTCGGCCTTGGCTCTCTCAGCAGCTTCTTTCTCAGCTTTGACCTTCTCGGCGGCTTCCTCCTCGGCCTTGGCCTTCTCAGCAGCTTCCTTCTCGGATTCCCTTCTGACAACCTCGTTCCTCAGAGCATCAAGGGCCTGTTGCCTGGTTACTCGCCCGGGAGGGCTGGATGTGTCCTTGCTCTGTGGCGACGAGGAGGAAGTTGGTGGTGTAGGGCCTTGCGCAGTTGGTGGCGTAGGGCCTTGCGCAGTTGGTGGCGCCGCAGATCCATCGCCCGGTGCAGCTCCTGGCTGAACACTACTCGGTGCGCCGCCTGGCAGTGGGTAGACATCTGCTATGGTAGCATCCGCGGCGGTGTCGTCTTTCACCAGCTGCTCGGCAGTGATGTTCTCTTGTGCGGCAGCCTCGGTGGTGGGCTGCTCCCGTTCTACTTCTGGCCGCTCAAGGGCGGCGGCGTCTTGCATTTCTTGCTCTTGGTTCTCCTCGGCGTTGCTAGCCGGAGGAGAAGGGGGTCTCTCTTCGTGAATGGTGGTATCTTGTGCTGCTGGCTCTGGTTCTGCTCCTCGAGCATCACTAGCCTGTGCGCTGGTGGCAGCAGCATTGGCGGCGTCGTTCTCGTCGTCAACAAGGTCGATCAGGGGTACTGCTGTCTCCCTGACTTGGTCGGACGCAAAGGCTGCGTTCGCATCCATGGCAGGACTGCAGAGAAGAAAGAAATCAGGGATTGGAAGAAGATCTGGGAGAATACAGTACTACGCGAGAAGGAGGGCAAACGAGAAGAGAACTCACGCAGTGGTGGATTTAAGCTGTCGTCGGGGTTTCTTTACAGTAACCTTCTTCTTCTTCTCGGCGGCCTCCTCCTTCTCGGCGGGCTTCTTCTTCTTGGCTGGAGGTGCCTCTGCTCCGCTGCCGGTCCGCTTGCGGGTTTCGGGAGGGGCAGTAGACAGAGGTTGGACGACAAGGGGCGCATCGCCCTCGTTCTCGTCCTCATCCTCGTCGTCCTTCTCCGCAGCGGCCTCATCTGAGAAATTCAAAAGAGAAGAAGGAAGAATCAGAAACAGCAATGCAAGGGGTTGGTGTTTCTCAGAAACAAACAAGATGAAAATAACAATACCGTGAGAGCCTTCATCCGACCAAGTGCGGAGAGCATCGCGCTTGTCAGGAACGGGACTGCTCTGTTCCGCGTCATCAGAAGGCAGCATGTCATCCTCCTCGCGATCGGCGAACCAGTTGTCCTCAAAAACTTCGCGACTCTCAATCAACTGTCGAGTAAGAGTCTGAAAGACGGAGAAGGATCATAAGTCAACCGAGTATCAGGATGGAACTCTACTCGGATAGGCGTGCAAACACAAAGCACACTAAGCCTATGCAGTTTTCTAAGTATTCTACTCGGATAGGCGTGCAGACACAAAGCACACTAAGCCTATACAGTTTTCTATGTGTTCTACCCGGATAGGCGTGCAAACACAAAGCATACTAAGACTAAGCGTGAGCCGACTAAGTGCTCTACTCGGTGCACCAGGTGATTGCTAGTCGGGGCGGAAAGGGAAGTTATCTACTCGGGAAGCAGAGGCGAAAGCAGAGTAGGAACAGCGTACCCGGGCAATCGGTTGCGTGCGGCTGTACGGGACGAAACCATACCGCCACTTCTCGCTAAGGCTTGTCTTCAGAATGTTCTTGGCATGATAGGCAACGTCGACATCGTCGATTTCGACGGTGGTGGTCCTGGTGCAGTCGCGGGGGCCTCCCATGTAACACATGAGATGGCAGCGCTCCTGCAGAGGGAGCACTCGGCGCTTGATCCAGCACACCACCGGGTCGTCGTTCTTGAGGCCCAGTTTCTTCAGCTCGCCGAGTCTATCTTCTATCTCGATGGCGATTTCGTCGATGGTGGGCTTCTCCTTCCAGTTCGACCCGAGTGGAGCACGATTCCTCCAAGCGGGCAGGTTGATTCGATCATCAACCGCACCCCCTTCCGTGGCGGGGACATTCTTGACATAGAAGAACGTCTGCTGCCACATTCGGCAGGAATCCAGCCCCTGGATGCGGGGATGATTCGTTCCGGTCCGCTGCACCATCATGGCACAGCCCGTGTCGGTGGCGCGGCCGATGCCTGCGGCGTCTTTCTTCCCGACTGACTGTTGGCGAAGATTGAAATACCTGAGCCATGTATCAGTCGTGGGCCTGATGCCGAGGAAAGCCTCGCAGACCACGGCATGGTAGGCGAGGAAGACGACCGCGTTGGGCGGCAGATGATGCATCTGCAGCCCGAAGTGATCGAGGAACTTGCGCAGGAAGTCGGAGGCGGGCAGTCCAAAGCCGCGCTCGAAGTGCGACATGAAGACCACCCGCTCGCCGTCCCGTGGAGCTGGCACAACCTCGTCGTCGGGTGCCCGGCACTCCACGCCGGGGGGAACCCTTCTGCTGGTCACGAGCCAGGCAAGATTGGCCTTGGTGACGGAGGAACCCGCCCAGCTAGCCTTGGCCATCGTTGCGAGTGGAAGGAATGGATGATTTCGAGTGGAGTTGCTCGGTGGAGTAAGTCCGCGGCGGCGCGGAAGCTTGCGCGGCGGCGGAGGGCTCGGTGGCGAAGAAGAACAAGAGGCAGAAGGGGAAAAGTGCAGGGAAGGGGAAAAGGAAGTTACCGCGGGGGTATTTATATCTCCCTCGCGAGATTACCGTTACCACCGCGGAAGTGGGATCGACTGTGGCGTGTGGTGGGTCCTGTGGCCGGCTAGAAACGCACACAAGCGCGGGCTGCGCGCGTAACGGCCGCATTTGATCCCACCATCAGATCGTGGCCAGTAATTGCGCGTGATGGGACATGACGGCCGGTGGGCCCACAGCGTGAAAACTGGACGCGTGGCGTCGTGTCCTGGGCAACCAAACGACGAGGTCGTGGATGCTTGACACGTGGGCAGTGCCTGCGTGAAGGGCTGGATGTTGCTCTGCGCTGCAGAGGCTCAGTTTGCGAAATTTCGCTAAGTCTTTTTACTCGGTTACAGAGTAGAAAGCAAGTGCTACTCGGAAGAGAGGAAACTCAAGGTACTTTCCAGATAGCTACTCGGAGGACCTACTCGGCATCTTGAGGTTCGATGGCTGAGATGCAAAGACTGGTTTTAAGCTGGCAGAGCCTAGTGAACGAGTTCGCAAGACTCAACCAGCTTCGGGGACTGCTGTCGGGGGGTTACCCCCGAGTAGGGTAAAGACAGGTGGTAAAGACCGCTTACAGAAGAGAGGTTTGGTCGAGTAGCCGACTACCGGGTACTCGCTACCCGGTCGACTGCTACTCGGTCTCACCTCAAGATGACCAGAAGGAGATATCAATCAAGTTCTGCCCTGACGAGTAGAAGGTTTGGCCCGAGTACAATTGGCGGGAACCTTTGGCGGGAAACTACTCGGGCAGGAAGTCAAAGGAGCCGTTCTGACACAGGATCCCGCGTATCCTGGGTCCGTACTTGGCAGCATTCGAACTACTGTTCACGTGGGGACGGCCTGCCTGACAGTGACAGCATGGAAGCAGGCCGTGGCAGGATAAGGGGGGCCTACTCTGTGCCTAGGTACAGTGATACCAGTCTGTCCCCTAGTTTTGCCCAACGACTTTACAGAAGCAGCCAAGATCAACGACCAAAGCTGTCAGCGGGTACTCGGAGAAAGGACAGTGTGCACACTATGTCGACACTTGTCTAGGATTTGGACGTATCCGGCTGGGCACCGTGTATATAAGGTGCCCCGCCGCCTCCTGCGCGAGGCATGCTCCCAGAGACGCTAACGGTCGCTCCCTGGAAACCCTAGAATCCCTAAGTTCTTGACCTAGCTCTACTCGGAGAGGAGAGAAAGGCTACTCGGTAGCGTTACCTTTTGTACTGTGGCTACTCGGAGAGACATCGTAATACATAGAGAAAGGCAGGAGTAGGGGTTTTACCTCCTCACGAGGGCCCTGAACCTGGGTACATTGTGTTGTTTGTGTTGTGTGGATCTTACCTCACGCGGCTACTCGTCGCGTGATCCCTCCCCGGACACCTCCAGCGTCCATCGTCCCCACATCTTTAGCCATCCCATGGCATCTGCCGTGACACCACCACGACAATCTTCTCGTATTTAACCTTCATTATCACAGGCTTACAACCTTCCGGTTTGAAAGAGACAAAGCGGGTTAGACTTCTCCTCACATCCAGCCACACCCGTGCTCGCACGTAATGTCCCCCTTCTGCACCTGGGCCATTCATGTCCACCAGAACCACTTCTCAAATGCTCTTAGCCAGCCTCGTGATCAGTTGCTTCTTGCGATACAGTTCAGGAACGTCGTGGATCTGCACCCATGCATGGATGCGGTTCAGTTCTACTGTCGACGCCCTGCGGCTTCTGTCGTACCTCTCTATCAATAGCCCATGGTCCCGAAAGATCCATGGCCCTTGTTCCGTAATCCTCTTCCAATCCCCCAGGCAATTGGCTTGGACGAGGATGCGGTTGTCCTCCAGATCACGGAATAAAACCTCCTGCGCCGGTGCCCAAGCAAACATCGTCGTCTTCTTCAGTGACGCCGCACTAAAAACCTTTGTGGTTAGTAATCGCATCACCGCCAACCACTTGGTTCCCTCCCTTAGCGCCTCCACCTCGCTCTTTGCCACGAAGAGGCCCTCAATGTCCTCTCCCTCCAGATTCAGACTCTCCAGCAGTTCTTCCAGCGTCGGCTCCTTCCTTGTCGATCCGCTAGCCTCGCCCTTTGCATGTTCCGCCACCATTGCTTGATCCGATCTAGCCTCCACCCATCAGACACCACCAAGGTCGGGTAGTTGGGCTAGCCAACCCCTTTATCAGCCCGAGTGGATCGGCAGGTGAGGAGAACAGATTGATCAGGCTACAACTATCGTGCTACCTGCCGACGGAGATCATAGATCGCTAGAGAAGTAGACAAACCCTAGTCGCCCGGTTCTCGCGAGAGCATAACCTAGACGAAGAGGTACTCTGTTGTAGGATTATTTCTACGGGGTAGAACCCCTAGCTACTCGGGGGCTACTGACGTGGGGATGACTCTAGGACCTGTCGAGTGGGCCTACCTGGTCTAAGGCGCAAGACTAAGGCCCAGTGCAAGGCGCTACCCTGCAGCTCTAGAAGGCCCAGTGGAAGCCCACCCACGAGACTTGCGGATCAAGATGGAAAGTCTCCACCGCCTAAGGGTTAGGGTACGGTTTGAGACCCAGCCACCTATTTAAAGGCTGGGAGAACCACCAAGGGGGATCCAATCTATTTTCCACCACCATAGCCATAGCTCGAGATCTATCTCTCAGCTTGCGCACCCACCTTTGTAATCGATCTATCCATAATACATATCAGAAGAGCAGGAGTAAGGGTTTTACCTCTACGAGGGCCCCAAACCTAGGTAAATCGTGCCCTCCTATTAGCCAACGTAGTCACCAGCGTCTATTTTGTTCTCTTACTCGAAACCCTACCGGATCATCCGAGGGAATTACCAATATGACTAATCGACAACTACAATTGTGTGTTGCTTTTATCAACTTAATACTAGCGAGTGGCAAGCATAGAAGCACACTTAAGATGAATTATTAGTTATATATGCATGTTGGATAACGCTCTATATATATTTTACGTAATGAATACATGAATATTGCAATGAAATTTACTTGTCATAATAGAATTGTTATGCCCATTATGCCTTTGTGATTTATCAATTGCCGAGTTGTAATTTGATCACCCAACATGCTTACTTATTTATCTTTAGGAGAGACACCACTAGTGAAGTTATGGCCCACGGTCCATCTTTAACCATCATTGCTGCCGTTGTTACTATTGGTGCTGCTACTTTACTCTTACTATTGCTCTAAAACTGCTGCTACTTTCACATCATAGTTGCTATTGTTACTTTTTCAGGTATGGCCGAATAGACAACTCAGCTGCTAAAAATTATAGGTATTCTTTGACTTAACTTGTGTCGAATACATAAATTTGGGTTACACTTCCCTCGAAGACTGTTGTGATCCTATACAATTGTGGGTAATAAAGACTATTTTCTGGCGCCGTTGTCGGGGAGCATAGATCTGTTTATAAGTTCACTTGAGAAGTACACACTTTCTCTTTAATCTCTTTATTGTTCTTACATCAATGGTTTCTTTGAAATTAGCTCTTATTGGCAAGTTGAGTTCACGGAGGATCAATAAAAATATTATAAGAAATACCGCTTTTCTCAAAAAGACATACATGCATGGAAACTAATAAATAAATTGAATAATTATGACAGAGACTTGTGCTATATATATGACATTATCTTATTGATGTAATAAATCTTGTTGTGTTATGAGGTATAAACACCTTCCTTTACAATGTGAGTATATAATAATGAAACGATACCTTCTTATGTTAAGAAAAGTTATGATTTCTATGACGTGGAATAAATTTAAAAAATTATTATTTAGAAGTGTGGCGTTAAAATTAGATCTTTGTTTGAAAATAAAGATGATGCCCCTTATAAATACGAGAGTTGTGCTATACTTAAAATTCTCTTTGCAAATTACAAGAATGATGAAGAAATCATGCTCATCTCGAGTGATAGCCCCCGTGCCACCGTACCAGAATCAATACAAAAAGCCTGAATCAATATTCAGCTTTATAAAGTCTTTCTTGGGTTGGCCCAGCCGTGTGGGATAAAAAGAAGTTCTCTCGTAGTTTTTTTTTTGTTTTTTTGAATTTAAGTTCTCTCCTAGCTAGGGTTTGCTGTGAGCCACGCCAACCGCCGATCTAGGAGTAACGAGTTCCTTGCTCGCTTCCCCAGCCGCACGGCCGGGCGAACGAGAGGCCCACGGTGAAAAGATACCATACAAGCCTCGATGGGCCTCTCAAAACGCACACCCTAGCCGCCCTCCCGCGCGCCCTGGGGCTGGAGGCAGCCCAACTTCCGTGCCCGCCAGCCAGCCTCGACGCAATCATTATATAGTGCCTATAGCAATCACTATATAGTGCCTATAGCACTACCTAGTAGCGCACGCCCATGTAATTTTCCTATCTAGGCCGGCCCATTAAGATAGATTTAATTCGCTAAAATAGGAGCGCAGTGCGGGTGAGGGGGTTCGAACCCACGCCCTGTCCCTGCGCGAGACGGAGCGCTGCCACTGCGCCACGCTGCGGTTGTGTGTAGCTAGAGTTTTTAGGTTTTTATAGGTTGCTTTTTACCTTTTTTATCTTTTACCATTTCTGTTTTTATTTTCGTTTTATTTATTTCTTTTCTTTTCCTTTCTATTCGAAAATTTTTCGTTTCGAAATATGTAATTTTTTTTTTTGATTTTGAACAAATTTCGAATGTGAACAAATTTTGAATTTGAACAACTTTCGAATGTGAACAAATTTCGAATTTGAACAATTTTCGAATTTGAACAAATTTCGAATTTGAACAAATTTCGTATTTGAACAAATTTCGTATTTGAACAATTTTCAAAAAAAAGAAAAAAAAAGGTAAATGGGCCGGCCCATAATGCATAGGACATGGTGATCCCTAATACGTTAATACGTAGTGCTATAAGCGAACCCAGCCTCGACACGGTCGACTCGACCTCTCTCCGCGCCAAGCCGCGAACACAGCTCAATCCCGCTCGCGCACCTGCAGTACCCTTTGCTGCTGCTAGGCACGTTGCCATCGCAGCCGCCCGTTCTCCCGAAAGCCACACGATTCGACGGCCTCCGTCCTCTGCTCACCTCACGCCATGCCCGCCTCCCGCGCGACGGAATGCCGCGCCGGGAACCCCCGCCGCTCCTCCCCCCTTCCCACTTCAACTCCCTCATCGCTTCCCGCGCCCGCGCCGGCCGCGCCGCCGACGCCTTCTCGCTGCTCGCGCGCATGCTCGCCGCGGGCGTCGCCCCGACCGCGTTCACCTTCGCGCCGATCCTGTCCTCCTCGCCCTCGCTCTGTCCCCGCCGCGCCGCGCAGCTGCACCCGCACGTCCTCAAGCGTGGCCTGCTCCACAGCGACCCGTACTCCGGGACGGCGTTGCTGGGATTCTTTGCACGCCACGGACGGTTCGGCGAGGCGCTCCACGTGTTCGAGGAAATGCCTACACGGAGCGTCGTCACCTGGAACTGCCTCGTCTCCTCGTTCGTGCAGTATGGGCGTCTCCATGACGCCCTGTTCTGGTTCAGGGAACTCGTGAGGAGCGGGGACGGCTTCTCCGAAGGCTCTCTTGTCGCGGTCTTGCCTGCATTTGGGTCACCGCAGCTAGTTCATGCGATCGCCATGAAAGTTGCAATGGATTCCTTCTCAGCAGTCGCTAACTCGTTGCTGAACTCTTACTGTACCCGCGGCACCCTTTGCGTGGCGGAGAAGCTATTTAATGGGTTGATGTTCAGAGATCTGGTTTCCTGGAACACAATGATCACTGCCTTTGCTAGGAGTAGCTCGCCGGGGAGAGCTTTTCAGCTTTTCTCGACGATGCATGGTCAGGGCGTTTTGCCAGATGAGACCACATTTTCCAGTGTGCTTTATGCTTGCACCAGTATAAATGGACAAGAGCATGGCAAGTCTGTTCACGCAAAATCTATCAAGCATAATCTGAATAGGACAGTGTTTGTGAGCACTTCACTGGTTGATTTCTACACAAAATGTGTTGGTCGGAGGGATGCTTGTAAAATGCTCGAGGAGATTCGTAATAAGAGCACTGCATGTTGGAATGCTCTGATTTCTGTCAAGTCAGATGGTGATGTGCCAGCTCTGCTTGTTATTCTGAGATATATGCTACGATCAGGGATTAGCCCAAATGAGTTTACTTTTTCTTCGTTGCTCAAGGATCCATCACTGTTGGATCTGTGGCAGATTCACTCATTGGTCACAAGACTGGGTTACAGCGGTAATGACTATGTTTCTAGTGCTATCATATCTTCCTATGTTTCACATGGCTTTGTTTCTGATGCCCTGGCTTATGGAGTTACATTGGATCCTGAGTCCTGCAATGTCTCCATGAATGTTTTAGCTGGGGCTTGTAACAAAGCTCATATGTACCAAGAGACCAAGGAGATAATTTTACATCAGCAAAGTAGAGATAATATTTCATGGAGCATACTTATTACTGCTTGTGCACGGAATGGTGATTACGCTGAAGCTTTTGGATTTTTCAGACAGATGAGAGTTTCAGGGCATTATTTTGATAACTATGTAACTGTGGGTTTGCTGAGTATTTGTACAAAAATTAACAGCCTAGTCCTTGGTAGGCTGGTTCATGGGCTTATCATCAAGACCGATTCTGGGTGCTCTGATACTTATGTCCGCAATTTGTTGCTTGATATGTATGCTAAATGTGGAAGAATTGAAGACTGTTTGAAAGCCTTTGAGGAAATGGAAGATAGGAATGCTATCTCATGGACAGCTGTGATTTCTGGCCTTGCACTTAATGGTTTTTCTCGTAAGGCCCTGGTGTGGTTTAAAGCTATGGAAGAGGCTGGCTTCAAACCTGACAAGGTAGCAATTCTGGCAATCCTTTCAGCTTGTAGGCATGGTGGACTTGTGCAGGAGGGAATGGATATATTCAAACGTATCCAAGCTGTTTACTCAACTGAAGCTGACATGGAACATTACGTTTGTGTGGTGGACATGCTATGCAAGTGTGGTCATTTAAAGCAAGCTGACACTGTGATTAGAGGCATGCCTTTCCGTCCAAGTACTATCTTATGGCGCACATTCCTCCAAGGATGCAATAAATATGGCATGCTAGATACTCCAGTGTTTAGCTAGAAATGGTTTCGGTAAACAATGGAGGTGTGTGTGTTCTCACATTAATTCATCAAAAGAATTGTTGCCAGTTTAATATTTAGACCATACCGTATACCAAATGCATTTTGGTTGCACTTTGCAATGATGATTCAACAATGGTAAGGTTACCATCAAATTATGTTAGAACAATCTCGAATAGAGAATGTGTGATTGCTAGGAATCCTTACCAACCACATCTTCTCTTTTGTTCACTCCCTTCTATATGTGAAGGGTGTTGAAACGTCCTCATTGATGAAGATTTTCTGGTAGGTGGTTCATTGTGGGTCGGCATTTCTTTGTTCCTTCCCACTGGTTTGGCTTCTACCATCAGCTGGTGGCTAATTACCGAAGGAAACACCTCCTTCTTTCTGCATGTTGCAGTGCCAACTAGCAAGATGCGTCCATGTTGTCACCTTCATGATCAGGATTATGCAACATGGAGGGGGCTAAAGGGATGGCTACTATTTCTAGTTGACCTGGATATGTGACCCTTGCAGATCCAGCCTTCCATGTCCTCAGTGAAATTTTTCACTTTGGGAGTTGAAATTGCTCTTCGTTCTTCGTGGAAGTTGCAAGGGAGGTTTGAATCTCCAGAAAGCAAAATGGAAATGTGTACCGAGATGGAAATATCTGCAGAAATGTTGTACTGTCCCTGAATTCAGGTAAGAAATGGAATATGAGAATGAAGATGATGCCATGGCATAAAGTTCAATGATCATCAGAAATCTACTATGTTCAGTGCTTATTTTTTTTACCTAAAGAAACATATTTTTTTATTCACAGGCAAAAGGAGAGTTGAAAGAGCTGGACTGTTGTCAAAATAGAAAGGTGCAGTAGGCACTTGCAGCCTATGTAAATGTAGATTATGACTGGAACAATTTCAGTAAGATCCCTTTGTATTTACTAGGCTTTACTTGAATCTAATTGACGGCGACCTGCGTCCGAAGAGCTGATGCTTTTGTAGTGACTAGATTATTTGGGATGTTGTCTCCAGGTGTCTTTCTTGCTCAATGAGTTTCTGAAACGTGGATTCCTTTTTGGTAAACAAGTTTTCGCAACGCGACTCTTTGCATCATGGGTTAGTCAGCCAAGGTCGTTAGGGTGTGGCAAATCGGTTGCAGAGATGATAAAGCACCAGTCAGTCAGGACAGAGGCATCAACTAACTATCAGAGGTACTACAAGCTTTTGACGAAGCATGCACATTAGTAGTGAAATATTGATAATATAGCATTCAAGTATGGGCTCTGGTTGGCTATTGCTTTCCTTTCCACTAGGCACTGTCTACGTAGCTACAAAGGTTCGTGTTTACTAATTGAATGATGACCATGCACGGTTGTCCTGGTACTAAAAAGGTGATTTGGTCAAAGAAATCAAAGCATTATCTAATGCAATGGGTGGCGGCCTTAGATATCAGGACCCCGTATCAAGCTGGGATCGCAAAGATCGACAATTCCAAGAATATCCAATTTACCAAGTGCCAAAATAGTTCTGAATGCTGATTGATTTTGCTTGCTGCCATCTTATGCTGTTCTCGAGGTAATTAGTGTATCTCTGAATTGTAGGCAGGTAAACTGGCATTGTCCTTGGTGCGGATACAGAATGGGAACTGTGATGTTTACCGGCATATCGTGTGAACAATGGTTTGGGTTCTACTTTTACTGCACTGTGGAGACAAAACTACAGCATAGGCCAGTGCTGTGGCACCTATCCTTTGAAATTACGCTGGAATGTCACCATGACATCATTGATACATACCATTGGATGAGAAGAAGAAAGGACGAGATGCACTAGACGCATTAGAGTTTTATTGTAGCTTCCAAAAATAATATAGTGCTTTATATAATATAATCTGGTGCATTCATTTGGTAAATGGATGGATGAGGCTCTTCCAACGGCTGAGTGCTGTAGGTCTCTACCATAGCAATTGTGAATTCAGAGGATCAATGTCCGTCTTTGTAGTCAACGACAAGATCTTTATTTCCGCCAATCACACCTTCAAAAGATCATGTGTGGATTTACCACCATGAATTCCAGTTATTCAAGGTTTTTAAAACCCATGATTGTCAAATCTGACTCTGACTTGTCAGCCCTCAGGAGTCAGGACTCAGGAGGAGTAGACACAAGTTAACGGAGTATTATGATCCTAAAAAGGTTATACTGTACTATTATGGCATGCCGTTTGTTTTCTTCAAGTCAAGGTACTTGCGGTTCTTGAGAAGTTGAGCTTTGGCATATGCATATCGGCATATTCTATCTTTGTTCGTTTTGGACGTTAATAGTCACTGGTATGGTCTACTCGACCATTTTTCTTTCAATCTAAATTGCAGGTTACCAAGAACAATTAATATAAAATGATATTGAGTTGTATGGCGTGGTGTTGGTCCTATCTTGGGCTTGTACGCAATACTATCTTTTCTATCAATGCATCGAAAAGCAAAAGGCTTTTGCGTTTTCATGAAAAAAAGTTATTTTTGTTGCCAAATTCAACAGCATATTTTTCTTTTGGAAAATCAACAGAGTATTTTGCGCAATTGGGCTACATTGTTTGGCTTTCGCAAATTTGGCTGAGTAGCCTCATATATATATATTTGAAATCGTTATCGAAAAAAATATATATTTGAAATGTACTCTAGCATACTCTTGGCTTGCTGTTAAACATTCTTTTTTGTCAAAATCGTCAAAGATATTCTTCACCGCAAAACTTTGAGCACCCTACATTATCTCTACAAGAAATATCGTGGAAATTCTCAGAAGCATTCTTATGGTAGCATATCACATCAGAGTCTTTCAGTAGCTTCTTTCACCAATAATGTATGAAAATTATGTCATAAAAGTTATATCATTAGAAGCTTTATTTGAATATGAATCCAACGGTACAATTTTTGCACATACCAATACAAATTTTATTGGTCAAATTGATGGTCAAAACTTAGTGCATGCAAAATAAGAACACCATGTAAATGGGAATGGAGCGAGTACTTGCAGTTCTTGAGAAGTTGAGCTTATAACACACATATTCTAGCTTTGTTCGTTTTGGACATTAACAACCACTGATATGGTCTCCTCGACCATTACGTTGTTCTAAATTACCAGGTTAGTGGGAACTATGTGATATAAAATGCTATAGTTACTTTTTTTTGCCAAATTCAATAGCATAATTTTTTTTCGGAAAGTATATGGAGTACTTTGCGCAGTTGGGCTACTTTGTTTGGGTTTAGCATATTCCGCTAGTCTAATCATTTTGAAGGTAGCCTCTTATACTCTTGAAAGTATTCTTGGCCTGCTGTAAAGCATTTTTTTTCAAATTCGTCAAAGATTTTCTTCATTGCAAAACGTTGAACACCATACATTGTCTCTACAAGAATTCTCATAGTAGTAGTCACACTGCAGTGTCGTACCTGCGCGGTTGGCGCACTGCAGCGTTCCTACAGGAAGAGTTGGGCGGTGACCTCTCCCTCCGAGGCGCACGAGGAAATTGCACATAACACCAACTATTGGGGCTTTTATTGCACCAAACCACAACTCTAAACTTTTTTGGCACAAAACACCAATATTTGGGGTAATTACTTGCACATAACACAAATCTCGCGCTTAACCTCTTTGATAGATAATTAAGTACTTGTGAATATCAATATTGTCAAATTTTCAACACTCCGTGTTGAGCTCATGATTTGGATTGTCATCAGAGCTGACTGCGGTTGTATATATGTGTTGCAGTTGTATATATGTGTTGAGTTATGTTGATATTTCCTAATGTTTTTTCATAATGGATATTTCCTAATGCTGCCGCCATCGCCGGGTCTGTTCCTGTCACACGGTCTCTGTTGGAAGATCGATCAGTTCATAAACAGGTGGATCTATGTGTTTAATTGCTCATCAAAGAGGGTAATCACTGGATTTGTGTTATGTGCAAGTAATTACCCCAAACATTGGTGTTTTGTGCCAAAAATATCTAGAGTTGTGGTTTGGTGCAACAAAAGCCCCAATAGTTGGTGTTATGTGCAATTTCCTCGAGGCGCACTGATGTGGAGCAGATTATTGTGCGCAAAGGCTAGCATGGAGCGGAACATAGGAGAAGAACATTGGCTCATGGCATGCGTAGGCACGGAGCATATGCTATTGCAGAAAGGGAAAAAGGAGAAGAAGAAGGAGAGGATCGTTGTGATCTTCTTAGTCGGTGTGCAATGGGTGGACACTCGGACAGGATCATGGACGGGAGCTTCATCCGACACTACTCCAACGGTACCCCTACGTGGCCCGCTTTGTCCGCCAATGCGCGCGGTGGTTTCACCAATTATCCGCAGCAACGCCCGGCCCCCGGCCCCGGCCCTACTATCATATGTTTCTTTTGTAACCGCTCCTATGATCCGTCTCATGTCATTAGCTCATCCTATGTTATATAAATAGAGGCGGCACTCGGTCATGAAAGGATATCCAACTCTACACTGCTTACACATTCACTGGATACGCATCCAGCGCCTACTTGCACCGATCGTCTCCATGGCTGCCCGGATCGCCGCCGCTGTCCTCTGCATGGTGTTGATCGTCTGCGCGGGGCTCGTAGCCACGCCGACGGAAGCTCGCGCCGTGCCGGACGTCTACGCTGCCGCGGAAGCCAATGCGGCCAGCGGCGCGGCTACGGCTGGTGGCGGCACTCGCCGGGGGAGGTGGAACAAGGCGAGGAGGCTGGAAGGAGGAGACGCCGTTCACAAGCGGGAGGTGCCGGGCGGCCCGGACCCGCAGCACCATCACTAGACAAGTCACCAGCTGCGACGTGCCAACGTATGTAATGCAAAATGGACGTGGAGGAGCGTTGGATCCACACGTCCAGATTGGAGAGATGAAGCATAATTTTCGTTTGGTTTAAGGAGCCGCCTGTGTTAACTTCATTCGTCGTGCGTCCTTTATATGCACGCAAGAATGTCAGTACCTAGCTAGCCTCTGTACTCCACACATACGGTCCAGTTGTAATAAACAGGTGCAAATCTTCAGATAATGATACTTCTGCAGGTGCATCACGATGTAACAGTGGGCATTTTGTACGGTATATTTACAGTTTGCTGTGATAAGTTAAGTCGACCGGCCATGCGTGGGTGAACTCTCCTTCATATTCCCACACGTTTCTGTTTCATTTTATATTCAGTACTTAATTAACTTTAGTACAGTACTTTCCATTGACTGTGACCGTAAACTGACCAGCATCACAAATCAGCAATATAATGGGATCAGCGCGTCGTCTGACGCGTCTTGCTAGCCAGGCTAAAAAAAGGTCAGTGGAGACTGGAGACGTGGTGACAAAGGAAAAACTTTCTTACCCAGAGGTCGGCAAGCCGACTGAACAATGGAATGCAAAGCCTGGCCGGGGGAGAAATGTTGAAACCTCAACTCCCCCCCCCCCCCCCCCCCCCCCCCCCCCACACACACACCCCACCCCCCTTTTTTTTGTCAAGGCATGCACTCCCTCCGTCTCAAAATAATTATCGTTGAAATTGGTTGAAATATTGGATGTATCTAATTAATTTGAGATGGAGTGAGTATTAGAACTAAGCAAATTACTCCAAGGAGGTCTCCAACGAGGTCAAAAGAGGAAAAGGTCCATGCCCAAAAATGAAAAAAAGGTACCAAACCGTGGCTACATTAATTCCACGGTATTTGGGATTGTCTGTGAAGGCATAGGCTCGATGCTCAATCTCATCATGCATGAGCCAAACCACATCCCGAGGGAGTGGGGGAAGCGTTACGTTTGTGAGAACCCTCCTATATGCTTATTCCAAATCCCAAAAAATGATGTACATAATGATCCAACTATGAGTCAGTTTCTCCTAGAAGAGGGTCCCGTACAAGATGATGACAGGTGGGCTCCACCGCTCAGTTTGCCCGTCAATTCGTTTTCAATCGTTATTTGGCTCGATTTGAAAAATATTAGTACTAGAGTGGTGCTTTTTTGCAATTCAAACGTAAAGCGGTGGTTTTCCGGAATTTTGACTCTAAAGTGGTGGCTTTATGCTAAAGACTCCTTCAATACCTATCATCTATATCCAAAGGCGGAGCTGGGCCCCAGGCTACACGGGCCACGGCCTGGGGCGTGGAAATTTTTGGCAGGCTAATATTTTTATGTTGGCCTGGGACTTGGGCCACATCCAAGCCCAGTTAGCAGCACTGAACGGCTGAACCAGCGTGCAGGGAACGAAAGTATTGCATCGATCCAGAAGCAAGTCGTTTTCGTGCTCGGCTCCAGCAACCGAACAGAAATACGCCGCCGCCCCAAGAAACTAGGTCCGACGCCCAGCGACGCCGCCGCGGCGCCGACTACTCTTTGAGAAGGTACTGGAAAATCTATTCAGTGATGCAGAAAGTGTTCCACAGAGAACCACAGCTGGGGGATTGATAAAGCACTTGGAGACATTTGAATTCGTTCTCATATTGCATCTTATGATTAGATTATTGGGCAAAACTAACGATCTATCATATTGTTTGCAAAAGAAAAATCAGAACATTGTGCGTGCCGTGGGGTTGATCAAAACCACATTGGAGAAAATTCAAGAGATAAGGCAGGATGGTTGGGATGAGCTTATTGAAGAGGTAAATACCTTTTGTCTCAAACACAATATTGTGCGGCCAAATATGGAAGATACGAGAACAGCTAATGGTCGTTCAAGGACTTGGGGTGGCGAATTGGTAACTTACTATCATTATTACAGAAATGAAATATTCAATGTGGTGCATGATCAACTTATTGTCGAGTTAAACAACCGCTTTGCTGAAAGATCTACTCAGTTATTGAGATGCATTGCTTGTCTTGATCCTAGAAATTCTTTTGCCAATTATAATGAAGACAAACTAGTCGATCTCGCTAATATGTATGCTGCTGACTTTTCTACATATGAAGTTACTTTTGTCCTAAGAAACCAACTGGACTCATTCATTATAGAAGCACGAGCTGATCCACAATTGATGAACTGTAATGACCTTGGCCATCTTGCCATGAAGATGGTTTTGACTGATATGCATACAACATTCCCCTTGGTTTACCGTCTTGTTGAGTTAGCATTGATTTTGCCGGTTGCAACCGCAACAGTGGAGAGGGCTTTTTCAGCAATGAGCATTATCAAGACCGGGTTGAGGAACAAGATGGGTGATGATTGGATGAATCATAGAATGGTATGTTACATTGAGCGAGACATATTTGTTAGTATTGAAGAATCAAAGATCATAGAGCGATTTCAAGGTTATCGCTCGCGCAAAGGCATTTTACCTCGCCGTAGAAGTAAGTTATCTTATTTTGCATCTATTATCAATGGTTTCACTCGTTGTTTATGCACTGATTAGAATTTAAACTTTTATATTTGAAGGTTTAGCTACTTCTACGATTGAAGATGTAGTCATGGGAGGCTCGGATCAGCCAAATCCTTGATTCGGAACCACCTTATGTATCATTTAGGTTATATGTATTATCTTTTGTATAAATTGTCTTATTAGTTGAACCACTGTCTAATATTGTGTCCCAGTTCGTATTAATTATTCGAGGGAACTTGTCTTCTTTTATGGCTTAAAACTGGGGTAAGTTTTGGATCAATTTTTTGCCCTTGATTTTTTGGCCCGGGTCGTCAGCCATTCCTGGCTACGCCGTTGTCTATATCTATGTATCCTAGTTCTGGATATTCGAACTATGTTGGCAACTAAAGAGCTCAGTAGACTATGCAGTTTGCTGTAGACCAGTTTTGTTTTTGGATAATTGCAACCCTTATTTCAGTTGTTATTAAATTTTGATAAAAGGAACATTGTGGTTTTATTCCAGTTTCTCAAGAGGATTACTTTGTATTTCTAGTTAGACAGACTTATTTTTATCAGAGAAAAAACATAAGATCCATAAGATCTCTGCACGTATGAAAACAATACTTTGATATTGAAAAACTGAAATGACATGAGGAGAATATTCAAGTTACACGTGCTAGAATATAAATATGTAGCATATACTCATTTCCACCCGTTCGGAATTTTAGTCTTGACGACTAGTGCAGTGATTCAATATGGTATCAGAGCAACGAGGTCTCGAGTTTAAGACCCTACTCACGCAATATTTTAAAAAATGCGGCCTGCATCGACCCTGCGCTAAGGACTAAAACATCCTACACGTGAGGGGGAGTGTTAAAATATAAATATATTTCATATTGCCATTTTCATCAGTTCGGACTTTTGGTCTAGATGACTATTGCAGTACGCATCTGAGTAATTCAATAACACGCATATGATTGTTGTTGCAAACTAAAATGACAGGAGAAATTGCTTTGGTAATGTTGATGTTGCTAGCTCATTTGACCAGCCAGGGCGGTAGTATGACTGTAAGAAAAATTCTAGTGATTTCCAATCTTGATCAATTCTTTCCTTCAAGTGATTTGCGGTAAAAACAATCAATTTTTCCTCCACGTCCAAAATATGCAATAAAAATAATGACACTGAGATTTGCAATTAACTTGCCTATTAGTGGTTAGTGGCAAATTTAGAATAATATCATTTATGACAGATATACGGTTAAACATAAATAAATATGCGTATGTTTTGGACGCATCAACATCCCCAAGGTTAAACCTTGATATTTCCGAGCAAGTATCAAAATCACAATGAACTTAATGTTTAAACCGAAACAACGAGAAGTTTAGTTTACTAACAATAGATAGTCTGATTCACTCTTTTCTTCAGCTGAAAACTTAATATAGATAGTGTAATAACAAAGTATTATAACAGTTTGGTAAGTCAAGACAAATAAAATAAACCTCATATTAACAGAGACATTTATAACTGTAAAAAATATTCTACTTCTTGTAGAAAACACTTGCCTGCTGATACGTCTCCAACGTATCTATAATTTCTGATGCTCCATGATGATATTATGCCAATTGCTACATGTTTTCTCCCTTCTTTATGTCATTTTTACACGTTTCCCGGAACTAACCTATTAACAAGATGCCAAGTGGCAGTTCCCTGTTTTCTGCTGTTTTTTGTTTCAGAAAGTTGTTCTGGAAATATTCTCGAAATTGGACCCCACAAAGCCCGAAGTGCCTATTTCCCCCGGAAGCATCCAGAAGACCAAAGAGGAGACGAAGAGGGGCATCAGGGGGCCCACACCATGGGGTGGCGCGCCCTCCCCCCTTGGCCGCGCCAGGGGTTGGTGTGGGGCCCCAGGGCTCCACCGCCTCTACCCTTTCGCCTATTTATTCCCCCCGGATGGAAAACCCTAAACACCTGATCAAATATCCCCGAAAAGTTTCGCAGCCGCTGTCACCACCAACCCTAGATCAGGGGGGTTCTGAAGCTGTCTCCGGCACCCTGCCAGAGAGGAAATCATCACCGGAGGCATCTACATCACCATTCCCGCCTCCGGAGTGATGCGTGAGTAGTTCATCCTTGGACTACGGGTCCATATCAGTAGCTAGATGGTTGTCTTCTCCTCATATGCCTCCATGTTTAGATCTCGTGAGATGCCTAACATGATCGAGATTGAGCTTATGTAACTCTATGTGCTGTGTTTGCTGGGATCCGATGAGTATTGAACTTATGCCAAGTTGATTATAGTCTTTATTGCATATGTTATTTGTGATCTTGCATGCTTTCCGTTGCTAGTGGTTGCTCTGGCCAAGTAGTTGCTAGTGACTCCAAGAGGGAGTATTTATGCTTGATAATGGGTTCATGCCTCATCTTCGCCTTGCTCGAGTGACAGAAACGTGAAGGGGGAGGATGTACTGTTGCCATTAGGGAGAAAACAGCGGTGAGAGTGCCCGCGTGCATAATCATTGCTTATATTACACACTTTGTTCAATGCAATTATCTGTTGCTTGCAACTTAATACCTAAGGGCGTTCGGATGATAACCTGAGGGTGGATTATTAGTCATAGATGCAGTTGGATTACGGTCTACGTATATTGTTGTAATGCCCGCACTAAATATCAAAGTAGTAATCATGTCATGAATGTGCACTATGGTGCAACCTTTATTTGTCAATTGCCCAACTGTAATTTGTTCACCCAGCACACTATCTTTTATGGAGAAACACCGCTAGCGAACCTATGAACCCCGGTCCATTTTCCTATATTGTTAAACCAACCACCACAATGTCCTGCTTTCTTTACTTACTGCAAGCATACATTATTTTTCACACTATACGTCTAATCTTTGTTTTCAGCAAGACCGGTGAGATTGACAACCTCACTGTACCGCTGGGACAAAGTATTTTGGTTGTGTTGTGTGCAGGTTCCACATTGTTGCTGACACCGGTGAGCCATCACCACCGTTAGTGGCATCAACCTTCCGAAGGTACTCTTTCTCCTACTGGATTGATAACCTTGGTTCTTAACTAAGGGGAATTTCCTACCGTTGTGTTCATCACAACCTCCTCTTGGGGTATCCCAACACATAACATCAAGGAAATTTCTGGCGCCGTTGCCGGGGAGGAAGAAGTCTTCTGGCAAGGGGAGTGTCTCACTCTCAACCTCTTTATTTTTCTTATTGTCTTGTTTTGCTTCTCTTTATCAAAAACACAAAAAAAATAGTTTACTTTATAACTGTTATTTATTTGCTTGCTTTTATTCTGCTAAAATGAGTTCCTCTGAGAATACTAAGTTGTGTGACTTCACTAGCACAAACAACAATGATTTTATTTGCACACTTATTGCTCCACCTGCCCCCACTGCTGCTTTCTATGAAATTAAACCTGCTTTATTAAATCTTGTTATGAAAGAGCAATTTCTGGTGTTAGTACTGATGATGATGCTGCCCACCTTAATAATTTTGTTGAACTATGTGAGATACGAAAGTATAAATATGTGGGTGGAGATATTATTAAACTGAAATTATTTCCTTTCTCTTTGAGAGGAAGAGCTAAAGAATGGTTGCTATCTTTGCCTAGAAATAGTATTGATTCATGGACTAAGTGTAAAGATGCTTTCATTGGAAAATATTATCCTCCTGCTAAGATTATATCCCTGAGAAGTGGCATACTGAATTTTAAACAATTTGATAATGAACATGTTGCTAAAGCTTGGGAAAGAATGAAAACTATGGTGAAGAATTGCCCCACTCATGGACTGACTACTTGGATGATTATACAAACCTTTTATGCAGGACTAAATTTCTCCTCAAGGAACCTATTGGATTCAGCTACTGGAGGTACCTTTATGTCCATCACTTTGGGCAATGCAACAAAGCTTCTTGATGATATGATGATAAATTATTCAGAGTGGCACACTGAGAGAGCTCCACAAGGTAAGAAGGTAAATTATGTTGAGGCAACCTCCTCTTTGAGTGAAAGGCTTGATGCTATTATGTCTATGGTTGTTAATGGTAAAGCTCAAGTTGATCCAAATAATGTTCCGTTAGCCTCTTTGGTTGCTCAAGAAGAGCATGTTGATGTGAACTTTATTAGAAATAATAATTTTAACAACAATGATTATAGAAATAATTTTGGTGGAAACAATTATAAGCCCTATCCTCCTAATAGTGGTAGTGGTTATTCTTATGGTAGATCTAGAATGCCTAGTGAGGAAAAGATTCTAGAAGTTGAAAAAGCAACTAAGAACTTTATGCAAATGCAATATGAACAAAATAAATTGTTTACTAAAACTATGGAAGAACAATCTTCTAAGTTGAGAACTATTAGCCAACAAATTGGAAATTTGAATAGAGAAATCTCTGGTTTGCAAAGTAAAATTTCAAGCGCTGAGATTAGTATTTCGGCCCTGTCAGAGGCACAATTTTCTTTGATCAATAAAATGGCTGCTAAAACTGAAACCATTGAAGATAATCCTTTTGCTGCAACCAATACCATTCAAGTTCGAATTGATGATAATGTTAGGTTGATGGCTGAATTACGTGCTAGGTGGGAAAGAGAAGATGAATTGGCTAGAAAGAATAATATTGCTAGAGTTTGCACTATCACAACTACTAGTGAAACTGAAGCTCCAAGTGCTAGTAAACCTCCTACTATTAATGGTAAAGTAGTTGGTGTTAACAAATACTCCACCTGACGAAGACATGGATCCTGGACCCTGCGGGTAAGGACACCCCATCTCAGGCCCAAGGTTAAGGCCCAAGAAGAGGAGCCCTTGGAGTATTCCAGAAGGCCCACGTGAAGCCCACCCGCGATAACTTGCGGGTTAAGTCTAGAAACATGTAACCGACCTAAGGTTAGAATTCGAGTCCTCTCCGGGTAGGGTTTTAGACCTGGCCACCTATATAAGGCCAGGAGAGCCACCGGAGGAGGACCAAGCAACACCGCAACACCAAAGCCTTGAACTCGAGATCATACTCTCGATTCGAGCAACCACCATTGTAACCGATCTACTCATCAATACAGATCGACAGAGGCAGGAGTAAGGGTTTTACCTCTACGAGGGTCCCGAACCTGGGTAAATCTCGCCCCCTGTCTAGCCGACGATTCCACCAGCGCTCATGAGTTCTCCTAGTCGAAACCCGATAGGGTCACCTAAGGGATTTGTAGAGTCAGAGATTCGACAATTGGCGCCGACCGTGGGGAAGACGGTCGCTGGATCACCGGCATCTTCGGCTTCATCGACAACCAACTTCCGTTGGAAACCATCGACAATGGCTCCGAACAATCCTATACGGATCGGATCTGTCGTGGTCACACCTCACTCGCCGGAATCACGCCCGGTATTCGATGATCTGGAGAAGAGCGTCACCTTGACGTTCGGGAGCCTGAAATTCGTGACCAACAGGGACGGGATCCTCCACTTCTCGGATGAATCAGAAACTGAATCTGGAGCTGTCGACTCGCGCCGTCATCTGGAGAAAAGCGGCGAATCCATCCGCTTCAACGCCAACGACTACCATACCCTCTCGACAGAGGAACCATCAAGAGTTCAAAGAAACTTTCGATCTATGCCTAGGACGCACAAGCCTCGTCTGGCTCAAGTCTGCATGGCAGGATCGGAACAAGCCTCGGAAACGGAACATAGCGCGGCAGAGCGCAACATAATCGGCGTCTCACGGGAATCTTGGAACCGAGCGAAGGAGGCTATGCGAACGAGCAAGCCACCCGCAGCCGGGGCCTCACACGAAGACATGGTTGCCTACCACTATCACCTAGTGAGAGCAGCCACGACCATCAAAGACGCTTGGATAGATCTAGCCCGCCGAAGAAGAGCGGCGGATGAGTCGAGCCAAAGGCGAGCCGGCTGTCCATAACACCCTCGGTCGGAACCCGACCCGCGAGGAAGGGGCACGCATCTACATCCAGGAACAATGAATCCCTAGCCGGGACCAGCAGATCGATCACTCCTTCTCTCATGCGAGTCGATGACGACGGCAACGTCTACCCGCAAACTCCCGCTGCCGCGGTTTTAGCCGCAGCAACTTACATGCAGATGAATCAACCGACGGAAAGTGACCCTCGGGCGGAGCAGTATTGACAAGTACGCAAGGGACTAGGACTGGCAGCCGCAAGGCTCGACGCCTATGACCGCAGGAAAGCCGCAGAGCAGCTAGAGAAGGAACAGGAGAAAGAGAAAGAGAAGGAGAGAGAAGCATCCCGCAAACATAGGAGTACTTCGCCAAGAAGGGACAGATCGCCACGTCGTGGCCGAGGAAAAGAAGCACGGCGCCGTGATGACAGTCGAAGCAGCAGCGAAGGCAGTCCGAGAGACAAAAGCTCGCGACATCATAGCAGCCGCTCGCGAAAGCGAAGCAAGGAGCCAAGGAAGGACGCCGACCGTGACCGGCCAGGACATGACGCGCGATCGGACATCGCACAAAATAAGGTAGATAAGGCAAGGGCTTCGCGATATCGCGGGCGCTCTTCGTCCAGCTCCTCGGATGATGAAAACTATGGTGCGCTCTGCTTTGCCCGCAGTATCCGCGAAGCACCTTTACCCAGAAGATTCAAGCTCAGCACGGAAGTGACAAAGTACGACGGCTCACTCGAGCCTTCTCAATGGCTAAGCGATTACCTCACGGCAGTAAAATGCCAACGTGGGAACAAGAATACAGCTATGCAATATCTCAATTTGCATCTCGTTGGCGCGGCCCGCAGCTGGCTAGAAAGAAGACCAAGATCTTGTTACGCATCATGGGATGACTTACACCGCGACTTTTGCAAAAATTTCCAGTCGACTTACAAGAGGCCGGCCACCATTGAAGAACTGCGATCATCCAAGCAGAAAAGCGGTGAGTCTACCCGCGAATATATCCAGCGGTGGACCACGCTCAGGAACACTGCGGGAACCATCTCGGAAGAAGTGGGGATTGAGGCCTTTGCGAAAGGCGCCCGAAGAACTGCTTTCAGAGAAGAGCTAGGCAGGGCTGCACCCAAAACTATTGGGGAGCTAATGATCATAGCCGAAAAGTGGGCTAACGGAGAAGACGCGGTGCGCAACGAGAGAGCATCATCACCTGCGCACGATGAAGACCGCCATGGCCGAAGGAAAAGGAGGAAATATTATGATCACGAGGATCGAGAGGAGCTGGTAGCGGCGGAATTCACACGAAGCCGCGACTCCGGTCGCCGTGGGAATCGCGAGTGGAGACCGAAGGCTGAAGAAAAATCTCCCGAGGAAGACCTCGATGGATACTGCTCGCTACATCTATTTACAGATAAGCGCACGGGCAAAACTAAGGCAACACACCTTCTTAAGGATTGCCGAAAGTTTATTGATATCTCGGAAGCCCTCGCAAGAAAAAGATCCGCAGCCACTCAAAATTACCCACCGCTTCCAGGAGGAGGCCACCAAGGATTCCAGCCGCCACAACCCCTACCTCCACCAGCAAATCCAAACATGGCATTGGCTGCACTACCCGCACCACCTGCACAAAACTCCGGGGCCAATGCATACCCGAATCCAGCAGGGCAACTCGCGATGATCCAGAAGGTATGTCCATCTCGCAGAGCTCAAAAGACTAACACAAGGCAGTTGTGCATGGCTGTGCAGACTCCGCCAACAAAGCCCGAGTACTTGAAGATGGCGGATCAACCGATCACATTTTCAATGAAAGACCACCCGCCACGAGTCCATCGACCAGGACACGCCGCCCTCGTCATCCAAGCACAGATTGACAACTACGACTTGGCCCGCGTATTCATGGATGGTGGCAGTGGCATCAACATTATTTACGCGGATACACTCCATCGGATGAACAGGAATCTGGACGGCCTTGCGGAATTAGAAACATCCTTCCACGGGATAGTTCCGGGAAAGGCAATCCGTCCACTTGGAACAATCAACTTAGAAGTTGTGCTGGGCACTAAAAGCAACTACAAAAGAGAATTCCTCGACTTCGAAGTCGTCGACTGGCCTTCACAGTACCACGCCATTCTTGGTCGAACAGCGTTCGCCAGATTCATGGCAGTACCACATTACGCCTACCTGAAGCTCAAGTTACCTGTAGAATATGGTGTGATCACAATCGATGGAGACTTTCAGAAATCCAACAAGTGCGACATTGAATTAAACGAGATCGCAAAATCTTTCGGGATGCAAGAAGAACTACAAGAGCCGGCAAAAACCACGGATCACTCCGTGATGCCCCCCACGAAGAAAAACGATGGTCTCAACCACCCTCTCGCAAGCATAGGAAAGCGCGCTCGTCAAACTCCTCCGTGAGTACTGGGAAATTTTCGCCTGGCAACCCTCAGATATGCCAGGAATACCCAGGGAGTTTGTCGAGCATTCACTCGAAGTCTTTCCAGACGCCAAACCCATCAAACAGACTACTCGACGATTTTCAGAACCCAAGCAGAAGGCGCTCGGAGAAGAAGTAAACAGGTTGCTAGCAGCAAATTTCATCAGGGAGATCAAGATATCCACCTGGTTAGCAAATCCAGTGCTGGTCCCCAAGAAAAACACGGACATCCTTCGAGTATGCATCGACTACACGTCGTTAAACAAGCACTTCCCCAAGGATAACTTCCCCCTCCCGCGAATCGACCAGATCGTGGATTCTACGGCAGGTTGTCAACGCCTCTCTTTCCTGGACGCCTATTCAGGCTACAATCAGATCCGGATGAAACGGGAGGACGAAGAAAATACATCATTTATCACGCCACACGACGTATATTGCTACACGACAATGCCCTTCGGGCTCAAGAACGCATGCGCAACATACCAGCGCTGCATGCAAAAATGCCTCGCCAAGCTCATTGGCAAGAACGCACAAGTGTAGGTTGACGACATCGTCATCAAGACTCGAGTTGAGGACACACTCCTCGAAGACGTTAGAGAAACATTCGACGCCCTCAACGCATACAGGATCAAGCTCAACCCGACGAAATGCGTCTTCGGCGTCCCAGCAGGAAAACTTCTCGGGTACCTGGTATCCGCTAGAGGCATCGAAGCCAACCCAGAGAAAATACAAGCAATCTTGACTATGAAGGATCCAACCAATCTACGCGGAGTCCAGCAGCTCGCAGGGCGACTAGCCGCTCTGAGCAGGTTCATCGCCCGATTGGAGAACAAGCGCTACCCTTCTACAAGTTGTTGAAGAAGACGGACAAATTCGAGTGGACACCAGAAGCTAAACAAGCGTTCGCAGACTTGAAGCGATCATTGCAAAGTAGGCGCTTCCTTGCAACACCGCAAGAAAGGGAGCCACTCTACTTATACCTCGCCGCCACAAACCAGGTCATCAGCACAGCAATCGTAGTCGAACGACCTGAGGAGGGCAAGGCATACGGAGTCCAACGACCAATCTATTACATCAGTGAAGTGCTCTCGCCATGCAAGCAACGATATCCTCATTACCAGAAGCTCGCATACGGAGTTGTTCTTACAGCCCGAAAGCTCAAGCACTATTTCCAGGAACACGCCATCACAGTGGTTAATGATGCGTCACTCGGGACAATCATGAACAACCCTATGGCATCCGGAAGAATAGCCAAATGGAGCATCGAGCTGGGCGCTTGGGACATCACTTATGCAGGACGCAACGCAATCAAATCCCAGGTACTCGTGGAATTCTTAAGCGAATGGACAGCGTTACAAACGCCCGGACCGCCTAAGTACACGAGCAACTAGATAATGTACTTTGACGGATCCAAAAGAAACGAAGGAGCAGGAGCTGGAATCGTCCTCATATCGCCTAGGGGAGATAAGCTGCAATACGTCCTACGATTGGACTTCCCACCCGATGATCCAGCATCGAACAACGACGCAGAATATGAAGCCCTGTTGCACGGGATGAAGATGGCAGTCGCCTGCGGAGCTACTCGACTAATGATCTACGGCGACTCCAATCTCATCGTGCAGCAAACAATGAAGGAATGTGATGCAATTGCTGAAAACATGATCGCATATCGCGACATGTACAACCTACTCGAAGGGAGCTTCAAGGGATGCGAGCTGAAACACATTGCGAGATCCAGCAACGAAGAAGCAGATAGACTGGCAGACATGGGTTCCACAAACACACCCATACCGCCAGGAATATATTTCGAACGGATGATCAAGCGCTCAGTCAAAGTCAAAAAAGCTGCAGGAGCACCCGCAGCACCAGAAACAGAGGTCAGCCCGCAAGTTGCCATCATCGAGCTTATTCATAACATTTCACGACAGGTTTTTCTGGTCGAGCCAGTCTGGACGCAGAAATACCTCGACTACCTGTCCTCCAGACAGCTCCCGGCCGATCCTCGCGAGGCTCGACAGATAATCAGGCGCAGTAAATCCTTTCGGGTAATCAACGGAGAATTATACAAGCAAAGCATCTCGGGTATACTTCAGCGCTGCATCGCACCCGAAGATGGCAAAGAATTACTCCAGGACATCCACCAAGGAGACTGTGGGCATCACACTAGTTGGAAAACAATCATGGGAAAAGCCTTCCGAGCAGGATTCTATTGGCTCACGGCAGCCAAGGATGCGAAGGAACTAGTCGAACGATGCAACGCTTGCCAGCGATTCGCACCAAGACCACATGCACCTGCTACGGAATTGCATATGATACCCATCGCCTGGCCTTTTGCACAGTGGGGGCTAGACATGGTAGGACCGCTACGCAAGTCCACGCCGGGTGGATATACACACTTGCTGGTCGCAGTCGACAAGTTTACCAAATGGATTGAGGCCATGCCAGTAACTTCGGCTAGCGCCCAATGCGCCGTCAAGTTTCTTGATTCCATCGTATGCAGATTTGGGGTACCACAAGATATCATTATAGACAATGGCACAAACTTCACGGCAAAGGAAACACAACAGTTTTGCGAGGAGAAGGGCATCAACTTCAAGTTTGCTTCAGTTGCCCACCCGCAAACGAACGGACAAGTCGAAAGATCCAACGGCTTAGTCTCAGCTGGCATCAAGAAACGTCTACTCGATCGTCTTCAACCAGCAGCAGCACATTGGGCCGAAGAGCTACCCTCCGTACTATGGAGCCTCCGCACAACTCCAAATCGATCCACAAACTACACGCCATTTTTCATGGTATACGGGGCAGAAGCGGTCCTTCCCGAGGATGTTCGGTTCAGCGCCCCAAGAGTCGTGGCTTACAGCGAAGAAACCTCTAACAGGGCACTCGCGAAAGATATGGATGCACTCGATGAGATGCGCGATATAGCGCTCGCAAGATCAGCAGTATATCAACAATAACTGTGAAACTATCACAGTCGCCGCATACGCCACAGAGCATTCGCGGTAGGAGACCTAGTGCTGCGGGTCAAATAGAAGGAGGGACACAAGCTCGAGCCACCATGGGAAGGACCCTTCGTCATACACGAAGTTATTCCAGGTAGAGCCTACAGGTTGAAGAACCCATCGACTGGAGGAATCTATTCCAATACTTGGAATATCGCACACCTCCGAAAATTTTATCCCTAGATTTACTTGTTCTCACAAACAAATAAGGCTATACTAGCCACTCTTGTAGCTCGAATACATGACTTCTCAGTCATGCAATAAAATACATGGTTTCTCAACCATATTTACTCGAAGATTATTCATTCTTATATGCTAAAATAGTTACAGGTACACACCCCATAAACACACGGGGGTTGCGCCTACAACTAAGCATCACAGGAAAATTTATACATACAAGGTCATACACCTTACAACAGTTTTTTGCAAACTATACAACATCACAGGATGTACACATCCAACAATCAATCATGGCGAAAAGCATTCTCAGTCGCCAACACTCTATCTACTTCCTCAGAGGTCAGCCGAATGATTTTCTCCGCTGCTGGACGAACAGCATCATAATGCGGCGAAATATCATCGATTGGACCATCTGGAAGCCTAGCTACGGAGTTAAAATTTATCTCAGGATGCCATATCCGGACGAAGGAGAGGGCCACCACCGCGCTGCAAGTCATTTGATTGCGCACGCACTCGCGAATCTCTCCCTCTTGCCCGAACAGCCTGAGGAGAACGCAGCGTTCATCGCGATCAAGACCTCGTGAAAAGAACTCATGAGAACTTTTACCTGGGTGATACGGAACTTCAAAGTAGCCAGCACAAAACCTCGACTGCGATCAGACCAAAAGTTATTCGCATGAGGCCTCGAGCTGCCAGCTTCTTGAAGAATGTGGTTTTCTACCCACTGTTTTTCCTCCCTATCATCCGGCTTAACAACTGAAGAGCAAATATGCACGATTAGTCAAGGAAACAAGACAAAGAAGACTCGGGGGCTGTATTACTTACACAACAAATCCCTAGCGACGGAGGCCAACTCATCCATCAGAAATTGTTCGCGTTCAGTCGCCAGTTTTTGCTTGGACTTCGCCACATCGGCTACCCCGCGCAACGCTTTCAACCTGTGCTCACCGTCAGCCACACGATCACGAAGACCTGCCAAAGACCCCACAGCGGCGACAAGCGGATTTGTTGGAGCAGCAGGTCCACCTGAAAGTTCTGCGGCCACCCCGGATACCTGAAAAGCACAAAGAAGATTAAAAGGAATAACGTGCCCCACTCGAGATTTATTTACCACCTATTCGACAGGTGCTCGGGGGCTACTCCCATCGGGAGCGTACGATCAATCGCGGGAAACATTTCAGCAAAAGCATCTCGATTTAAATATTGAAGAAACGGGAGCACATCCCAGGGTTCATTACAATCGAAGTTGCAAGATACAAACGAACTAAACTAAGAAGCTACAGTGGTACTCCCACTCGCGGCAGTCGCCCCTCCCTTAAGTCGAGCAAACAACTCAGACAACTTCCGAGCGAGGACAGCGGCTGGCTCGCCAAAACGACGAAGCCCTACCTTTTTGCCCGTGGAAGGATCGACTGGGAGATCCGAGTAGGCCTCCTCCAGGCCGCTAACTCCATGCGCCAGCGCAAACTGGATGGCCGTCTTCGCCCCAGACTCCGACTGAGCGACCACGTAGGCATCAAGGAGATTGCTCTCCTAGAAGATCTTCAGCAGGTCACCTAACGCGGGTGGAGATGAAGCATTGACGAGAAGGCGACCATGCAGCTGTGTCAACACTTCAGTAGCATTGCCGATTAAAGAGCAAACCCCTGCAGCATGCCTCCTAAGCTGGGCGCAACAATCTGTCAATGCGTCCACTCGAGGAGTCCCAGCAACCTCCAGGGGGACACCCAGAAGACCTAACAACAAAAAAAAGGGTGTTAGTCCGAAAGATCTACCAAGACAAAAAGAGGAGCTTAGAAAAGTACAAACTTACCCGCAAAGCGCTCAGCAAGGGGACGAATAAAGTTGACAAGATTGGCATCCGCCTTGGCGCCAGCATCCTCCAAGTTCTTGAGGGCATCCTGGGCAGTCGCAAGTTTTCCCTCGTAATCAGCATTTAACATGCAGGAAGACTCGAGCTCCTGCCGGGCAGTCGCCAGTTCTGCCTCTAGAGTTGCTGCCTGGGCGGAGGCTTTGTCTTTTTCGGTCTTCGAAAACTCAAGTTGAGCTGCACGACAACATTTATCAGAATCGAAGAACGGATGGGAAAATACAAACAGAAGAAGAGGGCCAAGCTTACCTCGAAGAAGTTCGTTTTCAGAAGTGAGTCGACTGCGGTCCGCTCGAAGGAACGCGTAATCGGACTCAGCAAGAACAACACGGCGCCCAATCGCCGTGAGGGAGTCGATAAGTGTCTGCGGGCAACACGAAAGTGGAAATCAGAAGAGTAAAATTTGAGCCTATACTCGATTGTAAACATTCGAGTATAGCCTCGGGGGCTACTCCCATCGGGAGCACTGTCGTGCACCCGATAAAATCAAGAAGAAGGAAAATACAGACTTTGAGCCTGTAGCCGATCGCATGCGATCAACTACAGCCTCGGGGGCTACTCCCATCGGGAGCACTGTCGTGCACCCGATAACAAACTAAAGGCAAGTAACAGAATTTACCTGGCCCTTGGCGCGGGAAAGAGGATCTGCTGAGCTACCCGTCGCCTCTTTGGAAGCCGAAGCTCCGACAGCAGAACTAGGAACTCCATGCTCCGTAGTCGCTACTTTGGGGGCTACGCTGGGCGAATTCTGGACAGTGCCAGCAGTAGGAATCTCATCCGCAGCTCCTGCCTTACTCTTCCTTTCGGGAGGAAGGGAAGAGGCGTACCTGCGAGGGCTAATGGTTTGCAGGCTGCAACAAAAGACAAAGCGTTAACATAGATGCAAAGGAAAACGTTTGACTAAGAACGAGGAGAAAGAAACTTACTCATCTTCGTCGTCGTCCTCATCCAGCATATCCGCATTCCAGGCGGTCTGGATAACTGGGAATGAGGAGGAAGGAGCGCGCGTCCGCAGAGGGGTAGCGTTGATGGGCTCCTTCCCGGGTGATTCTTCCAAGGAGTTGTCCTTGGAGGTGGCCTCATCACCTTCCACCCGACGGTGCTTCTGATAATCTCCACCCGAGTCCCCGACGTCATCCGAAGAATCTTGGTCAGAGCTCGAAGAAGCGTCCGCGACACTGGTGTCTGCCGGGGCATCCAGATTACTCGCCAATAACTCTGAGGCCTCTGCCCCGGATACATGAGGGTAGCAGGTGGCCATGGATAAACTCTATGGAAGACAGAAGAAAGCAAGGGAAAATTCAATCGACTGAAACTCAGAACAAACAAGAAAGCAAAAGAAGAGAAGAAGAATAAACTCACCGCGGTTGACGGAGGCTTCGACGCGTCGAAGGCCGCGACTACGCAGTCGGGGAATTTCTCTCCCACCTTCAGGCTAGTGATAGCCGCGATCTTCTTCTCGAACTCGACGTTCGAGAGCTCCTCGCGACTCACTCGGCTAGGATCCTCAGAGCCTTGGTACTCCCACATCGTGGAAGGTCTGTGCTGTAGAGGTTGGATCCTGCGCTTCAGAAAGATACTCGCCAGATGCAGCCCGTTGAGTACAACTCTAGCAGTTTGATCGCGGAGAGCTGTCACCCTTGTGAGTAGAGGTGCGACGACCTGGGTTTCTTCAGTCGACAAATTGTGCGCCCAGGATTTCCGCCTCTTCAAAACAGCGAACGGGTGGAATTCCACGATCCCACCCGAGCTGTTGTCGATGAAGTAGAACCATTTTTTCCTCCAGCCCTGCGCGGAGTCGATGAAGTACATGCTGAAGTAGCTGGTCTCCGATTTCGCTTGGATCCCAAAGCCACCCGTGTGCAGCGGCTCGCCGGGCTCGAAGTCTACCCGCGATTTCTCGCGGAAGATCCGAACTTTGAAGAGGGCCTTCCAGAGCGCCCAATGTGGGCGAATGCCAAGGAAGCATTCGTAGAACACGATGAAGCACGATATGTGCTGCACCGCGTTCGGAGGGAGGTCATGAAGCTGTATGCCATAGACATACAGCAACCCGACAAGAAACGGATGGAGGGGAAAGGAAAGACCGCGAGACACGTGGTCCGCGAAGACCACGCGCTCATTCGCTTGCGGGTTGGGTACCTCTTCCTTCTTTCCGAGGCGCACCCGCTTCTCGGACTCCGCCGGCAGCAGCCCCTCCCGCTGCATCTCCTTGACGCTCTTCGCGGTGGTGTTGGGCGAACGCCAGTCGCCCGAGCGCGGCGCAGGTTGCACGGAAGCTTCCCCGGATGCGGAAATGGCAGCGCTGCGTCTTTTGCCCCCCGCCATCGCTGATGCGCACAAGCTTGGAGGAATAAAGAAGATGAGCGCGAGGAGGAATACGGATTGGAAGACGAAGGCTGGGAAAGTTTTACCGCACAGCAAAGACCCGTACTTATACACGGAACGAATCGATGCTGGCCACTCGATGCGCCACGTGGCGCCCATCGCCGCCACCACGTGTGAAGATAAAACGAGGAGGCGGTGAGCGCTGTTTCCTGCCACGATCTTAACAGAAGATCGTGCGCATTTACTGCACGATTTGCAAAAAAAACCGGGAACGACGTCTCGTTTCCCGGTCAAAAAGATGACTATGTGGGCCAGGCTCTCTGCTCTCACTCTGTCACGTCCCATCGGGAGGAGAAAGGTGCGCCATGACGTCATAGCGTGCATCATCAAATTGAAGAAAGCTTCAAATGGAAATTTCAAACGCGAAAATAACTTCGTATGAACAAATTTCCTTCGAATAGAAGCAACTTTTTCATGAACAAGTCATGAGGCAAGACTCCTTTAAAAACGAAGGAAAAAACCCTGCACACGAAAACTCTTTCGTATGGGCACGATCTCCCAGACATGAAAACTCTTTCATAGGGGCATAAAACTCCTAAACACGAAAACTCTTTCGTATGGATAGAAGAACTACTCGGTAAAAAATTACACGAGTAAGCGGAACTTATCCTTTATCACTCGCATGATATTTAAAATCATAAAAGCCTGGATCGTTCGGCCGACTAGGCACATCCGGATGCCATATTCTTCGAATATGAAGGTAAGACCCGAAAGATCTCTCTTGAGGGCCTGGAATCGCACTCAAAGCTGCGTCCTCCGGTATGATTCCGTGTCAACAACACGAAGAAAAATCCCAGTGGACGCGTGTAACATCCCAAGTATGAAAAATAAGCCTTTAGAATGTTTGCTCTCTGTTATTTTATGTTTTGCATCATGGCATCATGTTGATTGCATTTGTTTTGTTTGTTTTCCATTTGTTTTCCTCTGTTTTCATTTGTTTTCCAACTGTTTTCATTTGTTTTCCTTTGTTTTCTATTTGAATTTCAAACCAAACTTCAAACCTTTTGTTTCATCCTTGTGATGTTACAATTTCCAAAATCATATTTCAAATCAAAACAATCAATTGTTTCCATTAAAGTGTGATTTCAAAACTGTTGTTTTGCTTCTATAAAAATGCATCCAATAATCAAACCCTTTCCAAATTCAACTATGATTTTCTTCCAAACAACAACCATGTTGAAATTTATGAAAATTGCAAAACAAATCAATCATTTGTTTCCATTAATCCATAAGGTTCAACCATTAAAATTATGGCTTTTAATAATTTAATTAATCCAAACTTAATTCAATTGTTATTTCAAATTCAAATCAAAAACATCAAACAGCACCCAATTTCCAAGTATGACAATTACCAAAACATTCTAATCCTTTTTGTTCTAAGTTAAGCAATAGGGTTCACCCTATTAAAATTTTTGTTTTTAATAATAATCACTTAATAAGCTAATTCTTTCCAATTTGATTCAAATCACAAACAACATTTAAAATTTGAACTTTTTGGAAAACTAAGTTGACCATTGGTTGTTTTTGACCTAATCAGCCCACACAATTTTTCTCAAAATTTTCCCTAACTCCCAAACCCTCATCCTCTTCCTAATTCATTTCAGCAAAATAAAATAAAATGGAACAAATAATAAAAAGAGGTGAGAGAGGCAGCAGGCCCAACTCTCCCCCCAAGCCCACTTTCCCTCTCAGCCCGATACCCTTCTGGTTGTCGTCTTCCTCCCCCGACGTCACCTCTGTACGACTGAACCTCCACCGTGTGATCTCCCCCCTCCTCCACCCGATTGCCTGCCGTACTAGGCTAGGCTCCCCATAAGACCCCTCCTAGCTCGCCCTATTCCTCTCCCATCCTCCTGCGCCGCCATCCTCCCTCTCCCCCCTCGATTTCCTCCTCCAAAGGCCACTGCAAGTTCTCTGAAATTTCTGAACCTGGAGATCGCCGTGGTGGCCGTCGTTTTGCGGGCTCGCCGCCGTAGCCCTAGCCCCCGCCGGCGCCATCCGTGCCCGGGAATGGAACCGGGGGGATGTCCTCCGCGCCTCCGTGCCCTCGGCCAGGCCGGGGAGGCGTCGGAGCTCCGCCGCCGTCCATGCCTGTCGTCGGCCAACCTCTGCCGCCACACCTCTGCCCCGACGCCTCCTGTCCGCTCGAGTCCATCGAGGTGCGCCTCCCTCTCCTTCCCTTCCTCTCGCTCTCCCCTCTCCTCGGCCCGCACACGCACGCCACGAGCAGCAGCATCCCGGCCCCCACGAGCACCGCGGCGCAGCACAGCTGCCGCCGGCGATCTTCTCTGTCGCATCAAGGTTCAGTTACCTGAACCTTAAAGTTCAGTTAACCGCAACCCGCACCTTATACCCACCCCCCCGAGATCCCTTCCTTTCAACACACAGAGCACTAGCCCACTGGTTCCTGTCCCTTGCACGCAGCAGGAGGTGGGGGGGTTCGAGTCCCCCCTCTCCCAAATAAAACCAACATTTTTATTTTCATTTTTTTGGTCACAGCAACATCTCAGAATCACACATAGGCCCCTGGTAATTAATTCTAGCCCCTGTAAAATATTTTCCAAGTCCCTAGAGGTGATAAAAATGGCAGATTTGCACCAAATCTTGTAAAATGCATAAGTAATTCATCCCAACTCCAAATTCAACATTTTTATTATGTTTTCTGTACCAAATTAAATGTTCTATCCAAATATAATTTTTTTTTACTGTTTTGAATATTTTAAATTGGTGCAATATTTGAATTCTTGTTTAATTCACTTAATTTTGCAAAAATCATAACTTGGTCATAAAAATTCCAAATTCAACAAACTAAATATGTTTTCCAATCCAATTTTCATGTACTTTCCAAATATAAATTTTGTTTGCTGTTTTGAATAATTTAAATTGCTGAAAACAACTGTTTCTTGTTTAATGCATTTAAAATTGCCAAAATAATAACTTGCTCATTTTAAATCCAATTTCAACATATGAAATATGTTTTCCATGCAAAATTAAACCCTCTTTCCAAATATAAAATTTGTTTCATGTTTTGAATAATTAAAATTGGTTAAATGATGTAAACCTTGTTTAAATCATTTAATATTGTTAAATTCATAACTTGATCCAATCAAATTCTTTTGGAACATATAAAATATGTTTTACACCCATAAAAGTATGAACTTTTCAAATATGAATTTGATTAAGTGTTTTGAACAAGTAAAAATTCAATTAAATTCAAACTTGAATTAATTTCATTTAAATCTTGCTTAAATTGTTTAATTCATAAGTAAATTATTCCAATTCCTTTTTGAACAAGTGAAACATGTATTCCACCTAAAATCTTGTGTTCTTTTCAAATATAAACTTTGTTATCTATTTTGAACAATTTAACTTGATGAAAAAAACAAATGCTTGTGTAACACCTTTAATAAACCAAAATTTCTTAACTTAATAAATGAATTTCTAAACTTGGTAAACCTTATTTCCAATTGCTTCTATTGTTGTTATTTTGCTGTTTTCCTCATCTATGCATCATGCTAATCCACTTTCATATGATGATTAGTGGTAGAACAATTAATTCAACCATAATTCATGGGCTTTCCATATGCAATCCAATTGCAGATGGGTCCATTTAATCATGTTGCTATCTTGTCAACTAGTTTATTTCTATGCATCAATTAAATGGTCATGCATCATCCCATGTTTGTGCACTATGCCATGATATTGACTATTTCTCTCTGCATTGTTTGTTTGCTTCTTCTCGGATACACGACGACGTTGAGACCGACGATACTTACGACACCCCTTCTAAGGATTTAGCTCAGTACCAGGCTACTGGGTTTGCAGGCAAGTTATCACTCACATGAACCATCGTGTTCCTTTCAACATTGGTTACCGATACTCTCCGTTGTCTATTCTGCTAGCCCTATGATTAGTTGCTTCTGTTACGAACCTATCACATGATACCCTGAACCCTGATATTGCCTCACCTCCACACCTATAACCATTGCTTGTTGCCCGTGTCTTACTAGCATGCTTAGGGTTGTTTTGCTCGAGTCTGTTACCCGTTACTTTCTGTTACTACTCTATTATGTTCTGGGGGCTCGATGTTTAATCAATCAATCATGCTAATGTTATTATTGATAATAATTTGATGATAAGGCACCGGCAGGAGGCCCTATGTGGTTTTGAGGCCTGCTAGTGTCGACCCTAATAGGAAAAGGGTCTTGTCTACTGATCCATGATGAGCGCACTACCCGCATGTGGGAAGCGAGTATGGGCACCCCCCTCAATTTGATTCGATTCGCATCTCGTCCAAATCGCCTCATTTAGTTCGTGTTTTCCATTTGCCGCATGCATGTTTTTGCGAGCCCAGGCCAGGGTGGAACTTTTGTAGTCGGCATATAGGGGGACACGTTCTTAGAGTGCTATGAGGGTCCCTTTTCTTCGGGGCTCGATTAGCCGTGCGCCCAAGGTGCTTTGGGCTTGATGCGAAGAAGAGTTGGGTTGTGTTGAGTGCCTCGCTTGGTGGAAGTGCATTTCCTATCTGGCGGGGTATTCTTACGTGTACGGCTAAATTGGTGCATCCCTGCAGGGTTAAATCTTCTCGAGAAGCCGTGTTTTCCGCGGTTATGGACTACTTGGTGAAAGTACTGGCTAACAAGTACTCAGGACAACTTAAACCTAATGGTTAACAACCTTACACCCAATGATTAACAACTTGACTAGTAATAGGCTTATTGACACAATAATCTGAACCATCATTATTGCAACTGTGTGAGTTATCCTCGGATTGCTTCTTTGGATAAGGGGCGAGATCCAGGATGGGTTTGTTTGGTGGCTAGCTATAGGTGGTTACGATACACAATCTTATCTCCTTTCTGTTAGCCGGAAGTGGTAGTAACTCTATAGTTGGTTAGAGCAGCCAGTTGCGGCATCTTTATATCCCCTTTCTTCCGTTGAACCCAAAGCATCTGTGCTTGGTGTTGACGGGTTACACTTTGGTGAACTGTGAGTCTTGCTTGCCAGTACGTTTATGTACTGACCCCTTTGGGGATGTGGTTTCCGCAGACTACGTTTCCGAGGATCTACATGGTGGCTACTACGTGGAGTATGACGAGACTGCTGACGAGTAGATAGCGGACCCGGGCAGGATCCAAGACTTCGTGGATGGGCTCCGTCTTTTCGTTTCCGGCCTCTTAGGCCTATTTGGTTCTTGTCTGTACTCAGACATGTTGAATGCTTCCGCTGTGATGTAATGATGAATTGTTGGGACATGTGTCCTCTGGATGATTGTATTTGCTATCTCTGCTCTAATGAGAGCTATTTGCAGCTTATTTCCATCTTTTGTGTCGTAGAGATCTGTTGTGATATCACTTGTTCCAATGCCGTTGACTTACCATGTGTGTATGTTTTGAAGTACGTCAACGGAAGTATCTGGATTTCTACGGGATGGTTTGCGCAGACGATGAATAGTACGAGAATGGTTGTCACACGTTTACGTGTTGGCCTGCTCATATTGAGATGCCGGTGCGGTATGCCCCGTAAGCCATTTCTCTACTGTTTAGCGGACTGTGAGCATCCCCTAGAAGTCCGGGTGCGACAAATGGTATCAGAGCCTGTCTGCCTGTAGGATCCCTTTTTACTGGTCGCAGTTGAGTCTAGAAACTATTTTGTAGCTATATAGGAAAAATGAAACGTGAGAGTAGGAATTCTGTTCTTTTTCTTCTTTCCCCACCCACCCTCCCTTTTCTGGTAAGGAAGTGCAACGTTGTTTTCCCTTCTCATCTAAACTTTCAAGTTAGGATTTCACGTATTCTGGTTTCTCTAGGATGGTTATATCTACTAGACCATAGGAATGGAGGTGGTTGTGACATGATTTATCATGTTGCCTACTCACGATTGAGAACGGAGGCGTGTAAGCCCCGGAAGCAAATCCTCTATTCCTTAAGCAGTAGATATTGATCCTTTAGAAGCCCGGATGGGTTTTCCGTAGTACCTCAGGAGTGTTTTGGTCTCGTTTTTCCCGGTGTTGCTTCGTTATCCTGTTCTTCTCAACATCCTTTTCATCCGTTGAAATCGTGTTGTTGCTTCCCACTTCAGTTATTCTACCGACGTCTAATCAATAACTATGTTCCACCCTTCTGACCAGATAATCTATTCTACAAATGAATCAAGTTCTATCCAGCTATACACCCTCAATAAAAAACCTCTCCCTTTACTTGAAAATGTTCCGGTGGTTTCCAAATTCCCTGACATCTTTCCAGAAGAGTTGCCAGGAATGCCTATCATCTTGAACTTCCAGAAAAGCTATCCAAGGTGCACGATGTGTTTCACGTGTCACAGCTCAAGAGGATCTTCGCAAGAAGTATCCGGACCTTTTCTTTTCTCAGTAGGAATCTCGGGGCGCGATTCCTTCAAGGGGGGGCGTTTTGTAACATCCCAAGTATGAAAAATAAGCCTTTAGAATGTTTGCTCTCTGTTATTTTATGTTTTGCATCATGGCATCATGTTGATTGCATTTGTTTTGTTTGTTTTCCATTTGTTTTCATCTGTTTTCATTTGTTTTCCAACTGTTTTCATTTGTTTTCCTTTGTTTTCTATTTGAATTTCAAACCAAACTTCAAACCTTTTGTTTCATCCTTGTGATGTTACAATTTCCAAAATCATATTTCAAATCAAAACAATCAATTGTTTCCATTAAAGTGTGATTTCAAAACTGTTGTTTTGCTTCTATAAAAATGCATCCAATAATCAAACCCTTTCCAAATTCAATTATGATTTTCTTCCAAACAACAACCATGTTGAAATTTATGAAAATTGCAAAACAAATCAATCATTTGTTTCCATTAATCCATAAGGTTCAACCATTAAAATTATGGCTTTTAATAATTTAATTAATCCAAACTTAATTCAATTGTTATTTCAAATTCAAATAAAAAACATCAAACAGCACCCAATTTCCAAGTATGACAATTACCAAAACATTCTAATCCTTTTTGTTCTAAGTTAAGCAATAGGGTTCACCCTATTAAAAAATTTGTTTTTAATAATAATCACTTAATAAGCTAATTCTTTCCAATTTGATTCAAATCACAAACAGCATTTAAAATTTGAACTTTTTGGAAAACTAAGTTAACCATTGGTTGTTTTTGACCTAATCAGCCCACACAATTTTTCTCAAAATTTTCCCTAACTCCCAAACCCTCATCCTCTTCCTAATTCATTTCAGCAAAAAAAATGGAACAAATAATAAAAAGAGGTGAGAGAGGCAGCAGGCCCAACTCTCCCCCAAGCCCACTTTCCCTCTCAGCCCGATACCCTTCTGGTTGTCGTCTTCCTCCCCCGACGTCACCTCTGTACGACTGAACCTCCACCGTGTGATCTCACCCCTCCTCCCCCCGATTGCCTGCCGTACTAGGCTAGGCTCCCCATAAGACCCCTCCTAGCTCGCCCTATTCCTCTCCCATCCTCCTGCGCCGCCATCCTCCCTCTCCCCCCTCGATTTCCTCCTCCAAAGGCCACTGCAAGTTCTCTGAAATTTCTGAACCTGGAGATCGCCGTGGTGGCCGTCGTTTTGCGGGCTCGCCGCCGTCGCCCTAGCCCCCGCCGGCGCCATCCGTGCCCGGGAATGGAACCGGGGGGATGTCCTCCGCGCCTCCGTGCCCTCGGCCAGGCCGGGGAGGCGTCGGAGCTCCGCCGCCGTCCATGCCTGTCGCCGGCCAACCTCTGCCGCCACACCTCTGCCCCGACGCCTCCTGTCCGCTCGAGGCCATCGAGGTGCGCCTCCCTCTCCTTCCCTTCCTCTCGCTCTCCCCTGTCCTCGGCCCGCACACGCACGCCACGAGCAGCAGCATCCCGGCCCCCACGAGCACCGCGGCGCAGCACAGCTGCCGCCGGCGATCTTCTCTGTCGCGTCAAGGTTCAGTTACCTGAACCTTAAAGTTCAGTTAACCGCAACCCGCACCTTATACCCCCCCCCCCGAGATCCCTTCCTTTCAACACACAGAGCACTAGCCCACTGGTTCCTGTCCCTTGCACGCAACAGGAGGTGGGGGGTTCGAGTCCCCCCTCTCCCAAGTAAAACCAACCTTTTTATTTTCATTTGTTTGGTCACAGCAACATCTCAGAATCACACATAGGCCCCTGGTAATTAATTCTAGCCCCTGTAAAATATTTTCCAAGTCCCTAGAGGTGATAAAAATGGCAGATTTGCACCAAATCTTGTAAAATGCATAAGTAATTCATCCCAACTCCAAATTCAACATTTTTAATATGTTTTCTGTACCAAATTAAATGTTCTATCCAAATATAAAATTTGTTTACTGTTTTGAATATTTTAAATTGGTGCAATATTTGAATTCTTGTTTAATTCACTTAATTTTGCAAAAATCATAACTTGGGCATAAAAATTCCAAATTCAACAAACTAAATATGTTTTCCAATCAACTTTTCATGTACTTTCCAAATATAAATTTTGTTTGCTGTTTTGAATAATTTAAAGTGCTGAAAACAACTGTTTCTTGTTTAATGCATTTAAAATTGCCAAAATAATAACTTGCTCATTTTAAATCCAATTTCAACATATGAAATATGTTTTCCATGCAAAATTAAACCCTCTTTCCAAATATAAAATTTGTTTCATGTTTTGAATAATTAAAATTGGTTAAATGATTTAAACCTTGTTTAAATCATTTAATATTGTTAAATTCATAACTTGATCCAATCAAATTCTTTTGGAACATATAAAATATGTTTTCCACCCATAAAAGTATGAACTTTTCAAATATGAATTTGCTTAAGTGTTTTGAACAAGTAAAAATTCAATTAAATTCAAACTTGAATTAATTTCATTTAAATCTTGCTTAAATTGTTTAATTCATAAGTAAATTATTCCAATTCCTTTTTGAACAAGTGAAACATGTATTCCACCTAAAATCTTGTGTTCTTTTCAAATATAAACTTTGTTATCTATTTTGAACAATTTAACTTGATGAAAAAAACAAATGCTTGTGTAACACCTTTAATAAACCAAAATTTCTTAACTTAATAAATGAATTTCTAAACTTGGTAAACCTTATTTCCAATTGCTTCTATTGTTGTTATTTTGCTGTTTTCCTCATCTATGCATCATGCTAATCCACTTTCATATGATGATTAGTGGTAGAACAATTAATTCAACCATAATTCATGGGCTTTCCATATGCAATCCAATTGCAGATGGGTCCATTTAATCATGTTGCTATCTTGTCAACTAGTTTATTTCTATGCATCAATTAAATGGTCATGCATCATCCCATGTTTGTGCACTATGCCATGATATTGATTGTTTCTCTCTGCATTGTTTGTTTGCTTCTTCTCGGATACACGACGACGTTGAGACCGACGATACTTACGACACCCCTTCTAAGGATTTAGCTCAGTACCAGGCTACTGGGTTTGCAGGCAAGTTATCACTCACATGAACCATCATGTTCCTTTCAACATTGGTTACCGATACTCTCCGTTGTCTACTCTGCTAGCCCTATGATTAGTTGCTTCTGTTACGAACCTATCACATGATACCCTGAACCCTGATATTGCCTCACCTCCACACCTATAACCATTGCTTGTTGCCCGTGTCTTACTAGCATGCTTAGGGTTGTTTTGCTCGAGTCTGTTACCCGTTACTTTCTGTTACTACTCTATTATGTTCTGGGGGCTCGATGTTTAATCAATCAATCATGCTAATGTTATTATTGATAATAATTTGATGATAAGGCACCGGCAGGAGGCCTTGTGTGGTTTTGAGGCCTGCTAGTGTCGACCCTAATAGGAAAAGGGTCTTGTCTACTGATCCATGATGAGCGCACTACCCGCATGTGGGAAGCGAGTATGGGCGCCCCCCTCAATTTGATTCGATTCGCATCTCGTCCAAATCGCCTCATTTAGTTCGTGTTTTCCATTTGCCGCATGCATGTTTTTGCGAGCCCAGGCCAGGGTGGAACTTTTGTAGTCGGCATATAGGGGGACACGTTCTTAGAGTGCTATGAGGGTCCCTTTTCTTTGGGGCTCGATTAGCCGTGCGCCCAAGGTGCTTTGGGCTTGATGCGAAGAAGAGTTGGGTTGTGTTGAGTGCCTCGCTTGGTGGAAGTGCATTTCCTATCTGGCGGGGTATTCTTACGTGTACGGCTAAATTGGTGCATCCCTGCAGGGTTAAATCTTCCCGAGAAGCCGTGTTTTCCGCGGTTATGGACTACTTGGTGAAAGTACTGGCTAACAAGTACTCAGGACAACTTAAACCTAATGATTAACAACCTTACACCCAATTATTAACAACTTGACTAGTAATAGGCTTATTGACACAATAATCTGAACCATCATTATTGCAACTGTGTGAGTTATCCTCGGATTGCTTCTTTGGATAAGGGGCGAGATCCAGGATGGGTCTGTTTGGTGGCTAGCTATAGGTGGTTACGATACACGATCTTATCTCCTTTCTGTTAGCCGGAAGTGGTAGTAACTCTGTAGTTGGTTAGAGCAGCCAGTTGCGGCATCTTTATATCCCCTTTCTTCCGTTGAACCCAAAGCATCTGTGCTTGGTGTTGACGGGTTACACTTTGGTGAACTGTGAGTCTTGCTTGCCAGTACGTTTATGTACTGACCCCTTTGGGGCTGTGGTTTCCGCAGACTACGTTTCCGAGGATCTACATGGTGGCTACTACGTGGAGTATGACGAGACTGGTGACGAGTAGATAGCGGACCCGGGCAGGATTCGAGACTTCGTGGATGGGCTCCGTCTTTTCGTTTCCGGCCTCTTAGGCCTATTTGGTTCTTGTCTGTACTCAGACATGTTGAATGCTTCCGCTGTGATGTAATGATGAATTGTTGGGACATGTGTCCTCTGGATGATTGTATTTGCTATCTCTGCTCTAATGAGAGCTATTTGCAGCTTATTTCCATCTTTTGTGTCGTAGAGATCTGTTGTGATATCACTTGTTCCAATGCCGTTGACGTACCATGTGTGTATGTTTTGAAGTACGTCAACGGAAGTATCTGGATTTCTACGGGATGGTTTGCGCAGACGATGAATAGTACGAGAATGGTTGTCACACGTTTACGTGTTGGCCTGCTCATATTAAGATGCGGGTGCCGGTATGCCCCGTAAGCCATTTCTCTACTGTTTAGCGGACTGTGAGCATCCCCTAGAAGTCCGGGTGCGACAATGCGCCGGGTACCCCCATAGGTTAAGTTCGACTTGATAAGACCACAACGGCCCAGTCGCAACAATCACCTTATCGGGTTCGAGTCGGAGGTCTCGAATCTGTGTAGGCCAGAAATGTTTTTTCCCTAGTCGCAATTAATTGGCCCTGATCTCTCGGGAGAGCCAAGCTATTGTGCCACATCCTTCTGCGATAAAAAGCCATATAAACGGGCACTTGCATTGCTCGATACTCGAGTACGAAAACTCATTATACAGGGTACACGCCCTCTTAACAGGAAACAGCCAAACTGGTTACCCACAAGAAAGAAAAACCAAGAAAGATTTGACCGTCTACTCGAATGGAGAAATCCCACTCGAGCAAACGCTCGGGGGCTACTGACGAAGACATGGATCCTGGACCCTGCGGGTAAGGACACCCCATCTCAGGCCCAAGGTTAAGGCCCAAGAAGAGGATCCCTTGGAGTATTCCAGAAGACCCACGTGAAGCCCACCCGCGATAACTTGCAGGTTAAGTCTAGAAACATGTAACCGACCTAAGGTTAGAATTCGAGTCCTCTCCGGGTAGGGTTTGAGACCTGGCCACCTATATAAGGCCAGGAGAGCCACCGGAGGAGGACCAAGCAACACCGCAACACCAAAGCCTTGAACTCGAGATCATACTCTCGATTCGAGCAACCACCATTGTAACCGATCTACTCATCAATACAGATCGACAGAGGCAGGAGTAAGGGTTTTACTAAATCTCGCCCCCTGTCTAGCCGACGATTCCACCAGCGCTCATCAGTTATCCTAGTCGAAACCCGATAGGGTCACCTAAGGGATTTGTAGAGTCAGAGATTCGACACCACCCCTTTTGTGAAACGTGCTAAACTGCCTCAAACTGCTGAAATCGCTTCTGATAAAAGTGCTGAAATTTTTAGAGATGTGGGAGAGAATGGTCCCATTACTTTTGATGATAATAATATTGATTTTTGATGATTGCAATATCTCTGAAGTTATTAAGTTCCTACAAAAGCTTGCTAGAAGTCCCAATGCTAGTGCCATGAATATGGCCTTTACTAAACATATTACCAATGCTCTCATGAAAGTTAGGGAAGAAAAGCTGAAACTTGAGACATCTATCCCTAGAAAATTAGATGATGGTTGGGAATTAAGATAAAAGTAAATGATTTTGATTGCAATGCTTTGTGTGATCTTGGTGCTAGTATCTCTGTTATGCCTCAAAAGTTTTATGATATGCTTGATCTACCACCGTTGGAACATTGTTATTTGGATGTTCATCTTGCTGATAATGCTAAGAAGAAACCTCTTGGTAGAATTGATGATGTTCTTATTATGGTTAACAATAACCTTGTCCCTGTTGATTTTTTTTGTTATGAACATCGAATGCAATGATTCTTGTCCTATTGTTTTGGGAAGACCTTTTCGTAGAACTGTTGGTGTTGTTATTGATATGAAAGAGGGGAGTATTAAAAATCAATTCCCACTCAAGAAAGGAATGGAACACTTTCCTAGAAAGAGGATGAAGCTACCTTTTGACTCTATTATTAGAGCAAGTTATGATGTTGATGCTTCTTCACTTGAAAATACTTGAGTTGTCTTTTTATGCCTAGCTGAAAGGCGTTAAAGAAAAGCGCTACCGGGAGACAACCCGTTTTATTTCTCTGTTTACAACTCGTTTTCTTTCGTTTTCTTTGGTGTGCTTTGCACTTGGGTGTTTTCTATCTCCTTAGCAACTCTTCTGTATCTTTTCTTTTGAGTTTTTGTTGAGCCAAGTAAAGTCTCTAGTGGAAAGTTGAGGCTATATTTCGGATTTCTGCGCAGGAAACAGATTTCTGTTGTCCATTGTTTATTCTGTATAAAATCACAGAAAATTCAAAATGACCTGAGTTTTTTTGTGCGTAATCCTGGGGTGTATACGCAACTTTTCTTAGTTGAACACTTTTTTATTTGAGCAACATAAGATTTTCTAAAAAAACCATCTTTACTTGTTGTCCTGTTTTGACAGATTTCTGCCAATAATTGTATTTGCTTCTTAATTGCTTTCTTTTGGTGTTCTTTTGAGAAAAAGAGTTTTGAAAGAAGTTGTGATAGTAGCTAATGTGTTTTTGAGTGTTAGAAATGTGTTGAAACTGAACCATGTGAATTTATTATTTCGATTGCACTAACGTTGCTAATGAAGATTGTGAGAAGTTTGGTGTGAAGGAAGTTTTCAAGGGTCAAGAGAAGAGGATTATATGATGTGATCAAGAAGAGTGAAAAGCCTAAGCTTGGGGGTGCCCCGGTGGTACATCCCAGAAAATTCAAAGAATACTCAAGCATCTAAGCTTGGGGATGCCCAAGACATCCCCTTCTTCATCAATAAATTATCAGGTCACTTCTAGTGAAACTATATTTTTATTCGGTCACATGTTATGTGCTTTACTTGGAGCGTCTTTTATTTTTTGCTTTCAGTTTATTTTTATTTTTTCAATAAGCTTGGTTGGACCCAGCATTCTTTTATTGAAGAGTGACACGCTCCGCTTTTTCATGGGAATACTTTGTATTCTTAATCTCTGTCTGGCTGCTGCATTTATTTAGCTCCTTTGCATGCATCTCTTATTAGAGCTGTTGGTTTTAGTAGTATTATGTGAGTACTCTCATGTTTGATTGCTGCAGAATTTAGAGAGTTTTTGTTAAAACAAATTGTGTATGGTGCTTGTTGGGAGAAAGAAACTGGTGTTTAAAGTAGAATTTATACTGGTGCATGTAGAAGCTTGTATTGACTGTTGCTAGAACTTTTTCATGCCATGCTAAATGTTATTTTAGTTCTAAAGCCTTGTGATGTTGAGTATCATGAATAGCCTCAAATAGCCGAGAGTGTTTAATATGTCATTGAAAGATTCATGAGCTGTTCTTGTCATAAGGAAGCATAAATTTTTGGTATTCTCTTTTGAATGTTTTATTTGGTTGACTTGGCGCATGCTCACACCATGTTTATGACTATGAACCAGTCACGAATAGCCTCCATGACCACTTAGTTTTTGAACTATGATACTGCTTATGCTTTAATTAATGATTCTTATGTCGCTATGCATGATTATGGCTCTTATGCTCTCTTGATTTGTCGCTCCCAGTCTTTTGCTAGCCTCCACCTGTACTGAGTATGAGCTCTACTCGTGCATCCAACTCACTTAAAACAAAGTTTTTCCCATTGTGTCCACCATACCTACCTACATGTGGTATTTAACTGCCACTCCCAGTAAATTGCTCATGTGTTACCTTTAAAACTTTCAAAATTACTCCTGCTTTATGTTCCTGTGTTTGCTCATGAGGACGTTAATAGAGAATCTTTATCTCACTTGTTGATTGGATTTCACACCCTGGACTAGTGGCTTCATCCGCTTATCCAAATGATAGAAGAGCTGGCAGCAACTTTGAAGGTGTCCTGGCATTTATGTTTTGCCCCACTCTTAAGGACTAGCGAAATATCACTTTGACATGCTTTCTCTATACCTGAAACAGACGTTTATGTTTCTTTGCATTGTTTCTCATGATCCTTTATTTGAGATACTCTTCATGATGAAAAGTGATTGCATTGCTTTATTATTAAAGTTCTATTTATCATGTTTGTGTTTGAAGTTCTATGATCGCAGCTTGCATATGCCTTTACAATTTTTATGATCAAGATTATGTTAGTATCATGTCACCTCATAAATTATTGTTTTATCGTTTACCTACTCGAGGATGAGTAGGAACTAAGCTTGGGGATGCTTGATACGTCTCCAACGTATCTATAATTTCTGATGCTCCATGATGATATTATGCCAATTGCTACATGTTTTCTCCCTTCTTTATGTCATTTTTACACGTTTTCCGGGACTAACCTATTAACAAGATGCCAAGTGTCAGTTCCCTGTTTTCTGTTGTTTTTTGTTTCAGAAAAGTTGTTCAGGAAATATTCTCGGAATTGGACCCCACAAAGCCTAAAGTGACTATTTTCCCCGGAAGCATCCAGAAGACCGAAGAGGACACGAAGAGGGGCATCAGAGGGCCCACACCATGGGGTGGCGCGCCCCCCTTGGCCGCGCCAGGGGGTGGTGTGGGGCCCCCAGGGATCCACCGCCTCTGCCATTTCGCCTATTTATTCCCCCCGGATGGAAACCCCTAAACACCTGATCAAATATCCCCGAAAAGTTCTGCAGCCGCCGTCACCGTCATCCCTAGATCAGGGGGTTCTGAAGCTGTCTCCGGCACCCTGCCGGAGAGGAAATCATCACCGGAGGCCTCTACATCACCATGCCCGCCTCTGGAGTGATGCGTGAGTAGTTCATCCTTGCACTACGGGTCCATAGAAGTAGCTAGATGGTTGTCTTCTCCTCATATGCCTCCATGTTTAGATCTCGTGAGCTGCCTAACATGACCGAGATTGATCTTATGTAACTCTATGTGTTGTGTTTGCCTGGATCCGATGAATATTGAACTTATGCCAAGTTGATTATAGTCTTTATTGCATATGTTATTTGTGATCTTGCATGCTTTCCGTTGCTAGTGGTTGCTCTGGCCAAGTAGTTGCTAGTGACTCCAAGAGGGAGTATTTATGCTTGATAGTGGGTTCATGCCTCCTGTTCGCCTTGCTTGAGTGACAAAAACGTGAAGGGGGAAGATGTGTTGTTGCCATTAGGGAGAAAACAGCGGTGAGAGTGCCCGCGCGCATAATCATTGCTTACATTACACACTTTGTTTAATGCAATTAGCTGTTGCTTGCAACTTAATACCTAAGGGGGTTCGGATGATAACCTGAGGGTAGATTATTAGTCATAGATGCAGTTGGATTACGGTCTATGTATATTGTTGTAATTCCCGCACTAAATATCGTAGTAGTCATCATGTCATGAATGTGCACTACGGTGCAACCTTTATTTGTCAATTGCCCAGCTGTAATTTGTTCACCCAGCATGCTATCATTTATGAAGAGACACCACTAGTGAACCTATGAACCCCGGTCTATTTTCCTAACTGTTAAACCAACCACCACAATTTCCTACTTTCTTTACTTACTACAAGCATACATTATTTTCCACACTATACGTCTAATCTTTGTTTTCAGTAAGACCAGTGAGATTGACAACCTCAATGTACCGTTGGGACAAAGTATTTTGGTTGTGTTGTGTGCAGGTTCCACGTTGTTGCTGACACCGGTGAGCCATCACCACCGTCAGTGGCATCAACCTTCCGAAGGTCCTCTTTCTCCTACTGGATTGATAACCTTGGTTCTTAACTAAGGGGAATTTCCTACCGATGTGCTCATCACACCCTCCTCTTGGGGTATCCCAACACACAACATCACCTGCCAAGGGACATTTAGGAATATTAAATTTATCATACTAAGAATGCGAGAGCATGTTCAAACAAGTATAGCTTAAGGGTAACTCATTAAGAACACCCACTGAGATAAACTAAATGGTTCCATAATGCACTCTTTCTTTTCATTGACTTTTAGGAACAATTAGTTTAATAGTAATGAGACCATGCCAAAAATGCGTATATGTTTGATCAATATTGTGAAGGCAAGACTCGGCTGTGATAGAATATGTCACAACTAGGATACACTCATGACAACGTATAAGAGGTTTTCCTCAGTTGTTGGATTGCTCAAAAGTCGGAGGAGTGTTCAGCCTGCTTAGGAGCACACACCCATTAGAGTACTGATAATTTTACCCTATATAATATTGTTGTTACAAATGTTTAAAATGACTCAAAGTCGATATCCGGGATTAACTCTGATAGATTGTTTATAGTATAGTGGAGTTGTCAGCATCCCATGGGTGAAAAAAGTGTAGATACACACATAAATAAATATCTATTAATGTGATTAATGTAGCAAAATTTGGCATGAATCTCACTTACCACTAAGCATATGTTCTATCAGAAAAGTCTATTCGAAGGCAATATTCGAATCAAATACATTAAACACTATGGGGTTGAGTACATCTTAAATTAGACTCTTCAAACAATTTTCTTCAATACCCAAGCCTTAATGTAAAGACTTTTTCTCATTCATTACATTTATGTAATTTAGTACTTTGGCAAGATATGGTTCACTATAAGAAAATAGAGTAAGAGCAAAAATACTAAATATCCATGTGAATAATAATCTTACTCTATCTATCAAGACTTTCTTCCCACATGCATATAATAATTTGATGATACTCATGTCAATAAAATATTCCTCTCTTTCTTAGGATGTGTTTCTTCAAAACTCATGGTTGACCACTCTTCTCCAAAATGATTATAATTCCAATGGAAACGTCCAGAGAGTAATGATAAAAGGAAAAATATTTTTGTGATTTTTTAGAATAGAAAATAGTCAACGAAAGCAAAGCTATCGAAAATGAAAAAGAAGTGGAATGAAAAACGAAAACAAAGAAACATTGGAAGATAACTTGTCACGACCTATGAATGTAGAAGTGTCAACAACCTCCCCAAGATTAAACTTTTGTAACATGGGAGATTATTGTGGTGGTGGTTGCAAAACATTGGGGCATCAAGAATCTCCCCAAGAATACAAATTATTTGCAAGATCAAGAGAAGCATTACGGAGATTGGTTGCGAAGTTGTTGATGTCGGTGATGTGTTCTCCGAGATAGTTCAAGTCTTGATATGTGTCATATTGTGGCGGTATATACGCCTCCTTCTCGGGCACTTCTGATTCCTCGTGTAGTCCTCGGGCATCTCGGGCTCAGGATCAATTTCTTCTCCTTCTTCCTGACCAACATAGTGACGTACTCCAGTCTCGATAGAGAATAGGTTAGGCATATGAGTGGGAAATAGGGCCCCTACGGTATACGGATAAAAACTCTTCATGCTATTTGATAATCATACATGTGGCTCTAACTGCGGTGGCACCAACAAACCTCTCGTCGGTAAGTTGAGCAAGATTGCTCAAGTCCAATCCAAGTGTGTGGGTGAGGACGGTGATGAATCCTCCACAAATGATGGGTCCATGATGCTGGTGTGCTTAACGGTCAAGGTGAAACAAAATCATTTTCCCTAAATTGGGCGTCATGATAGTCTCCAGTTGTGCGGCTTTTGCTAGGATGAGCGTCTCATCCTCATTAACTCTTGTAAATTCACCACGTGCCTTAAAGGTGTTAGCAATAACATAGAAAAAATAGAGAATAGCAGGACACTCTGTATTCCTTCCTTTGGGGATATTATCAGGACCACTCACTTACGAAAAATATTCATTAGGTTGAGGGTTAAAAAAATAGTTACTTGTACGAGTGTGTCCGTCATCATAGACGAAACCAAAGCGGTTGCACCAACCGTTGATACTCATATCAAAGGATTTGTTCATCAGATGGAATCTTACTCTCTCCTTAGCTACTTTGTTGGGATGAGTCCCAACGTTGTGTTCGAGCATGCTAAAAAATTCCATCGTCATCCGACTGTAAGTTGAAACATCCGGAAAAACAAAATCACGAATGCCAACATTGTTGCATAGTAAATTGAAATCGTTCGTAATACCGAGATGGTGAATAGTAACGGGATAAGTCCACTTGGTTGTCTTCATCTCACGCTCACCAAGGAATCTAAAGCAGCTGATAGTTCTTAGTATGCAGTTTGATATCCATAAATTTATGTGTCGGATTTTGATGATCTTGCTAGTTTGGCCGGCACTTCCACTTGCACTAGGGTTAGCACTAGCACGTGCTTGGATCCTTGTGTTTATCTAAAAATAATTAAATCTAGTAAGAAATGGTTCATGTAAGATAAACAACGTAATCCCTACATCATACTAGGGATAGAGATCTTCTAAAATAGTACCGTCATAAGATGGTTGTTTTGTTTGCTTTCTTAGACCATAAAAATATTCAATGATATTTACCGTAAGGATCATTTTGGTATAGTCAAGTATCACACTGTAAACTGGATAATCAAAAAGACTAACGTTGGGTGGTCAAGAAAGTATTCATTTCATTGTGATATCTCAAGATTGGGAATTACTCATGTAATTAATAGAGAGATACATCCATGATCTACTCGGTGAAATAGTATCGGTAAATAAGTTTGCGCAGACAAAGACATGACACTAGTCATGGGGATAGTATGTCACGGTAATGAGTAAAAGGAATGAAATCAGATATCGGAATAATGTGGTAAGGCATTAAAGAGTTTAATCACGGTCTTATCATTTATCTTGTCCCGGGGTGTTGACTGGTATCAGGAAGTAATAGGAACATACTCAACAAACCAACAGTTTCGGCAGTTTTCTTCGTATATTTCATAGGAATCAATATGGACGTCCACGATTCCGATGTTGATTATTGATTAGGAAATTGGTTTCCTAATCATGTCTACTTGTTATAAAACCTGTAGGGGTCACACAGTTAAGTCGTCATAGTCATTCGTTCACATTAGATGGTCGGAGAAAGAGCGGGTATCTTCTGGATGGTTCTCGTGTGATAGAACTAATATTCAGAGAGATTACGGGGACCTGAAATGTCACGAGATGTATGGAATATATTTCGTACATCGTTAGATAAGATCGATGATTTTATCTATAGGGGCCACAATGCACTGGAAGAGTTTTGGGCAAAAACCGAGAAGGGGGGGTGCCTGAGGGGGGAGGGACATATTTCATCCTATGGCCGAACCAAATTTGGGGGGTGCAAGAAGGGGCCCATGGCCTCAAAATGCACACCACGATCCCGTGATATTGTTCCCTGATTTATTTGAGAAATAAATGAGGAGGAAAAGAGAAAAAAGAGAAAGTAAAGAGGAGGGATTGGACTCCATATAGAGGTCCAACCCGTGTTGCCCTAGGAGGGGTGGTGCGCCCACCTCCTCCTTGGTGCGGCCACCCCATTGGATTGGGAGCTAGACTCCCTCTCCACAAGGAATCTCCCCACTCCCCTCCAACTATAAAAAGGACCTCAAACCCTTGAGGCAAAACACACAATTGGCTCTCAAGCCTATTTCTAGTTGATTAGAGGCTCTAATTAGGTTTTCTAATTAGAGACGCTATAATTGAATTAGAGCTTCCTCTAATTGGGTTTTGAGGTGTCCTCTCCCTATTAGGTCTAGCTCTAATCTATCTATCTACCTATCTCTCTCTCTCTCTCTCTCTCTCTCTCTCTCTCTCTCCCTCTCTCTCTTTCCCATGTGTTGGGATCTCTCCAACTCAATTGTGAACCGATAACGATTAGCCCTGAACGGCGGGCGTTGCCGGATTTTGACGGACGTACGTGTGCGGACTCTCAGAGGGGTAACACGTGATACCCTCACTCCGCAGGATCTAGAAGGCACGATAGGGGAGACGTCGACAGTCCCAACGCTAGGCTTAGCCGCGGGACTCTTCATCGGGCATCACCGACATCGTCATCAACAACCGTTTCGCGCTCCGTATTGATAACGATAAGATATAACCTCGCCCGTATCTTGATAGTAGATCATGTGTGCTACGTATGTCGGAAAATTTTGAATTCTGCTACGTACACCAACAGAAACTCCCTAAGGGTGCTTTGGACATGAAGTAAGTTATCATGGATGCACCTCTTCTTGATGAAGCTTGTCTTGCCAAAACTAGGTCCGAGAGAAGAGGCGCCATTCGGGATGCCATCATCTTTGAGAGTAACTTGGAATGTTGTAGATGAGACTAATGGGCCGAAAATTGCTCAAGACCTCCGCAGTAGCTTTCTTTGAAAGGAGAAAAATATTCGCTGAATTGAGCAAGCTTACTCCTCCACCGCCTCTCTCCGAGAGTTGTGTGGTCGTTGCATGAAGATCATCACAGATAGTGTCCCAGCACTGACAGAAAAATAGTCCATTGAAACCATCTGGGCTTGGGGCTTTCTCGTTAGGCTTGTCGAAGAATGCCTTCTTGAGATCGTCCGTGACGAAGGGGCCTCAAGGTCGGATGTAATTCTCACATGATATCCGAGTTGATCCTAGTTAAGGGTGGACTCATGCGACATCGACGTGCCCAAGGACTCCTAGAAGTGGGATCGGAGCACCCCCCCCTCCCGATTTTCTCCAAGGGTGAATGCCAACACGTGTGCCTTGCGAATATTGACAATGATGTTTTTCCTTCTTCTCCTGTTTCCTAGAATATTAAAAGCCCTGGAGGTGTCCATGAGATGGATGTTGGAAAGACATGCATGCTTCGTGATCCTTACTTGGTGAAGGTGGATGCCATAGATTTGCGACCTAGTAACACGCAACTCCCTCTCAGTTGCGGCAAGGAGCCGATTTTCCAGCAGTAGCGGCGGCGGAGGAGGACCCGTGGCGGCTAGGGTCCTGCTCCCCCCCCCCCCCCCCCCCCCCCCCCCGGCGGTGAAGTCACCACGTGAGGAGCAACGCAGGGTTCATGACCATTTTCTTTATACCTGTAAATGTTTCAAATCACATACAACATTAATGCAAGGTAAAGAGATGTCATTTCACTTCTTTTTTTTTTCTCAATGGACAGTCTTCTCCAACTGAAACTAAAATCGATGGTCAGTATAACGCGAAAGGATCTTGATTCTTGACGAACTCGTCGCTACGGGAAAACTTAGCCTAGTTTTATCGTCACAACTAGGACGGGAAAACCACATTTAGTTTCTCCATCTGTGTCCTCCGCATGATAGAAACCTATGTACTAGTTGTAGTCGCACGGTGTACTGTATGTACTTATGTTAACGTTGAGGATGAGAGCGGCCGGCGGTGGTGGCATCCCTCCGTGGCGCACTGATCGATGTGGATTGGATTATTCTGGGCAACTAACCGATTGTGCAAAGCGAACATGGGAACATAGGAGCAAATCGAGCAGAACATTGGCTCATGGCATGCGTAGGCAGGGTGCATATGCTAATGCAAAAAACGAAGAAAAGAGGATCGTCGTGATCGGATGCATGATCTTGCGGCGGTTGTGGCCACTCGACCAATCCACCGGTACCCTACGTGGCCTGCTTTGTCCTTGGCACACAATGCGCCGGTTGTTCCACCAATTATCCGCAACATTGCCCGGCCCCATTACAAATGTTTCTTTTGTAACCGCTGATATGATCCACCCCATCTGGCTCACCTATAAATAGGAGTGATGCTACACCTACGGATCAGACTTACGCATGGAACTTACAGGATTAGGTAGCCGGGTCAGGGGGTGGGCCCCCAATGAAATTCACGGGGCAGTTTTTATCAGATGGACTAATCACTGGAGTCCAGGTATGTCCGTAGTCTCAGCCCGTATGCATTTTGTCCGTAGGTCTAGTATTACCGTATAAATAGCGAGCGGCACCTGGCCATGAAAAGACACAAACACACACACACTAAAACATCTTGTGCCGCGTTAGATATTTCCACTAGACCGGAGAAACATCTTGTCTTGTGTAGTGTCACCTCGCAACCAACGCTAGCTAGCTAGCTCAATGGCTGCCCGCATCGGCGCTCTTGTCCTCTGTATGGTGTTGATCATCGCCGCGGGGCTCGTAGCCTCGCCGACCGAAGCTCGCCTCGTGCCTGATGTCTACGCTGCCGCGGACGTCAATGCCGCGGGCGCCGGACGGGCTCGTCGGGGGAGGTGGAACATGGAGAGCCTGCAAGGAGAAGACGCCGCTCACAAGAGGGAGGTGCCGGGCGGCCCGGACCCAGAGCACCATAACTAGAGCGGGGAGCCGCGCCAACCTATGCACGTAGAGCTCCCGGTGGAGCGTTGGATCCACGTATGCACGGTGCTTGCTGTTCTATCCGGCCGGAATTCTGGTTCAGATCGGGGAGGTAAAAGGTACAACTTGCATTATGCTAAGGAGGGATGCGTTTACAGAGGTGGGTCCATTTTATTCGTTGCACGTCAAAATGTGAGGTTCCGTGCTGTATTGAATCGCGAAGATAATTAAGAACACAAGCTCAAGCTTGAATAGCGCAGATAAAATAATAATGCTTCTGTACATAGCTACATCCTCATCACCTGATCAACCGTTTCAGAATAATAAAAAATATTGCTTCATCAGTGAAATGTGCTTTTCTGTTGTGTTCATGTACGTGGGGTGGGGATAAATTGTGCTACCTCCACTCCAGTTTATAAGACGTTTTGGTAGGCCATTAGGCGTTTTGGTAAGCCAAAATGGCCTACTAAAACATTTAATACTTTGGAATAGAGATACTCCAGCAGTATGAGGTCGTTCAATTGTTTCGCACATTTGTTGTGACGGGTTTCACTCGAGCGATTGTGATGAGCATCTGTCAAAACTCGAGAACAACTCTTCCCCCTGGTTTTCTGACGCTCAGGGCATCCGCAACCTGCGAAAAAGCACACCTTAAGTTCTACGCGGCATTTTATAAGTTGACCTTATACCTTATGGAGAAAAATGAACCTATCCATAAGGCTAAGGTGCACCTTAAGTTTATGGGTTGTCCACAAGCAATAAAAATTATTTCTCTCTCTTCTCTCCCTCACATATGTGTGCATACCAATAGTACATGTGGGTCCTGTCTTATGGCTAAACCTCATCTTATACATTGTGAGGGCATCCGTAATATGCGAAAAAACACACCTTAAATCCTACGTGGCATCTTATAAGTTGACCTTATACATTGTGGAGAAAAATGAACCTATCCATAAGGCTAAGGTGCACCTTAAGTTTATGGGTTGTCCACAAGCAATAAAAAAATATGTCTCTCTTCTCTCTCTCACATATTTGTGCATACGAATAGTACATGTGGATCATGTCTTATGGCTAAACCTCATCTTATGCATTATGAGAAATTCCATAAGATAAGTGGGTCCCAGCTTATGGCAAAACTACACCATATATATTGCGGATGCCCTGAGAAATTTCATAAGATAAGTGGATCTCAAATTATGGCAAAACTACACCATATACATTGCGTATGCCAAAAATTATCAGAATTGCCCTTATACTAGTACATTTTCTCTCACCAAAAAAGGGTACAGTTAACTTGCAACTTCCCGTTGACTGTGACTGTAAACCGACCACACAATGACCAGTGGCAGATATACTAGGATCAACGCGCCATCAATTTGGTTGCTAAAAAAGGATGGTGACGTACAGACAATAGTTTTTTTTATCAAAAGGTCGGCAAACCAGTGCAGTGGACGATGCAGGCCGCAAAAGCTGTTGAAAATTCTGGAAAAATTAATCAGCCCATGGGCACAGAAGATGCCTTGATCATCTAGGGCGTTCAAGTTTGCGACACTGCAACTGGGCTGTCCCGGCCGACCATGTTCTTCTTAATTGATGTTGGGTCAGTTCTACTTCCGTTCTGTTTGTTGTACAGCCTCTGACCGGCTGTCCAGTCCTGATGGTGTACAGCGTGGGTGATGAAGACGAAGATGAAGATCCAACCCATGAACATGGAAAAGTAATAGACATAGGGTATGGACAAAGTAATACTTTATTGATCTCTTTTATGTTCTAGACTACGTACAATGCCTCAAAACTTCGAAAAACCCAGTGAATATGGAGAAAAGCACATGGTATACTCTTGCTATGTTGCACGAATTGCCTCGTTAAAAATCTTCTGTGAGAAACTTCATAAAAACTCACTAAAGGGAAAAAGAGTACAACTCACTTAACTATTAAGTCAAGTACTCAATCATCGGGGTCGAGATTTCAGTGATGAGTTTGTGAAGATTCTCCCCCTGAACCTTACATCACTCTAAGTCTCATCATACCGATTCCACGAACACATCTCTCGAAAGAAGATGCCGGTAATTATTTAGTGAACAAATCAGTAAGATTTTTACACGACTTAGTATGCAAGATCCTTACTTCATTCAACTTCTGCAACTCATGTGCGTAGAAGAACTTGGGGTTGATATGCTTCATGAGATTGCTTTTCACATAACCCGTCTGGACTTGCGCAACACAAGCGGCATTATCTTCATAGATAATAGTGAGGGTTTGGACGGTATTCGGCCCGCATGACAGCTGGATGTGGCCGATCACCCGTCGAATCCATACACACTCACTTGATGCTTCATATAGTGCTATGATTTCCGAGTGGTTCGTCAAAGTTGACACTAGGCTTTGCTTAGATGATTTCCAGGAAATAGCGGTTCAACCACAAAGCAAAACATATCCAGTTTGAGACTTGAATGTGTGCGGGTCCGATAGGTACCCAACATCAGCATAGCCTACAACTGTGAGGTCTTGATTCCTCCGGTAAAACAATCCAAGATCTTAGGTCCCTTGCAGGTATCGGAACATGTCCTTGACGCCTTTCCAATGTATGGTCGTGTATAATTCACGAGGTACATGAGTGCGCCAACTGCACTCAAGTAGGGGAATTTCATCTCCCTCTTCCTTAGGTCTGAATGGGTCTTTGTTCTGCTATAAAGATCTCCCTATCATCGGGGTCTTAGAAGGACACGCCTTGTCAAATCCAAATCTTTTCAACACCTTCTGGGTGTAGGCTGACTGATGCACTAAGATCCCAGCTGGGGAATGCTCAAGTTGCAGAGCTAGGCAGAACTTGGTTTTTCCTAAGTCTTTCATTTTGAATTCCGACATCAGGTAGGAACTCGCTTCCTCAATATCCTCAGGTGTACCGATTATGTTCAAATCGTCCACGTACACCGAGATAATACAGAAACGATTTTGTGATCTCCGTATAAGAACACATGGGTAATCTTCGTTGCTCGTATAGCCGTTCTGATGAAGGAAATCGCTTAAACGATTATACCACATCCTACCCGAATGTTTAAATCCATATAGTGATTTCTTAAGCTGAACACTGTATAAACTTATGATTGCTTTATCTTGGTTCGGAACAGGGATACCTTCAGGTACCTTCATGTATATGTCTGAATCCAAATTACCATAAAGGTAAGCGGTGACAACATCCATAAGTTTTATTTTCAAGTCCAAGTTTACTGCCATTGATATTAAGTATCTAAAGGTAATTCCATCCATGAAAGGGGAGTAAGTTTCCTCGAAATCGACACCTGGTCCCTGGGAGAAACCTTGAGCAACGAGCCTTGCTTTGTACCTTACTACCTCGTTATTTTTGCTCCTCTTTCGAACAAAAACCCAGTTGTGGCCAACGGGGCGCACACGGGGAGGAGTTAGACAAACAGGTCCAAGCACCGCTCTTTTGTTAAGAGAAAATAACTCAGCAGTTATTGCCTTCTTCCAATCTTTCCAATTTGACCTTTTCTTACAATCAGCGAGACTGTTAGGCTCAGGGTCAAGATCTATGATTGAGGCAATTTTCTTGGCAAAATAAATGTCGACAGTTGTCATAACTCGATTAATTGACTTGCCCGAATTAATATAATTAATGACCATTTCATCATGGGGTGTATTAGGCACATTTCCTTCCTCCACCAGATTTCCCATCCGGGAGTAAGTTCGTTTAGCTTTCTCGCTCCAATGTGTGCGTACACATATTCGTTGGGTATTTACGAAGTAGGAAAATTAAAGTCCGGAATTTCGTGTACTGGAACATTCGTACTTGTGCTAGGTCTCAACTGGCTCCCCTTTGCACGGGTAGGCTGCGATAAATCTCTATTATCCTTTTTCTTTGGGCGTTCCCGAGTATTTGGGATTTGAGAAACCAGATTCCTCCTCCTCTTAGGCCTAAGAACAGGAGTAAGAACAGGAGCGGGTATACCCAGGGCCGGCGCTATTATTTCAAAGGCATAGGTGCAAACTCCGACCAATGGGCCCAATAGTGAGCCGTTTCTCGAAAAAAAATCTCCATAATATATACATATTGTACATATATTCTGGGTACCTTTTTAGGCTGGGCCCTGGGCCGTCGCACCTATCGCTCTGGGCCAAAGCTGGCCCTGTGTATACCATGATTTCTCTTCGGTATTTCAACCATTTCCGGTGCATTGTACAGTCTATATGTCACTAAAATGATCAGGCAGTTGATTTGCTAATGAATGCAAATCTATTATCTTTTGAACTTCTCTATTAGACTCGGCAGTGCACGGGTCATGAGCGTGGATCCCCGTGGCTTGCCACATAAGTTCTCGACTTTTATCATCAAGGGGTTGATTATCTCCCACTGACGTGGGGATGACTCCAGGACCTGTCGAGTGGGCCTACCTGGTCCAAGGCCCAAGACTAAAGCCTAACGCGAGGTGCCACCCCGCAGCTCTAGAAGGCCCAGTGAAAGCCCACGCGCAAGACTTGCGGGTCAAGGTGGAAAGTCTCCACTGCCTTAGAGCTAGGGTTTATACCCCCCCCCCCCCCTCGGGTACGGTTTGAGACCCAGCTACCTATTTAAAGGTTAGGAGAACCACCGTGGGGGGAATCCAATATATTTTCCACCACCATAGCCATAGCTCGAGATCTATCTCTCAGCTTCCACACCCACCTTTGTAATCGATCTACTCATAATACAGATCAGAAGATCATGAGTAAGAGTTTTACCTCTACGAGGGTCCCGAACCTGGGTAAATCGTGCCCCCTGTTAGTCGACGAAGTTACCAGCGCATATTTCGTTCTCTTACTCGAAACCCTACCGGATCATCCGAGGGAATTGCCGATATGACTAATCGACAATTGGCGTCATCTGTGGGAATGTTGGGCGTTGGATCCACGATATCTTCGGCCTCATCCTCACCGAGCTTCATCTGGAGCCCAGGATCATCGACTCCAACGGAGCTGATCTGCTTCGGGTCGTTCATCTACACGCCCCACTCGTCGGAATCACGTCCGACGTTCAGCGGACTTCAGGAGGGCATCAGCCTGACGTTCGGCGATCTCCATTTTCGCGCCAGCAAGACGGGAATCCTATGCTTCCCCGACCACGTCGAACTCGACAGATCGGACTCTGAGTCCGTCTTGAGCCCGGCGACCCTCGAATCGCCATCTGGCGACGCCAGCCGCGACTTAGCGGCCAGTGATGGATCGATCCGTCGCAACATGCGCAACTTCCATACCATTGCGACTGAAGAACCCTCCAAATTTGGCGAAAACCATCGGCCTACGCCTAGGACTCACGAGCCATATCTGGCCCAAGTCTGCATGGCAGATTCAGCCGAACAACCTCATGAAACGGAGGAGAGCCGAGCAGCACGAGAATGCATCAAGGTCTCGCGAGCCTCTTGGCTCAAAGCAAAAGCAGCGGTACTGTCAGGCCAACCGATAGAACCTGAATCCTCTCAAGAAGACCTGAGGGCGTACCACTACCACCTGTTGCTGAAAGGCCGACAGTTGGCAGAAGCCCGCAAGGAACTAGAAGCACGGAAGGAAGCGGCATAAACCTCGAGTGCATGCCACGCGGCGCTTTCCAGGACTCACTCAACGGGGAACCAGCCCCCAAAGAAGGGAAAGTACGTCTCAAAAACCGCTCGCATGGACCAAGGGTCCCTCAGCGAGGTCAGCAAGACCCTCGAGACTTCCCTCATGCATGTTGACGATGAGGGTAACATGCACCCGACGAATCCCGCCGCCGCGATCCTGGCCGCAGCTACGTACTTGCAGGCTAACCAGCCACGTGAAAATGATCCCCGTGCGGAGCAACACCGACAGGTCCAGAGGGGACTAGGCATGGCCGGAGCGGCAATCGCCGCCCAGAACCGCAAAAACACAACAAGCCCTGAAGCTGATAAAACACCTCGGGTGGACAGAACACCTCGCAGATGCGTGAGTACGTCACCAAAAAGAGGAGACAAATTATCACCTCGTCTCCCTAGGGGCAAAGAGGCCAGGCGCCGCGGCGACAGCCCGCGCAGCGATGACGATAGCCCGCGAAACCGTGACAGCAGCCCACGACACCATGGAAGCCGCTCGCGACATTGCAGCAGGGAACCGCGGCAAAAGGATAATCGCGATCGAACTCAATACGATGCGCGTGGAGACATCATGGAGAGCAAGGTCGACAAAGCTCGAGCGCGCAGGAGCCGTGCCCGATCGCTATCCACCTCCTCTGACGAGGAAGCTTGCGGCGCAATGTGCTTCAGCAGCAGCATCCGTGAGGCACCGATGCCCAAGAGATTCAAGCTCACAATGGAGGTCCCAAAGTACGACGGCTCGCAAGAGCCCAAGTCGTGGCTTTTAGACTATCTGACCGCGGTAAAATGCCAGCACGGGAATAAGATAACAGCCATGCAGTACCTAAACCTGCACCTCGTATGCGTTGCGCGAAGCTGGCTCGAAGGAAGACCGCGTGCGTATTATAGATCCTGGGACGATCTCACCCGCGACTTCGAGAAGAACTTCCAGGCGACCAGCATCTATCGAAGAACTGCGAGCCTGCGGGCAGAAAAGCGGCGAGTCTACCCGCGAGTACATCCAGAGATGGACCACACTCAAGAACACGGCGGGGAACATATCAGAGGAAATCGCGGTCAAAGCTTTCACCAAGGGTGCTCAGCGTGCCGCCTTCCGAGAAGAACTGGGGTGATCCGCACCCAAATCAATCGGAGAATTAATGGCGATAGCGGACAGATGGGCGAATGGCGAAGAATCCCTGCGCAACGAGAAAGCTTCCTCACCCGCGCACGACGAGGACCGCAACGGCGACCGCCGCAAGAGGAAGAAAAAACACAACGATCTGGATGATCAATCGGAACTGGTAGCGGCCGAGTTCACAAGAAACCGCGACAGCGGATCCCGCGAAAATCGCGAGTGGAAGCCAAAACCAGACGATAAAACTCCCGAGGAAGACCTTGATGGATACTGCTCTCTGCATCTGTTTACAGATAAGCGCACGGGCAAAACCAAGGCCACTCACCTCCTCAAGGACTGTCGAAAGTTCCAAGACATCCACGAGGCACGAAGAAGCACAGGGCAGCCGTTAGCCGGGGATACCTGCAACTGCCAAGACGATACCAACCACCACCCTTGCCTCCGTCTGCAGGTCACCACAACATGGCTCTAGCCGCCCTTCCTGCACCAGCTAATCCAGCCGCGCCAAACCAAGGAGGAAACGGCTACCCAAACCCTCACGAGCTCCTAGGCATGATACAGAAGGTCTGCCCGTCCCGACGAGTTCTGATGACACCCGCCACGTTAACATGGCAGTGCAAGCACCACCATCCAAGACCGAATACCTGAAGATGTCCGAGCACCCGATAACCTTCTCACGAGAGGACCACCCGCCACAGGTGCATCGACCGGGGCATGCGGCACTCATCATCCAAGCGCAAATAGGCAACTACCACCTAGCCTAGGTGTTCATGGACGGTGGAAGCGGAATCAACATCATATATGATACGTCATAAATGTATCCTTAATTTCTGATGCTCCATGTTGTTTTCTTATTGTTTCCCATATGTTTGCTATACACTTTATGTCATTTTTATCGATTTTCCGGACTAATCTATTGACAAGATGCCACAGAGCTAGATCGCTATTTTCTGCTGTTTTTAGTTTCAGAAAAGTTGTTCTGGAAATATTCTCAGAATTGGAAAGTTCGAAGCCCGGGAGTCTTAGAATTCCTGAAGGTTCCACGGAGTCTCGAAGAGACCCTGAAGGGGGCCTCAGGGGGCCCACACCATAGGGTGCCCCCCTTGGCCGTGCCGGGGGGTGGTGTGGCGCCCCCAGGCCTCCACCGCCTTTGCCCTTTCGCCTATTTAATCCCCTCGAGATGTAAACCCTAAGAGGATACCACTTTTACCCGAGAAACACCCGAGGTCGCCGTCACTGTCATCCCGAGATCAGGAGGGTTCTGGAGCTCTCCCCGGCACCCTGCCAGAGGGGGGAATCATCACCGGAGGGGTCTACACCACCATGCCCTCCTCCGAAGTGATGCGTGAGTAGTTCATCCCTGGACTACGGGTCCATAGCAGTATCTATATGGTTGTTCTCTCCACTTTGTACCTCATGTTTAGATCTTGTGATCTGCCTAACATGATCAAGATCATCTTTATGTAATGCTACATGTTGTGTTTGCTAAGACCTGATGAATGTTGAATGCTATGTCTTCTGATTATCAATCTATCATGTTATCTTCATGCTTATGTTATTTATGATCTTGCATGCTCTCCGTTATTAGTAGATGCTCTGGCCAAGTATATGCTAGTAACTCCAAGAGGGAGTATTTATGCTCGATAGTGGGTTCATGCCTCTTTTTCATCTGTGCTCGAGTGACAAAAACATGACGGATGGAGGATGTGATGTTGCCATTAGGGAGAAAACAACAATGCTTTGTCTAAGGATGATGTTATTGTTTACATTACACAGTTTGCTTACTATGATTATCTGTTGCTTGCAACTTAGTACCCAATGTTTGTTCGGGTGATATTCGGAGGGTGGATTTTTAGTCATAGGTGCAGTTGGATAACGGTCTATGTATCTTGTTGTAATGCCCGCATGAATCACATAGTAATCTTTATGTCTTGCATATGCGCTATGGTGCAGCCTTCATTTCTATCAATTGCCCAGCTGTAATTTGTTCACCACACATGTTATTTATCTTTTTCGGAGAGACACCACTAGTGAACTATCGACCCCGGTCCTTTTTCCTCATACTGATAAAACACCTACTGCTTTCATACTGCTCATACTGCTCTCATATTGTTCCTACAGTTTTCCTACAGTTTTCCGCACCATACGTTTAACCTCTTTGTATTCAGCAAAACCGGTGAGATTGACAACCTCACTGCTTCGTTGGGGCAAAGTGATTTGATTGTGTTGTGTACGTTCCACGTTGCTTCTGAACCGGTAGCGTGCCCTGCCATCTCAGCTGCTTCACCTTCTTAAGTTACTTCTTCCTCCTACTAGTCGATTCAACCTTGGTTTCTTTCTGAGGGAAAACTTGTCGCTGCACTCTTCATACCTTCCTCTTTGGGTCTCCCAACGAATGTGTGATCACATGCATCAAGCATATTTTCTCGCGTCGTTGCCGGGGAGGAAGATAATTTCTGCAAGGGGATTCTCTCACTTCCAATCTCTTTACTTTGTTTTTGTTTTGCTTGGTTTACTTTATTTTGTCTTGTTTGCTTCTCTTTATCAAAAACACACAAAAAATAGTCCTTATTCTAGCTGTAGTTTTATTCCTGTTTTTAGTCTTGTTAAAATGACTACTCCTGAGAACACTAAGTTGTGTGACTTTACTAGCACCAAAATCAATGATTTCATTAGCACACCTATTGCTCCACCTGCTCCTACTGCTGATTTTTATGAGATAAAACCTGCCTTGTTAAACCTTGTTATGAGAGAGCAATTTTCTGGTGTTAGTACTGATGATGCTGCTGTCCATCTTAATAATTTTGTTGAACTATGTGAGATGCAAAAATATAAAGATGTAGATGGAGAGATTATTAAACTGAAATTGTTTCATTTCTCTTTAATAGGAAGAGCTAAAGAATGGTTGCAGTCTTTGCCTAGAAATAGTATTGATTCTTGGACTAAGTGTAAAGATGCTTTCATTGGAAAATATTATCCTCCTGCTAAGGTTATATCTTTAAGAAGCAGAATTATGAATTTTAAGCAACTTGATAATGAGAATGTTGCTAAAGCTTGGGAAAGAATGAAATCTTTAGTAAAGAATTGTCCCACTCATGGACTGACTACTTGGATGATCATCCAAACTTTTTATGCAGGTCTGAATTTTTCTTCAAGAAACATTTTGGATTCAACTGCTGGAGGAACCTTTATGTCCATGACCCTGGGGTTAGCAACAAAGCTTCTTGATGATATGATGGTAAATTATTCTGAGTGGCACACTGAGAGAGCTACAACTGGTAAGAAGGTAAATTATGTTGAAGAAACCTCCTGTTTGAATGAGAGACTTGATGATATTATGTCTATGCTTGTGAATGGCCATGCTCCTATTGATCCAAATAATGTTCGTTTATCCTCTTTGGTTGCTCAAGAAGAGCATGTTGATGTGAACTTCATTAAAAATAATATTTCAACACCAATGCTTATAGGAATAATTTTGGTAGCAACAATTATAGGCCATATCCTCCCAATAATAGCAATGCTTATGGTAATTCTTATGGTAATTACTACAACAACAACAACAAAAGTGTACTATCTGATCTTGAGAACATGCTTAAGAATTTTATTAGTACACAAACTGCTTTTAATAAACCCGTTGAGGAAAATTTTGGCAAAATTGATGTTCTTGCTTCTAAAGTTGATAGTTTTGCTCTTGATGCTGATTTTCTGAAACTAAAGGTTATGCCTCGTGACGTTAAAGAAAGTAAAACTTTGAATTCCATCCAAATTGTAATTGATGACAATGTTATAATGTTAACTGAATTGCATGCTAGATGGGAAAGAGAATATAAAATAGCTAGAAAGAATAATATATCTAATGTTTGCACCATTACCACCACTAGTAAAACTGAAGCTTCTCATAATAGAAAACCTTCTACTATCAATGGTAAGTAATTGGTGTTGGAAACACTCCCACTTCTTCCAGTAAAAATGCAAAACTACCTGAAACTGCTAAAAATGTTCCTAATAAAAATGCTGAAATTTTTAGAAACATGGGAGGCAATGGTCCCATTAGCTTTGATAAAAATTATCTTGAATTTGATGATTGCAACATAACTGAAGTGATTAATTTCTTACAAAATCTTTCTAGTTTTCCTAATGCTAGTGCCATGAATATGGCTTTCACAAAACATATTACAAATGCTCTCATGCAAATTAGAGAGGATGAATTAAGTTGTGAAGCCTCTATCCCTAGGAAGCTAGATGATGGTTGGGAACCTATTATTAAAATGAAAGTGAATGATTTTGATTGCAATGATATATGTGATCTTGGTTCTAGTATCTCTGTTATGCCCAAGAAACTCTATGATGTTCTTGATTTACCACCATTGGAGACTTGTTATTTGGATATTCGTCTTATTGATAATGTTAGAAAGAAACCTTTGGGGAGAGTTGATGATGTTCTTATCATGGTTAATAATACTCTTGTCCCTGTTGAGTTTTTTGTCTTGAATATTGAATGCAATGCTTCTTTTCCAATTGTTTTGGCAAGACCTTTTTTTAGAACTGTTGGTTCTGTTATTGATATGAAAGAAGGGAATATTAAATTTCAGTTCCCACTCAAGAAAGGTATGGAACACTTTTGTCGAGACATCGTAGTAGATATCATAGACGGGGGTGCCATGAGACTACCGATAGAGAAGTGGGGGGACGTGATCGTAAGATGGACAATGACACAGGGTTTTACCCAGGTTCGGTACGACGCAGTAATGCGGCGTTCCTACTACTGCAATCTCACTATTCAGGACTAAAGCTTGGAGTATACAGAATACAATGTGAGGTTAGGTTAGCTACTCGTCAAGGATCCACCTCTCGGCGAGGTAGCCTCTAGCTTCTCGTCTATCTTCCTTATCTCCCGTCCGGCTTTATACAATAGCCGGGTTAGGGCTTACAGAGAAGGAAACCTAGAAGACTACGGTATGTGCTATCTTGGAAAGTAAGGAAACTGCCTTCTACTCCAAGCCGGATCACGTGGGTCGTGATCCGGGTTCTTCTAGAATCCGGCTTCTGTGCATCAGTTTACTGGGCCGCCCAATGGACCGTAGCCCATTACCATTCAGGCCACCCTGGTAATCCGGCACTTTAGACTACCATATGATATACCCCTAATTGGTATATATCCGACAGTATCCCCCAAGAAGGATTAAGATTTCGATTCGCCGTATTTCGTCAAACACGCATTCTTTCCAAGAAATACTGGCTTTCTGTCTTGATTCTTCTTTTTCTTTAAACAATGCCATAACGCAAAACTCGGATTTCGAAAAGTCCGGCTTTTGTTCCCCGAATCTTCATGGAGAAGGAACTTCCTACGTCAGCGCTTTAATCCTACTGACGTCAGGGACGCTTGGGTTTCGAGCGGGAAACCCTGAAACGTATCTCTGACAGATTCTCGCGGGAAACGAGGAGATAGCAATAATCACCCGTCGTTTCATTTCCCGGAATTTCCGGCGAGTGACACGCGTTGATCATCCAACGGTCAAAAGAGCCGTTAGCACCTATCGCGACGGAATTCCGGCTATAAATAGCCGTCTCCATCCCCTCCGGCAAACCTTCCGCTTCCCAGCTCTCATCGCCTCACGCACTCATCGCCCAAGAACTGTGAGCAGAGCAAGACCTAAACGCGCGCTCGCACAGCGCCGTTCGCAACCTCGCCGGAGTGCACGGATCCTTCATCGCGCCGCCCGAGAATGGCATCCCCGAACGCTTCCCCGTCTCGCTCCACCGCGGCACAGATAGACGACATCATCAACACCCTGGATCCCACGGTGGATTCGCCTCTCCGCGCCACCGGCGACTAGCCGGAGAAAACAAACAGCGGCCAAGCTAGCGAGAATCCACCTCTCGCCGCCACGAATCTGGCCGCTCCCTCCTCCGCGCCGTCTCCGTTGTTCGCGCCCGAGACGGCGGAGGAAAAAATACTTCTCGTCGGAGAAGAGCTCGTGGCCGCGTCTGCCGCTGCGTCCGCCGCCGCCGGGGCGGAAGACGAAGGGGAAAATGCCGGCAACTAGAGCCATAGCAGCATTACTCCCTCCCTTCTTCCGACAATGGAGAAGGAGGGGCTTTTGGTGAAAGGCAAATGGCGGAGCCCGGAAGACGAGTCCGAGCCATTGCCCAAAGACGGGGAACGCGTTCTCCTTACCTCCCATATTGCAAAAGGTATGGGTTTTCCGCCATCCGCCTTTTTTGTTCAAATTCTGGACCACTACCACATTCAACCCCATAACCTACCTCCCAACTCCATCCTCTACTTAGCCGGATTTCAAGCTCTTTTCGAAGGGTATCTAGGTTTAGCTCCTAGGTTAGACTTCTGGCGGTATTGCTTTGGGGTTAAGCGGAACCCTTCTGAGGGCGCACTCCCGACTTGCGGGACCATATCCTTCACCCTGCGTAGATTCGGGGAGGATTGGTTCCCCAAGATCAAAACCTCGGAATCCGTCAAATTTTGGACGGGTTCCGTCTTCTACCATACCGATGTTCCCTTTCCCGGAAAAACCACCGGGGTTCCACCTTTCACCAATGCCGCTGTCTTTCCCCAAGAAAACTGGGGAACAGAAGCAGTGCAATCTTCGCCGCCAGATCTTCTCAAGATCAAGCGACGCATCGCAAAACTCGTCGCTTCCGGTCCACCTCTAACCGGCATGGACACAGTCCTATGCTGGTTAAATAGGCGAATTCGGCCTTTGGCTGATCACGGCCCTCGCCTTCTATGTAATTGCACGAGAGATGCTGACGCTATGCAGACGACGAGCAAGTCTTTGTTGGCAAAAGACTTGCGAAAGCGCGTAAACCAATTGGTTGCCTCGCGCGACCAATATGAAGAAATTCGACCGATGTATATAGCATCTAACCCGGCCCCCAAGGTACACTTTTCGCCCCTTGAGTTTGTATTCTTTCTATTTTCTCGGATTTTGTTTTAACCTGGCCTTTGCCTGTTTGACAGATATTTGAACTTCCCGAGTCGGATCTTGCTACTGACACCGAGCTGGACGTGTTGCGCGTCAACTTCGCTGGCGGGCGCAAGCACAAGATGATTTCCACCTCGTAGGAAATTATAGATCTTGACGGTGTTCCCGTCGCTACTTCCAGGTTTGTTCGTCTGGGTTTTCTCGATTTATCGGAGTAGTTTCCTTTGTCTCGGAGTTTTAACTTTCCGGCATTTCTCTCTTTTAGCTTGGCCCCCTCAACTCTGGATCCTAAGAAGCTAAAAAGGCTTAAATCTGTGGTTAGCAGAGGTCCACACCCTTCTCCTGTTACTGCCCCGAATACCCCAGTAGTAATTACAGAAGAGCATGCTGTTGCCCCCAACGCCGAAACCCAGCAGACCAGCCAGCCTATTGTGCCGGAAACAGACACGAGGGAAAGGGCGGTCCCGGAAGTGGGAGGTTCTTCTCGGGCAACTGAGGAGGAAACCATTCCCACCTTCGATAAAGATTTCAAGAATATCAACGAGGGCCTTAGCGCTGCCGGGACTCTGTTTGCAGATTTTGCAAAAGAGTTTACCGAAACTTGGTCAGGTTTACAGCGGATGAGCCAGGTAATATCTCTAGCCCCCAAGCAATAAGTCAAATGCATGCTTTTAACTTAATGCTTTCCTCCTTATTACGCTTGCTGCTAACTTAAGCATTTTGTTTCATTTCCGTGTTTCAGCAAACCGCTGAAAGTATAAACCTGGAAGTTTTTGGCAAACTTACCGTCAAGAATAAGGAGGTTAGAAGGCTTCTTTCTATTCTTGACGTTAAGGAAGCGGAGCTGGCATCATCTCATCATCAGCTGGAGGAAACAACAGGTATTTTATTTCTCCGTGGTTTCATTTTTATGCCTTTTTTCTAAGTATTTTTCCGAGTTTTTCTAACTTGGTATTTTTACTTGCTTTTCAGCTGCTTTTGCGAAAGCCAAGCAAATTGCTGAAGATGCCGGCAATGCCGAGAACCTTCGTCGGGAGAATCTGGACCTTCATAAGGACCTTATGAGGGTTCAGAAAGAACTGGAGGCCAGCCAGCTGGCTTTTGGCATTGCTCAATCCAATGCCTCCAACAAAGCTGAGAAGGACAAAGCAACTATCCGAGACCTGGAGAATGCATTGACCCTTCGTCTGGAGGAAGGCTCCGAGATGGATAAGATCCTCGGTAAGTTTTCTACTTTTACCGGATTTTCAACGTTTTACAATCTTTCCCTGCTTTCTTCATAACCCTTTGGTTATTTGTCAACAAACAGGAGATGACCCAGCTCTTACTCGGATTGAAAAAATTCGAGCCTTCGGGAAGGTCTTCACCGCGCTCAAGGCTGCGGGAATGTTGCTCATCAACCAGTTCCTTCCCGCAAGGACTGGGGAGTTCTCGGAAGTTGAAAAACTTCCGGGGGCTATCATGGAGGTGGCGGAGTCCAAGGAATCCACCTTGCGCTCCGCGGCACGGGGCGGTGCACGCATGGCCCTAGGGCTCATGCTTATGCATTACCCCTCTGCCAAATCTTGGCGCGTGGCGTCCGGCATTCCGCAAGGGTATACGGAAGCCCAGCGGACCAACATCTTTGACGAGATCAAAGGTCACGCAACCAAGATCGCTTCCATGGTCAACTTCTAGATCTCTTACCCGGAGGAGGCAATTCCTGAAACTCCAGAAGAATCCTCCAGCGAAGATGACTCGGATACTTGAACGAGAAGTCCGGGTCCTGGGTAGATATAAAATAGGAGCATTACCGAACTTATGTTGTAAACATCATTGTAATGCTTCTATTCTTTTGAATGAACAAGTACTCCGCCATTTGAAGTTAATGTTATATAACTATTTTGCAAGTTTTTTCGGGTTATTATTCCTTTATCTTCTAAATTCTCTGGTTTTGTATGCTTTAACTGTCCTTAGTGCTTGAAATGGCTCAATAGTGTTTTAATCTTCATGCCGAGTGACTCGGTATGACCGATCAGTCTAAAACTCGGAAACATGGATCATGCTAAAGGGATTTTTGCTTACTAGCTCCAGTGACCCAGCACAAAAACAATCAGATAATATTTAGAGAATAGTTAACGAATTTTTTTTATGAAACTCAGGCACGCATGCACAATCTGGGTTTCCGTAAGCCTTTTTTAGGCTGAAAATCATTCAGTTTTTTAACACCGAGCACGCAGGCACAATTCGGGTTAACATTGAGCATTTTGAAAGATTATTGGGAAATAGATAAGACGGAAAATATGCTTTATACTATAATAAACATGTAAAAACATAGAAGTATGGATTCCGACAACTTTATTTTATGATCTCAAAGATGTTTACATAGAAATTGAACTAAGTATAGAAGGGACGTAACTGGTGGATACTCCAGGGCCTCTTTGTCTCTCCTAGTTCATCATCTATCTTTCTCTTTCTTTTGCGATTCGGCTTCTCGGGGTCATCTTCCGTATCTCGAATGTCTACAAGATAGTATGATCCATTTTTCATAGCTTTGCTGATGACGAATGGTCCTTCCCATATTGGGGCCAATTTGTGCTTTCTTTGTTGTACCAATATTAGCACTAGGTCACCTTCAACGATGCCTGATTTTCCGACTATGATAATGTCGTAAACCTTGCTGATAAATGGCGGATCTTTGAAGCACAAGCTCTCGTTCCTATTCTAAGAGATCGACGGCATCCTGTCGTGCGCTTTCGGCATCTGAGTCATCAAAATCCTGCACTCTCGGGCTGTCATGGATCATGTCCGTTGGGAGAATTGCTTCCGCACCATAAACTAGGAAAAACGGGGTTTGCCCTGTTGACCTATTTGGCGTCGTTCGAATGCTCCAAAGTACGGAGGGTAACTCTTCTACCCATGCTCCAGCTGCTCTGTGAAGAGGAGATTCGAGTCTTGGGCGTATTCCTTGCAGGATTGAGCTATTCATTCTTTCAACATGTCCATTGGATTGCGGGTGTGCCACAGATGTGAGATCTAGGCGAATTCCCGTTTGTCGGCAATATTTTGCCAACTCTCCGATAGAGAAATTTGTCCCGTTGTCAGTTATTATGCTGTGTGGAACGCCATATCTCATGACTACGTCAATAATGAAATTTCTGGCAGTTACACTGTCAAGTTTTTTGATGGGTTTAGCCTCCACCCACTTGGTATATTTATCCACTGCAACGAGTAGATGTGTAAGTCTGCCTCTTACAGTTTTGAATGGTCCCATCATATCTAGCCCCCAGACCGCGAACGGCCATGTAATAGGGATAGTTTTGAGTGCTTGGGCTGGCATATTTGTCTGCTTGGCGTAATACTGACATCCAGCACATGTGTTCACTATGTGCTCAGCATCTGTCTTGGCTGTCAGCCAAAAAAAACCTGCGCGGAATGCTTTTTTGACTATGTTTTTTGATTGAGCATGATGTCCGCAATCTCCGGCATGGATTTCTTGCAGGATTTCTCGTCCTTCTTCTGGCGAAATACATCGCAGAAAAATTCCGGTAGTACAGCGTTTGTACAGGCAACCGTTGATTACCGTGTATCCTTTGCATCGACGATGTATCTGTCTTTGCAAGACTTCGTCTGCTCCATCCGGGTACTTCGGATCAACTAAGAAGTTTAAATATGGAATTGTTCATTCCGGGTTAACTAGCATGACTTCAATTGACTCGGAAACCAGAGGATAGTCGACATCTCCACCTTTTATCGATGGTTCGTGTAAGTGCTGGACAAACACACCTGACGGCAGGGTTTTCACCCTTTTTGATCCCATGCGGGCTAATGCGTCCGCTTTCCAGTTTTCTTCCCTTTTGATGTGAAGCATTTCAAATCCTAGGAAGAAAATTGCAAACTCGTCCACCGTTCTCCGATATCCGGCCATGATGGGACTTTTGGCGTCCCAAGTTTGGTGGAACTGGTGCTGTACCAAATCTGAGTCGCCATAGCATAGGATGCGTTTAACACCTATTTCTTTTGCGATATGCAAGCCATGATGCAGAGCTTCGTATTCTGCCACATTATTACTGGCATTGAAGTGTATTTGTAATACATACTCCATTATGTCTCCTTTAGGGGATTTTAGGACTAAACCAGCTCCTGCGCCTTCTTTCATCTTAGATCCGTCAAAGTGCATGATCCAGTATTCCGACTCCGGCATTGGTGTGTTTTCCATTGCTTCTGTCCAATCGGCGACAAAATCTGCCAACACCTGGGATTTTATTGCCGTACGGGGTTGGTACTTAATGTAGAATGCTGCTAGCTCGATGCCCCATTTGGCTACTCGGCCTGTTGCCTCTGCATTGTTTATTATATCCCCTAGTGGTGTTTTACATACCATTGTTATGAAATGTCCTTGGAAGTAATGACGAAGTTTCCGAGATGCGAAAAACACGCCATATGCCAGTTTTTGATAGTGTGGTACCTTTGTTTAGACTCGGAGAAAACTTCACTTACATAGTATACCGGATGCTGATCTAGTATTCTTTGTTCATCTCTCCGCCTTTCCACAACTATTACTGCTCTGATAACCCGGTTTGTAGCCGTGAGGTACAATAACATGGGTTCTTCGTCTTTTGGGGACGCCAAAATCGGAGTTTTCATCAAAGTTTCTTTCAACTGGGTCACTCGAACTTGTCGGATTTCTTCAACAATTTGTAAAGTGGCAGAGCTTTGTCCCCTAGCCGGCTAATGAACCTGCTTACGGCTGCTGCAGAACCCGTCAATCTTTGTACATCTTTTACGCACGTGGGCTTGGAGATGTTTAAGATTGCTTTGATCTTTTCTGGGTTTACTTCTATTCCTCTATGAGAAACGATGAAACCCAGAAGTTTTCCTGAGGGAACCCCGAATACGCACTTTAATGGATTCAACTTCATCTTATAAGTGCGCAAATTTTCGAAGGTTTCTCGCAAATCTTCAAGTAGTGTGTCCTTTTCCTTGGAAACGACATCAACGTCGTCCACGTAAACATGGACGTTTTTGTCAATCTGACTATGCAAACATCGTTGCATGCAACGCTGGTAGGTTGTACCTACGTTCTTCAGGCCAAATGGCATGGTTATGTAATAGTACGTCCCATATGGGGTTATGAAGGAAGTTTTGATTTGATCTTCTTCCTTCATGCATATTTGATGATACCCGGAATATGCATCCAAAAAGCATAAAAGCTCAGAGCCAGCAGTGGCGTCTATTATTTGATCGATTCGTGGTAACGCAAACCTATCTTTTGGACACAATTTGTTCAAGCCAGTATAATCTATACACATCCTAAGGGCGGTGATGTCTTTCTTCGGGACTAATACTGGGTTTGCAGACCATTCAATATGTATAACTTCCCGGATAAAATCTGCTGCCAAAAGCCGGATAATCTCCTTGCCGATAGCCTTCCGTCTTCTTCCATCAAATCGACGGAGACCTTATTTGATGGGTTTGGATCCTGGAATCACCTTAAGTTGATGCTCAGCAAGTTCCCTGGGTACGCCTGGCATGTCCGCTGGACACCATGCAAAAATGTCCCAGTTCTCACGGAGGAACTTGATGAGCTCGCTTTCCTATTTGTCGGTCATCCCAGTTCCTAATACAACAAACTTTGTCGGATCTTTAGGATCTAGGATTACCTGTCGTGTGTTCTCGGAAGCTTTGAAGCTGTCTTTCGGCTTCCAGCTTTCTTTTCCTGCCGGTATTTCTGTCGGTGATACTTCTTTGGCCAGCTCCTTCAGTTCTTCCTTTGCTATCACTTTTTCTGCGCAAAGGGCGTTTTTTTTCTCCAGCTCGTTTGTCAATTTGAAGCCTTCACTTATCGTGATTACTCCTTCTTTTGGCCCCGACATCTTCAGCTTGTTATAAATATAGCATGACCTTGCCATAAATTTGGCGAAAGCTGGACGTCCGAGTATTGCGTGATATACTCTTTCGAATGGCACAACCTCGAAGGATACTTTTTCCTGACGGAAGTGATCTTTCTCCCCGAAGGTTACATCTAGGGAAATTTTCCTAGGGATCGTGCTTGTCTACCAGGGACGATGCCGTGAAAATGTATGTTGCTGTGATTGAGCTGGGTCTCGGAGATTCGCAGATGCTTCAGTGTATCCAGGTACATTATGTTAATGCTGGATCCTCCATCCATCAGCACTCTTTTTAGCCTAGTGTTTTGAACAATAGGACTTACAATTAGAGCTTGCGTGCCGGGTTCTGGGATATTTCCGGGATGATCAGACTGATCCCAGGTAATTGGTGTACTTGAGTACTTCAAGAATTTCGGAGTTGCAGGGACAACCGCGTTTATTTCTCGAAGTGTTCTCTTCGCCACCTTTGCTGATGGAGTTGCCAGGAAAGTTAGGTTGCATTCTCCGTCAACTCTCGGAAACTTGGGCTCGCCTTTTCGCTGTTGTTCCTGGATTTTTTTGTCAGTGTACGATTCACTGTCTTCTTTTTCAGCTTCTGGCTTTTGCTTGGAGAATTTCCTCTTGGAGTTCTTCCATTTTCTTCCGGATCCTGCACTGCCTTTCATATGCTTGTTCAACAGACATTGTGCGTTAGTGTGGGTGGGTTTCCCAAATTGCGAGTGGTGGACACAGTTTTTCGACTTTATTTTTTCCCACTCTTCCTTGGTGTAGTTTATCGGTTCTGTACTTCGTCCTTTCCACCTGTTACCATTTTCTCTTCCAAAGGCTATGTAAACTTCTTTGGGCTTTTGCGTTGCTTCGGGAGTTGCTTTTTTCTCAGGGCGAGGGGTCTTTTTGGCTTGGATCAAAGTGTCAATATTGCCGCCTCTCGCTCTGATGTCGTCTTCGGCCGCTGCATGCTCATTGGCGGTTGTAAGCATAGATCCGAGATCTTTGTCCTTTTTGGAACCGATCATGAACGGTACGAGTCCGGGTTTTAAACCATTGACGAAAGCATGCATTGCTTGAACGTCAGTTACTCCAGAGCAACTATTCTTCATTGCCATCCATCTTGAGATGAAATCCACGTATGGTTCATCTTCAAACTGGATGCAACGGTTTAGCTGGTTGATGCAATTTGGGCGTTTATAGGTTTCCCGAAAATGCTGAGTAAACACTCTAGCCATATCATCCCAGCTGTCAATAGTTCTTGATGGTAGCCCATTGATCCAATCTCTGGCTCCATCCAGTAACATTAGGAGGAGGAATTTTACTGCCTCCAGGTCTGTCCCGTTGTTAATCTGGACGGCTGTGTAATAGTCTGAGAGCCAGGTATCCGGGTTTGTGCTACCGGTGTATTTTTGGTACGTTGGGCCAACTTTGGCAAAGCCATAATGCAGAGTTATTCTTCGGATCCTATCAGTGAAACACTTAGGTCCAAAGTATAAATCATCTCTTTCCGCTCTGTCAATATGTGCGGAGTATCTGCCGGCTGAATGGATAAAAGGGGATCTACTCCTTTCTTTTCCATTGTGGCGCGAACGCGCGTTTCTGGGATTGTCTCTATTTCTTCCGTGATCGTGCCCTTTGGGATAAGGTGGAGTTTTACTCCTGTTTCTTTCCCTATTCCTGGGGGGCGTCCGGGATCTCTCGCTCATGTGAGGTATATCCTGTCTTCCAGCATTTTCAGCGGGGTGTCTCGGAGGCGGCATTGCTTTTCCGTCCTTCCGGTTTTTCTCTTCCCGATCACGGGGATTAATTCCATCTTTCGGGAGATGGAATCCGGTTCTGGACGCTTCATCCCTATTGTCGGGTTTTTTCTTTTCCTTTCTCGGATCTGATTTCTTCTCTTTCGAATTGCTTGAATCTCCAGGTTCTTCCGGTCCAGGTGCTCCAGCGGCGCATGTAGCTGTTTTGCATAGGGCAGAGTCGTCGTGCAACTTCCCAGATCGCTCTTGCCCCCGCTGTTGTTGTTGCAATGCTTTTCCTAAGAAAGCATACACCCCTTGAAGTTTTTCACCATTGGAGTACATATCGTTGTTGAGGATGGCGAACGCTGCTTCCGCGTTTTCTGCTGCAGTTTTGTATATTGGCTCGCCTCTGACATCTTTGCCATTTACCTGCTTTTGCCAAGATGGGTTGTGGAATCTTTCTTTTGGCGGCAGTACTTCTGGTTTTGCGATTCCGGGTAACCGCGTAGGTTTAATGCCAGATCTATTCTTTCTCTCGTATTCCTCGATTTCTTCCCGCGTGAGCTTGATGTCAGCCTGGGTTTTTTGGAGGTGTTCTCGAGTTCGAAATAGATGTTGCTGTTGCCTTTGGAGAGCTTGCCTCCGGGCTTCCAGCACTTCAGGGGGCTCGTGTGGTCCCACTGGTGTTTGGAGTAATTCATGTTCGTCATGTTCTGTCATTGGCGGAACAGGGATTTCCTTTGTTTTCTTCTCCGCAGTTTTCACTCCGCTTGCATCTCCTACTTCCGGGCTTTCATTGGCTGGATCAGCCGATTTCTTCTTCCGGAGCTTATACTGGAGTTTTTTAGCAGTTTTGTGTTTCTTCTCGGAAGAGGGAGGTTTTCTTACAGGGTTCTTCCTCTGTCAATTCTTTGACCTCGGGATATTTTGGAGAGGTTTCTCCTTCTTCTCTCTCTTCCTCTGGCGGAGGCGTTCTAGGGCTTTCCTGACTGTCGGCATCCGTGTTTTCAGCCGGTTTTTCCATCAGTACTTCGTGGAATCCCTCTTGGAAGGATTTGACCTTTCTCTCGAAAGCGTCTTCATCTTCGTCTTCGGTATCGAAGTGATCCGATCCGGGTTCCGACTCTAATCTCGCCTCGATGGCGGCTAGCACAGAGTCAGCTTCCGAGTTCGTCGTCATGTTGACGGATGCCGGATCTTCCACCTCTGTTGTGGGATTGTTGTTTTCTGCCTCTTGCACGGGATTGCTTTCATCCGAGTTTTCGGCGATCTCGGATTGCACCATGCCGATAAAGTGTGATTCAGCGGTATATCGATGATCTGAGCAAAATCTGGCGTCATAGTCGTCTTCGACTGGGTATAGGGCGTGTGGGATAAATTTGCTTCCACCATAGAATCCCATTTCTTCTGCAGTTAATCCGACAAAGATGTTTGCATATCCAATCGGTAAAACGCAGGCACTTACCAGATGATTCCGCGCCGGCATGTATGATCCATTATCGAGGAAGCGCCCGACGTCGTTGTCGAATTCCAAGCTTCCGACAGTTATGGTATGGTACTGCCGATTCCGCCAAGTATCCCAGATCGAAACATAACGCTGACGTCGCTGGCCCCACGGTGGGCGCCAACTGTCGAGACATCGAAGTAGATTTCATAGACGGGGGTGCCATGAGTCTACCGATAGAGAAGTGGGGGGACGTGATCGTAAGATGGACAATGACACATGGTTTTACCCAGGTTCGGTACGACGCGGTAATGCGGCGTTCCTACTCCTGCAATCTCACTATTCAGGACTAAAGCCTGGAGTATACAGAATACAATGTGAGGTTAGGTTAGGTACTCGTCAAGGATCCACCTCTCGGCGAGTTAGCCTCTAGCTTCTTGTCTATCTTTCTTATCTCCCGTCCGGCTTTATATAATAGCCGGGTTAGGGCTTACAGAGAAGGAAACCTAGAAGACTACGGTATGTGCTATCTTGGAAAGTAAGGAAACCGCCTTCTACTCCAAGCCGGATCACGTGGGCCGTGATCCGGGTTCTTCTAGAATCCGGCTTCTGTGCATCAGTTTACTGGGCCGCCCAATGGACCGTAGCCCATTACCATTCAGGCCACCCTGGTAATCCGGCACTTTAGACTACCATCTGATATACCCCTAATTGGTATATATCCGACAGGAACAATTCCTCTGAGCCCAGCTGCCAAGACACGCTGAAGTAGTATGTGGCAATCATGAGTCTTCAAACCAGAAACTTTCCCATTAACAATGTCAACACATCTACTTAGGTTTCAGCGTAACCATCTAAAAATCTACAGTTGTACAAATAGGTACATAGCTTTACCTTGTTTTCCCTCCTAAGCGTCTAAGGTGCTGGGGGCTTAGCGCAACTATTCTTTGTCTCATACAACCAAAACTTCTTCCTAATGTTCATGTTCTGCAAATCAAGTCTAGCGCTAAGCGTGTCCTTATTATTTCCGTCAATTTCAAGAAGGGTACCAAGGATGTTGTCACATATGTTCTTTTCGATGTGCATCACATCGAGATTGTGTGCTAACTTAAATTTTGGCCAATAAGGAAGATTATGTAAGCTAGCCTTGAGGTGTCAGGTTGGTGCACCTTTCTCGGCCACCCGCTTTCTCTTATTTGATGGATTTTTGCCTGGTGTGTAATCCTTAACTCTTTCAACCTTCTCCTTGACTTCTTTTGATGTGAACTTCCTTGGTGTAACTCTAGTCTCAATTTTCCCATTGAAAACTTTGCTTCTCCTATACATGTGATCCTTGGCAAGAAATCTACGGTGGCCAATATATCCAATTTTGTTATGCAGAGACTCATAGAAAGGATTCTTATCATAGTGAACACATGCATAGAAGCCTCTTGTGCTAAGGCCAGACATGGTGGCATTCCCTGGATAATCATGAATAGACAAGGTAAACGCAACTTGCAAAGGAAAAGTTTGTTTTGTGGATTCATCGTAAGTACTAACACCTTCCTACGGTTCGATCATATCTTTTATCAGTGACTGCATAAAAACATGGAAATCTTTCCATGGTGAGTACTTTCCTGGGATTAGAAGCGACATCATGAAATTGGGTTGATCGATTCACATCCATGGTGGAAAATTGTAGGGGATGACAAAAACAGCCCACATGTTGTACGCATTACTGCAATTACCAAAAGGATTTAATCCATATGTGGCAGAACCTAGCCTGATGTTGCGAGGTTCCTTTGCAAAATCTGGGAACTCTCTGTCAAAGTGCTTCCATGCTTCACCATCAGCAGGTGTCTCAAAATATTTTTCTCAACTACCATATTCTCCTTGTGCCACTTTGTCAGAGCTGGCGCTTTCCATGAAACAAAAAATCTTTTTAACCTTGGGATTATTGGAAAGTATCGAAGCACCTTGTGAGGAACCTTCCTCTTTGTTGTATTCTCTTTCCATCTAGATACCCCACACACTGGACAATGTGTCTTCTTACTGTGTTCTCCCCACAAAAGAGCATTGTCAAACTTGCACATGTGAATGGACTCATAACCAAGACCATCTTCGGAGAGACTACTCTTAGCATCGTTGTAAGACGCGGGAAATTCCACACGTGGCAATGCAGCTTTTAAGAACTTCAGGCATTGATTGAAACATCTATTTGTCATACCATTGTAGGAATTGATATGTAGCATCTTGATAATTAACGACAACCTTGACATAGTGCTGCAACCATGGTGAAGCTCTCACTTCGCTTCTAAAAGGAGTTTTGGAAAAAATGTTAGGTTCGTCACGACCTTTATCCCCTGCATTATGTAGATCTCCTAACATAGCAGATCATCTTCATTGTCATCCACATCTTCTTCTTCGTTGTCACTTTCATAAGAACCATGATTGTCATATGCATCATTACTATATGTTTCCCCATGATAAATCCAACTTTTATAGTTGACCGACATACCATTTTGATTTAGGTGAGCATCAACAACTGAATCATCATGTCGAATCAAATTAAGACAGTCTTTGCAAGGGCACAACATTTGTCGGTTGTCCGTGGCATACCTCTCGCAAACTCCATGAACTCGGTAACACCATTCATATATTCGGGGGTGAATTTTGTTCCATGAAGAAACCAACTTCGATTCATAGCCTACAAAATTTATCAGATTCAAAAACAAAATCCTTTCAATTGAATAGAACAACACAAGGCCTAAACATGAAACCGAAACTCACCGCCGCCAAAATATTTCTCCGTCGTGCACCACAGAAGTCTTTGCCCTACGGCGTAATGCTGATCTCATCGCCGCAACCACGATCACCAGGAGGGAACCACGAGCCCTAACCGATATGTTCCATAGAGCGAACGTAATGTTTTCCTAATCGATGAGATAACGATAATAAGATATACATATCTGTTAAGTTAATAGACTTTATATAAGTATGACATATAGGTTACGTCTATAATGTAGTACATTGTCACGGTCGTACCCCGACGGTAATGATTAATGTTTTGAAGATCTGGTCATGGGTTCAAAACACATCGAACCATTTTTTTTTGGGGAACATATCTATACTTTTTATAAAGCAAAACCCCACTAACATGCATTAATTATTTTTCTATCTCAACATGCAAGTTATCCACATCATCCATCCTCTTAGCCAATAAATTGTCCATGTCATCTCCACTAATATTTATTAATTATTGCATGCAAGCTCATATCATATATTTTTTAAACCCATTCACTCTTTAGTTTAATGATTTATGCAAGCTACATATCATACATTCCTTAAACCATTGAAAACTAATGATTTATAATACGCATCGCATGTCTATAAAATTTAGTATCTCGAGTATGATCAACCAAAATTTTCATATTTCTTTAGACTATACAATGTATCATGCTGGTTATTTTCCGAAAAGGAGGTTGAGACCCTTGGCATCTGCATCAAAAAAACTCACATGACATTTACTTTAAAGGATCCCCGCCGCAACACGCGGGATATCCTTCTAGTTTAATTAAATAAAAAACCGGACACACCTCAATCAATGACGGTATAGATGCTTAACAAAATTATTCCGTTAATCCAGTAATGCATGACGATTGAACCTACTATTGCATGAAAAAATATTAAGCATCGTCATTAACGCTAATAGGTGACGAAAAAAATATTCCGTGGTGTATTAAGGAGTTTGCATGACGCTTCAGCAAAACCGTGGCTAAAATTCCAAAACATTGTAGTATACATCAATCATGAAACTGAAGTATTTTACTGTCTCTTAGGCATACATCCAACATGTACATGCATGATGCACTTGGAAGTACACGCGATGCACATGGAGGTGACTGCGGTTGGCAAAACTCATATGCATTGCCAACCCGGCACGGACCTGGCCTAAAGGCCGCCGTGCCGGCTCGGGCTGCAAATCTTAGCCTATTGTGTATTTTGGGCCAGCCTTAGGCCTAGGAAACCGATTTGTTTAAGCAGAGGCCCAAGTCAGGTCCTAGTTTTTGTTTATCTATTCATGTAATACCGGGCTCAGATCTTGCTGGGACGCTCCGCTTGCAACACATGTAAACATAGGAGCGTCCCACATTGCACCTAAGACCGTTAGAAAGGTCAATCATTTTCCAATTGTATCATATTTGCGCAACAGACAAAACACCAACGAGGAGATTACATATGACTTGTCGCATGTGACAGGTCTGAGCATTATGAGAGGAGTTGAAGCATACAGACTTTAGTGAACTAGACCAAGCCATGCAAGCTAGCTTAGCAAAGTGAGGTGCAATAGTATTTGAATTCCTAGACACATGGAAGATTGGCATAATATTGCTTTTCGATTTTAAGTGATATATTAATATCAATAAGATATCAAATACATTTAGGAGTGTAACAATTAAATATTATAAGCAATTCAAGATATTGAGGATGTAACATAACCAAAACATTGAGGATGTCACACAAGCAATTCATTGCCTTCATCAAAGTAAACGATGCTAAAACACCGCCATTGTTAGGTACGACCACAAAGGTTAGACACTAAATGAGCACCACCAAAACCCATCCACTATGTGTTGCCACATTAGCTTGGCCTTTGCTACATGTCAAGCACATATATAATTTTTGATTGTTCCATGTTTGTTTTATATCATTTTTATATGTTTCTACTATCCTGTTATACCATTTTATGGTATTTTCCCGGACGAATCTATTAACAAGTTGTTTGGTGTCACTTCCTGTCTTTTGCTGTTTTTGAGTTTCAGAAAGGCTGCTCTAAAAATAGCCACGAAAAATCATAGAGATTTTTTTACCCGAAACAAAGACAGAGACCAAAGGAGAGCCGGAGGGGCCCGCCGGGGAGCTGGGACGGGTCCCATACGCTGGTCCAGGTAGGGCCACGCCCATAGCCTGCCTAGGCCCCCGAAGCTCCCCTTACATCGCCTCTTCACGTGTAAGTTTTCCCTCGACTTAAAAATTCCCGGGGCGGGCATTGTTTTCCAAAAAACACTGTCAGAGCCGCCACCATCTTGAAACCTTAATTTTGGGTTCCTCGAGTCCTATTCTGCCACCCTCCTGGAGAGGGAAATCGTCATTAGAGGCCTATTCATCGTCATGATTGCCTTCCTGGTGGTGCGTAAATAGTTCATCATTGGACTATGGGTCCAATAACAATAGGTAGTTAGTCTTTTTATAGAAATTGGAGCTATGACCCAGCCTCTGCATCGAAACGATGCACACAACCGGTATTATTAAAGAAGAGTTCAAGAATACAAAATCCAGCAACCGAACAACATCGACCCGAAAAGAAAACCCGAGGTCGCATGCCTCGCGATAGTAACTCTACCAGATAGCCACTAGCCCTATGATACAAGACTAAAGAAAATGAATACACAACTCCTAGGCTATGCATTCAAGAAGGAAACACCGCGCGTGCGCCGATGATGATGAGTCCAATACAAGGTTGAACTCCAGATTCTCATCCCTCAAGGTTGAGACCACCATCTTCAGCAAGGATACGGTACAAACGCGCGTTGACATAGCCTAATAAGAGATCTTGTGTTTCCACCAGAGTGCATAAAGTTGTTTTTTAGGCCGTCTGTACCATCCTCCTTCTATCCGGCCACCGACTCCACGATAACCGGATACCCCTGGAGAAGACAACGGAAAGCATATGTCCCATACCGTCTGCCTCCCGCCACTGTCGCCCGACTTTCGATTCAGCATCAACAGACTAAACATGACACCTCCGCCACAACCACCGTATGTGGCATCGTGCGTAACATCCGCCGGTGGCGCATCTGCCGGAGGCTTCACCAGCCGGCAACAAATATTGCTTAACGTCTCCGAAAGAGACCATATGCCATCTGTGAAGCCGCATCGAACCCAGTCTGTTGATGGGGGGCGGGCGTCCCATACCGCCGCCGGCCTCGGAAAGGCCATCACCATCTCGAGATCCAGCCTCCAAGTCGCCCACACAACTCTGGAAGCCGGCACCGTCGAAGAAGAGGGGCCGCCGCGCCGATTCCGGGCGCTACAGGGAGCACCCACTGCCGTGGCAGCCGCTGTCGCCGCCCATACAACTACAACCGCCGCCAGGACCGTCAGATCCGGGAAGAAGGACCCGAATCCCTCGCGCATCGCCATCTGGTTAGCCGCGCACGACCTTCCGTTTTCGCTGACGAGCCGGACACCACCAGACCCGCCGCACGCCGCAGCCATTCTGCTCCACAAACCCGCTAGTCCGAGGAATCAACTGGCACAACGTCGACACCACCGCCCAGCCAGCGATGGCTGCCCACGCAGACACGGCCATCAGCTACCGCTAGAAGAACCCAGGGTCGTCGCCCCGACATCCGTATTCCGCCATCCGCGCCAGACGTCCAGGACCAACATACGCATCTCCCGTCGTGTGTGTACTGAGGAGGTGAGGACCCGTCGGCTGCCGTCCACCACGCCGAGGGTTGTGACCTCGGTAGCTTCCTCCAGCGGCGGCGGGTGAATGGGACGGAAGGGGTGTGGGCGTCCGCGGTTAGGGTTTCGCCCGAGCCGCCCCTAGGAGCGACGCGGACGGATCTCTTGGTGGCCATTCCTAATAGTTAGTTAGTTGTCTTTTCTCCTTGTGCTACCATGTTACGGTCCTGTGATCGAGCAAAGAATACTGTTACTACTAAGTAAGCATTTTAAAACATTTCCACATATGCGTGCTGTCTTCTCTCAAAGAGAGATGGCGGAGCCAAGAAACACGACGTCACACGTGATCCTCGTGCTGTTACTCGCTACGCAAGAGCGGTGGTATTAATCTCCACCGGCGGCAATACATTATGATTATGCACGCGCGTACGTACACTTAGTCTGACCGTGTCGAGAGATGGATCGATTAGACCCACACATCTCAGCTAGCTTGACGAGGATTACTTTACTTGGAAACGACCAACTTGTCTTTGAAACAAGTGAGTAGTACAGAAACCAGCGCGCGCCTAATGTCAAGGTCCAAACTGAGTGACGTCTAGGATTACGATGGTGGTGCCGACGCCAACTCCGCCTGGAAAACGTCGGGCGCCCAACGTCCAAAACTTCGGCTCACCACTATTGGATTGTGCATGTTAGGTACGTACTGCTACGTGACAACAACAGCGACCCCTACAGTCGGACTATCGAATAATTGGAGCATGGGTATATGAAGTTATGAACCCCACGAGCACGGCAGATCCCTAATTGACGACAAGGATTGAACCTCGTGTGCGGATCCTCACTCTCCATTTGTTCGCCAGGGCAATCACAACCATAGCAAGTACTAGATCGCATAGCGCAAATCACCAATTCAATGCGTAAATCACATACTAGCTATAACTCATAATGAAATCAACAATTCAATGTTAACCTGGATAAATCGCTATTTCAACAAATCAAATATTATAATCTCAACAATTCAAACATGAATGTGAATTAGCCACGCCTCTATCTCCCCCCCCCCCCCCCCCCCCGAAATGGAGGATGTACCCCGCCTCTGCATCAAAATGATGCAAACCATGAGGCCTTACAAGAAAATATATCAATTAGTCGGAAGCCACCATTCAGACGAAAACTTGCTACACCTACAAAATTGATGAAGAGGGTGGACCTGATCGGAGCCAATTGTTCTAAATTCACACACCTACGCACATTATCTAATCGGGAGGCCTCACCCAGGTTGCTCGATGGCGAACGGGGAGCGCCATCCGGTCCAGCAGACACCCGGCTCGCGCCGTGCGCGAGCTGATACTTCGCCGTCGTCGTCTTCCACCGATCCATCTTTAGGAGTAATCAATGCCATGACCTTGCCAGGTCTACCGTCGACGCCGCCACGACGCCGGACAGCACCTCCGCCGTGCGCGCCATCATCACATATATGTCGTCGAGATCCCGCTACGCCACGTCGCCGAGACTCGACGTCATCATACCGTAAATGAAACACTGCACCATCTACATGCCTCTCCAGCAAACACGTGCTCCAAAGACGATGCCCTCAAAAGGTCGAACGATATAGAAGCTCTGTCATCATCGGAAACGAGAGACCCAAATCTAGTGTTTCCCTCAGAGCAACACAAGCAAGAAGACAAGAACTGCAACGTCGATGCCTCTGAAAGGGCAACGACGCCACAAGGTGCCACCGTCGACCTCGATTTTCACCGACAGTTGCACATCTCCATACCCGCTGCTGACTGCCCCAAAATGTAGCCGCCGAGATCTCTCGACAAACATACAAGACAAACTAGTGAAGCCAACCTAGCCCCGAAGGAGCAAGCTCGAGCCCCCCACCGCCGTCGCCGCCAAGAGGGGCAGCAGCAGCTATCTCGAACCCCCGTCGACCACCTCCTATGCCGCCGGATATTGGCGGCCGCAACCGCCGCAATCTAGAACGCAACGCTATCTCCTCCTGATCCGTCGTGCTGCTATAGCCCCCACACGTCGAAGCACACAGGATAGCCGCCACGCTGTGGCGCCGGTGGTAACACCACACCCAAGCCCTAGGTTGTCGGCCCGCGCCGATCCCAAGTGCGAGGAGAGGAAGGATACCCCGCCGCGGCCGGTGCAGACCAGGGTTTTGCCTGGCCATGCCCATATGGCGGCGCCAAGGAAGGAGGAGGATGGGGAGAGGTACCCGGCGCGGCTGTTAGGGTCCCCCCAGGTCGCCTCCCGGGGGACAACGAGAGGGGAACGAGACCGGCTAGTGGTGGCTACCACTACTACTGTCCCCGCCTTTGTCGGTTGCGCTAGTTCATGTCCTTGTCATCACCATGTTGTCGATTTGACTTGACCTTCCCCTGTCATTTGCACGGTGGGGTATACATTCAATATGCTCCAACAATGCGTCATAGTGAATGGAGGCCAACTCGATCTAGCAAATAAGAATCACACAGCATATAAAAGTGAAGCAAAAAACAACTACATTTTCTGCTTGTACATACTCCCTCCGTCCGGGATTAGAGGTCCCGTAGTATTGTGCAGCACGACCAAGGTTCGTTTCTACTGGTGATACGTATCGAGGATGCGTCTTCCGTTTCAGCCAGTAACTGAGCAGATACGTTATTTGTCCATTAAGTGAGGAGTAATTAGGCCAGCAAACCAACGCTTCGTTTGTGGAAAAGGAAACCCGAAACAGAATGAGCCAATCTGTTCACATCGCATGCATGCAGGAAATCAGTTTCACACGGGAGAAAAAGATGGAGGGTGCGGCCAGGAGTGATTTTAGCCATAAATTCTCCACGATGATTAATTCTCATTAAAGATTACAGGCCTTGTGAGGGAGTAATTCTGGGACAAATATTTTTTCACTACGGGACCTCTAATCCCGGACGGAGGGAGTAGCAAAAATAAACTTGTTCATCGTAGTGTTGGATTACTGCCCAATCCTACGGCCAAACACGGATCCGACATGATCAAATATCGGCGTCCCATTCCTTGTGGCGCATTTGCAAAATATTTCCTCAAAATTCTTTTGTCGCATTAAGAATACTTCCTCTGTCCCAAAAATCATTAATCGTTTTGAATTTGTCAAAATATGATGTATCAATATAATAAAAATATTTGACAAATTCACGACAATTAATTTGAGACGGAGTAAGTACATACTTATGGCCATCCAAACTTTGGATACCAATTTATTTTCATGGATATATCCGAAATTCGTGGCCCGTATCCCTTCCGCTGTTCGGCTCCTATTTCCCCATGATCTGACTTCCACCTGCAACGCCGCCGTCCGCGACGCAGCAGCTGTCGTCACGGACGCGTCGTCCCCGACAATGGCTGACGCCCCTCCACGTCAGTCCCCCGGCAACTCGTGTGCAGCAGTAGTCCTCGCGGAAAGCTCCCCCGCGTCGCGAGGGTCCCACGTACCACCCTCGAGCTGACGTCATCCGCCCACCTCACCTTCCTGTATATATCTGTCCCCTCCGCCTCCCGAAGCCATTACACCAACGCCCAACCATCACAAGAACCACACACACACCCGCGCCGCGCGAGAGGGAAAGAACAGAAAGTGGGGGGAGGAGAACGGAGATTCGAAGCGAACGCGCCACGTAGCGACGAGCGAAATGTACCAAGCCATCCCCTACAGCAGCAGCGCCCGGCCATGGCTCCGGCCGGCGGAGACAGCGGCCGTCGTGGTCAAGACGGAGACCACAGAGGCGGCCGGCGTGGCTGCGTCGTCCCGGGAGGAGGACGCGCGGGAGGTCGGGAGGGCGGTGTCGGAGAGCCCGGTTGTGGTGGTGGGGAGGCGCGCCTGCTGCCTCAGCCACGTGGTTAAGCGGCTGCTGCAGGGGCTCGGGGTCAACCCCGCCGTGCACGAGGTCGACGACGAGACAGCGCTCGCCGGGGTCGTCCCGGCAGGTGGGGACACCGCGCTCCCGGCGGTGTTCGTCGGGGGGAAGCTGCTCGGCGGCCTCGATCGTCTCATGGCCGTCCACATCTCCGGCGAGCTCGTGCCCATCCTCAAGAAGGCCGGCGCCCTCTGGCTCTAATCAGATCCTACCTCTTTTTTTTTTTCGTTTTCAGCAGATGGTGTGATGTTTCATCCTGGCCGTTGGATGAATTGTGAACCGCGGCTGATCTGCTCTAGGATTTTCGCTTTTTTTTTAATGGTGTGCTGAGAAAAAGGGAGAGAGTCAAAAACAGGCAGCTAGCGTTACTAATTCATAATTACTGGAGGTGTTGGTAACAGTTGTCCGGTCCCGTGATCACGCGTGATGAGGTTTCCACCATGGGAATACGGAAGACGAGCGAGGGGCGGGGCAATGCGGCGTCTGCATGGACTGTCGTTTCCATTTCAGAATTAATGCGAATGAGATGTGTTCCTTTTGGAAACCTTGGCCACGTGGGGCCGGCGTGAAATTTCTCTGTAGTGATAGTACAGTACTTTAATTTAGGTTGGGCTATTGATTTCCGGCTCTATCTTCGGATTCAAGTCATGGCTGGTTGTTGAGAAGATCTGGGTCGATGTTACTGCTGTTGATTCCTACGTCAGTTTTACAGGGTATTCATATGCACAGCTGTTGATTCCAGGTCAGTCCACGGTGTTTGGTTGCGGATATTACGTAGTACTAATAAATCACATACCAACAATCTGTGGGTCTGCTCTCTCGATGAAGTTGCATCATCATCGACTAACCGGCGTACGCCGGTGCAACGCAGTTTTCCTTTCGTCGTCATGATCTACCTCATGAAACGAAACGCCACCCGTGTTGCTGCGGTCGTACTACGTGAACGTGTGGCATGTGGACAAGCAAGTGCGTAAGCAGTGATGGGATCGGCAGCTGGAAAAACGACCACGGAATTTTAGCCGAGCGATCCGAACAAATTAATTGCTCGTGCCAAGGAAGAGGCGGACTCGGACTTGTTCTCTCGTCAAAATCTTGCACGGCTCGCGTGACTCGGACGGGAGGAGGAGATAGATTCCACGGCCCTTGACGACAGCCATCCGTCAGGCGACGGGATCTCAGGGAAAATCAGCTTTCTTCTCTTTAAAAAAGGATAAATCAGGTAATTTACAAGTTTTCTTTTTACAAAGTTTGAACAGGTATATAAATATTAATATATTTTTTACAATATTATGCAGGATGATAGTATTAAATTGGCTTAATATTGTACATGTTGTGTTTTTCTATATACTCACTCAAAATTGGTAAGTTATTATTTCTTAGCAAAGCTAAAAACACATGGTAATTTTTTTTGCGGTGAAAGAGAATTGCATTAAATTGAGATAGGGTTACAGTCAAGCTTTACAACTTCGGAGATTTCGACAGGAGCACTCCTAGGCTAGAAAGCAGTTCTAGCATTAACCCTACCCATTCTAGCTAATTCATGACTTGCAACATTTTCATCACGACTAATCTTATAGCTATGATAATATCCCTTTCTTTTCTCATTTTTCTGATACCACTAATTCTGAGAGCATGGAATGATAGATTTGGCTCTCCCTCCTGGATTAGGCCCATTGCCTCGGCACAGTCTGTTTCCACAATGATTTTGAGGTTTGTCCATTGAGGCCCTCCTCAATGGCTCCCAGTTCTGCCTCGGTTGCATCATAGCAATGTTCAAACGAACGACATGCCGAGAAGATAACCTCTCCGAGGTGGTCACGAAGGATCATACCTGTACCTGCACGTACATCTTGGGAGAAGGCTCCATCAAAATTTAGCTTTACCTCCCCCTGTCTAGGCGGATGCCATTTTTTCCTGACCTTCTGCCTGCCATCTAGTACGCCAGAGCCTTGACCAAAACCCCTCATAGCATTCACAACCATTTTGCCTTTTGCCGGGTCCGCATTTGGATGTTGTTTAATGGGTAGCAGTGAGTTTAGGTAGCTAACCAAAAAACATTTGGAGCCTTTGATGGGTGGGCAAGCCTTGTCATGGGTTATTTCATTGTGGGCATGCCAAATCCTCCAAATAGTCATCAAAACCATCACTCTCTGATCCACCGAGATGCGGCATAGTAGATGAAGCAGCCACTCCTGACGAGAAGGTACAAAGAGCTCATCCGGGGGTATATCCCATTCGGTTCTCATTGCTTTCCATAGATCACGTGCATGGGGGCACCGCATGAACACATGAAATGTATCTTCCTCTTCCACACCGCAAATGTCACAGATTGCATTGGGAGTAATATTTCTGCTCCGTAGGTTGGATTTTGTGGCCAGGGCGTTGCGACAAATCTTCCATGCTAGTACCCGCACCTTTGGAGGTGTAGGGCAGCTCCAAATCAACTTCCAGCATGGCCTTTCACCATTCGGTCTCGCACTGGATGCACCCCGATCTTGCTCCATCATGCTCTTCGACAGAACCAGGCTGTATGCGCTTCTGACAGAGAACATGCCCCTCTTATCCGGTTTCCATGCCAAGAAGTCTGAATCTTTAGGATATTCGTCACATCATCATCATTGAAGTATTGTTTCAGTCGGTTAACGTCCCAGTCACCTGTTGGTTGGATGAAATCAGCAGCCCACCGGTAGCGACAACGGCCTTGCGCAGACGTTGGCTTATACCTACGAGTCTGTGGTATCCAGGGGTCTCGCCACACTCTGATTTGAGAGCCATCTCCCACACGCCAGATCACACCCAACTTGAGGAGTTCCAGGCCATAGACGATTGCAGACCACGTAGGTGAATGACTTCCCGAGAAAACCGTGTCAATAAGTGAGCCGTTAGGGTAGTATTTAGCTTTGAGCACCTGGGCACACAAGGTGTTTGGGAATTGGATTAATCTCCAAGCTTGACGCGCCAGAAGGGCTTGGTTGAACAGTCTCATATCTCTGAATCCGATCCCCCCGAAGTTTTTTGGTCTTAGCATGATATCCCATGCCACCCAGCATGACTTTCTTCTACCACTATCTGCACCCCACAAATATCTGCGTATCATACTCGTCAGTTCGTCACAGAGGCCCAGGGGCAACTTGAAAACACCCATGATGTAGACTGGGATTGCCTGGGCGACAGACTTAATAAGAATTTCTTTGGCCGCCTGCGATTTGTGGTTATCATCCCATTCTAGCAAGCATTTCGCGAGTTTGGCTTGTAGACTGACAAATTTATCTCTGGACATACGGCCTTCAGGGGTAGGAAGGCCAAGATACTTGGATTCAAAAGTTTCCTGTGTTACCTGTAGCTCCGTTTTAACCTCTAGGCGATGATTTTCCTGACAGGCATCCCCAAACATGATCGAGCACTTATTTGGATTTATCAGTTGTCCGGTGCACTTTGCATACTTGTCTAACAGTACCCGTATCCTGTGTGCTTGATTACCTTAGGCTTTAAAGAAAAGCAAGCTATCATTGGCAAAGAGCAGATGAGAGATAGCTGGTGCCCTTCGACAAATTTGTACTGCCTCAATATTCCTAGTTGCAACATCCTACTGTAATAAATAGGAGAGGCCATCAGCCACAAACAGAAATAGAAAGGGGGACAGAGGATCACCTTGTCGGAGGCCCCGAGAAGGCGAAAACGAATCCAGGAGGCTTCCATTGAATTTAACCTTGTACTGTACCGAGGTGACACATGACATTATCCAATCCACCCACCAGTACGACAAGCCCAACCTTTGCATCATTTTCTTTAGAAAGTCCCAATCTACCCGATCATAAGCTTTAGTGAGATCAAGCTTATAAGCACAGAAATTTTTATCCTGATTAGTATTGTGTTCAATGAAATGCAAGCATTCAAAAGCAATCAGGACATTGTCGGTGATTAGACGCCCCGGAACAAACGCGCTATGATTCATCGACACAATCTCACCCAGAATAGGCCTTAACCTGTTCACCATGCATTTTGAGATAACTTTGTATATGACAGTACAGAGGCTTATAGGCCGAAAATCTTTGAGGGTCTCGGCCTGCTCAATTTTCAGAATAAGCACTATAGCAGTATCATTGAACCCACTTGGCATGGTACCAGTAACAAAGAAAAGTTTAACGGCATTAATTACCTCTTCTTTGATAGTACCCCAATTACGTTGGTAAAATCTTGCCGGGAACCCGTCGACCCCTGGAGCTTTGAGGGGACCAATTTGGAATAGGGCATCACTTATTTCTTCGTCACTGAAATCTTTTATTAAGCCTTCATTCATCTCCGGGGTAACCTTAGCTTGGGTGAGAGAGATGATGTCATCCGGGTTAAGGGATGGATCACGTGTAAAGAATTCTTTAAAATAAGATGTTGTCATCCGTTCCATGTCAGATGGTTCATCGTAACAGACCCCTTGATCATCCTTAAGTTTCTTGATTTTGTTTCTCCTCGCCCTCCATTTTGCTGTCCGATGGAAGAACCTGGTGTTGCGATCCCCCTCCTTCAGCCAAGTGATCTGTGATTTGAAATAGAGCGGGTATACAAAGGTAGATCCTAGTCCTTGATTCTCCCGTGGACTTTTTTTTCAAGAAAATAGTCATTTTTATTAATTGTAAAGAAGCTTTAGAATATTTGCCCATGACGAGTCATAGGTCTTTACAACTACTGAGCCTACTCTTCTAGAATTACGTAACACAAAAGGTTGCTCCAGCAACACACCAAATCCCCGACCACCTTTTTATCCTTGCAACTATAACAGTCGTCGGGGAGTACTGGAAAGCCCTAACATCGCTCTCATTGCAAATTCTCGGGGAAGGAGCATTGACCATAGGAGGCATGTTCTTTCTTTCTTTTCGGTTTTCCAGTGCAATTTTTGTTCATCATCATTGGAGCGGGGGCGGGGGGGGGGGGGGGGGGTGGTGGTAATTGCAGCGGACACGTGTCGTGGAAGACAATGTCAGAGATGGCCTAATTATGGAGCTTGGGAAAAATTTAGGTATGGCGGTGTTAATTATAGTTTTCCATAAGCAACTGACGTTGGGATGATTCCTGGACCTATCGGGTGAGACTACCCGGTTCAAGGCCCAATATCTAGGCCCAAAGAGAGGTGCTATCCCACGGTTCTAAAAGGCCCAATAGAAGCCCACCCGCAAGACTTGCGAGTCAAGAAGGAAAGCTCCTACCGACCTAGAACTAGGGTTTGTAACCCCCCCCCGGACACGGTTTGAGACCTAGCCACCTATAAAAGGCTAGGAGAACCACTGAGGGGGATCCAATCTACTTTTCACCACCACAGCTTTGAGCTCGAGATCAGACTCTCGACTTGAGCACCCCCATTGTAACCGATCTACTGATAATACACTTCGCAAGAGCAAGAGTGAGGGTTTTACCTCTACGACGGACGTGAACCTGGTTAAATCGTGCCCCCTGTTAGCCGATGATTGTCACCGGCGTATTTACGTTCTCTTAATCAAAACCCTACCGGATCATCCGAGGGACTTGTTGAGATGACTAATCGACAATTAGCGCTGTCTGTGGTAACGGCAGGCGCTGGATCTATGGCATCTTCGGCCTCTTCATCACCAACCTTCAGCTGGAGCCCCGGAACATCGACTCCAACGGAGCCGATCCGCTTCGGGTCGCTCATCTGCGCGCCACACTCGCCGGAATCGCGCCCCATGTTCAGTGGACTGGAGAAGAGCGTCAGCTTGACGTTCGACAGCTTCCACTTCCACGGCAACAAGGCGGGGATCCTGCGCTTCCCCAAGCAGATCGATCTAGGCGAATCAGACTCCGAGTCTGTCTCGAGCCCGGCAATCCTCGACTCGCCATCTGACAACGCTGGTCGCGACCTAGCGCCTAGTGGTAGCTCCATTCATCGCAACACCCGCGACTTCCACACGATCGCGGCGGAGGAACCCCCAAAGTTCTGCGGGAACCGCCAATCTACGCCTAGGACCCACTCGTCATATCTGGCTCAGTTCAGCATGGCAGATTTGGGTGAGATACCTGAGGAAACCGAAGGGAGCAATGAAGCGCGAGAACACATAAAAGTCTCGAGAGCCGCATGGCTCACAGGAAAGCAGGCAGTAAACTGGGGCCAACCGTTACCGCCCACATCCAGTCATGAGGAGATGGTGGCGTACCACTTCCACCTACTGCGAACTGGCCAACAGCTGCAAGAAGCCCGCCAGGACTTGGAGAAGCGCAAGAAAGCGGCGGAACCTTCGAGTGCGCGACGCGCAACACTCTCCAATACTCCTTTGGTACGGAACCAACCCTCGAAAAAGAAGTTTGTCTCGAAGACTGCTGGGTTAGACCACGACTCCCTCAGTGGAATCAGCAAGTCACTCGAGACATACCTTATGCATGTTGATGAAGAGGGCAACGTACACCCGAAGACCCCCGCCGCAGCACTCCTAGCAACCGCCACATACCTACAGGTGAACCAGCCACCCGGAAACGACCCCCACGCGGAACAAAATCCACAAGTCCAGAAGGGGCTAGGTATGGAAGCCGCAAGAATCGCCGCCCAGAACCGCAGGCACGCGACAATGCCGGAAGACGACAAAACCCCCCGGGTAGAAAAAAACACCTCGCAGACGCGGGAGCACGTCGCCTAGAAGGGGAGACAAGGAAAGACCTCGCAGACACGGGAGGACGTCGCCTAGAAGGGGAGAAAAGGAATCACCTCATCGCCCCCGAGGAAAAGAAGCCCGGCGCTGCGGCGACAGCCTGCATAGCGGCGACGATAGCCCGCGAGAACGCGACCGCAGCCCACGGCACCACGGAATCCGATCGCGACACCGCAACAGGGAACCGTGGAAGGAGGATAATCGCGACCGGCTTGAATACGACGCGCGCGGAGACATCGCACAAAGCAAGGTCGACGAAGCCCGAGCAATCAGGAACCGTGCATGGTCGCTGTCCACCTCCTCCGACGAGGAAGCCTGCGGCGCGATGTGCTTCACACGCGACATCCGCGAGGCGCCGATGCCCAAGAGATTCAAGCTTACAACGGAGGTCCCAAAGTACGACGGCTCGCAAGAGCCCAAGTCATGTCCGTCAACTTACCTCACCGCAGTAAAATGCCAACGTGGGAACAAGACAACGGCCATGCAGTACCTAACCCTACACCTTAGGCGCTCCCCGCAGCTGGCTCGAAGGAAGGACACACGCACACTACGGATCTTGGGACGATCTCAGCCACGACTTCCGGAAGAACTTCCAGGTGACATATAAGCGGCCAGCCTCTATCGAGGAACTGCAGGCTTGCAAGCAGAAGAGCGGCAAGTCTACCCACGAGTATATCCAGAGGTGGACCGCGCTCAAAAATACGGCGGGAAACATGTCGGAAGAGGTCGCAGTCGAGGATTTAACCAAAGGTGCTCAACGCCCCGTCTTCCGAGAGGAACTGGGACGAGCTGTGCCCAAAACTATCGGAGAACTAATTGCAATAGCCGACAGATGGGCCAATGGAGAAGAATCCATGCATTACGAGAAAGCATCTTCACCTGCGCCCAAGGAGGATCGCAACGGCGACCGTCGAAAGAAGAAGAGGAAATACTACGACCATGACGATTGAGATGAACTGGTAGCAGCGGAGTTCATAAGAAATCGCGATAGCGGGCCCCGCGGAAATCGCGAGTGTAAACCAAAGCTAGACGATAAAACTCCCGAGGAAGATCTTGACGGATACTATATGCTACATCTATTCACAGATAAGCGCACGGGCAAAACCAAGGCAACTCATCTCCTCAAAGACTGTCGAAAGTTCCAGGGCATCGACGAGGCTTACACGAAGAAGCACAGGGCCACCGTTAACCAGACATACCCGCAACTTCTAGGAGGAGATAACGGATACCAACTGCAACCCCTAGCTCCACCAGGACACCAGAACGTGGCACTAGCCGCGTTACCAGCGCCACCCGCCGCAAACCAGGGAGCCAATGGGTTCCCGAACCCACAAAGGGTCTTGGGCATGATACAGAAGATCTGCCCGTCCCGGAGAGTCGAGAAGACAAACACACGCCAAGTTAACATGGCAGTACAGGCTCCACCATCCGCGACTGAATAACTGAAGATGTCAGAGCAGCCGATAAACTTCTCCAAAAAGGACCACCCTCCATGGGTGTATCGACCTGGACATGCAACGCTCGTCATCCAGGCGCAAATAGGCAACTACGACCTAGCCTGAGTGTTCATGGACGGCGGCAGCGGAATCAACATCATATACGCGGACACACTCCGCAAGATGAACAAGAACCTGGTCGGACTCGCAGAATCAGAAACATCCTTCCACGGGATAGTACCAGGGAAAGCAGTTCGGCCACTCGGAAAAATCAACCTGGAGGTGGTACTCAGAGACCCAAGAAATTACAAAAGAGAGTTCCTCGACTTTGAGGTTGTCGACTGGCCATCACAGTACCACGCCATACTCGGCCGAACAACGTTCGCGAGATTCATGGCAGTACCCCATTACGCCTACCTCAAGCTCAAACTCCCAGGGGAATATGGAACAATAACCATAAACGGCGACTTCCAAAATTCAGACAAATGCGACACTGAGTTCAACGAGATCGCGAAATCCTTCGGGATGCAACAAGAGATGGATGAGCTGGCAAAAACCACGGATAACTCCGTGATGCCGCTCATCAAAAAGAACGCCCTAGAGCTCTAGTTTAGCCCAAGCCGTGACACTCAAAAGAATCAAGTGCACCCGACTGAATCTGCAAAGACGGCGATCGTGTCTACCACCCTATCATCCGCATAGGAAGGCGCGCTCGTCGAACTCCTCCGTGAGTACTGGGAGATTTTCGCCTGGCAGCCCTCAGATATGCCAGGGATACCCAAGGAGTTCGCTGAGAACTCACTTGAAGTGTTCAAAGATGCCAAACTAGTCAAACAAACCACCAGATGATTTTCCGAGCCAAAGTAGAAAGCACTCGGAGAAGAGGTGAATAGACTACTAGCCGCCAAGTTCATCAGGGAAATAAAAATATCCACCTGGTTAGCAAACCCGGTGCTGGTCCCGAAGAAAAATACTGACATCCTTCGCGTGTGCATCGACTACACGTCGTTGAACAAACACTGCCCCAAGGATAACTTCCCATTGCCACGGATCGACCAGATCGTGGATTCCACACCAGGTTGTCAATGAACTCCCTTCCTGGACGCCTACTCGGGCTATAATAAGATCAGGATGAAACAGGAAGATGAGGAGAAGACAGCATTCATCACACCACACGGTGTATACTGCTACACGACAATGCCCTTCGGGCTAAAAAACGCAGACACGACATATCAGCGCTGCATGTAAAAATGCCTCGCCAAGCTCATTGGCAAGAACATAAAGGTGTACGTTGACGAAATCGTCATAAATACTCGAGTGGAGGACACACTCCTCGAGGACATCAGGGAGACATTCGACGCCCTCAACGCGTACATGATCAAGCTTAACCCGACAAAGTGCGTCTTTAGAGTTCCTGTAGGACAACTTCTCGGATACCTAGTGTATGCCCGAGGAATTGAAGCGAAACTAGAGAAGATTCAGGCGATCTTGACCATGAAAGAACCGAACAACCTTCACGGCGTACAACAGCTCGCAGGCGACTGGCAGCCCTCAGCAGATTCATCGCAAGATTGGGCGAACAGGCGCTCCCCTTTTACAAACTGCTGAAGAAAACTCACAAGTTTGAGTGGACAACCGAAGCGAGGCAGGCGTTCATCGACTTGAAGAAGGTGCTCAAGAGCAAGAAAGTACTAACCACACATCAAGAAAGGGAGCCCCTGTACCTATACCTAGCCGTAACAAATCAAGTGGTGAGCATAGTACTTGTGGTCGAGCGACCAAAGGAAGGCAAGGCATATGGTGTACAGAGGCCAATCTACTACCTCAGCGAGGTGTTGTCACCATGCAAGCAGCGATACCCCCACTATCAGAAACTCACGTATGGGATGGTCTTCACAGCCCGCAAGCTCAAACACTACTTCCAGGAGCATACCGTCACGGTGCTAAACCAGGCATCACTCAGTACAGTCATAAACAATCCCATGGCATCCGGAAGAATTGCGAAGTGGAGCATCGAGTTGGGTGCGTGGGCCATCATATACACAGGGCGAAACGCTCTAAAGTCCCAAGTAGTAGCAGATTTCCTCTCCGAGTGGACAAAGGTGCAAACCCCAGGACCACCCGATTACACAAACTCCTGGATAATTTACTTCGACGGATCGAAGAGAAACGAAGGAGCTGGAGCCGGAGTGATCCTCACATCGGCGAGAGGAGACAAGATCCAGTATGTCCTACGGCTTGACTACCCTCCCGATGATCCAACATCCAACAACGACGCGGAATACGAGGCGCTCCTACACGACATGAAGATGGGATCGCTTGCAGGGTCACTCGACTGATGATATACGGAGACTCCAATCTTATCGTGCAACAGACGATGAAGGAGTGCGATGCTGTTGCGGATAACATGATCTCTTATCGCGACATGTACAATCTACTCAAAGGAAGTTTCAAGGGATGCGAGTTGAAGCACATCGTGCGATCAAGCAATGAAGAAGTAGATAGACTGGCGAACATAGGATCCACAAACGTTGTTGTTTCACCAGGAATATACTTTGAGAAAATCAGCAAAAGATCAGTCAAGGTCAAAAAGCCAGCGGAGACGCCCGTAGTAGCGGAAACGGAAGCCAGCCCGCAACTTGCACTCATCGAGCTCACCCATAACATCTCAAGGAAAGTTTTCTTCGTTGAGCCATCCTAGACGCAGAAGTACCCCGACTACTGATACATCTCTGTGACGCCCCGAGATCGGGCACTATGCAGATTTCAGCATTTCCGCCAAAATCCACATAATAACCGATTTCAGGTTGCCACTTGTGATAACATTACAACAGTTCACGAATATTCCGCAACAACAACAGAAAAGATATATACAAGACGACTCAAACGAGTCAAGGATACAACTGATACAATACAAAGATCCAAATGATAGCGGAAGAAACAACATAGTGTCCGACTACGGACAAGATACAAATTGGACTAAGAGTCCTGAAGATAACCGATGGCGTCCCAAATCCCTGCCCAGGACAAGCCGGAGGGATTCCCAAGCTAACGTCGTGAGACTTCAAACCTGTTGACTGCAATGTGGAATATGCAGCCACGAAAAGGATTCGTGGGTCAGTACTGTTAAGTACTGGCAAGTGGATAAACCATACTCACAGGATACCAGCGTAACCAATCATCACAAGATACAAATACTTTGGGTACAACGGAAGGAAGGGGTTATTGCAAAGAAGCGGCAGCGGGCAGCACTAACAAACTAAAGAGATGCGCTACAACTTTCGGCTATTAGAGAGGGATAAGAGAGCGCGACAAAACCAACTACAACTACTCACCAAACAATACCCATCCAATGTTACCCCCTACTAAGGAAGCAACCCAAGGAAACTCACACTGTTGAAAAATGAAGGTTCAGCTTATTGTGACAATATGCCTATTACTAGTCAAGTTATTAGCAATTAGGTGTAAGTTGTCTGAGTACTTGTTAGCCAGCACTTTCACCAAGTCGTCACATAACCGCGGACAACACGACTTCTCGAGAAAATTCATCCCTGCAGGGTGCGCTACAGTACCCGTACACACTCAAGCCACCAACTAAAACTCAGGTTGGCTCGACACGACCCAAACCGTCTCTACAACCCATCCTAGGAGCCACGGAGCTATAAGGTCCCGACCAGTCCGACCTAACCTAAGCGCAAGGGTGACAACCACACCCCCCGGCACCACAGGCCTCGCCCTATATGCATCATCATCATCAAAACCATCATAATCATCATCAACCATGGGGGCGCCTCCCATTATGCATATGCGCAAATGGAAAGCCCGAACTAAGTGTGGCTCTTCGGACAAGCTGCAAATCAGGTCTAAGTCGAGGGGGGTCCCATACTACCTCCCGGATGCGGTTAGCGCGCTCATCATGGATCAGTGGACAAGACCCTTTTCCTAGTTTCGACACTAGCAGGCTCCAAAACCACGCCGGGCCTCCTGCCGGTGCCTTATCATCAAATTATTATTACCCCAAACATTAACATGTTGTTGATTAAATTGAAACCCAACTATCAACTAAACAGGTGATATGAAAAAGGACAACAAGACTCGAGCGCAAACAATACTAAGCATGCAACTACGACACGAGGGCCAACAAGGTAAACAAGCAACAATTGATAGGAAGGGGAAGGAAGGCTATATCATGGCTGCAAGGTAAACATGTGATAGGATCGAGACACACGCATCGAAAATACTAGGCTAGCATAAAGACAACGGAAAGAATCGGTAACAAGTGATGAAAGGCAGCCATAGGTAGCAAGTGAGTATACTTTCCTGGAATCCAGCAAGTAGAGGTACATCCGCAGAACTTGGCGATGCTCACATCATCTCAACGTCCTATCCGCGAAGAAGCAACGAACTAGAACAAACACCGGATGCAACAATTACTTCTACGGCAAAAGATCCAGCATGATCAAGATATGGATGCATGACAAGTTTAAGGATGCATCAAAGATAAACTAGTTGACATGGTAATCATATTTAAATGGGCCCATACGCAATTTGGATTGCATATGGAAAAGCCCATGAATTAATGTTGAATTAAATGATCTACAAATAACCATCATGTGAAAGTTGATTAGAATGATGCATGGATGATGAAAACAATAAGAAAACAACAATAGCTTCAGTTTGATATGTTGTTTACCAAGTTTGGAATTTTATTTATTAAGTTATGAACTTTGGCATTTTAAATGATTTAAACAAACATTTGTTGTTTTCACCAATTTTAAATATTCAAAACAGATAAAAAAAAATTATATTTGGAAAGAACACAAAATTTTAGATGGAATACATATTTCATTTGTGGAATTTGGATTTAAAATGAGCAAGTTATGAATTTGGCAATTTAAAAGGTGTATTTAAAGTATTGAATTATTGCACCAATTTTAATTAGGAAAAACGGTAGACAAATTGTATTGAAAAGGTTGAAAACATGTAGCAAATGTTTCACTGAACATTTTGAGCTATTAAACATAATTTTTTGGATCATTATTGAATTTATTATGCATTTTTCCATAAGCATTTTTATTCTGCCCCTTTTTGTAAACAGAAGGAAACATGTTCAAATTTAATTCAATTGTGACCAAATAAAATACCACTGTGTAGATTTTGTTAAGACAAAAATTTAGAGCCCAAGTTTGCTCAATTTGGATGAACAGAACTCAAGTTATGAATTCCCAAAGTTTCAAATTTTAATAGCCATTTCTGTATTTAATTATTTAGTGCAAAATTTATTACAGGAACATGTTGCAACTTTGTAAACTAATAGAAAGAGCACAAGATTCTGAATTCACAGAAACTTGAATCATTGAAATTGGAGCATTTTTCAATTTGTTATTGATTTTACAAATAAAGACTCAGTTCTGTTTTTCTGGATTTCGAGAAATAAAAAAAAATGGAGAAAAATTGGTGGCTTTGCCACGGGTGGGATTCGAACTCGGGGCTCTAGGGAGTGCGGATCGGTGCGCAGCCACTGGGCTGCTGCTGCGGTTTGTGAACACATACAGAACTGAAGAAAGTTAAAGGGTAACAGCGACGAAATCTGACGAAACTGAACACCAGATCTCTGTTCTGCACGGGACGGTGACAGACATAGGCGGACGGTGGCGACCTGCAGCGACACGGCGACCCACCGCTCGATGGCGGGCACCCAGAGCACGAGGGGAGGTAGGGGAGAGGTCCCAGAAGGTTTCCTCACCGTGGGGAAGGCTGGGGGCGGCCGGAGGCGCTGTAGATGAGGAAGACGACGACGACCGTGGCCATGACGTGCTTGTGGACGGAGGAGGAAGATGGCCATGGCGGGGCTGTTCGGAACGTCCTCGGGTGCCGATCTTCAGCGTGGAGGATGAGGACGGCAAGGCGATTCCATTCCCATCCTCGGACACCCTTGCCGGCGACCATGTCCTCGCCTCCTTGAGCTTCCAACTCCGGTCATGGAGGTGGGGTGGTGGGTGAAGAAAAGAGAAACAGAGAAGAGGAGGAAGGGGGCGGCGGCTGGAAGAAGGGAAGGAGAGGGAGAGGGAGGCTAGGGTTAGGGTTGTGGAGGAGGGGAGGGGTAGATAAGGAGGAGGGCAGGTGGAGCAGGTGGGTGCGATGGTCTGCTTTGGTGAAAACGACATGAGGGGATCACGTCCTCCTCGTGCCTGTACGGATGGAGGAAGGAGAAAGGCTGGGGTGGGCTGGTTTGGTGGGCCTGGTGGGCTGCTCTCTCTCTCTCTCACTCAAACATTTTTTTTTGTAAAAGAATAGGAAGAGAGAAATAGTAATTAGAGGGTTTTTTGGTGTCAGAAAATGCCAAAGTAAATTGCTGTGGTTTTGTAATTGCAAATGCACGAGTGCACCAAAGTTTGTTTTTCAAACTTTCAAAAGTTTTGTTGCACTTTGAAATTTGAAAGAGTTTGGGAGAAAAAAATCACATTAGTTGAATTAATTCAAATTTGAACAGGTGAAGGGTTTGAAACTTTTGAATTGGTTTGGGAAACAAGTGCAATGTCATGATGCAATGCAATGCAATGCCAAAAGAAAAAAAACAATCAACTTCTAATTGGGGGAAAAAAATCCCCCGGGTGTTACAGACGACACCACTAACAAGGGATTGCGCCCTCGCAATCCACCCACTAACCCGGGAGGGGAAAGAAGTTCGACTATCGATTCTTCATGCTTCCAGTTGATCTCCTCGACACCACTAACAAGGGCTTCTCGACACCACTAACAAGAGATTCTTGCTCGGAGTGATGACGATCTTCTCCCGCCAGGAATCTTCCGATGATCGAACCTATTAGGTTAAAAGGATAAGAGAACGTCCAACCCACGTAGGATCCTAAACTTTGAAAGATAGGTACGAGAGTAGACTCCAAAAAGAATGAGATAGAAGGAGAAATAGAACAGAGATAAGGAGAAAACAAGAATCCTATTGAGATGTTTCCAAAATAGATTAGCAGAAATAGTTTTTGACACTCTAGAAACAACGACCGTTAGCGAGGTTATCCTACAGGCTTTGCGGACCCGTTGCTTCGATAACCATTCGTATCGAAACAACATTGGGAATCGGAACCATGCTCTGATACCATTTGTGACGCCCCGAGATCAGGCACTATGCAGATTTCAGCATTTCCGCCAAAATCCACATAATAACCGATTTCAGGTTGCCACTTGTGATAACATTACAACAGTTCACGAATATTCCGCAACAACAACAGAAAAGATATATAAAAGACGACTCAAACGAGTCAAGGATACAACTGATACAATACAAAGATCCAAATGATAGCGGAAGAAACAACATAGTGTCCGACTACGGACAAGATACAAATTGGACTAAGAGTCCTGAAGATAACCGATGGCGTCCCAAATCCCTGCCCGGGCCAAGCCGGAGGGATTCCCAAGCTAACGTCGCCAGACTTCAAACCTGTTGACTGCAATGTGGAATATGCAGCCACGAAAAGGATTCGTGGGTCAGTACTGTTAAGTACTGGCAAGTGGATAAACCATACTCACAGGATACCAACGTAACCAATCATCACAAGATACAAATACTTTGGGTACAACGGAAGGAAGGGGTTATTGCAAAGAAGCGGTAGCGGGCAGCACTAACAAACTAAAGAGATGCGCTACAACTTCCGGCTATCAGAGAGGGATAAGAGAGCGCGACAAAACCAACTACAACTACTCACCAAACAATACCCATCCAATGTTACCCCCTACTAAGGAAGCAACCCAAGGAAACTCACACTGTTGAAAAATGAAGGTTCAGCTTATTGTGACAATATGCCTATTACTAGTCAAGTTATTAGCAATTAGATGTAAGTTGTCTGAGTACTTGTTAGCCAGCACTTTCACCAAGTCGTCACATAACCGCGGACAACACGGCTTCTCGAGAAAATTCATCCCTGCAGGGTGCGCTACAGTACCCGTACACACTCAAGCCACCAACTAAAACTCAGGTTGGCTCGACACGACCCAAACCGTCTCTACAACCCATCCTAGGAGCCACAGAGCTATAAGATCCCGACCAGTCCGACCTAACCTAAGCGCAAGGGTGAAAACCACACCCCCCGGCACCACAGGCCTCGCCCTATATGCATCATCATCATCATAACCATCATAATCATCATCAACCATGGGGGCGCCTCCCATTATGCATATGCGCAAATGGAAAGCCCGAACTAAGTGTGGCTCTTCGGACAAGCTGCAAATCAGGTCTAAGTCGAGGGGGGTCCCATACTACCTCCCGGATGCGGTTAGCGCGCTCATCATGGATCAGTGGACAAGACCCTTTTCCTAGTTTCGACACTAGCAGGCTCCATTGTAACATCCCAAGTATGAAAAATAGCCATTAGAATGTTTTGCTCTCTGTTATTTTATGTTTTGCATCATGGCATCATGTTGATTGCATTTGTTTTTCTTGTTTTCCATTTGTTTTCCTTTGTTTTCATTTGTTTTCCAATTTTTTTCCTTTGTTTTCCTTTGTTTTCTATTTGAATTTCAAACCAAATTTCAAACCTTTTGTTTCATACTTGTGCTGTTACAATTTTCCAACATGTTATTTCAAATAAAAACAACCAATTGTTTCCATTAATCTATAAGGTTCAAACCATTTAAATGTTGTTTTGAATAATTCACTCAATTCAAATGATACTTCAAATCCAATCAAATTTCAAACAGCAACCTTTTGGAATTATTGAAAATTACCAAAACAATTATAATCTTTTGCCTCCAATTAAAACTATATGATCACCACATGTAAATCTTGTTTTCAATAAACCACTTAAACTCAAATGCATTCAAATTTGAATCAAACCAATAACAGCAATTTAATTTTGGACTTTTGAAAAACAAAAACTTGCAATTTGTTGCTATTACTTAAATAAGCATTATAAAAATTTTGCCCTAAAATTTCTAACCCTAAACCCTCTCTTTTTCTTCCTTTCCCAATCAGCACAAAAAAAAAACAGAATCAAAGAATAAAAAGAGCAAAGGGAGAGAGAGAGCAGCCAGCAGGCCCACCCCAAACCAGACCACCTCTTCCCCTTGGCCCATACCCCTTCCCCCCTGTCGTCTTCCTCCCTTAACGATCTCCATCCAAGCTACCCATGTAGCAGAGCAGATACAGGCAACGGCCATCAGTCCTCCCCTCCTCCTATATCTAGCCCTAGGGCGCCCTAGACCCTACCCTAGCTCCCTCTCTTCCCTCTCCCCCGCCGTATTCCCTCTCCTTCTTCCACCTCCATCTCCCTTCTCTCTGAACCCCACACCATGGAACCAAAATTTCAGCCCTTTCCCCTCCGGTGATCGCCGCCGGGAGGCTTCCTCCGGCCAGGGCGAGGCCGGGAATGGAACCCCCCGGCCGCCCTCTCTCTCCTCGTCCCCTCGGCGGCCACGGGGACCAACCGGAGCGCCGCCGCCGTCCAAGGTTCGCCACCGTCGCCTCCCTGTCCGCCCCGACCTGCTCCGCCTCCCTTCCTTCGGGCTGAGCCCCTCGACCCCCCTCCTTCCTCTCGGTCACCACCCCACGCAGCACCGCACCCACAGCACGCCCCCCCCGGCCACCGCGAGTCCATGCAGCAGCAGCAACCGATCGCTGCCATCGCTGCCCTCTTCCCTGCTGCGTGCGCTCGTCAGTTCAGTTCAGAAAAACCGCACCTGCACCTTATCAACCCCCCCCCCCCCCGCTGCCTTTCTGTCAACAACACAACACACCACCGCAGTGGTAGCGAGCCAAACGCGCGCAGCGGGAGGTCCCGGGATCGAGTCCCAGCCCCCACCCTTTTTCTGCTCCTTTATTCGTTTTGATTCAGTTAAGCCCGCAGCCTGAACCATAACCCCCCGAGTCCCCCTTCTCTGTCACCAAACAAATCATCAGCCCACTGGTAGCAGCACCCTTTGCGCGCCCAGGAGGGCAGGGGTTCGAGTCCCCCTCCCACCAATAAACCAAACCTTTTTTATTTATTTGTTTGGTTACAGAAACTCCACAGTATTGCAACACAGTCCCTTTATATTATTTTCTAGCCCCTGTAAAATTATTTCCAAGTCCCTAGTTCATAAAAATGGCAGATTTGCACCCTATACTTCTAAAATGCATAACTAATTCATCTTAACTCCAATTTTAACTTTTAAAATATGATTTCTGTCCCAAATTAAATGTTGTTTCCAAATATAAAATTTGTTTACTGTTTTGAATATTTTAAATTGGTGCAATATTTGAATTCTTGTTTAATTCACTTAATTTTGCAAAAATCATAACTTCATAAAAATTCCAAATTCCACAAACTAAATATGTTTTCCAATCAACTTTTCATGTACTTTCCAAATATAAATTTTGTTTGCTGTTTTGAATAATTTAAATTGCTGAAAACAACTGTTTCTTAATTATTGCATTTAAAATTGCGAAAATAATAACTTGCTCATTTTAAATCCATTTTCAACAAATGAAATATGTTTTCCATGCAAAATTAAACCACCTTTCCAAATATAAACTATGTTTCATGTTTTGAATAATTAAAATTGGTTAAATAATTTAAATCTTGTTTAATTCATTTAATATTGCTAAATTCATAACTTGATCAAATTAATTTCTTTCGGGACATATAAAATATGTTTTCAAACCATAAAAGTATAACCTTTTCAAATATGAACTTCACTTAATGTTTTGCACAAATAAAAATTCAAATAAGTTCATGTTTGAATTAAATTCATTTAATTCTTGCTTAAACTTGTTTAATTCATAAGTAAATTATCTTAATTCCTTTTTCCATAAGTGAAACATGTATTCCAACTAAAATATTGTGTTCTTTTCAATTATGAACTTTGTTATCTGTTTTAAACAATTAAACTTGATGAAAAAAACAAATGCTTGTGTGACCCCTTTAAGTAACCAAAATTCCCAAACTTAATAAATGAATTTCTAAACTTGGTAAACCTTATTTCCATTTGGTTCTATTGTTGTTATTTTTCTGTTTTCCTCATCCATGCATCATGCTAATTCACCTACACATGATGATTAGTTGTAAAACAATTGTTTCAACCTTAATTCATGGGATTTCCATACGCAATCCAATTGCATGTGGGTCCATTTAATCATGTTGTTACCATGTCAACTAGTTTATTTTGATGCATCAATTAAATGGTCATGCATCATCCCATGATTGTGCATTATGCCATGTTATTGATTGTTTATCTCTCTGTGTTGTTTGTTTGCTTCTTCTCGGATAAACGACGACGTTGAGACCGACGATACTTACGACACCCCTTCTAAGGATTTAGCTCAGTACCAGGCTACTGGGTTTGCAGGCAAGTATTCACTCACATGAACCATCGTGTTCCTTTCAACATTGGTTACCGATACTTTCCGTTGTCTATTCTGCTAGCCCTATGAATAGTTGCTTCTGTTCGATCCTATCACATGATACCCTGAACCCTGATATTGCCTCACCTCCATACCTATAACCTTTTGCTTGTTGCCCGTGTCTTACTAGCATGCTTAGGGTTGTTTTTGCCTGAGTCTGTTACCCGTTACTTTCCGTTACTAGATTACTTTTACGTTCTGGGGGCTCGATGTTTAATTAATCAATCATGGTAATGTTATTGTTAAATAATAATTTGATGATAAGGCACCGGCAGGAGGCCCTGTGTGGTTTTGAGGCCTGCTAGTGTCGACCCTAATAGGAAAAGGGTCTTGTCTACTGATCCATGATGAGCGCACTAACCGCATGTGGGAAGCGAGTATGTGTCGCACCCTGGCTTCTAAGGGATACTCAACGTACGAACTGGATAGCAGGTGCTTGGATTATGGGGCATAACTGCTCCCACGTCCCAGCTCCCTGGTAGGCCTGCGCTTATGCGCGACAACACAAGCCCTGCTATTCCATCGTCGACGTAAACTATCCATTAGAAGTCATAGGCGCTACTGTCGACGTACTTCATATCAAGCACGCACTGTACGTCAACAGCTTTGAACAAAAGGAAATCACAGAAATGTCTCTAGGACACAAAAGAATGAAATAAGTTTGCAAATAGCCTTCGCTAAGGCAGAGATAGCAAAACACTCATCCAGAGGACACATGTCCCAACATATCATTCATTACATCAGCGGAAGAAATCAAAGGGGTCTGAGTACAGACAAATCCAAGGCTTAAGAAGCCGGAGAAAATAAAGAAAAACGAAGCCCATCCACGTAGGTCCTGGATCCAGCCCTGGTCCAGCTAACTACTCGTCTGCAGTGTCGTCAAACTCCACAAAGTAGCCATCCTGGTGATCATCGTAGCCGTAGTCGTACTCTGCGTAAACCACAGCCCCAACGGGGTCAGTACATCCAAGTACTGGCAAGCAAGACTCACATTTCATCAAGGAGTTACCCGTCAACACAAGCCGGGATGCTTGGGATCAACGGAAGAAGATGGGTATTATAAAAGCTGCAGCGGGCTGCTCTAACCAACTACAGAAGATACTAATAGTTCCGGCTAATAGAAAAGATAAGATCGAGGAATTGTAACCAACTGAAAGATAACTTCAAACAAACCCATCCTGGATCTCGCCCCTTATCCGAAGAAGCAATCCGAGGATAACTCACACCGTTGTAATCAGGTGAATCAAGTTATTGGGTGAATAACCTATTACTAGTCAAGTTATTATTCATTGGGTGAAACATGATTGTTATTATGTTGAAGTTGTCCTGAGTACTTGTTAGCCAGTACTTTCACCAAGTAATCCATAACCGCGGAAAACACGGCTTCTCGAGAAGATTTACCCTGCAGGGGTGCACCATAGTAACCGTACACGCATGAATAACCCGCCAGATGGAACGGCCGTTCCACCAAGCGGGGCACTCAACACAACCAACCCTTCTTCGTATCAAGCCCAAAGCACCGCGTGCTGTGCGTGCGCGGCTAATCCAGCCCCCCGAAGAAGTGGAGGACCTTCATAGCACTGGAAGACCACGCCTCCCTAAATGCCGACTACAAAAGTTCCACCCTGGCCTCGGGTTCGTACCTGCATATGATGCAGCAAATGGAAAGCCCAAACTAGTACGGCGATTTGGACGAGATGCGAATCGAGTCAGTTGAGGGGGGCGCCCATACTCGCTTCCCACATGCGGGTAGTGCGCTCATCATGGATCAGTAGACAAGACCCTTTTCCTAATTAGGGGGTCGACACTAGCAGGCCTCAAAACCTCAAAGGGCCTCCTGCCGGTGCCTTATCATCAAGTTATTATTATTATTACCATTAGCATTAACAGGATTGATTGATTAACATACGAGCCCCCGGTACAATAATAAGAGTAAAGAAGTAACCGACAACGAGCTCGAGCAAAAGCAACCCTAAGCATGCTAGATAAGAACAGTCACAAGCAATGGCTGTAGGTATGGAGGTGAGGCAATATCATTGGTTTAGGGAATCATGTGATGGGTTCGGAGAACAAGCAACGATACATAGGGCCAGCAGTAGTAGACAAAAGGATAGTATCAACAACAAGTGTGGAAAGGAACTCGATGATTCATGTGAGTGATAACTTGCCTGGAAGCTCAGCAGCCGGGTACTGGGCTAGGTCCTGGGTAGTGGTGTCGTAAGTCTCGTCGGTACCAACGTCGTCTAAGCGAGAAGAAGCAAAAACAACAACGAAGGAAGACGGGCAATCAATACATGGCATAGGTGCACAAACATTGGGATGATGCATGTCATGTTTAATAGATTGCATCAAAGTAAACTACTTGACATGATACACAAGTTTAAATGGATTCCATATGCAAAGAATTGCATATGGGAAACCCATGCCTTAGAGTTGAATTAATTGTTCTACCACTAAGCATTAGGTGTAGTTGATTTAGCATGATGCATGCATGGTGAGGAACAATAAGATAACAAATTAAATGCAATTGGAAAGATGGTTAACAATTTTAGAAAACATTTACCAAGTTTGGAAATTATTGTTACTTAATGGCATTAAACAAGTAGTTGTTGTTTTCATCAAGTTAAAGTGTGCAAAACAAATAACAAAGTTGGTATTTGGAAAGGTTATCAAATTTTAGTTGGATTACATGTTTCACATTTTGAAATTGGACTTAGGATTATTTAATTATGAATTAAACAATATTAAACATGTTTTAATTGAATTAAACAAGATTTAAATTGTTTAGGCAATTTAAATTATTCAAACCAGAAAAAAAAATTTATATTTGGAAAGTACATGAAAAGTTGATTGGAAAACATATTTAGTTTGTGGAATTTGGAATTTTTATGAACAAGTTATGAATTTTGCAAGTTTAAGTGAATTTGACAAGTTTTCAAATTTAGCACCAATTTAAAATATTCAAAACAGTAAACAATTTTTATATTTTTATAGATCATTTAATTTGGGACAGAAAACATATTTAAAAAGTTAATTTTGGAGTTAAAATGAATTTGTTATGCATTTTAGAAGTATAGGGTGCAATCTGCCATTTTAATGCATCTAGGGACTTAGGAATTTTTTTTCCAGCGGCTAGAAATAAGTGCCAGGGGCCTATGTGTGATTTGCTAAAAGTCCCAGTACCAAAACCTTGCAAAAATAAAAGTTTGTTTTATTTCGGAGAGGGGGGACTCGATCCCTCCACCTCCTGGTTGCAAGCAAAGGAACAGAACCAATAGGCTAGATGCGCTGTGTTGGTGGGAAGGCATCCCGGAGGGGGATAAACTGTTGGTGCGGCTGTACTGAATTAAAACGAGAAAAAGGTGCAGAAAAGAGTGGGGCTGGGGATCGAACTGGCGACCTGGGGCTTCGCTGCGCGCGCTCCAACCAGTGGGACTGCTGCGTTCGCTTGATGGTATAGGGTGCGGTTTGGTTTTGAGCCTTGCAAACACCTGCTAACTGAAACCTGCAGGCGCACGAACAGGAGCTCGTTACTGTCACGAAGAACAGCGCACGATGGCGATCTTGCGTGGAAGAAAACGGTGACCAAACATCAGGGAAAAGAGGGAGGAAGAGTGGGAATGGAGAGGTGGCCTCACCCTCGTCGCAGGGACGTGCTCGGCGCGGCCGGAGGGGGACGGATGCGGCGGCGCTGTGCTCCGGCGGACGGTGGCCGTGGCACCAGTACCAGAGGAGTTCTCCTCGATGGCGGCGGCGGAGGGAGACAGGAGGGAAGGAGACGCGCCTAGGGTTAGGGTTTGCCACGGGAGGGGAGAGGAGGATAAATAGGAGGGGGAAAATCCATCGAAGGGTTCAGAAGGGAGTGCCTGTCGCTGTCCGCCATGGATACGTCATCGTCTGTACAGAGGTAGGGGGAGACCGAGCGGGCTGCTCCTGGTGGGCTGGGCCTTCTCCCCCTCTGCTGAAACGTTTTTCTTTTTGTATTATTTCGTTTTGTGTTTTTTTTTGTAGCTTTAGCTTTTGGAATAAGAACATGGCTTTTTGTTTAGATAAAAATTTGGAAAAAAATTGGATAAGCTCCTTAGTTGAAAAGCAACCACTTGGTAGTTTTTGTTTTAAAAAACTTAGTTGTTTGCTTGCTGTTTAAAATTAAACCCAAATTAATTGAAATTTGCAATAATAATTAATATTAGAAAATAAAGCCATTTTCAATAGGGTTTCCCCTAGGGTTAGAAGTGATTTAAAGAATTCCAATTAGTGGTGAACTTTATGGATTCAAAAGTGTATTGATCTGAGAAATTGTTTGACTTTGGAAATGATTTGGAAATAATTGATTAATTTGGTTAATTGAATTGAGCAACAATTTAATAGTTGATTCAAAAAGAAATAATTGGAAGCAATTGATGTTTTTGATTTGCAAATCTTTATTTGAAAGAAAGGTAACAGACAAGTGTGAAAACAAAGGTTGATTAAGTTTGGCTTTTATTATGAAAACAATGCAAACAGAAATAAATATGGGGATGATGACATGATGCATTGCTTAAACTAAAACAAGAAGTAAAACAACTAGGGGTTTTCATACTTGGATGTTACAGTATGGGCGCCCCCCTCACTTTGATTCGATTCGCATCTCGTCCAAATCGCCTCATTTAGTTCGTGTTTTCCATTTGCCGCATGCATGTTTTTGCGAGCCCAGGCCAGGGTGGAACTTTTGTAGTCGTCATATAGGGGGACACATTCTTAGAGTGCTATGAGGGTCCCTTTTCTTCGGGGCTCGATTAGCCGTGCGCCCAAGGTGCTTTGGGCTTGATGCGAAGAAGAGTTGAGTTGTGTTGAGTACCTCGCTTGGTGGGTTTGATTCCCGTCTGGCGGGTTATTCTTACGTGTACGGCCAAATTGGTGCACCCCTGCAGGGATAAATCTTCTCGAGAAGCCGTGTTTTCCGCGGTTATGGACTACTTGGTGAAAGTACTGGCTAACAAGTACTCAGGACAACTTACACCTAATGATTAACAACCTTACACCCAACGATTAACAACTTGACTAGTAATAGGCTTATTGACACAACAATCTGAACCAACATTAATCCAACTGTGTGAGTTATCCTCGGATTGCTTCTTTGGATAAGGGGAGAGGTCCAGGATGGGTTTGTTTGGTGGTTAGTTGTAGTTGGTTACGATACGCGATCTTATCTCCTTTCTGTTAGCCGGAAGTGGTAGTAACTCTGTAGTTGGTTAGTGCAGCCAGTTGCAGCATCTTTTATATCCCTTTCCTTCCGTTGAACCCAAAGCATTTGTGCTTGGTGTTGACGGGCTACACTTTGGTGAACTGTGAGTCTTGCTTGCTAGTACGTTTATGTACTGACCCCTTTGGGGCTGTGGTTTCCGCAGACCTACGTTTCCGAGGATCCCCATGGTGGCTACTACGTGGAGTATGACGAGACTGCTGACGAGTAGATAGCGGACCCGGGCAGGATCCGAGACTTCGTGGATGGGCTCCGTCTGTTCGTTTCCGGCCTCTTAGGCCTATTTGGTTCTTGTCTGTACTCAGACATGTTGAATGCTTCCGCTGTGATGTAATGATGATATGTTGGGACATGTGTCCTCTGTATGATTGTATTTGCTATCTCTGCTCTAATGAGAGCTATTTGCAACTTATTTCAATCTTTTGTGTCGTAGAGATCTGTTGTGATATCACTTGTGCCAATGCCGTTGCCGTACCATGTGTGTATGTTTTGAAGTACGTCAACGGAAGTATCTAGATTTCTATGGGATGGTTTGCGCAGACGATGAATAGTAAGGTAATGGTTGTCACACGTTTACGTGTTGGCCTGCTCATATTGAGATGCGGGTGCCGGTATGCCCCGTAAGCCACTTATCTACTGTTTAACGGACTGTGAGTATCCCCTAGAAGTCCGGGTGCGACATCCATAACCACGCCGGGCCTCCTGCCGGTGCCTTATCATCAAATTATTATTACCCCAAACATTAACATGTTGTTGATTAAATTGAAACCCAACAATCAACTAAACAGGTGATATGAAAAAGGACAACAAGACTCGAGCGCAAACAACACTAAGCATGCAACTACGACACGAGGGCCAACAAGGTAAACAAGCAACAGTTGATAGGAAGGGGAAGGAAGGCTATATCATGGCTGCAAGGTAAACATGTGATAGGATCGAGACACAAGCATCGAAAATACTAGGCTAACATAAAGACAACGGAAAGAATCGGTAACAAGTGATGAAAGGTAGCCATAGGTAGCAAGTGAGTATACTTGCCTGGAATCCAGCAAGTAGAGGTACATCCGCAGAACTTGGCGATGCTCACATCATCTCAACGTCCTATCCGCGAAGAAGCAACGAACGAGAACAAACACCGGATGCAACAATTACTTCTACGGCAAAATATCCAGCATGATCAAGATATGGATGCATGACAAGTTTAAGGATGCATCAAAGATAAACTAGTTGACATGGTAAACATATTTAAATGGGCCCATACGCAATTTGGATTCCATATGGAAAGCCCATGAATTAATGTTGAATTAAATGATCTACAAATAACCATCATGTGAAAGTTGATTAGAATGATGCATGGATGATGGAAACAATAAGAAAACAACAATAGCTTCAGTTTGATATGTTGTTTACCAAGTTTGGAATTTTATTTATTAAGTTATGAACTTTGGCATTTTAAATGATTTAAACAAACATTTGTTGTTTTCACCAATTTTAAATGTTCAAAACAGATAACAAAATTTATATTTGGAAAGAACACAAAATTTTAGATGGAATACATATTTCATTTGTGGAATTTGGATTTAAAATGAGCAAGTTATGAATTTGGCAATTTAAAAGGTGTATTTAAAGTATTGAATTATTGCACCAATTTTAATTAGGAAAAACAGTAGACAAATTGTATTGAAAAGGTTGAAAACATGTAGCAAATGTTTCACTGAACATTTTGAGCTATTAAACATAATTTTTTGGATCATTATTGAATTTATTATGCATTTTTCCATAAGCATTTTTATTCTGCCCCTTTTTGTAAACAGAAGGAAACATGTTCAAAGTTAATTCAATTGTGACCAAATAAAATACCACTGTGTAGAGTTTGTTAAGACAAAATTTTAGAGCCCAAGTTTGCTCAATTTGGATGAACAGAACTCAAGTTATGAATTCCCAAAGTTTCAAATTTTAATAGCCATTTCTGTATTTAATTATTTAGTGCAAAATTTATTACAGGAACATGTTGCAACTTTGTGACTAATAGAAAGAGCACAAGATTCTGAATCCACAGAAACTTGAATCATTGAAATTGGAGCATTTTTCAATTTGTTATTGATTTTACAAATAAAGACTCAGTTCTGTTTTTCTGGATTTCGAGAAATAAAAGAAAATGGAGAAAAAAAGGGGTGGCTTTGCCACGGGTGGGTTTTGAACTCGGGGCTCCAGGGAGTGCGGATCGGTGCGCAGCCACTGGGCTGCTGCTGCGGTTTGTGAACACATACAGAACTGAAGAAAGTTAAAGGGTAACAGCGACGGAATCTGACGAAACTGAACACCAGATCTCTGTTCTGCAGGGACGGTGACAGACATAGGCGGACGGTGGCGACCTGCAGCGACACGGCGACCCACCGCTCGATGGCGGGCACCCAGAGCACGAGGGGAGGTAGGGGAGAGGTCCCAGAAGGTTTCCTCACCGTGGGGAAGGCTGGGGGCGGCCGGAGGCGCTGTAGATGAGGAAGACGACGGCGACCGTGGCCATGACGTGCTTGTGGACGGAGGAGGAAGATGGCCATGGCGGGGCTGTTCGGAACGTCCTCGGGTGCCGATCTTCAGCGTGGAGGATGAGGACGGCGAGGCGATTCCATTCCCATCCTCGGACGCCCTTGCCGGCGACCATGTCCTCGCCTCCTTGAGCTTCCAACTCCGGTCATGGAGGTGGGGTGGTGGGTGAAGAAAAGAGAAACAGAGAAGAGGAGGAAGGGGGCGGCGGCTGGAAGAAGGGAAGGAGAGGGAGAGGGAGGCTAGGGTTAGGGTTGTGGAGGAGGGGAGGGGTAGATAAGGAGGAGGGCAGGTGGAGCAGGTGGGTGCGATGGTCTGCTTTTGTGAAAACGACAGGAGGGGATCACGTCCTCCTCGTGCCTGTACGGATGGAGGAAGGAGAAAGGCTGGGGTGGGCTGGTTTGGTGGGCCTGGTGGGCTGCTCTCTCTCTCTCTCTCTCTCTCACTCAAACATTTTTTTTTGTAAAAGAATAGGAAGAGAGAAATAGTAATTAGAGGGGTTTTTGGTGTCAGAAAATGCCAAAGTAAATTGCTGTGGTTTTGTAATTGCAAATGCACGAGTGCACCAAAGTTTGTTTTTCAAACTTTAAAAAGTTTTGTTGCACTTTGAAATTTGAAAGAGTTTGGGAGAAAAAAAATCACATTAGTTGAATTAATTCAAATTTGAACAAGTGAAGGGTTTGAAACTTTTGAATTGGTTTGGGAAACAAGTGCAATGTCATGATGCAATGCAATGCAATGCCAAAAGAAAAAAAACAATCAACTTCTAATTGGGGGAAAAAAAATCCCCCGGGTGTTACAGTCTCCAACGTATCTATAATTTCTGATGCTCCATGATGATATTATGCCAATTGCTACATGTTTTCTCCCTTCTTTATAGCATTTTTACACGTTTTATGGGACTAACCTATTAACAAGATGCCACAGAGCCAGTTCCCTGTTTTCTGCTGTTTTTAGTTTCAGAAAAGTTGTTCTGGAAATGTTCTCGGAATTGGAAAATTCGAAAGCCAGAAGTCTTAGAAGTTCCGGAAGCTTCCAGAAGTACCGAAGAGCTCCGGAGGGGGCCACAGGGTGGCCACACCATGGGGTGGCGCGGGTCCCCTTGGCCGCGCCACCTTGTGGTGTGGGGCCCCTTGGGATCCACCGCCTTTGCCCTTTCGCCTATTTATACTCCCCCGAGGGAAAACCCTAAAAGATCGACCTTTTCCACAAAATACATCCGTAGCTCCGCCGCCGCCGACAAGTTTTGGGGGACAAATCTCTGTTCCGGCACCCTGCCGGGACGGGGAAGTGCCCCTGGAAGCCATCTCCATCGAATCCACCGCCATCTCCATCGCCGTTGCTGTCTGCTATGATGAGGAGGGAGTAGTTCTCCCTCGGGGCTGAGGGCTCTACCGGTAGCTATGTGGTTCATCTCTCTTTCCCATGGTGTGATCTATATGTGATCGTGAGCTTTGTAATCTAGTTAAATAATTATATGTTACTCTTCATATTGTGTTATTCAAGTGTTTTATTAATATAAACTTTGGAGTCACCTTGTCCCGCAGTGTGCACATTGTGTGTGTCTCCTCTATGAATTGTGGTGTTTGTCTAGTACCTTCTAGGGCAATAATAGTGACAGCGTGGGGTTAACTAGACATGAGAATGCTTACTTTAAGGAATGCTTTTTGCAGCCCTACGCAAAGATTAGTGTTTTATTCAACCGGAGAGGGTTAAGAGTAGCATAGTGAAGAGAAGATATCTAGTTATTCAATTATATGATCATTGTTGAGAGTGTCCACTAGTGAAAGTAGGATCCCTAGGCCTTATTTACGAGCATTGAAACACCGTTTTCCGCCTGTTCTGCTACATGTTTGCTTGCTGCCATTTTTATTTCAGATTGCTATTATCACTTATTATCATCCATATTACTTGCGTTTTACTCTCTCTTCGCCGAACTAGTGCACCTATACAACTAAAAATTATATTAGGTGTGTTGGGGACACAAGAGACTTCTTGTATCTTGATTGCAGGGTTGCTTGAGAGGGATATCTTTGACCTCTATCTCCCCGAGTTCGATAAACCTTGGGTGATCCACTTAAGGGAAACTTGATGCTGTTCTAGAAACCTCTGCACTTGGAGGACCAACACTGTCTACAAGAATAGAAGCGTGCGTAGACATCAAGCTCTTTTCTGGCGCCATTGCCGGGGAGGTAAGGTAAAAGGTACTCACATCCTCGGGTGTGAGTAATCAAATTTATTTCTTTTAGATTCTGAAATTATATCTTTTTGTTTCTTGTTTTCACTTGTTAGGCTTATTTTTACTTGTTGCTTGTTTTTATTTTTACTAGTTAGTCTTAATGGAAAACAACAAAAATATGAGAGAACTTTATTTGCATTCTAGTAGAAATGTTATTAGCATTAATTATTTGGATACCATTATTTCTAGTACTATGGAAAATTCTATAGCTTGGGGAATCTAGTTTTTATAAACTTTTTAGTTTTCCAGGTTTAGAGGAGAAAATTTGCTCTAATGATACTTTATCTCCCATATGTGATAAACCTAATGATGCTTGTGATATTTTAAATCCTCCTACTAAAAGCATTCCTTTTAAAATACCCAAGAAAATTGTTCGACTTGTCATGGATAACCGCTATTTTGGAGATGGAACTGTCCATCCTAGTAATCGTTTACACTTTATGCATGAATTATGCGAGTTATTCAAGTGTGCAGGTATCTCAACGGACCAAGTTAAGAGGAGGCTATTCCCTTTGTCACTTGAGGACAAAGAAAGGGAGTGGTATAAACTACTAGATGATCCTCATCATTTGGAGTGGAAGGAACTGGAATCTCTCTTTTACTCTAAATTTATCCTTCTCATGAACTATATTTAGATAGCAATTACATTTATAATTTTTGGCCTCATGATGGAGAAAGCATTTCCCAAGCTTGGGGAAGACTGAAAATATTAATACTGAAATGTCCTAACCATGAGCTTCCTAAGGAAATAATTGTTACTAATTTTTATGCAAGGCCTTCAGGACATTGGAAGGATTATCTAGATGCCTGTTCAGAGGGTTCTTTTTGTAGTAAGAAGGTTGAAGATAAGTGGGATCTTCTTGAGATGATTCAAATCAATAGTGAAGATTGGAATAAGAACAAAGGTAAAAGAGTCAGGTATAAACTATGAGTATGATTGCATTAAGACTTTTGCTGAAACTGCTGATTTTCATGAGCTTAATGCTAAATATGGTCTTGATCCTCAAATAGTTGTCGGTTGGTATAGATCCTTTGCTTCTTATATTAATCTTCCTAAAAATGGGGACATATATCATGAACCTTTTAAAGACACTTGCATGAAAAATGAAATTGTTATTGATGAGTGCAATAAACATGCTCAAACTTCTGAAAGTACTATTTCTTATAAGAATGTTAATTTCTATGTAGCACTTAGAACTTGTGAAAAGAATCAAATCAAAGAAGAATATTGTATCCATCATAGGAATGAAAAAACTAGAATGTGGAATAGGGCTAAATGATCTTGGTGAAAAAATTTGTGCCCTCTATCCATTTATTTGTGAACTTTGATGTAAAGTGGGTCATTTTAATTTTCAATGCTCAAGCCATGATAGTATCCTTTCAAATCCTATGAGTACTGCAAATTTGTATTGTGATGACATGATCACCCCTAATGAGCATGATGAACTTACATTATTTTTGGGGTGTGAAGAGTTATTAAGAAAAACTTCTTTGGTAGATATGAGTGCTCTTGATATGAATAGTGTCCTACATGGTTGTCATCTTTATTGTGTTAATAATTGCCACACAAATACTTACACACAAAATATTATAAAAGAGGATAATTTACCAAAATATGACAGGGATAATATTTGTTTTCATCTTATTAATGAAGAGGAGGAATCCTCCAAAGTTCTTTCTATTGTTTCTGACAATAAACAAGGGTATGTGGAGAAGCTTCCTTTCAAGCCTCTCCCTCCAATAGAGAGTAAGAAGAAGAAGAACAGAAGTAAAAGTATAGAGGTAACGGTATCTCCCCCTAAGCATGTTGCTCCCATTATAGTTTTTGATGATTCTGAACTCGATGATCTTCCTATGCGTGTTATTTATGAAAGTGATCATGATTGGGAGAAACACACTGCTTTTGACATTGAAAATCTCTTTGGTACCATTTCTGAAAATGTGGATAATTGCTGTGCTATTAGTACCATCCATGTTCCTTCCAATGATGATAAAGAAAGCTTTGAGCTTGTGGATGATGTGTTTGAAAATTCTTTTGCTACTGATGATTGTATGCTTGATACATCTCTTTCTAGTAAAAATGATGATATTGATTATGATGATACTATGCCTCCAGTCTTTGATAACTATTATAAAAGATGTTATAACATAGGCTATGATTACAATTATCCTTATGAAACTTGTCATAATTATGTAGGGATTACCCAAAACCATTTCCCTAATATACAACTTGTCTATCATGTTGGAGTTCTTTATAATGATTGCGTTCATAAATATGATAATTTTAGTCCACCTACTATTAAGGAGAAAATTAATACTTATTACAATAAGCCTCCTGTGTTTGATGATTATGGTGATGAGGATGATAATGATAGCTATTTTGTTGAATTTGCTCCCACTACTATTAATAAGAATGACTATGCTTATGTGGAGAGTATTAATTCTTTTATGCATGTGGTCGTGATAAGAATGTTTTATGTGATAGCTATATTGTTAATTTTATTCATGATGCTACTGAAAATTATTATGAGAGAGGGAAAAATGGTTTTATGCATCGCAATAATATTAAGTTTCCCCTCTTTATGTTGAAAATTTTGAAGCTGCACTTGTTTTGCTTTCATATGCTTGTTGCTTTGTGTTTTCATGACTTGTTTTTCTAAAAGATTATTTTTCATAGGAAGTGGGTTAGACTTAAATTTGTTTTATATTTGCTTCTTTATGCTCTATTATTGTGCTTCAACTCTTATTCTTATGTGAGCATCTTCTCAAATTATCATGCCTAGCTAAAAGGCTTTAAAGAAAAGCACTTCTTGGGAGATAACCCATGGTTTTATTTTTTGCTTTGTTTTCCTCTGTTTTCTTTGAATCAAGGGGTTGTATACTTCTGTAGAAACTCCTTTGTATCTTTCTTTTTATGTTTTAGTAGTGCCAAGTAAAGTTTTTGATGAAAGTTCGAGTTGGTTTTCGGATTTCTGCGCAGAAAACAGATTTCTGCTGTCCACCGTAAAACATTGTATAAAATCCTGGAAGATCAGAATGATCTGAACATTTTTGTTCCTATTACTCAGCTAATTCCGCAACTTTTATTAGTTGGCCACTTTTTGATTTGAGAAACAGAAGATTTTCGAAAAAAATCATCTTTACCTGCTGTTTTGTTATGATAGATTTCTGCCAATAATTGCATTTGCATCTTAATCTCTTTCTTTTGGTGTTCTTTTGAGAAAAAGAGTTTCAAAAGAAGTTGTGACAGTAGCTAATGTGTTTATGAGTGTTAGGCTTTAGTTTAAACTGAACCATGTGAATTTATTATTTCGATTGCAGTAATATTGCTAATGAAGATTGTGAGAAGTTTGGTGTGAAGGAAGTTTTCAAGGGTCAACAGAAGAGGATGATATGATGTGATCAAGAAGAGTGAAAAGCCTAAGCTTGGGGATCCCCCGTAGGTGCATCCGAGAAAATTCCAAGAATACTCAAGCGTCTAAGGTTGGGGATGCCCAAGGCATCCCTTTCTTCATCGACAAATTATCATGTCATTTCTAGTGAAACTATATTTTTATTCTGTCACATCTTATGTGCTTTACAGGGGGCGTCTTTTTTTTGTTTTCAGTTTGTTTAGTTTTCTTTTCTGTAGTTTATGGTTGAATTCTATCATACTTTTGTGGGAGACAGACACGCTCCGTTTTCATTGCTTAGAACACTCTAATTTTATTCTTATTGTTTTCTGAGTGTTCACTTTTTTCTAGTACTGCGTTTAGCCTTTGTTTTCGTGCATCTCTTATTTAGAGCTGTTAGTTTTAGTAGTGCTATGTGAGTACTCTCATGTTTGCTTGCTATAGCATGTAGACCATTTTTGTTAAAACATGTTTAGTATGGTGTTTGTTGGGAAAAGAAACTGCTGCTTGAAGTAGAACTTATAACGGTTCAAGTAGAAGCTTGTATAGAATGTGGCTAGAACTTTTTCATGCCATGCTAAATGTTATTTTAGTTTTAAATCCTTGTGGTTATTGAGTATCATGAATAGCCTCAAATAGCTGAGAGTGTTTAATATGCCTTGAAATATTCATGAGTTGTTCTTGTCATAGTAAAGCATGAATTTATGGTGTTCTCTTTCGAATATTGGTTGACTTGGCGCATGCTCACACCATGTTTATGACTACGAAACAGTCACGAATAGCCTCCATGACCACTTAGTTTTTTAACTTGTGATACCACTTATGCTTTAATTAGTGATGTTTATGTCGCTATGCATGATTATGACTCTTATGCTCTCTTGATTTGTCGCTCCCAGTCTTTTGCTAGCCTCCACCTGTACTGAGTATGAGCTCTACTCGTGCATCCAACTCTCTAAAACCAAAGTTTTCCCATTGTGTCCATCATACCTACCTACATGTGGTATTTCATTGCCACTCCAAGTAGATTGCTCATGTGCTACCTTTAAAACTTTCAAAATTACTCATGTTTTGTGTTCCCGTTTTTGCTCATGAGGACGTAAATGGAGAATCTTTATCTCACTTTTTGATTGGATTTCACACCCTGGACTAGTGGCTTCATCCGCTTATCCAATTGATAGAAGACCTGGCAGCGGGATGCCCAACCCCAAATTAATACAAACAAATTCTCTTCACTATTTTTGCCCCTGGTTTATCAGTCAAAGTATAATTGTGTAAACAAAAGAGAAAGGGGGATGACCTTCAACCCAGATGCGTCCTTCATATGGGAGCCGCTTGTCGAGACATCGTAGTAGAGTTCATAGACGGGGGTGCCATGAGACTACTGGTAGAGACGTGGGGGGACGTGGTAGTACGACAACCAGGAACACCAAATTTACCCAGGTTCAGTATGCCGCAACTAGGCGGCGTTCTTACTCCTGCAATCTCACTAAATTAGTGCTGAAGCCTGAAGTATACAAAGTACAATGTGAGTATGGTTTCGCTAGCTTGACGAGGATGAACTTCTCGGCAAGTTGGCTTCTAGCTAATTGTCCGTATCTTTCTTCTCCCCCGTCCGGCTTTATATAGATAGCCAGGTTAGGGCTTACAGAAAGGAAAACTAGAAGACTACAGTAAGTATCTAACTTGGAAAGCATGAATCCACCTTCTACTCCAAGCGGCACCACTTGGGCCGTGGTCCAGGTTCTTCTAGAATCCGCCTTCTGCGCGTCATCTTACTGGGCTGCCTAATGGACTGTGATCCATTACCAATCAGGCCACCCTGGTAATCAGGATATTTAGGACAATGCCGGATATACCCCTAATCGGTATATATCCAACAGTAGCCCCCAAGAAGGATTGAGACTACATTGTGCCACCTTTCGCCAATTTGCATTCTTTTCCGAGAATTTTTGGCGCTTCGTCTCGATTCTTCTTTTTCCCAAAACATGCTTAACGCGAAACTTGGATTTTGTCAAAATACGGCTTTTTTCTTCCACGAGCTTTCGTGGAGAAGGAACCTCATGACGTCAGCGATGAAATCGTGCTGAAATCACGGACGTTTGGGTTCAGTGTGAAACCCTGAAACATATCTCTGACAGATTCTCGCGGGAAACGAGGAGATAGCAATTATCACCCCGTCCCCTCATTTGTCAGATTTTCCGGGCGTGACACGCGTCAAAGATCTAACGGTCAAAATAGCCGTTGTGGCGTATCTCAACGCACTTCCGGCTATAAATAGCCGCCTCGTGCTCTCCGGTTTGCCCTTCTGATCTCTCTTCCTCTTCCAGCCCCCAAGCCCCATTGCCTCTAAGCTCGAGCTTGCAAGAGTGAGCAGTGTTCGTGCGACTGCACCTTCCCCGAAAAAACGTCAACGAAGGATCTGGATCGTCGTCGCGCGGTCTAAACATGGCCACCGGAGATTCACCCCGCGCCACGGAGGAGAGCTCCGTCGCCCTCGACATCGATAGCATCATTAACGACATCGATCCACAAATGGATCCTCCCGCGGCCGAGAGCGCACCGTCGTCATCTGCCGCGCCATCTCCGCCTCTCACCACCGAGCCAGCGGAAGAAAAACTCACTCGCGGTGATGAGGAGCTCGCCACCGCGGGCGCCGCCGGAGCGGAAGAAGACACGGAGGAAATCTCCGAGAACTGGATCCATTATAATGTGGTTGAAGGGAATATGCCCAAGAGGCAATAATAAAAAGGTTATTATCTTATTCCTTGTTTATGATGAATGATTATTTCTCATGCTAGAATTGTATTAACCGGAAACGTTGATACATGTGTGCTTAATAAACAAACAATGGTTCCTAGTAAAGCCTCTCTTTTAACTAGCTCGTTGATTAATAGATGATCAAGGTTTCCTGATCATGAACATTGGATGTTGTTAATAACGGGGTCATGTCATTAGAAGAATGATGTGATGAACATATACCCAAAGTGAATATAGCAATGCGATCAAGTCATTAAGTTTACATTGTTATATCAAACATACGAAGTAACTTATTCCTTATACCATGAGATCATGTCAATCCCTGATACCGGAAGGGTGCTTTGATGTCATCAAACGTCACACCGTAACAGGGTGACTATAAAGGTCTCGCTAAGTATTCGGAAAGTATTAGTTGAGGATCATGGATCAAGAGTAGGATTTGTCCATTCAAATGACGGAGAGATATACTCTGGGCCCTCTCGGTGATATCAGATCGCAAACCCGCTTGCATAGCACGTGATATGATCACAAAGGATGTTATATCATGGGAAACGAGAAATGAGTACTTTGTCGGTAACGAGATGGAACAAGGTATGGTTGATACCAATGATCGAATCTCGGACAAGTAATATATCGCGAGATACAAAGGGAAGAGTTAGTCACGACGTTGATGAGGTTCACAGTCTACGATCACGTGAGTCATCGTTGAATATATAGAGTCATCAACGGATCTCCAGATCCCGCTGTAGATTATTGATTGGAGAGGAGTCTCGATCATGTCTATCTTATTCTTGAACCGCAGGGTGACACACTTAAGGTTCGATGACGCGTTTGAGAGGATACGGAATATCGAAGAATATTTTGGGCAACACCGAAATTGTTTCGGGGAAAATTGAAATAGTTCAAGGGGTTTTTCGTCGAATGGTTGTTAATAGAATTAACAAATGATTTGAGGTGCTATATGCAAATGTTTGTTAATAGAATTAACAAACGCTGAAATAAAGAAATAAAAATGTATATTTATTTATTAAAGAAAAACTCTTGGATTTTCTAAGTGGCGTTTTAAGGGAAAATGAGTGGGTGTGAGTGGAGTGTCCACTCACATCATGAGGGAAGAGGTGGGGGCACACCCATGGGCTGGCCGCACCCCCTTAGGCTGCCTCCCCCTCTCCTATAAAAGGAGGGTGAGATCTCTCCCTCCTCTACACACTTGCCCACTTGATTTTTCCTCCACCCGCTGCTCTATTCCGTGGTCTCCAGCTTGGCGAAGCCTTGACCGTGGGATTCTTCTTCACCACCACGCCATCGTTCTGCTGGAGTTCTGAGGGATCCTCTACTTCCGCCTTCCCGCTGGATCGAGGGAGCGGAGGTCGTCATTAACCGTACGTGTGACCGATCACGGAGGCACCGCCGAATTGCGGTGCACATCTTCTCGCTATTGGGATCGGTGCGAGTACGACTACGCCAACAACGAGATTTGATCTCGTAACGCTTTGTGTCTTAGAGGGTATGTGTTCTCCTTTACCCTCTCTTTGCCCGTTGCACTTCGTCTCCTAGATTAGATCTTGGCCTTTCGGGTGTCTCTCGCGTAGGAATTTTTTTTTCTATGCAACGACCCCTTCAGTGGTTCCATCCCTTCTTCCGTCAATGGAGAAGGAAGGGTATGTTCTCAGGGAGAAATGGCGGTACGAGGAGGACGACTCCGAGCCACTACCGAAAGCCGGAGAAAGGGTTCTCCTTGCCTCTCACATAAATAGAGGTATGGGTTTCCCACCTTCTGCCTTTTTCCTCCAAGTCCTTGACCATTACAACATCCAACCACATAACCTTCCACCAAAATCTATTCTCTGCTTTGCTGGGTTTCAAGCCCTTTTCGAAGGATACTTAGGAATCGAACCTAGGTTAGACTTTTGGCAATACTGTTTCGGGGTTAAGCGAAACCCTTCTGAAGGCGCTCTCCCCACTTGTGGGACCATTTCCTTCACCCTTCGTAGGTTTAGGGAGGACTGGTTCCCCAAGATAAAAACCTCGGGATCCGTCAAATTTTGGACGGGTTCTTTCTTCTATCATGAAGATGTCCCGTTTCCTAGAAAGGAGACGGGAATTCCACCTTTCGATAATTCCGCTGCTACCCCCCAAGATAATTGGGCTATAGAAGCGGTCCAGACTCTGCCAGCAGATCTGATGAGGATCAAGCACTGCATAGCCAAGCTTGTATCCGCCACTCCTCCTCTCACTGGCACAGACACAGTTTTGTGCTGGCTTGGAAGGCGTATTCAGCCATTAGCCTATCACGGAACACGGTAATGTGCGAATACTCTCGCCTGGAGGACAAGATGAGGACAACGGACAAAGGTTTTCTGAAGAAGCACTTCAAGAAACGGCTGAATCAATTGATCTCTACTCGATATCAGTATGACGAAAGCCGAGAAATGTATCACGCTGGGAATCCAGCTCCAAAGGTAAACTTTTCCCCCTTTAGGCAGATTTCTTGCTTTTCTCGGATGTTTTTGTCTTACCCGGACCTTTGTCCTTTTTGACAGATTACAACTCTTCCTGATTCAGATCTTGCCTCAGACGCTGAGTTGGACGCTCTACGTGCCAACTTTGCTGGTGGGCGGAAGCGTAAGAAGCCTTCCACCACTCAGGAGGTCATCAACCTTGACGGTGTTCCCGTCGCAACATCCAGGTAAGAATTTCCCTGGTTTTCTCTTATGCTTTTTATTGCATGTATTTTTATTTCTTTCTCGGATTCTTATTTCTCGGAATTTCTTTCCTTTCCCTTGTTTTCCAGCCTTGATCCTACCACTCTAAAGCCAAAAGCCCGGAAGAAGCATAAGGCAGTTGTTAGTAGAGGGGTGCAGCCATCTCCTGCTGCAGCCCCCGACGTCCAAGTTGCTACAGGAGGAGAGAACCTGGATGCAAGGGAGGAAGAATAACCTTTGCAATCCAGCCAGCCCATTGCGTCCGAGTCGGACGCGAGGGAAAGGGCGGTGCCGGAAATGGGTGGTCCTTCTCGTGCTTCAGAGGAGGAACCTATCCCAACATTCGACAAAGAGTTCAAGGTAAAAAAGGAGCCGTTTAACAAACACGGGTATATGCATCCGTGGGCGACAAAGAACTTCACTACAGCTCCCTTAATTCGTCCTTGGCCGCAAGACGGGCTTATTGTTAGGAATAACTTCGCATTTTCACCTCGGCAGGTCATCCAGGACGGCCTTTGCAACGTCAGGATTCTTTTTGCACACTATGCAAAAGAGTTCAACGAAAATCTAGCAAACTTGACAAAATGAGCCAGGTAATATCTCTAGCCCCCAAGCAATATGCCAAATGTATACTTTTGACTTAATGCTTTTATTATGACTTTGCTTGTTTTTAACTTAAGCGTTTTGTCTCTTTTTCGTGTTTCGGAAAACTGCTGAAAAACATTAACATGGAAGTTTTCAGTAAGCTTACAATCAAGAATAAGGAGGTGAAAACCCTTCTTAATATTCTTGAGGATAAGGACGCGGAGCTAGAATCCGTTTGGCAAAAGCTCACTGAATCAGCAGGTAATTTTTTTTCACTGCTTTCGTTCAGAAATTTTTCTAAGTAATTTTCCAAGTTTTAACTCTTCCTTTTACTTGCTTTTCAGCTTCTTTGGCGAAAGACAGACAAATTGCTGAAGATGCCGACAATGCCGAGAACCTTTGCAGGGAAAACCTAGAACTTCACAAGCTGACTATGAAGCTCCAGAAAGACCTGGAGGCCAGCCAACTAGCTGTTGGCATTGCCGAGTCTAAGGCCTCCAACCTGGCCGAGAAGGACAAAGCCACCATCAGGGACCTGGAGAATGCCTTGAACCAGCGCCTGGAGGAAGGCACGGAGATGGATCGTATTCTTGTAAGTTTTTTAACTTTTACCGGATTTTTCCTTTTCCCTTCTTCTGTTTTCCCTAACATTGTTTTGTTGATTGAAACAGAAGGTAGTTTCCAACTTACCCGGATCGAAAGAATCCGGGCTTTCGAAAAGATCTTCACCGCCCTTAAAGCTGCGGGGATGTTACTTATTAATAAGTACATCCCCAACAAAGCAGAAGAGTTCTTGGAAGTCAGTAAACTTCCGGAAGCGATCGTGGAGGTGGCGAACCGCAAGGAATCGTGGTTCCGCTCCCCGGCTCGCGGTGGTGCATGCATGGCCCCTGGGCTCATGCGTATGCATTATACGACCGCCAAGTCTCGGCGCGTAGCGTCCGGTATCCCTCAAGGATACACTGAAGCTCAACGGGCCAGCATCTTTGATGCTATCATAGGCCACGCCACCAAGATTGCCAATATGGTGAAAATTCCACCTTCTACCCCGAGGAGGAAATTCCGACAACTCCAGAGGATTCCAGAAGCGAGGATGATGACTCGGATCCCGAAGAAGCTGCTTGAGTCCTGGGTAGAAGATAGGAAAATAGAAGCCTTACTATTCTTACCATGTAATACTCACTGTAATGCTATCTATTCTTTTGTATAAACAAGTACTCCGCTTGTGCAGTTTTAATTTATAAGTCTTTACAAGTATTTCCGGGTTTAAATTCCTTTATCTTCTAAGTTCTCTGGTTTATATGTCGTAACTGTCCTTAGTGTTTGAAATGGCTCGATAGTACATAATATTCACGCCAAGTGACTGGGTATAACCGATCAGTCGAAACTCGGAAACACGGATTGTACTAAAGGCATTTTACTTACTAATTTCAGTGGCCCAACATAAAAACAATCAGATAATACTTAGAGAAAAACTAAGGAATTTTGAAATTTGTATGAAACTCAGGCACACAGGCACAATCTAGGTTTCCTTAAGCCTCCTTAGTTCAAAAATCATTCAGTTTTTTAACTCCGAGCACGCAGGCACAATTCGGGTTAACATTGAGTATTTTGAAAGATCATTGGGAAATAGATAAGGCGAATTTATGCTTTGCACTATAATAAACATGTAAAAACATAAATGTATGAATTCTGAGAACTTTATTTCATGATCTCAAATATGTTTACATAGAAATTGAACTAAGTGTAGAAGGGACGTAACTGCTGGATGCTCCAGGGTCTTTTGGTCCCAGTTCGACATCTATCTTTCTCTTTCTTTTGCGATTCGGTCTTTTGGGATTATCCTCCGTATCCCGAATATCTATAATATAGTACGATATATTTTTCATAGCTTTGCTAATGACAAATGGTCCCTCCCAAACTGGGGCTAACTTGTGCTTCCTTTCTTGCATCAATCTTAGCACTAAGTCACCTTCTTTGAAAGAACGATGTGTGATTTTCCGACTATGGTAGCGTCGTAATCCTTGCTGATAAATGGCGGATCTTTGAAGAACAAGGTCTCGTTCTTCTTCTAAAAGATTGACGGCATCCTGTCGTGCACTTTTGGCATCCGAGTCATCGTAAGCCTGCATTCTTGGGCTATCATGAAGCATGTCCATTGGAAGCACTGCTTCTGCGCCATAGACCAGGAAAAACGGTGTTTGCCTTGTTGATCTATTTGGCGTCATTCGAATACTCCAAAGGACGGAAGGTAATTCCTCTACCCATGCTCCAGCTGCTCTATGAAGAGGAGATTCGAGTCTTGGGCGTATTCCCTGCAGGATTGAGCTTTTCATTCTTTCAACCTGCCCATTAGATTGTGGGTGTGCCATAGATGCAAGATCTAGGTGTATTCCCGTTTGTCGGCAATATTTTGCCAACTCTCCACTTGAGAAATTTGTCCCGTTGTAAGTAATTATGCTGTGTGGAACGCCGTATCTCATGACTACGTCAATGATGAAATTTCTGGCAGTCACAACGTCAAGTTTTTTTATGAGTTTCGCCTCCACCCACTTGGTATACTTATCTACCGCAACGAGTAGATGTGAGTCCACCTCTTGCAGTTTTGAATGGTCACATCATATCTAGCCCCAGACCGCAAATGGCCATGTAATAGGGATAGTCTTGAGTGCTTGCGCTGGCATATTCGTCTGTTTGGCGTAATACTGACATCCGGCACATGTATTTACTATGTGTTCGGCGTCTGTCTTGGCTGTTAGCCAGAAAAACCCTGGACGGAACGCTTTTGTAACTATGATTTTTGATTGAGCATGATGTCTGCAATCTCCTGCATGGATTTCTTGTAGTATTTCTTGGCCTTCTTCTGGCGAAATACATCGCTGAAAAATTCCGACAGTGCTGCGTTTATACAGGCAACCATTAATTATTGTGTATCCTTTGCATCGACGTTGTACCTGTCTTTGCAATACCTCGTCTGCTCCATCAGGGGACATTTGGTCAACTAAAAAGTTTAAATATGGAATTATCCAATCCGGGTTAACGAGCAGGACTTTGATTGACTCGGAAACGAGAGGATAATCAACGTCTCCACCTTTGATCGATGGTTCATGAAAATGTTGGACAAACACACCTGTTGGTAGGATTTTCACTCTTTCCGAGCCCATGCGGGGTAATGCATCCACGTTCCAATTTTCTTCCCTTTTGATATGAAGTACTTCAAATCGCAGGAAGCAAATGGCAAAATCATCCACCGTTCTCCGATATTCGGCCATGATGGGGTTTTTGGCGTCCCATGTTTGGTTTAGCTGATGTTGTACCAAATCCGAGTCACCATAGCATAGCATACGTTTGACACATATTTCTTTTGCAATGTGCAAGCCATGAAGCAAAGCTTCGTATTGTGCCACGTTATTACTGGCGTTGAAGTGTATTTGTAATACATATTCCATAGTATATCCTTTTGGGTATTTTAGCACTACACCATCTCCAGCGCCTTCCTTCATCTTGGATCCGTCAAAGTGCATGACCCAGTATTCTGTGGTGACCCAGCACACCACTGCATGTGTACTGCGCAAGTCGATGACATAATACTCACATAAGGACTTATCCGTGAATATTACATCCCTCAGAGTAGTACAACAGAAACATAGCAGGTCCAGACAAAACTATAGGATACAAACTTAATTACAAAATCTTGAGAATCTCTTTGATGAATCAAGAAGGTCTCATACAAATGAACATCAGAAGAAGCAATGCGAAGATCCAAGCTGGAGAAGAACTCTAGCTCAGAACTAAATCCACTACGGCTGATGCCAGCCCTAATCTATGGCTTGATACAACTAAGTCTAATAATGGACTCCACCTACACCTTGATAGCTTCTCCTCCATCAGTGTTTTTGATGATGATGCTTTCCTGGCCAAGTAAGAGATGATTCCATCTGTCTTCATGAGGTAGTGATGGCTTCATGATGACAACTTCCCTCAGGCTTCAACTCTAAGCAGGGGGTCAAACGGGAACGAATGAGTAACGAGCGTTACTCAGCAAGTTCATGATATATAGGGGATAGTTTGATGCACTAACTACAACTTTAGACTCAAAAGAGTCATAAGCTAATGCAATGTTTTTCTAAATCTTTCTTCAAGAGGTTGCTTTTAATTCTGAAGACTATGCCCGCCAGATCTTCACAGGACTAGAACTTCATGGAGTTGCCTTTCCTGCGGCGTTCGCAGCTCCTTCCCGGAACAAGGGGTAACATGTCACATCCTTTTACACTCTGCAGAGGTGCGTTACTTTACCCATGGACGACCAAGACCATGTTGCACAACCAGGCTCGAGATCCTGTCCACTCCCACTCAGGTGTGGGGCCCGGTTGTTGGTCCAAGCCAAACCGTGCTTCTCCGCACAACGCATGCCCACCCATTTCTGCCAGCAGGTTGAACGCCTGATTCCACCCCTCACGATGGATATCTACGCGCCCCTGGCAGACCATCATAGACCCGCAGAGTCCATGGGAATTAAGGGATCCCACCCATGTGCATGTAGTCCCGCAGAACCTACAGCGTACGTCTCTGGCAGCCCGTTGACATGCAAACGAGAAAAGTATCACAACTGACTTACTCCCCCCATAGAAGACCCATGGTTAACACGGTATTTATGGTGCAAGAATCCTGATGGCAGTTGTGATTAATCCTAGGTAATACTTTCCCATGCAGATGGAACCTACCTTTGACCTATTCATCTTACCATGGTTCCATCCGCCCACCAAACAGAACACTACCACTCGGGTAGTCATTCAAATCGTCATATTATTATAAAAAGTAGGATCATGCATTCTTTTGGGAGTAGGTGATAATACATAGGGTTTTTGCAACTAGTTTGTGATGAAGTACTGCACAACGCATGCCCACCCATTTCTGCCAGCAGGTTGAACGCCTGATTCCACCCCTCATGATGGATATCTACGCGCCCCTGGCAGACCATCATAGACCCGCAGAGTCCGTGGGAATTAAGGGATCCCACCCATGTCCATGTAGTCCCGTAGAACCTACAGCGTACGTCTTTGGCAGCCCGTTGACATGCAAACGAGAAAAGTATCACAACTGACTTACTCCCCCCATAGAAGACCCATGGTTAACGCGGTATTTACAGCGCAAGAATCCTGATGGCAGTTGTGATTAATCCTAGGTAATACTTTCCCATGCAGATGGAACCTACCTTTGACCTATTCATCTTACCATGGTTCCATCCGCCCACCAAACAGAACACTACCACTCGGGTAGTCATTCAAATAGTCATATTATTATAAAAAAATAGAATCATGCATTCTTTTGGGAGTAGGTGATAATACGATAGGGTTTTTTCAATTAGTTTGTGATGAAGTACTGCAAAGGATATGAGCAAGTGATGAACTTGCCTGAGATTGAAATAACCATAGTAATCAATGTCTTCGGGTTCGAGGGTCTCTTAGGAAATCCCGACATCTGAAAGATAGCAAAGTAGTCCCGGTAAGGACTACAGAAAACATTGGCAAGATGATACATGCATAGTCATGAGATGCATCGTGAATTACCATGGAAAACACCCCAGCTTACAAGTGTAAGGTATGATCGATACGATAACTTAATCACACAGGTTTTAGGTGAATGGTTTCATTACTTGCGGTGATTTGGTTATTACTTGTTTTAGACTTATATGTGTTTCACTTTTACTTAGCAAGAAATGTTATTATGTTTAAGTATAAGTGTTGATTACTTGGTGAGGTAATAAGACAATAGCACATCGAAAACAATTACTAAAAAGGTAACAAACATGTTTGACTTTATGTTCTAAAAGTTTAGAGCTAGTGACAATGAGTTTATTTGAAAATGATGAATGATTACAAGGATTCTATCATCACATAACTTGCTAGTGTATTGTGATGATAGGCTTAGTAGGTGTGAAAACATGAGAGTTTTATCTGGTTTTTTAATAGACATTTATCGACTTTCAGTCTACTTATAAAAGCAAGTTTAGAAGTTAAGTAAAATGTTTTACAATTGACATATTCGAGTTGGAAATGTTGTTCTCTTTAATTTGGTATATCAATTGATGTTTTATGAAAATATTTGAATAAGTTATTATTTTATTAATTTTAAATGAATTAAATGACTAGGCAAAACATTGCACACATGAAAACTTGGTCAAATGACCATGAAACCATCATAGATGAGTTGCATTAGTCATTTGGAGCATTTTGGTATATAACTTGTATTTTTCTGATTTTATGAATTATTTATTATTTTTCTCAATTTTAAATGATTTAATTTAATTAAAGAAAATATTTAAATTTAAATTTTATTAAACATTTTTGAAAAGTTGATAAACATTTAGATTGTATTTTTCTCAACATTTCTATATTTATCTCATAGTTTTCTGTTAAACATAATTAAAGTTATTGAATTAATAAGGTTTAATTAATTTCTGCTCTATTTCAAATTGACAGGTGGGTCCCACCTGTCATATTGATTTTTAAATAAAAAACAAAAGAAAAAGAAAAAGAAAAGTAGACTTGATGTCATGGTGATGTCACAATGACATCACCAGAGCTTGATCTCCACAGATGGATTTCAATCCATCAAACCACGGCAAATTGACGCGAATGAGTTGTTCCCCTTTGTAGAGGAGCCCGCGGCGAGTGCAGGGGTGGTGGCGGCATGACCATATGGTCAAGGGGTCGCCGGCGGCGAGCTCCAGTGCGGCGGACGGCGGCGGTTTTCGATGAACTCCATGCAATTGGCCCCTATTGATCAAACGAGAGGCACCCGAATGCGTGTAAGCTCACCAGCAGCTCGAGGATGCGGTCGGGGAAGCAAGGGGTTGACAGACGATGGCGAATCGTGGATGAAGATCTCCATCGGCCTCGGAGAAGATGACGGTGGTCCGGCCGATTTAAGCCACTCCGTCAAACGAGGTTCATTGAGGAGGAAAAGAACAGCGAGACGAAGCTGAGGGTGGTCTTGATTTCTCTCGGGATGGCCGGAATCAGCGACGGTAACCGGCGGCCATGGAAGCTAGGGTTTCGGTTGCAGTTCGAGTTCGTCCAGAGAGAAAGAGACATCGGGGCGATGAGTGCGAGTGAGGAGGAGGTTCACGACTTCCTCCTCTCCCTTATCCGCGTAGGGAAAAGCTAGCAGGAGGCGACACCGCGGTGGTGACGCGACGCCCACCGCCCCTGCCTTCTGGCCGGAGTTGGGAGAGAAGAAAAGAAATAACATTTTACGGATAACCCCCTGGAAGATTTTACAAATTACTAAGTCCTTCTGTCTTATAAACTGAACAAAAACATTTGTTTTCAGGACCAATTTGTAAACAGAAAAATTAATAAAAAATATATTTGAATTCCTCATCAAATTTTGCATCTCACCATGTTTTGTTTTGGTGAATTTGAATAATAGTTGTATTTTTTATTTAGGGTGCTAGATTAAGTGATTTGTTGTTTTCTCCTCTTTTAATCTATTTAATAGCTTTAAAATTATTCTAAAGCATTTTTAATAAAAGTACACACTCCAAACTTGTGGATATCAAGGTGGTGTATCATAATTGGACAATTTTAGGTATAATCCCTTATAGAAAATAGTTTGGTAACACTAGTGAGTAGTGTTTTTATCTGTTATGGAAAATTTCACCAATTATGAAATATCACTCAAAGTCATACCAGATAATTTTTAATTGGTGAAGGGACTTGTTTTCTTTTAGGTGGTTTTGTTATTTTCATAACTAAGGTTCTTATCAAGTCTGGTAGACATTTCTTTGTATTGGGGTGCAAGCCACATTTGTTATTTAATTCACTTAATCATGTGGAAAACAAGAGTGGCTTTGGAATCTTATTTGCTTGTTTTCCACACAGGTTCCAATATGGATGTTATCACATATTGGTTTAAGAGCATGTAATCATTGACATGGTTATTTACAGATGAATCTTTGTTGTTATCTATTAGTCTTGTGTAAGAAAAGGATCTTGAAAACAAGGTATTAAGCTTGTTTTCATCTACCTCCACATATCACACATGTGGATGCAATTGCTTGTTATTAATTCATCCTTGATAATTATTTCCATTTAAAATATTACTATGAGTTCCTCATTTCTGATGAGCTTGATAAGGCATAGAGGTTAAAGATCTTCTATTATTACCTAATGCTTCACTGAATAATTTCTTATATTAACTTACTGAGGTAGTGTTGCTTCTTGTGGTCTTCTTTTGCTTGACGTTCTTCTCTCTAGTTGCCACTAGTCTTCTCTTATCACCTTTGTCATTTGCAAGGAAGATCCACTCATGGATTCCATCTTCAACTATCTCACCCTTGTGGTGAAAACAACCATTGTTTCCAAGAAAAGATTTTACTTAGAGGATTATATAAATATGAGAATTTGTTTTATGACATCAAGTTGCACTTATGCATATAAGAAGAATTTGTAAACAAGGTAGCTAGTCTTGCCTCCAGATTACTACTCATATACATTAGGCTGAGATGTACCAGATTATTCAATCTTATGTTTGTTTGTGTATGACATTCAACTGTTTGAGTATACAAAAGTGATCTGTTAACAAGGTAGCTAGTCTTGTTATCAAACTACTTCTATATAACACTAACATTGGAGTATCACACTATTTCCAGAGAGTTAATAAGATCATATCAAGATATATAAGAGTTTCCAAGTACTCTTATAGAAGATTAGAGTAGCACTTCAAGCACTCTAAATAATCTTCTTGAAGATCTTCATGTGGTAGTTCCTCATGTCTTGTGGTTTCTTCTCTTGCACAGTAACTTGGAGGAGATTGGGAAACAAGATATATTGGTCTAGCCAAAATAACGAGATATAGATTAAAGGTTAATTCATGTTTTTATTATCCTTCCATACCTTTCTTGTTTTGCTTCCCCTAAGATAGATACTTGTCTCATACATGATTGGTTTTATTAGGCTTTCAATCCAATTCCTCTAACAGAGGTTATATCTTGTTGTTATTCATTACTAGTATCCAGAGATGCTTTAGTTTCTGAATGTTAATTTGAATAGAGATGTGGAATGCTTATGGAATGATGACTTAATAATGAGTTGATCAATTAGTTCATTGATGTGTTGAGATTTCAGATACTCACTTGTTTGAGATGATTAAAACAATCAGCATGTGAAAGTTATTGAGGTTCAATGACTTATGTCATAGTTGTTATTTGTTCTCCCAGGTGTCATGATCTGCTTTATATCCATCACTTTATTAACTTTGTCATTCATAATGCATATAGAGAGGTTTGGGAATATCATAAGTAATGATCAAGGTTTATCAGTAGTTGAAGAGGATTTATTTCTTCTTTAAGATACTACTTTTATGGTTGATGAGATATGTACATATTCGATAAATATGTTAATACAATTATTATGTCATTTCCCACTTAGGGATCTTGAGTTAACACTTATTTGTATCTGTTGTGTTTTATTAAACCTTTGTTATTTGATTGTGAATGTGCACTTCACAATTATGAGATAGCTTATAAAGGTGTGATGTGACTGGTTGATAACTTGGAGAGTTGTTGTTTTATAGGTGATGAAATCTTTGTTGATGAGATGGTTAGGTTGTGTATTACTCATTGGGTGGAAGTATGATCATCAATTGTGTGATTTGGTTTCTCACCCCTCTTTGAGTTCTAGATACCTAGTGAGTTATCCCAAGTCACTTATAGACTTGTGGTTTAAGGTTGTTGAGAGTTTGTGTGTTGGTCACACCCAATTATGGTTGGTGTAACCAAATGATTTGGTTTCTTAAGATACTTGTTATAAAGATCATTCCAAATGTACTCTTGACTAGATGAACTAGACCTATTTCATCATGTCAGGTGAAACTTTGGTCACTTTGATTCGTTTAAACTTTCGCGCCAAAATTTCCCGTACTTTTAGATGCAAGCTTTGCAAATGCACATATTAAATTTGGATCCTTATAACTTCCCAAACACTGGGTTTTGATAGTGTGGATACCTCTGTTTAGAGATGGAATGTCCTCGGAAATAATGGCGGAGTTTTCGAGATGCAAAAAACACGCCATATGGCAGCTTTTGATAGTGTGGATACCTTTGTTTAGACTCGTAAAATACTTCGCTGACATAATACAGTGGATATTGATCCGGTATGCTTTGCTCTTCCTTCCATCTTTCCACAACTATCACAACAGCTAATAACCCTGCTTGTTGCTGTAAGATACAGTAACATGGGTTCTTCGTCTTTTGGTGATGCCAAAATCGGAGCTTTCATCAAGTTTTATTTTAACTGGGTTAGTGCTTTGTCCGCCTCTTCTGTCCATTGTCGGATTTCTTCAATAATTTGTATAATGACAGAGTTTTGTCTCCTAGCCGGCTTATAAACCTACTGACCGCGGCTGCAGAACCTGTCAATCTTTTTACATCTTTTAAGCACGTAGGCTTTGAGATGTTCAACATTTCCTTGATCTTTTTCGGGTTTACTTCTATTCCTCTGTGAGAAATGATAAAACCCAGAAGTTTTCCTGAGGGAACCCCGAATACGCACTTTAATGGATTCAACTTCATTTTGTACGTGCGCAAATTTTCGAAAGTTTCTCGTAGATCTTCAAGGAGTGTATCCTTTTTCTTGGAAACGACGGCAATATCGTCCACGTAAAATTAACATTTTTTCCAATCTAACTATGCAAACAACGCTGCATGCAACGCTGGTAAGTTGCACCTGCGTTCTTCAGGACAAAAGGCATGGTTATGTAATAGTATGTTCCATACGGGGTTATGAAGGAAGTTTTGATTTGATCTTCCTCCTTCATACGTATTTGATGGTAACCGGAATAAGCATCCAAAAATCATAAAAGCGCAAAGCCAGCAGTGGCATCTATTATTTGATTGATTCACGGTAACGCGAACCTATCTTTTGGACACAATTTGTTCAGGCCGGTGTAATCTATACACATCCTAAGAACATTACTATCTTTCTTCGGGACTAATACTGGGTTCATAGACCATTCAGTATTTATAACTTCCCGGATAAAGTCTACTGCTAAAAGTCGGATAATTTCCTTGCCAATAGCCTTTCGCCTTCTTCCGTCAAATCGACGAAGACCTTGTTTGATGTTTTTTGATCCTGGAATCACTTTGATTTGATTCTCAGCAAGTTCCCTGGGTACACCCGGCATGTCCGGAGGACACCAGGCAAAAATATCCCAGGTCGCACGGAGGAACTTGACGAGCGCGCTTTCCTATTTGTGGGTCATCCCGGTTCCCACTATGAAAAACTTTGTCGGGTCTTTGGAGTCTAGGATAACCTGTCTTCTATTCTCGAAAGCATTGAAACTATATGCCGGCTTCCGGCTTTCTTTTCCTGCCGGCATTTCAGTCGGCGATATTTCTTTTGCCAACTCTTTCAATTCCTCCTTTGCTATCACTTTTTCTGCGCAAAAGGCGTTTCCTTTTTCCAGCTCATTTGCCAGTTTGAAGTCTCTCGATATGGTGATTACTCCTCCTTTTGGCCCTGGCATCTTCAACTTGTTATAGATATAACATGATCTTGCCATGAATTTGGCAAAAGCTGGACGTCCGATTATTGCATGGTATACACTTTCGAACGGCACCACCTCGAAAGAGATTTTTTCCTGTCGGAAATGCTCCTTTTCTCCAAAGGTTGCGTCTAGGGAAAATTCTCCTAGGGAATGTGCTTGTCTGCCGGGAACGATGCCGTGGAAACGTATGTTCCTACGATTGAGCTGGGTCTCGGAGATACGCAAATGCTTCAGTGTATCCAGGTATATTATATTGATGCTGGATCCTCCATCCATCAACACTCTTTTTAGCCTAGTGTTTTGAACAATAGGGATTACAATGAGAGCTTGTGTTCCGAGTTCTGGGATGTTTCCGGGATGATTAGACTGATCCCAGGTAATTGGCGTATTCGAGTACTTCAAGAATTTGGGGGTTGGTGGAACAACCGCGTTTATTTCTCGAAGTGTTCTCTTTGCCACCTTTGCAGAGGGAGTTGCCAGGAAAGTTAGGTTGCATTCTCCATCAACTCTCGGGAATTTTGGTTCGCCTTTTCGTTGTTGTTCCTGGTTTTTTTCATCAGTGTCCGATTCACTGTCTTCTTTTCCAGTTTCTGGCTTTTGCTTGGAGAATTTCCTCTTGGAGCTTTTTCCCTTGTTCCCGTATCCTGCAGTGCCTTTCATATGCTTATTAAGTCGGCATTGCGCATTGGTATGCGTAGGTTTCCCAAATTGCGAATGGTGGACACAGTTTTCCGACTTAATATTTTCCCACTCTTCCTTTGAGTAGGAGATAGGTTATGTGCTTCTTCCTTTCCATTTGCTGCCATTATCCTTTCCAAAGGCTAAATTAACTTCTTTGGGCTTTGGTTGTGCTTCTGGAGTAGATTTTTGCTTAGAACGAGGCGTCTTTTTGGTTTGGGCCAAAGCATCAATATTTCCACCTCTCGCTCTAATGTCGTCTTCCTCCGCTGTATGCTCATAGGCGGTTGTAAGCATAGATCTGAGATCTTTGTGCTCCTTTGAACCAACCATGAACGGTACGAGGCCGGGTTTTAGACCATTGATGAAAGCATGCATTGCTTATATATCACTCACTCCAGAGCAGTTGTTTTTCATTGCAGTCCATCTTGAGATAAAGTCGACATACGACTCATCTTCAAACTGGATGCAGCAGTTTAGCTGGTTGATGCTCTTGGGGCGTTTGTATGTTCCCCGAAAATGCTGAGTAAATACTCTAGCCATATCATCCCAGCTATCCACGGTTCTTGACGGAAGCCCGTTGGTCCAATATATGGCTCCATGCAGCAACATTAGGGGGAGGAATTTTACCATCTCTAGATCTGTCCCTTTGTTAATCTGGACGGCTCTATAGTAGTCTGAGAGCCAAGTATCCGGGTTTGTACTGCCGGTATATTTTTCATATGTTGGACCAACTTTGGCAAAGCCATAATGTAGAGTTATTCTCCGGATCCTGTCATTGAAACACTTAGGTCCAAAGTATAGATCACCTCTTTCCGCTTTATCAGCGTGAACAAAATATCTGCCGGCTGAATGGACAGAAGGGGATCTGTTACTTTCTTTGCCATTGTTGCGCGAGTGCGATTTTCCGGGATTATCGTTTTTTCGTTCGTTGTCATGTACTTTTGAATAAGGTGGAGTTCTACTCCTTGGCCTTTATTTTTTTAGGAGGAGTACGGGATCTCTCACGCCTGTGAGGAATGTCGTATCTTCTGTCTTTTTCAGCTGGACGTCTCAGAGGCGGCATTGCTTTTCCGTCTTTCCGGTTTTGTTCGTCCCGATCTCGGGGATTAATTCCGCCTTTCGGCAGATGGGATCCTGTCCTGGACGCTGCATATTTATGATCTGGAATTTTCTTGTCCTTTCTCGCATCTCCTTTCTTCTCTTTGGAATTGCCTCAATCTCTAGGTCCGCCAGGTCCAGGTGCTCCAGCGGCGCATGTGGCGGTTTTGCATAGGGCCGAGTCGTCATGCAACTTCCCTGATCTTGCCTGCCCTCGCTGTTGCTGTTGCAATGCCTTTCCTAAAAAAGCATACACCCCTTGAAGCTTTTTTTCATTGGAGTACAGATCATTATTTAGGATGGCGAATGCGGCTTCCGCGTTTTCTGCTGCAGTTTTGTATACACGTTCGCCCTTGGCATCAATGCCGTTTACTTGCTTTTGTCAGGAGGGGTTTTGGAACCTTTCTTTTCGCAGAAATACTTCCGGTCTTGCGATTCCGGGTAACCGTGTTGGTTTTATGCCACATCTATTCCTTCTTTCGTACTCCTCAATTTTTCCTGCTGTAACTTAATGCCAGCCTGGGTTTTTAGGAGGTTTTCCCAAGTTCTTAATAGATGTTGCTGCTGCCGTTGGAGAGCTTGTCTCCTGGCTTCCAACACTTCAGGGGGTTCGTCACGTCCCACTGGGGTTTGAATTACATCACGTTCATCCTGTTCTGACATTGGTGGAACAGGGATTTCCTTCGTTTTCTTCTCCGCAGGCTTGACTCTGCTTCCTCCTCCTACTTCCAGGTTTTCATTAGCGGTTTCCGCCAATTTTTTCTTCCGGAGTTTGTACTGGAGTTTCTTGTCAGTCTTGTTTCTCTTCTTTTAAGAGGGAGGTTTTTTACCAGGTTCATCTTCTGTCAATTCCTTGACATCAGGGTAAATTGGACTGGTTTCACCATCCTCTCTTTCCTCATCTGGCAGAGGTGTTTTGGGGTCTTCCTGGCTTTCGGCATCCGTGTTTTCAGCCGGTTTTTCCATAATCACTTCATGAAAACCCTCTTGTAGAGATTTGACCTTTCTTTCGAAAGCATCTTCATCTTCATCCTCGGAATCTAACTCTTCAGATCTGGGTTCCTGTAACATCCCAAGTATGAAAAACAACCTTTAGAATGTTTGCTTTTTGTTAAATTATGTTTTGCATCATGTCATCATAAGCTTTTCCTTTGTTTTCCATTTGTTTTCCTTTGTTTTCCATTTGTTTCCTTTGTTTTCCATTTGTTTTCCCTTGTTTTTCAATTTGAATTTCAAACCAAAAATTCAAATCTTTGTTCATACTTGTTCTGTTACAATTTTCAAATAAAAATATTCAAATAAAAACATCAATTTGTTTCCATTAAACTTGGAAGATCAAACCATTAACTTGCTTAAGTTAAATAATTTAATTAATTCAAATTTCATTCAAAATTCAATTAAAATACAAACAACAACTAATTTCAAATTTTTGAAAAACAAAAGGTTGCACATTGGTGCTGTTACAATAAATGACCTATACAATTTTTTCCCTAAAGTTTTCCAACCCTAAAACTATGCTTTTCTTCCCTTTTCTTTTTCTGCAAAAAAAACAGAATCAGTAAAACAGAAAAACAAAACAAAAAAATAACAGAGAGGGGGAGAGGGCAGGCCAGTGGGCTGAGCCCACCCAACCTTTTCCCTCCAGGCCCAGCCCACCGTCCCTCTCATCCCTTACCTCTGTACGGCAGAGCATCGGGCATGCCCACGTCGGCAGGGAGAGAGGGGAACAGCCAGCAGCACCTCCCCCTCCTCCTGTTAAGCTCGACCACGAGCTCCTCCTCCTGCCCTAGTTCTCCTCCCTCTTTTCCCCCTCTCGCCGCCGTCGTTTTTCCTCTCCTCTCACCTCTGTTCTTCTCTGTTCTGAACCTCCACCGCACCACCACCGCACCACTCCGGCGATCGCCGCGCCGACGATGTTTCTCCGCACGGGGTAAGCACGGGAACGAGCTCCCCGTGCCATCCTCGTCCTCCTCGTGTCCAGGGAGGGGCACGATCAGCTCCTGAACGACGCCGCCGTCCACCTCTCTGTCGCCGCCGTCAACTGTCACCGTCGAGCACCTCCTCCTCTCCTCCTTCCTCCCGGTGAGCCTCGCCTTCCTTCCCTGCTTCCCCTCTGCACCTGCGGGCTGCACGCGCACGTACACCTCCTTTGCACACGCACAGGCAGCAGCAGCAGCAGTTCCTCGCCGCCGGCGAGCGTTGCCTCGTCAAGTTTCAGAAAGACTGAAACTTTCAATTTCAGTTAAGCTAACTGAAACTGAACCTTATCCCCCCGCGCGCTGCTATACTGTCAAGATTCAGCAGCGCAGCGCAGTGGCAACGCATCCACGCGCGCGCACACAAGGGCTTGGGTTCGAGTCCCCACCCTCGCGAATAAAAACCAAATTTTTGCAAACGCGCGCTGACAGGTGGGGCGCTCCTGTCAGCGACGCGATCTGCCACGCGGCGCCAACGTGGCCTAGGGCCCGTTGTCAGCGGCCCAGGCTGGGTTGCTGCGGGGTGGAAAACATTTCTGCCCCTTTTCTTTTAAAATCTAGTCCCTGCAATTTACAGTTTAGTCCCTGGTTTCCATATACAAATAACTTGGGCATTTTAAATTCAAACTTAACAACTTAAATATGTTTTCTGCACCAAATTTAATTCTCTACCTGTTTAAATAATTTGTTTGCTGTTTTGAACATTTCAAATGTTTTCAAAATTCAAATTCAAACAACTCATTACAAATTTGGTTAAATTCATAACTAATTCAAATTTAATTCAAATGTCACATATAAAATATGTTTTCCATGCTAAATTAAACCACCTTTCCAAATATAAACTTTGTTTCATGTTTTGAATAATTAAAATTGGTTAAATAACTTAAACCTTGTTTAAATCATTAAAAATTGCTAAATTCATAACTTGGTCAAATTAAATTCTTTTTGAACATATAAAATATGTTTTCAAACCAGAAAAGTATAAACTTTCCAAATATGAATTTTATTTCATGTTTTGAACAAAAAAAAATTCAAATAATTTCATACTTGAATTAAATTCATTTAAATCTTGTTTAAACTTGTTTAATTCATAAATAATTCATTTTAATTCCTTTTTCAACAAATGAAACATGTATTCCACCTAAAATTTTGTGTTCTTTCTAAATATGAATTTTGTTATTTATTTTGAACAATTAAAATTGGTGAAAACAACAAATGCTTGTGTAACTCCTTTAAGAAGCCAAAATTTCATAACTTAATAAATAAAATTTCAAACTTGGTAAACACCTTATCAAATTGAAGATATTGTTGTTTTCTTATTGTTTTCATCATCCATGCATCATCCTAATCAACTTTCACATGATGGTTATTTGTAGATCATTTAATCCAACCTTAATTCATGAGCTTTCCATATGCAATCCAAATTGCATATGGGCCCATTTAATTATGTTACCATGTCAACTAGCTTATTTTGATGCATAAATTAAATTGTCAGGCATAATCCCATGATTGTGCATTATGCCATGTTATTGATTGTTTGTCTCTCTGCGTTGTTTGTTTGCTTCTTCTCGAATAGACGACGACGCTGAGACAGACGAGGTTTACGACACTACTTCTGAGGAGTTAGCCTAGTACCAGGCTACTGAGTTTGCAGGCAAGTATTCACTCACATGAACCATTGTGTCCTTTCCACACTGGATATCGATACTTTCCGTTGTCTATTCTGCTAGCCTTAAGATTCGTTGCTTGTGTTCGATCCTATCACATGTTATCCTGTAACCCTGATATAGCCTCACCTCCACACCTATAACCCCATTGCTTGTAGCATGTGTCTTACTAGCATGCTTAGGGTTCTTTATGCTCGAGTCTGCTGTCCGTTATTTCTGTTACCATAATTATTATGTTCTGGGGGCTCGATGTTAAACAACAACCTGTTAATGTTTGAGGTAATGCTAATTTGATGATAAGGCACCGGCAGGAGGCCGGGTATGGTTTTGAGGCCTGATAGTGTCAAACTCAGGAAAAGTCTTTGTCCTCTGGATCCATGTTGAGCGCGCTAACCGCATGTGGGAAGCGTGTATGGGCGCCCCCCGCAACTCTGATTCGATTCGTATCTCGTCCAAATCGCCACACTTAGTTCGGGCTTTCCATTTGATGCACGCATATGCAGGTACGAACCCGAGGCCAGGGTGGAAACTTTTGTAGTCGGCATTTAGGGCGGCGTGGTCTTCCAGTGCTATAGGGTCCCCCTTTTCTTCGTGGGGGCTCGATTAGCCGTGCACGCACATCACGTGGTTCTTTGGGCTTGATGCGAAGAAGAGTTGGGTTGTGTTGAGTGCCTCGCTTGGTGGAAGTGCATTTCCAATCTGGCGGGGTATTCTTACGTGTACGACCAAATTGGTGCACCCCTGCAAGGTTAAATCTTCTCGAGAAGCCGTGTTGTCCGCGGTTATGGATGACTTGGTGATAGGGCTGGCTAACAAGGATTAGACAACTTACACCTAATTAATGATAAGTTGACTAGTAATAGGCTTATTGACACCATAACTTGAACCTTCATTAATCCAACTGTGTGAGTTATCCTCGGATTGCTTCTTTGGATAAGGGGCGAGATCCAGGATGGGTTTGTTTGAGGTTAGTTATAGTTGGTTACGATACGCTATCTTATCCCTTTCTTTTAGCCGAAAGTTGTAGCGTGATTCTGTAGTTGGTTAGAGCAGTCTGCTGCCGCACTTTTGTATCACCTATTCTTCTGTTGAACCCAAAGCATCTGTACTTGGTGTTGCCGGGTACACTTTGGTATCTTGTGAGTCTTGCTTGCCAGTACTTGTCTGTACTGACCCCTTTGGGGCTGTGGTTTCCGGAAACTACGTTTCCGAGGATCCCCATGGAGGCTACTACGTGGAGTATGACGAGGCTGCCGACGAGTAGATAGCGGACCCGGGCAGGATCCGAGGCATCGTGGATGGGCTCCGTCCTTCGTTTCTGGCCTCCTAGGCCTATTTGGATCTTGTCTGTACTCAGACACCTTGGATGCTTCCGCTGTGATGTAATGATGAATTGTTGGGACATGTGTCCTCTGGATGATTGTATTTGCTATCTCTGCTCTAGTGAGAGCTATTTGCAACTTATTTCAATCTTTTGTGTCCTAGAGATATGTTGTGCTATCATTCTATTACAAACCGTTGACGTACCATGTGTGTATGGTATGAAGTACGTAAATGGTAGTGTCCTGATTTCTATTTCTTTGTGTCTTAGAGATCTGTTGTGATATCACTTGTTCAAATGCCGTTGACGTACCGTGTGTGTATGTTATGAAGTACGTCAATGGAAGTAGTCGGATTTCTATGGGATGGTTTACGCAGACGATGGATAGTAGAGAATGGTTGTCACACGTTTACGTGTTGGCCTGCTCATATTGAGATGCGGGTGCCGGTATGCCCCGTAATCCATTTTTCTACTGTTTAACGGACTGTGAGTATCCTCTAGAAGTCCGGGTGCGACAAATGGTATCAGAGCCTGTCTGCCTGTAGGATCCCTTTTACTGGTCGCAGTTGAGTCTAGAAACTATTTTGTAGCTATATAGGAAAAAATGAAACGTGAGAGTAGGAATTCTGTTCTTTTATTTCTTTCCCCACCCACCCTCCCTTTTCTGGTAAGGAAGTGCAACGTTGTTTTCTCTTCTCACCTAAACTTTCAAGTTAGGGTTTCACGTATCCTGGTTTCTCTAGGATTGTTATATCTACTAGACCATAGGAATGGAGGTGGTTTTGACATGACTTATCATGTTGCCTACTCACGATTGAGAACGAAGGCGTGTAAGCCCCGGAAGCAGATCCTCTATTCCTTAAGCAGTAGATATTTATCCTCTAGAAGACCGGATGGGGTTTTCCGTAGTACCTCAGGAGTGTTTGGTCTCGTGTTTCCCCAATGTTGCTTCGATATCCTGTTCTTCCCAACATCCTTTTTGTCCGTTGTAACCTTGTTGTTGCTTGCCACTTCAGTTCTTCTACCGGCGTCTAATCAAAACTTCCCCATTATCTGCAGATGGATCTCAGGTTCTACCCGCAGGTGGTTTGTATGACTCGTTGCGAGAGCACTGCCGGTTATCCGGAGATGCTGAGAGACATGGTCACTTTTCTGGGGTTCCGTTGGGCACCAGAGTACCAGGTCTACGAGCAGCAGCGAGAGTTTGAGCAGACCTACTACCAGGCTATCGTCTAAATTCTGTCAGATGATGGCATGAGCGTAGTCCACCGCTACGAGGCAGTAGGTTCCACAGTGGATATGGCTGTACATCATGCAGCTTATGTGAGTCTCACCGTCCTTCGTGCTGACTACTGGGGACTTGACGATTCTATCTATCGCCACATCCCCCGTGGTTACATCACTTCGGAGGGAGCTCACTTCACTCTCTACGACAACTTCGATGTCTACGAGCATGATAACTCCAGGCTGCACACCACCGCTCAGTTTGTGAGGCACAGTGACGCAGTTGCCAGCACATTATCTCAAGAGTTGGCTTCAGTCAGAGAGCAGCTCTACCTTGCTTTGACTCGTCTGGCGACTTACACCACAGACTTTGTCGGAGACGAGCGCTTTGCATGTTTCGATCAGCCAGTTGGTCGTCGTCTGCCAGATGCTGGAGGTTACGAGCCGATCAGAGGTCCACTCCTTAACCTCGGTGCTGGTTACACTGGGATTCCACGCTTTGGAGCACACGGAGTCGACGCTATGTACTTCACCACACCTAGAGTCGCTCTCAGACCACGTCAGATCTATGTCGATCGTCGTTCTACCTACTTTCGTGGGCGTGCTCCTCACCGTACCTCTTGCCGTACTCCTAGCCGCCGTCCTGCGTGATGAGCATGGGAGTACCGATGTATCCATTCTTAGCTATGTTTAGTTATCCTTTGGCATTCGAACCATTTATGGTGTGTTGGATATTCTGATGTATTTGAACATGTGATGATGTACCTGTTGTTATCTATTCATGCGTCGGAATAATCTCTCTTTCGGTTTCCAAGTCTATCCTTTTCTGTTGTTGTGCTAAAATGCATTTCCATTCAGGATGCCGCCAACAAGGAACAACCCGCCTGAGCCACTGCCAATCGCGGAGCTGTTGACTCAGATGACCCAAGTCATGGCGCCGATGGCCCAGTTTGTCGCACCCGGACTTCTAAAGGATACTCGCCGTTCCGTTGAACAGTAGTAGATTGGATTACGGGGCTTACCGGCACCCGCGTCCTCTTACGAGTAGGCCAACACACGTAGGTGTGACAACCAACCCCTATCTGTTCAGCGTCGACGTAAACTATCCCATAGAAATCAGGACACTTCCATTGACGTACTTCAAACATCCACACATGGTACGTCAACGGCATTGGAACAAGTGATATCACAACAGATCTCTACGACACAAAAGATTGAAATAAGTTGCAAATAGCTCTCATTAGAGCAGAGATAGCCAATACAATCATTCAGAGGGCACCTGCCCCAACATAACATCATTACATCACAGCGGAAGCATTCAACATGTCTGAGTACAGACAAGAACCAAATAGGCCTAAGAGGCCGGAAACGAAATGACGGAGCCCATCCACGAAGTCTCGGATTCTGCCCGGGTCCGCTATCTACTCGTCAGCAGTCTCGTCATACTCCACGTAGTAGCCACCATGTAGATCCTCGGAAACGTAGGTCTGCGGAAACCACAGCCCCAAAGGGGTCAGTACATAAACGTACTAGCAAGCAAGACTCACAGTTCACCAAAGTGTAGCCCGTCAACACCAAGCACAGATGCCTTGGGTTCAACGGAAGAAAAGGGATATAAAAGATGCTGCAACTGGCTGCTCTAAACAACTACAGAGATTCTACCACTTCCGGCTAACAGAAAGGAGATAAGATCGAGGATTGTAACCAACTGAAAGATAACTTCAAGCAAACCCATCCTGGATCTCGCCCCTTATCCAAAGAAGCAATCCGAGGATAACTCACACAATTGAAATAATGATGGTTCAAATTATTGTGTGAATAAGCCTATTACTAGTCAAGTCATTAATCATTGGGTGTAAAGTTGTTAATCATTAGGTTTAAGTTGTCCTGAGTACTTGTTAGCCAGTACTTTCACCAAGTAATCCATAACCGCGGAAAACACGGCTTCTCGAGAAGATTATCCCTGCAGGGTTGCACCAATTTGGCCGTACACGCAAGAATATCCCGCCAGATGGAAATGCACTTCCACCAAGCGGGGCACTCTACACAACTCAACTCTTCTTCGCATCAAGCCCAAAGCACCACGTGCTGTGCGTGCGCGGCTAATCGAGCCCCACGAAGAAAAGGGGACCCTCATAGCACTGGAAGACCACGCTGCCCTAAATGCCGACTACAAAAGTTCCACCCTGGCCTGGGCTCGCAAGATCATGCATGCAGCAAATGGAAAGCCCGAACTACGTGTGGCGATTTGGACGAGATGCGAATCGAATCAAATTGAGGGGGGCGCCCATACTCGCTTCCCACATGCGGTTAGTGCGCTCATCATGGATCAGTAGACAAGACCCTTTTCCTATTAGGGTCGACACTAGCAGGCCTCAAAACCACCCTGGGCCTCCTGCCGGTGCCTTATCATCAAATTATTATTTAACAATAACATTAGCATGATTGATTGATTAAACATCGAGCCCCCAGAACATAATAACAACATAGTAACTGAAAGTAACGGGTAATAGACTCGAGCAAAACAACCTAAGCATGCTAGTAAGACACTGACTCAATCAAAGGGATTGTAGGAGTGGAGGTGAGGCAATATCAAGGTTAAGGGATTCATGTGATGGGTTCGTAACAGAATCAACTACTACTAAGGCTAGCAGAAAAGAACAACGGAAAGTATCGGTAATCAATGTTGAAAGGAACACGATGGTTCATGTGAGTGATAACTTGCCTGCAAAACCCAGTAGCCTGGTACTGAGCTAGATCCTTAGAAGGGGTGTCGTAAGTATCGTCGGTCTCAACGTCGTCGTGTACCCGAGAAGAAGCAAACAAACAAGGCAGAAATATAAACAATCATTATCATGGTATTGTGCACAATCAAGGATGATGCATGACAAATTAATGGTTGCATCAAAATAAACTAGCTAACATGATAACACAATTAAGATGGGCCCCTATGCAATTTTGAGTTGCATATGGGAAAGGGTCCATGAATTAAGTGGAACAAATGATTTACAATTAATTCTTATGTGGAAGTTGTTAGCATGATGCATGCATGATGATAACAACAAAATAACAGCAAATAACAATAATAGATGCAAGTGATAAAAGGAGTTAACAAGTTTTGGAAATCATTCAGTAAGTTTAGAAATTTTGGGTTACTTAGACATGTCACACCAACAATTATTATTTTCATCAATTTTAATTGTTCAAAATAGATAACAAAGTTCATATTTGAAAAGAACACACAATTTTAGATGGAATACATGTTTCACTTATTGAAAAAGGATTTCAAATAAATTATTTATGAATTAAACAAGTGTAAGCAAGAATTAAATGAATTTAATTCAAACATGAACTTATTTGAATTTTTATTTGTGCAAAACATTGAGTGAAGTTCATATTTGAAAATGTTATGCTTTTATGGTTTGAAAACATATTTTATATGTCCCAAAAGAATTTAAGTTGATCAAGTTATGAATTTAGCAATATTAAATGATTTAAACAAGGTTTAAATCATTTAACCAATTTTAATTATTCAAAACATGAAACAAATTTTATATTTGGAAAGAGGGTTTAATTTTGCATGGAAACCATATTTCATTTGTTGAAATTGGATTTAAAATGAGCAAGTTATTATTTTGGCGATTTTAAATGCAATAACAAGAAACAGTTGTTTTCAGCAATTTAAATTATTCAAAACAGCAAACAAAATTTATATTTGGAAAGAACATCAAATTTTAGTTGGATTACATGTTTCAAATATTGAAATTGGAATTAGGGTGAATTTATTATGAATTAAACAATATTAAACAAGTTTTAATTGAATTTAGAACAAGTTTGAATTTAATTGAAGTTTTATTTGTTCAAAACATGAATTCAAACTCACATTTGAAAAGTTCACACTTTGATGGTTTGAAAACATATTTTGCATGTTCAAAAATATTTTACATTAAGCAAGTCATGATTTTATCAAATTTAGTTGAATTAAACAAGTATTAAATTATTTAGGCAAATTAAATTAGTCAAACCAGGAAACAAAAATTATATTTGCAAAGGTGGGGTGAAATGGTATGGAAAACATATTTTATTAGCATTTATTGGATTAAGAATGAATTAGTTATGGAATTTAGAAATTTGCATTTGAATTACTCAAATTTGAATTTTAAATGCATTTGGAATTTTCAAAACAGAAAACAAATTGCCTATTTGAAAAGTTCATGAAATTCTGATGGGGATACATGTAAAATTTGTGTTATTTGGATTTGTGGTTTGAAAATTATGAGCATTTGAATTTTTAGGTTTTATTTGCAAAAGACCAGGGACGTGGTTGTGAGGGTAAAACAGCAGAGAGGGGTTCCGGTGTAAAAAAAGGAAGGCCAGGGTCCTAGGTGCAAACCGCCAGATCCAGATCTGGATCTGGGGTCGTTTCTCACCGGGAGTGACTCCAGCCGCTGCCGCTGACGCGCGGGCCCGAGGGCCACGCGGCGCTGACTGGCGCGGTGGGAAGCTGACGGGGCTGTGGGGGGCGCTGACGGGCGGGGCCCGCCGCGCGGAGTGGCGCAGTAAAAATGCTGGGCAAAATTTGCCCGATCGGGGATTCGATCCCGCGAGCTTTGCGTGCGCGTGGAAGGATCGGTACCGCTGCGCTACGGTCACGCTCGTGATGTGATACAGGCGAGTGGAAATAAGAGGCTACCCTACTGTCGTTAACTGAATTCGACTGAAGCTGACGAACTGCAACGTGAACCGGTTGCAGATCGGAGGGGGGCGAGTGGTCCGCATAGGCATCGACCACGAACCAGCTTGGATGGCGGTGTGCAGGGGTCTTGCGCTCGTGTAGAGAGGGGGGAGAGGGCAGGGACGGTGGGCTCACCGTGGTCTGTCGAAGCGGAAGCAGTAGCAGGTGAGGACGATGGCGCTCGGTGGCGCTATCGACGTCGCGGAGGAGGGGCTCCGAGGCCTCTCCGGCCAGGTGGAGGCGACGAGGAGGGAGCTGGGACGTCCCGGTTTCCATTCCCGCCCGCGGGTGGGGCTCCCGCTTCCTCGGCGACCGGCGGTGGCGACAGCTTCAGAGAGGGTTCGGTGGCAGTGGCGGTGGGTTCAGGAAAACGGCAAGACGCAGGGAGGAAAAAAGTAGATAGGATCGGCGGCGACAGGGGAAAGACGCAGGGCTAGGGTTGGCTAGCAGAGGGGTGTAGGTTTTATCGGGCATGGTGCTTGGTACGGCAAGCATCTGGAGGGGGGAGAGCTGATCGAGTGGTTCTCCTGCTGTCGTACAGGGGAGGGTGACGCCAGCGAGGAAGATGACCGCGAGGAAGAGGTACTGGGCCAGCTGCGCGTAGGTTAGAGGTTAGGTGGGCTGGGCCTAGTTAGGTTAGTTAGCTGCTGCTCGCTGTTTGCTTTTTATTATTCTTATTTTTTGCTTTTTCTGTTTTTTTTGTAGAATTAGGTTTTGGAAGAAAATCATGAGATTTAGGTTAGTAAAAATTCCAGGAAAAATTAGGTTAGTTATTTAGGTTAAAAGGAAACAATTTCCAAGATTTGTTTTCTAAAGTTTGGAAAATAAACTGCTGTTTGGAAAAATAAACCAAAATGTGAGTGATTTTTTGAATATTAAAAGGATTATTAAACCCAACACTTTCATAAGGTGACCCAAATTGCTTTAATTGGAAAATAACAGGGTAAACAAAATGTTTTGGTTATTCTTTTCATACTTTCAATTTGGGTTCTGTTTGAAATGCATTTGGTTTGAATTTGAAAGTGATTTGAATTAATTGATTGAATTAATTGTTTGATTAAAACCAACAATTTAATGAGTGATCAACATGGAATAAAATGGAACAATTTGGTTGTTTTCATTTGAGATTTTTATTTAAAAGGTTGTAACAGAACAAGTATGAAAACAAAGCAGTTGAAATTGTTTGATTTTCATTGTGAAAACAAGAATAACAGATGCAAAACAAAAGAAACAAATGCAACAATATGATGACATGATGCAATACCTTAATAAACAGGCAACAAACATTCTAAGGGGATGGTTTTCATACTTGGGTTGTTACAAAACGCCCCCCCTTGAAGGAATCGCGCCCCGAGATTCCTACTGAGAAAAGAAAAGGTCCGGATACTTCTTGGGAAGATCCACTTGAGCTGTGACACGTGAAACACATCGTGCACATTGGATAGTTTCTGGAATTTCAAAACGATAGGCAACCCTGGCAACTCTTCTGGAAAGATGTCAGGGAATTTGGAAAACACCGGAACATTTTCAATTGAAGGAAGAGGTTTGTATTGAGGGTGTATAGTTGAACAGGATTTGATTGATTTGGAGGATAGACTATCTGGAATGGGGTGCTTCGGGAATGCTTCATCGAAACAACCCCAGGTGATAGGAATGCCAGCTCTCATAGCCTGGTAGTTTTCGAAACAACAACAACAACAACAACAACCTTTCTGGCCAGATAGACTTGATATTTGGAAAGTTTGATTAGACGCCGGTAGAAGAATTGAAGTGGAAAACAACAACAAGATTTCAACGGACGAAAAGGATGTTGAGAAGAACAGGATAATGAAGCAACTCCGGGAAAACGAGATCAAAACTCCTGAGGTACTACGGGAAAACCCATCCGGGCTTCTAAAGGATCATTATCTACTGCTTAAGGAATAGAGGATTTGCTTCCGGGGCTTACACGCCTCCGTTCTCAATCATGAGTAGGCAACATGATAAATCATGTCACAACCACCTCCATTCCTATGGTCTAGTAGATATAACCATCCTAGAGAAACCAGGATTCGTGAAAACCTAACTTGAAAGTTTAGATGAGAATGGAAAACAACGTTGCACTTCCTTACCAGAAAAGGGAGGGTGGGTGGGGAAAGAAATAAAATGGCAGAATTCCTACTCTCACGTTTCATTTTTCCTATATAGCTACAAAATAGTTTCTAGACTCAACTGCGACCAGTAAAAAGGGATCCTACAGGCAGACAGGCTCTGATACCATTTGTCGCACTCGGACTTCTAAAGGATACTCGCCGTTCCGTTGAACAGTAGTAGATTGGATTACGGGGCTTACCGGCACCCGCGTCCTCTTACGAGTAGGCCAACACACGTAGGTGTGACAACCAACCCCTATCTGTTCAGCGTCGACGTAAACTATCCCATAGAAATCAGGACACTTCCATTGACGTACTTCAAACATCCACACATGGTACGTCAACGGCATTGGAACAAGTGATATCACAACAGATCTCTACGACACAAAAGATTGAAATAAGTTGCAAATAGCTCTCATTAGAGCAGAGATAGCCAATACAATCATTCAGAGGGCACCTGCCCCAACATAACATCATTACATCACAGCGGAAGCATTCAACATGTCTGAGTACAGACAAGAACCAAATAGGCCTAAGAGGCCGGAAACGAAATGACGGAGCCCATCCACGAAGTCTCGGATCCTGCCCGGGTCAACTATCTACTCGTCAGCAGTCTCGTCATACTCCACGTAGTAGCCACCATGTAGATCCTCGGAAACGTAGGTCTGCGGAAACCACAGCCCCAAAGGGGTCAGTACATAAACGTACTGGCAAGCAAGACTCACAGTTCACCAAAGTGTATCCCGTCAACACCAAGCACAGATGCCTTGGGTTCAACGGAAGAAAAGGGATATAAAAGATGCTGCAACTGGCTGCTCTAAACAACTACAGAGATTCTACCACTTCCGGCTAACAGAAAGGAGATAAGATCGAGGATTGTAACCAACTGAAAGATAACTTCAAGCAAACCCATCCTGGATCTCGCCCCTTATCCAAAGAAGCAATCCGAGGATAACTCACACAATTGAAATAATGATGGTTCAAATTATTGTGTCAATAAGCCTATTACTAGTCAAGTCATTAATCATTGGGTGTAAAGTTGTTAATCATTAGGTTTAAGTTGTCCTGAGTACTTGTTAGCCAGTACTTTCACCAAGTAATCCATAACCGCGGAAAACACGGCTTCTCGAGAAGATTATCCCTGCAGGGTTGCACCAATTTGGCCGTACACGCAAGAATATCCCGCCAGATGGAAATGCACTTCCACCAAGCGGGGCACTCTACACAACTCAACTCTTCTTCGCATCAAGCCCAAAGCACCACGTGTTGTGCGTGCGTGGCTAATCGAGCCCCACGAAGAAAAGGGGACCCTCATAGCACTGGAAGACCACGCTGCCCTAAATGCCGACTACAAAAGTTCCACCCTGGCCTGGGCTCGCAAGATCATGCATGCAGCAAATGGAAAGCCCGAACTACGTGTGGCGATTTGGACGAGATGCGAATCGAATCAAATTGAGGGGGGCGCCCATACTCGCTTCCCACATGCGGTTAGTGCGCTCATCATGGATCAGTAGACAAGACCCTTTTCCTATTAGGGTCGACACTAGCAGGCCTCAAAACCACCCTGGGCCTCCTGCCGGTGCCTTATCATCAAATTATTATTTAACAATAACATTAGCATGATTGATTGATTAAACATCGAGCCCCCAGAACATAATAACAACATAGTAACTGAAAGTAACGGGTAACAGACTCGAGCAAAACAACCTAAGCATGCTAGTAAGACACTGACTCAATCAAAGGGGTTGTAGGAGTGGAGGTGAGGCAATATCAAGGTTAAGGGATTCATGTGATGGGTTCGTAACAGAATCAACTACTACTAAGGCTAGCAGAAAAGAACAACGGAAAGTATCGGTAATCAATGTTGAAAGGAACACGATGGTTCATGTGAGTGATAACTTGCCTGCAAAACCCAGTAGCCTGGTACTGAGCTAGATCCTTAGAAGGGGTGTCGTAAGTATCGTCGGTCTCAACGTCGTCGTGTACCCGAGAAGAAGCAAACAAACAAGGCAGAAATATAAACAATCATTATCATGGTATTGTGCACAATCAAGGATGATGCATGACAAATTAATGGTTGCATCAAAATAAACTAGCTAACATGATAACACAATTAAGATGGGCCCCTATGCAATTTTGAGTTGCATATGGGAAAGGGTCCATGAATTAAGTGGAACAAATGATTTACAATTAATTCTTATGTGGAAGTTGTTAGCATGATGCATGCATGATGATAACAACAAAATAACAGGAAATAACAATAATAGATGCAAGTGATAAAAGGAGTTAACAAGTTTTGGAAATCATTTAGTAAGTTTAGAAATTTTGGGTTACTTAGACATGTCACACCAACAATTATTATTTTCATCAATTTTAATTGTTCAAAATAGATAACAAAGTTCATATTTGAAAAGAACACACAATTTTAGATGGAATACATGTTTCACTTATTGAAAAAGGATTTCAAATAAATTATTTATGAATTAAACAAGTGTAAGCAAGAATTAAATGAATTTAATTCAAACATGAACTTATTTGAATTTTTATTTGTGCAAAACATTGAGTGAAGTTCATATTTGAAAATGTTATGCTTTTATGGTTTGAAAACATATTTTATATGTCCCAAAAGAATTTAAGTTGATCAAGTTATGAATTTAGCAATATTAAATGATTTAAACAAGGTTTAAATCATTTAACCAATTTTAATTATTCAAAACATGAAACAAATTTTATATTTGGAAAGAGGGTTTAATTTTGCATGGAAACCATATTTCATTTGTTGAAATTGGATTTAAAATGAGCAAGTTATTATTTTGGCAATTTTAAATGCAATAACAAGAAACAGTTGTTTTCAGCAATTTAAATTATTCAAAACAGCAAACAAAATTTATATTTGGAAAGAACATCAAATTTTAGTTGGATTACATGTTTCAAATATTGAAATTGGAATTAGGGTGAATTTATTATGAATTAAACAATATTAAACAAGTTTTAATTGAATTTAGAACAAGTTTGAATTTAATTGAAGTTTTATTTGTTCAAAACATGAATTCAAACTCACATTTGAAAAGTTCACACTTTGATGGTTTGAAAACATATTTTGCGTGTTCAAAAATATTTTATATTAAGCAAGTCATGATATTATCAAATTTAGTTGAATTAAACAAGTATTAAATTATTTAGGCAAATTAAATTAGTCAAACCAGGAAACAAAAATTATATTTGCAAAGGTGGGGTGAAATGGTATGGAAAACATATTTTATTAGCATTTATTGGATTAAGAATGAATTAGTTATGGAATTTAGAAATTTGCATTTGAATTATTCAAATTTGAATTTTAAATGCATTTGGAATTTTCAAAACAGAAAACAAATTGCCTATTTGAAAAGTTCATGAAATTCTGATGGGGATACATGTAAAATTTGTGTTATTTGGATTTGTGGTTTGAAAATTATGAGCATTTGAATTTTTAGGTTTTATTTGCAAAAGACCAGGGACGTGGTTGTGAGGGTAAAACAGCAGAGAGGGGTTCCGGTGTAAAAAAAGGAAGGCCAGGGGCCTAGGTGCAAACCGCCAGATCCAGATCTGGATCTGGGGTCGTTTCTCACCGGGAGTGACTCCAGCCGCTGCCGCTGACGCGCGGGCCCGAGGGCCACGCGGCGCTGACTGGCGCGGTGGGAAGCTGACGGGGCTGTGGGGGCCGCTGACGGGCGGGGCCCGCCGCGCGGAGTGGCGCAGTAAAAATGCTGGGCAAAATTTGCCCGATCGGGGATTCGATCCCGCGAGCTTTGCGTGCGCGTGGAAGGATCGGTACCGCTGCGCTACGGTCACGCTCGTGATGTGATACAGGCGAGTGGAAATAAGAGGCTACCCTACTGTCGTAAACTGAATTCGACTGAAGCTGACGAACTGCAACGTGAACCGGTTGCAGATCGGAGGGGGGCGAGTGGTCCGCATAGGCATAGACCACGAACCAGCTTGGATGGCGGTGTGCAGGGGTCTTGCGCTCGTGTAGAGAGGGGGGAGAGGGCAGGGACGGTGGGCTCACCGTGGTCTGTCGAAGCGGAAGCAGTAGCAGGTGAGGACGATGGCGCTCGGTGGCGCCGTCGACGTCGCGGAGGAGGGGCTCCGAGGCCTCTCCGGCCAGGTGGAGGCGACGAGGAGGGAGCTGGGACGTCCCGGTTTCCATTCCCGCCCGCGGGTGGGGCTCCCGCTTCCTCGGCGACCGGCGGTGGCGACAGCTTCAGAGAGGGTTCGGTGGCAGTGGCGGTGGGTTCAGGAAAACGGCAAGACGCAGGGAGGAAAAAAGTAGATAGGATCGGCGGCGGCAGGGGAAAGACGCAGGGCTAGGGTTGGCTAGCAGAGGGGTGTAGGTTTTATCGGGCATGGTGCTTGGTACGGCAAGCATCTGGAGGGGGGAGAGCTGATCGAGTGGTTCTCCTGCTGTCGTACAGGGGAGGGTGACGCCCATGAGGAAGATGACCGCGAGGAAGAAGTACTGGGCCAGCTGCGCGTAGTTTAGAGGTTAGGTGGGCTGGGCCTAGTTAGGTTGGTTAGCTGCTGCTCGCTGTTTGCTTTTTATTATTCTTATTTTTTGCTTTTTCTGTTTTTTTTTGTAGAATTAGGTTTTGGAAGAAAATCATGAGATTTAGGTTAGTAAAAATTCTAGGAAAAATTAGGTTAGTTATTTAGGTTAAAATAAAACAATTTCCAAGATTTGTTTTCTAAAGTTTGGAAAATAAACTGCTGTTTGGAAAAATAAACCAAAATGTGAGTGATTTTTTGAATATTAAAAGGATTATTAAACCCAACACTTTCATAAGGTGACCCAAATTGCTTTAATTGGAAAATAACAGGGTAAACAAAATGTTTTGGTTATTCTTTTCATACTTTCAATTTGGGTTCTGTTTGAAATGCATTTGGTTTGAATTTGAAAGTGATTTGAATTAATTGTTTGATTAAAACCAACAATTTAATGAGTGATCAACATGGAATAAAATGGAACAATTTGGTTGTTTTCATTTGATATTTTTATTTAAAAGGTTGTAACAGAACAAGTATGAAAACAAAGCAGTTGAAATTGTTTGATTTTCATTGTGAAAACAAGAATAACAGATGCAAAACAAAAGAAACAAATGCAACAATATGATGACATGATGCAATACCTTAATAAACATGCAACAAACATTCTAAGGGGATGGTTTTCATACTTGGGCTGTTACACAGTTTCAGACTAATCAGCACAACAACCAGACGGCTCCACGAGTCAGCATCAAGGAGTTCCTCAGTCTGGGGCCGAGAGCATTCGTGGCCACACGCGAGCCTCTGGACGCTGATGACTGGATCCGTGAGATAGCTAAGGCTCTGGAGATTGCTCACGTTGCTGAGGAAGACAAGGTCAAGTATGCCTCCTATCTGCTGAAGGGTCAGGCAGCTACTTGGTGGGAAAACTACCAGGCCATGAGAGCTGGCATGCCAATCACCTGGGGTTGTTTCAAGGAAGCTTTCCTGAAGCACCACATTCCAGATGGTCTCATGGAAAGGATGCGTGAAGAGTTTTGCTCACTCAAGCAGGGCAAGTTGGACGTCATCGGCTATCAGAGTGAGTTCAATCGCCTCGCTCGTTACGCTGGTGATGAGGTGTCCACTAAAGCTAAGAAGATGGCAAGGTTCCGCAGAGGTTTTAACCCGGAACTCAAGTATGCACTCACCAACGTCAAGGCCAACAGCTTCAAGGATCTCGTTAACACCGCGCTCAATGAAGAAAATGGGCGCAAGGCGTTCGTGTAGTCTCGCAAGCACTCGCGTGAGGGTGGTTCCTCCTCCAACATGACCACCCCTCCGCAGAAGTGCCGCATCTGGGTGCCAAATGGTGCTGTCACTCGGGCTCCATACGCCCGAACTTACCCAGGCTTCGCTCCCCGCCCACCCAACCCTGCTCAGATGCATGATCAGAGGGCTTCGATGGGGCAGCCAAGGCCAGGGCCTCCTCGTGTCGTCACTTGCTACAAGTGAAAGCAGACGGGGCACTACGCTGACAAGTGCACGCAGAGGCAGCTACCTCCACCACCACCTCGTCCTAACACCAACCAGGCAATGGTGCGCGCTCCCCCGCCTAAGGCCTTCAACTCCAACAACATGCCTGTCGGGAGGACCGCAAGGGTGAATCATGTCAAGATCGACAAAGGTGAGGAAGCTCCTGACGTCGTTCTCGGTACATTTCCCGTAAACTCTATTCCAACTAAGGTGTTGTTTGATACCGGAGCATCACATTCTTTCGTGTCAAAAATCTTTGCGACAACAATTAAACTCCCTTTTGTTGGTTTGGGTTCCCCGCTATGTCGCACCCGGACTTCTAGAGGATACTCGCAGTCCGCTAAACAGTAGAACAGATGGCTTACGGGGCATACCAGCACCCGCATCTCAATATGAGCAGGCCAACACGGAAACGTGTGAGAACCATTCTCTACTATCCATCGTCTGCGTAAACCATCCCATAGAAATCAGGACACTTCCGTTGACGTACTTCATAACATACACACATGGTACGTCAACGGCATTAGAACAACTGATATCACAACATATTTCTAAGACACAAAAGATTGAAATAAGTTGCAAATAGCTCTCACTAGAGCAGAGATAGCAAATACAATCATCCAGAGGACACATGTCCCAACAATTCATCATTACAACACAGCGGAAGCATCCAAAGTGTCTGAGTACAGACAAGATCCAAATAGGCCTAAGAGGCCGGAAACGAAAAGACGGAGCCCATCCACGATGTCTCAGATCCTGCCCGGGTCCGCTATCTACTCGTCAGCAGCCTCGTCATACTCCACGTAGTAGCCACCATGGGGATCCTCGGAAACGTATTCTACGGAAACCACAGCCCCAAAGGGGTCAGTACATAAACGTACTGGCAAGCAAGACTCACAAGATACCAAAGTGTACCCGTCAACACCAAGCACAGATGCTTTGGGTTCAACGGAAAGAAAGGGTGATACAAAAGATACGGCAGCGGGCTGCACTAACCAACTACAGATACATGCTATAACTTCCGGCTAACAGAAAGGAGGTAAGATAGCGTATCGTAACCAACTATTACTAACTCCAAACAAACCCATCCTGGATCTCGCCCCTTATCCAAAGAAGCAATCCGAGGATAACTCACACAGTTGGATTAATGATGGTTCAAGTTATTGTGTCAATAGGACTATTACTAGTCAAGTTATCATTAGTTAGGTGTAAGTTGTTCTGAGTACTTGTTAGCCAGTACTTTCACCAAGTCATCCATAACCGCGGAAAACACGGCTTCTCGAGAAGATTTACCCTGCAGGGGTGCACCAATTTGGTCGTACACGTAAGAATAACCCGCCAGATGGAATGCCTTCCACCAAGCGGGGCACTCAACACAACTCAACTCTTATCCGCATCAAGCCCAAAGAACCCCGTGCAATTGAGCGCACGGCTAATCAAGCCCCACGAAGAAAAGGGGACCCTCATAGCACTCTAAGAACGTGTCTCCCTAAAAGCCGACTACAAAAGTTCCACCCTGGCCTGGGTTCGCAAATACATATGCATGCGGCAAATGGAAAACCCGAACTAAATGAGGCGATTTGGACGAGATGCGAATCGAATCAAATTGTGGGGGGCGCCCATACACGCTTCCCACATGCGGATAGTGCGCTCATCATGGATCAGTAGACAAGACCCTTTTCCTAATTAGGGTCGACACTAGCAGGCCTCAAAACCACGCCGGGCCTCCTGCCGGTGCCTTATCATCAAATTAGCATTACCTCAAACATTAACAGGTTGATTGTTTAAACATCGAGCCCCCAGAACATAATAAATATAGTAACAGAAATAACGGACAGCAGACTCGAGCATAAACATCCCTAAGCATGCTAGTAAGACACAGACAACAAGCAACGGGGTTTTAGGTGTGGAGGTGAGGCTATATCAGCGTTAAAGGATACATGTGATAGGATCGAACACAAGCAACGATTCATAAGGCTAGCAGAATAGACAACGGAAAGTATCGGTATCCAGTGTGGAAAGGAACACAATGGTTCATGTGAGTGAATACTTGCCTGCAAACTCAGTAGCCTGGTACTGGGCTAACTCCTCAGAAGTAGTGTCGTAAACCTCGTCTGTCTCAACGTCGTCGTCTATACGAGAAGAAGAAAACAAACAACGCAGAGAGACAACAATAAATAACATGGCATAATGCACAATCATGGGATTATGCATGACCATTTAATTGATGCATCAAAAATAAGCTAGTTGACATGGTAACATAACATAATTAAATGGACCCACATGCAATTTGGATTGCATATGGAAAGCCCATGAGTTAAGGTTGGAATAATTGTTCTACAACTAACCAACAGGTGAAAGTGGATTAGCATGATGCATGGATTAGTAAAACATAAAGAAAACAACAATAGAAACAATTTTAAATGAAGTTTACCAAAATTGGAATTTTATTTATTAAGTTATGAAATTTTGGTTCCTTAAAGGTGTTACACAAGCATTTGTTGTTTTCACCAATTTGAATTGTTCAAAATAAATAACAAAATTCACATTTAGAAAGAACACAAAATTTTAGGTGGAATACATGTTTCATTTGTTGAAAAAGGAGTTAGAATAAATTACTTATGAATTAAACAAGTTTAAACAAGATTTAAATGAATTTAATTCAAGTATGGAGTTATTTGAATTTTTATTTGTTCAAATCATTAAACCAAATTCATATTTGAAAACTTTATACTTTTCTGGGTTGAAAACATATTTTATAGTTTCAAAAATAATTTAATTTGAGCAAGTTATGAATTTAGCAAATTTAAATGATTTAAACAAGGTATAAATTATTTAACCAATTTTAATTATTCAAAACATGAAACAAAGTTTATATTTGGAAAAGTGGTTCAATTTAGCATGGAAAACATATTTTATTTGTGTTATTTGAATTAAGTTTGAATTAGTTATGAAATTAACCAAATTTAAAAGGAGTTGTTTGAATTTGAATTTTGAAACAATTTGAAATGTTCAAAACAGAAAACAAATGCTTTAATCATGTAGAGAATTTAATTTGGTGCAGAATACATATTTCATTTGTATTGTTTGGATTTGAAAATCAAAAGTTATTTGCATTTTGATTACAGGGACTAATCTGTAAATAGTTTGGACTTAAATTAAAAAGAAAAAGGCAGAAAACATCTTCTACCTCGCAGTGGCCTAGCCTGGCCACTGACGTGGGGGCCCTGGGGCCAACGTGGCGTGTGTGTGTGCACAGCAGCTGACAGGGGGCCCCTCCTGTCAGTGCTCCTCGCGAAAAAAGGGTGGGAATTAATCCCGGGGGTCAGGGATCGAACCCTCGACCCCGTGTGCGCGCTCGCGGTGTAGTGCCACTGCGCTGTGATGCGTTCGATTGTCAGTATAGGATGCACGGTGAGGATAAGATTCAGATCCGTGCGTTAACTGAATTTTCGCAGATTCAGTAACTGAACCCTGACAGAGGAGCACGGCCACCGGCGGCGAGCTGCTGCTGCGCGCGCGTTGCTGCACGTCGTGGAGGAGTGCAGGAATGCGTGCTCGTGCTCATGTGCAGGGAGGAACAGAGAGAGAGGTGGACGTCGTGGTGCTCACCGGGAGGGGCAGAAGGAGGAGGCGACGGTGCTCGGCGACGGCGGTGACAGCGTGGACGGCGGCGGCGTTGCAGACCCTCACCGTGCCCGCTGCGGTGTCGATGAGGTCGAGGAAGCGACGGGGAAATGATTCCTATGGCTAGCCCGAGGGGAGGAGAAGCAGCACGGCGGCGATCACCGGAGTTTCAGAGGTGGGAGCGTGCGGTGGCGGGTTCAGAGGGAGGAGATGGTGCAGGGAGAGAGAGAGAGGGAGGAAATCATGGCGGCGGCGAGGGAGAGAGAGAAGCTAGGGCTAGGGGAGCTCGAGGCCTAGGGTTTATAAGGGGGAGGGGAGCTCGCTCGCAGCCGTCTGCTGCTCGCTGCTGTCGACGTGGACAGCGGCAGATGGCTGCCGTACAGGAGGAAGAAAGGGAGGTAAGGGGTACCAGGCCGTGGGCTGGGCCTGGCTGGTGGGCGCAGCCCACTTGCTGGCCTGCCCCTCTCTTTTCTTTATTTTTCTTTCTGTTTTTTTCTTGTAGATTTGAAAAAGGAAAGAAAAGGTTAGTTTTTAGGGTTAGAAAATTAGGGAAAAAATTTGTTATAGGTTAGGCATTACAGAAACATCATTGTACAACTTTGTTTTCCAACAAAATTTAAATTATGTTGTTGTTTGAAATTTGGTTGAATTTGAATGAATTTTGATATCAAATGGATAATTAAAAAGAATCACTTAAATAGTTTGAACCATCAAGTTTATTTGAAACAAATGATGGAAGTGTTTTGTAATTTTCATAAATTTCAAATAGTTGCTGTTTGGAATTGAATTTGAATTTGAATGCAAATTGAATTAAGTGAATTATTAAAAAGAACAAATTAATAGTTTGAGCTTTCCATTTTAAGGGAAACAAATGGATGTTTTATTTGAATATTTCTATTTGAAAAATTGTGACAGCACAAGTATGAAACAAAGTATTTTAATATTGTTTGATTTCAAATGGGAAAACAAAGGAAAAACAGATGAAAACAAATGGAAAACAAATGCCAAAACAAATGCAATGATGATGTCATGATGCAAAACAATAATATAACAAGAAACAAAACATTCTAGGGGTGGTTTTTCATACTTGGGATGTTACAAAACGCCCCCCCTTGAAGGAATCGCGCCCCGAGATTCCTACTGAGAAGTGAAAAGGTCCGGATACTTCTTGCGAAGATCCTCTTCGGTCTCCCATGTTGCCTCTTTATCGGAATGATGAGACCACTGCACTTTTAAGAACTTGGTGCTCTTGTTGCAAGTCTTACGCTCGGTCTCATCGAGAATACGAACAGGGTCCTCCTCATAAGATAGATCTTCTTGCAGTTCAATGGAATCATGATCAACTGCACGATCTGGATCTTTGAAACACCTCTTGAGCTGTGACACGTGAAACACATCGTGCACCTTGGATAGCTTTTCTGGAAGTTCAAGACGATAGGCATTTTCTGCACGCCTTGAGAGAATGTTGAAAGGACCAATGTATCTTGGTGCAAGCTTTCCTTTCACACCAAAACGATGAGTGCCTCTGAGGGGAGTTACACGGAGATATGCATTTTCACCAGGTGCATAGATCATATCCCTGTGCTTGCTGTCATAGTAGCTTTTCTGACGAGACTGAGCAATCTTGAGATTGTCACGAATGATGTGAACTTTCTCTTAGGCTTCCTTAACAATGTCAGGGCCTAAGAGTGAACGTTCACCAGCTCCAGACCAATTGATTGGACTCCTGCATCTGTGGCCATAGAGAGCTTCAAATGGTGCCATGCCTAGGCTTGCCTGGAAGCTGTTGTTGTAGAAGAATTCAGCATATGGAAGGCATTCCTCTCATTTCATGCCAAAGGAGAGACCACATGCTCTGAGCATATCCTCGAGAATCTGATTGACTCTTTCGACTTGCCCTTGAGACTGAGGGTGGTAGGCTGTGCTGAACAGAAGTTTGGTGCCCAATGATTCCTGAAAGCTTTTGCAGAAATGAGAAGTGAAGATGCTTCCACGGTCTGAGCTTATTTCCAATGGAACACCATGAAGAGGAACAATCTTTGCGGTGTAGAGCTCTGCTAACTGGCTAGCTGAGATTGTTTCTTTGACAGCAAAGAAGTGAGCTACTTTAGTGAGACGATCAATAACAACGAAGATTGCATTGTTGCCCTTCTTGGACTTTGGAAAACCAGTGACGAAGTCCATTTCAATCATGTCCCACTTCCACTCAGGGATTTTCAGAGGTTGGAGAAGACCGGCTGTTTTCTGATGAACTGCCTTAACACGTTGACAAACGTTGCATTCAGAAACGTATTGAGCAATTTCACGTTTCATGTCAGGCCACCAATACAGTGTCTTGAGATCCTGGTACATCTTTGTACTTCCAGGGTGTATGGAGAGAGGAGTTTCATGAGCCTCCTTGAGAATGACATCTTTGAGACTTTGAACTTGAGGAACTGCAATGCATCCTTCGAAGAACACAGTTCAATTGTCATCAATTGAGAAGGACTTAAATTTCTCCTTGCCTTCTTTGATGTGTTCTACCATCTTCTTGATTTCAGCATCACAAAGTTGTTCAGAACAAATCTTGTCCTCGAGAGTTGGACTGGCTGTCAAGTTTGCAAGATAGCCTTGAGGAACAAGACCAAGGTTGAGCTTCTGGAATTCTTCATGAAGAGGAGGTTGGCTTTCCATTATCATGAGATTATTGCAATATGATTTGCGACTGAGAGCATCGGCCATAACATTAGCCTTGCCTGGAGTGTAAGAAATGGTAAGATCAAAGTCCTTAATCTTTTCAATCCATCTCCTTTGCCTGAGGTTTAGATCTGGTTGAGTGAAGATGTATTTCAGACTCTTATGATCGGAAAAGATTTCAGTGCGATTACCCAACAAGTATTGTCTCCATTTCTTGAGGGCAAACACAACTGCTGCAAGTTCAAGGTCATGAGTGGGATAATTGAGCTCATGTGCGTTCAACTGACGTGAAGCATAAGCCACAACTTGACGTTCTTGCATAAGAACTGCACCTAGACCTTGGAGAGAAGCATCACAGAATATCTGGAAAGGTTTGGTAGGATCTGGGCCAACCAGAACTGGTGTAGAAGTAAGTTCAGTCTTCAGGAGATTGAAACTTTCATCACATTGTGGAGACCAAACGAACTTCTTGTCCTTCTTTGTGAGATCAGTGAGAGGTTTGGCAATCTTGGAAAAGATTTGGACGAAACGACGGCAATAGCTAGCTAAGCCAAGAAAACTTCTTACTTGCTTCACCGTCTTTGGTGGTTTCCAATCAACAATTGCTTTAGCCTTTTCTGGATCAATGGCTATGCCCTTGGCGGAGATGACATGACCAAGGTAAGCAACTTCTGGAATCCAGAACTCACATTTGGAGAACTTGGCATATAGACGATGCTCGCGAAGTTTCATGAGAGTGAGACGAAGATGTTCTTCATGCTCTTCCTCAGATTTTGAGTAGACAAGAATGCCATCAAGATATACCACAACGAACTTGTCGAGGTATTCATGGAATACAGAATTCATGAGTCGAGAGAATGTCGCCGGTGCATTGGTTAGTCCAAAGGACATGACGGTGAATTCATATAGACCGTAGCGAGTGGTGAAAGCTGTCTTTGGAATATCCTCTTTTCTGATCTTTATTTGATGGTAACCCATTCTCAAGTCCAACTTGGAGAATATCGTGGCTCCAGCAAGTTGATCAAAAAGATCATCAATACGAGGAATTGGATACTTGTTTTTGATGGTTTTCTCGTTAAGAGGACGATAGTCAACAACGAGTCTCTTTGTGTGATCCTTCTTCGCAACGAACAGAGTTGGGCAACCCCAAGCCGAGGAACTAGGTTGAATGTAACCTTATTCCATGTACATATCAATTTGTTCCTTTAACAACTTCAGCTCGGGAGTTCCTACCTTGTAAGGATGCTTAGAGATTGGAGCAGTACCTGGCTCAAGCTCGATCACGAACTCAACTGCTCTGTCCGGAGGCATCCCTGGCAACTCTTCTGGAAATACGTCAGGAAATTCGCAAACCACCGGAACATTTTCAAGTGAAGGTAGAGGTTTTGCATCGAGGTTGCATAGCTGAATGGAACTTGATTCATTTGGAGAATAGACTATCTGGCCAGAAGGGTGGAACAGAGTTATTGACTTTTGAGCACAGTCAATCTTTGCTTTATTGGCCTTCAACCAATCCATACCAAGAATGACATCAATGTCAGAATTTCCCAGCAACATGAGAGAAGCAAGGAATATGTGGCCTCCAATTAGGATTTGATTGTCCTTACTTATCTTGGAAGTCAACATTTGAGATCCCGGTGAGTAAACAGTGATTTGATTGCTTAGTGGAACCACCATTAAGTTGTTTGTTGCGGCAAAAATCTTTGACACAAAAGAATGCGATGCTCCGGTATCAAACAACACTTTAGCTGGAATAAAGTTTACGGGTAGTATACCGAGAACGACGTCAGGAGCTTCCTCAGCTTTGTCGATCTTGACATGATTCACCCTTGCGGTCCTCCCGACAGGCCTGTTGGAGTTGAAGGCTTTAGGCGGGGGAGCACGCACCATTGCCTGGTTTGTGTTGGGACGAGGTGGTGGTGGAGGTAGCTGCCTCTGCGTGCACTTGTCGGCGTAGTGCCCCGTCTGCTTGCACTTGTAGCAAGTGACGACACGAGGAGGCCCTGGCCTTGGCTGCCCCATCGAAGCCCTCTGATCATGCATCTGAGCAGGGTTGGGTGGGCGGGGAGCGAAGCCTGGAGAAGCTTGGGCGTATGGATCCCTAGTGACAGCACCATTTGGCACCCAGATGCGGCGCTTCTGCGGAGGGGTGGTCATGCTGGAGGAGGAACCACCCTCACGCGAGTGCTTGCGAGACTCCTCGAACGCCTTGCGCCCATTCTCTTCATTGAGCGCAGTGTTAACGAGCTCCTTGAAGTTGTTGGCCTTGATGTTAGTGAGGGCGTACTTGAGTTCCGGGTTAAAACCTCTGCGGAACCTTGCCATCTTCTTAGCCTCAGTGGACACCTCGTCTCCAGCGTATCGAGCGAGGTGATTGAACTCACCCTGATAGCCGATGACGTCCAGCTTGCCTTGCTTGAGAGAGCAAAACTCTTCACGCATCCTTTCCATGAGACCATCTGGAATGTGGTGCTTCAGGAAGGCTTCCTTGAAACAACCCCAGGTGATTGGATAGCCAGCTCTCATGGTCTGGTAGTTTTCCCACCAAGTAGTTGCCTGACCCTTCAGCAGATAGGAGGCATACTTGACCTTGTCTTCCTCAGCAACGTGAGAAATGTCCAGAGCCTTGGCTATCTCACGGATCCAGTCATCAGCATCCAGAGGCTCGCGTGTTGCCACGAAAGCTCTCGGTCCCAGACTGAGGAACTCCTTGATGCTGACCCGTGGAGCATTCTAGTTGTTGTGCTGGTTAGTCTGAAACTGGGCCATCTGTGCCATGACTTGGGTCATCTGAGTCAACAGCTCCGTGATTGGTGGTGGCTCAGGCGGGTTGTTCCTTGTTGGCGGCATCCTGAATGGAAATGCATTTTAGCACAACAATAGAAAAGGATAGACTTGGAAACCGAAAGAGAGATTATTGCAACGCATGAATATATAACCAACAGGTACATCATCACATGTTCAAATACATCAGAATATCCAACACACCAGAATTGGTTGAAAAAGCCAAAGGATAACTAAACATAGCTAAGAATGGATACATCGGTACTCCCATGCTCATCACGCAGGACGGCGGCTAGGAGTACGGCGAGAGGTACGGTGAGGAGCACGCCCACGAAAGTAGGTAGAACGACGATCCACGTAGATCCGACGTGGTCTGAGAGCGACTCTCGGTGTGGTGAAGTACATAGCATCGGCTCCCTGTGCTCCAAAGCGTGGAATCCCAGTGTAACCAGCACCGAGGTTAAGGAGTGGACCTCTGATCGGCTCGTATCCTCCAGCATCTGGCAGACGACGACCAACTGGCTGATCGAAACGTGCAAAGCGCTCGTCTCCAACAAAGTCTGTGGTGTACGTCGCCAGACGAGTCAAAGCAAGGTAGAGCTGCTCTCTGACTGAAGCCAACTCCTGAGATAGTGTGCTGGCAACTGCGTCACTGTGCCTCACAAACTGAGCGGTGGTGTGCATCCTGGAGTTATCATGCTCGTAGACATCCAGGTTGTCGTAGAGAGTGAAGTGAGCTCCCTCCGAAGTGATGTAACCACGGGGGATGTGGCGATAGATGGAATCGTCAAATCCCCAGTAGTCAGCACGAAGGACGGTGAGACTCACATAAGCTGCCTGCTGCACAGCCATATCCACTGTGGAACCTACTGCCTCGTAGTGGTGGACTACGCTCATGCCATCATCTGACAGAATGTAGACGATAGCCTGGTAGTAGGTCTGGTCAAATTCTCGCAGCTGCTCGTAGACCTGGTACTCTGGTGCCCAACGGAACCCCAGAAAGGTGACCATGTCTCTCAGCATCTCCGGATAACCGGCAGTGCTCTCGCAACGAGTCATACGAACCACCTGCGGGTAGAACCTGAGATCCATCTGCAGATGATTGGGGAAGTTTTGAGTAGACGCCGGTAGAAGAACTGAAGTGGAAAGCAACAACAAGGTTTCAACGGACGACAAGGATGTTGAGAAGAACAGGATATTGAAGCAACATTGGGGAAACACGAGAGCAAAACACTCCTGAGGTACTACGGAGAACCCATCCGGGCTTCTAAAGGATCAATATCTACTGCTTAAGGAATAGAGGATCTGCTTCCGGGGCTTACACGCCTCCGTTCTCAATCGTGAGTAGGCAACATGATAAATCATGTCACAACCACCTCCATTCCTATGATCTAGTAGATATAACTATCCTAGAGAAACGAGGATACGTGAAAACCTAACTTGAAAGTTTAGATGAGAAGGGAAAACAACGTTGCACTTCCTTACCAGAAAAGGGAGGGTGGGTGGGGAAATAAGAAAAAGAACAGAATTCCTACTCTCACGTTTCATTTTTCCTATATAGCTACAAAATAGTTTCTAGACTCAACTGCGACCAGTAAAAGGGATCCTACAGGCAGACAGGCTCTGATACCATTTGTCGCACCCGGACTTCTAGAGGATACTCACAGTCTGCTAAACAGTAGAACAGATGGCTTACGGGGTATACCGGCACCCGCATCTCAATATGAGCAGGCCAACACGTAAACGGGTGACAACCATTCTGTACTATCCATCGTCTGCGTAAACCATCCCATAGAAATCAGGACACTTCCGTTGACGTACTTCATAACATACACACATGGTACGTCAACGGCATTAGAACAACTGATATGACAACATATCTCTAAGACACAAAAGATTGAAATAAGTTGCAAATAGCTCTCACTAGAGCAGAGATAGCAAATACAATCATCCAGAGGACACATGTCCCAACAATTCATCATTACAACACAGCGGAAGCATCCAAAGTGTCTGAGTACAGACAAGATCCAAATAGGCCTAAGAGGCCGGAAACGAAAAGACGGAGCCCATCCACGATGTCTCGGATCCTGCCCGGGTCCGCTATCTACTCGTCAGCAGCCTCGTCATACTCCACGTAGTAGCCACCATGGGGATCCTCGGAAACGTAGTCTGCGGAAACCACAGCCCCAAAGGGGTCAGTATATAAACGTACTGGCAAGCAAGACTCTCAAGATACCAAAGTGTACCCGTCAACACCAAGCACAGATGCTTTGGGTTCAACAGAAAGAAAGGGTGATACAAAAGATACGGCAGCGGGCTGCACTAACCAACTACAGATACATGCTATAACTTCCGGCTAACAGAAAGGAGATAAGATAGCGTATCGTAACCAACTATTACTAACTCCAAACAAACCCATCCTGGATCTCGCCCCTTATCCAAAGAAGCAATCCGAGGATAACTCACACAGTTGGATTAATGATGGTTCAAGTTATTGTGTCAATAGGACTATTACTAGTCAAGTTATCATTAGTTAGGTGTAAGTTGTTCTGAGTACTTGTTAGCCAGTACTTTCACCAAGTCATCCATAACCGCGGAAAACACGGCTTCTCGAGAAGATTTACCCTGGAGGGGTGCACCAATTTGGTCGTACACGTAAGAATAACCCGCCAGATGGAATGCCTTCCACCAAGCGGGGCACTCAACACAACTCAACTCTTCTCCGCATCAAGCCCAAAGAACCCCGTGCAATTGAGCGCACGGCTAATCAAGCCCCACGAAGAAAAGGGGACCCTCATAGCACTCTAAGAACGTGTCTCCCTAAATGCCGACTACAAAAGTTCCACCTTGGCCTGGGTTCGCAAATACATATGCATGCGGCAAATGGAAAACCCGAACTAAATGAGGGGATTTGGACGAGATGCGAATCGAATCAAATTGTGGGGGGCGCCCATACACGCTTCCCACATGCGGATAGTGCGCTCATCATGGATCAGTAGACAAGACCCTTTTCCTAATTAGGGTCGACACTAGCAGGCCTCAAAACCACGCCGGGCCTCCTGCCGGGGCCTTATCATCAAATTAGCATTACCTCAAACATTAACAGGTTGATTGTTTAAACATCGAGCCCCCAGAACATAATAAATATAGTAACAGAAATAACGGACAACAGACTCGAGCATAAACATCCCTAAGCATGCTAGTAAGACACAGACAACAAGCAACGGGGTTTTAGGTGTGGAGGTGAGGCTATATCAGGGTTAAAGGATACATGTGATAGGATCGAACACAAGCAACGATTCATAAGGCTAGCAGAATAGACAACGGAAAGTATCGGTATCCAGTGTAGAAAGGAACACAATGGTTCATGTGAGTGAATACTTGCCTGCAAACTCAGTAGCCTGGTACTGGGCTAACTCCTCAGAAGTAGTGTCGTAAACCTCGTCTGTCTCAACGTCGTCGTCTATACGAGAAGAAGCAAACAAACAACGCAGAGAGACAACAATCAATAACATGGCATAATGCACAATCATGGGATGATGCATGACCATTTAATTGATGCATAAAAAATAAGCTAGTTGACATGGTAACATAACATAATTAAATGGACCCACATGCAATTTGGATTGCATAAGGAAAGCCCATGAGTTAAGGTTGGAATAATTGTTCTACAACTAACCAACAGGTGAAAGTGGATTAGCATGATGCATGGATGAGGAAAACAGAAAGAAAACAACAATAGAAACAATTTGAAATGAAGTTTACCAAAATTGGAACTTTATTTATTAAGTTATGAAATTTTGGTTCCTTAAAGGTGTTACACAAGCATTTGTTGTTTTCACCAATTTTAACTGTTCAAAATAAATAACAAAATTCATATTTAGAAAGAACACAAAATTTTAGGTGGAATACATGTTTCATTTGTTGAAAAAGGAGTTAGAATAAATTACTTATGAATTAAACAAGTTTAAACAAGATTTAAATGAATTTAATTCAAGTATGGAGTTATTTGAATTTTTATTTGTTCAAATCATTAAACCAAATTCATATTTGAAAAGTTTATACTTTTCTGGGTTGAAAACATATTTTATAGTTTCAAAAATAATTTAATTTGAGCAAGTTATGAATTTAGAAAATTTAAATGATTTAAACAAGGTTCAAATTATTTAACCAATTTTAATTATTCAAAACATGAAACAAATTTTATATTTGGAAAAGTGGTTCAATTTATCATGGAAAACATATTTTATTTGTGTTATTTGAATTAAGTTTGAATTAGTTATGAAATTAACCAAATTTAAAGGAGTTGTTTGAATTTGAATTTTGAAACAATTTGAAATGTTCAAAACAGAAAACAAATGCTTTAATCATGTAGAGAATTTAATTTGGTGCAGAATACATATTTCATTTGTATTGTTTGGATTTGAAAATCAAAAGTTATTTGCATTTTGATTACAGGGACTAATCTGTAAATAGTTTGGACTAAAATTAAAAAGAAAAAGGCAGAAAAACATCTTCTACCTCGCAGTGGCCTAGCCTGGCCACTGACGTGGGGGCCCTGGGGCCAACGTGGCGTGTGTGTGTGTGCACAGCAGCTGACAGGGGGCCCCTCCTGTCAGTGCTCCTCGCGAAAAAAGGGTGGGAATTAATCCCGGGGGTCAGGGATCGAACCCTCGACCCCGTGTGCGCGCTCGCGGTGTAGTGCCACTGCGATGTGATGCGTTCGCTTGTCAGTATAGGATGCGCGGTGAGGATAAGATTCAGATCCGTGCGTTAACTGAATTTTCGCAGATTTAGTAACTGAACCCTGATAGAGGAGCACGGCCACCGGCGGCGAGCTGCTGCTGCGCGCGCGTTGCTGCACGTCGTAGAGGAGTGCAGGGATGCGTGCTCGTGCTCGTGTGCAGGGAGGAACAGAGAGAGAGAGGTGGACGTCGTGGTGCTCACCGGGAGGGGCAGAAGGAGGAGGCGACGGTGCTCGGCGACGGCGGCGACAGCGTGGACGGCGGCGACGTTGCAGACCCTCACCGTGCCCGCTGCGGTGTCGATGAGGTCGAGGAAGCGACGGGGAAATGATTCCCGTGGCTAGCCCGAGGGGAGGAGAAGCAGCACGGCGGTGATCACCGGAGTTTCAGAGGTGGGAGCGTGCGGTGGCGGGTTCAGAGGGAGGAGATGGTGCAGGGAGAGAGAGAGAGGGAGGAAATCATGGCGGCGGCGAGGGAGAGAGAGAAGCTAGGGCTAGGGGAGCTCGAGGCCTAGGGTTTATAAGGGGGAGGGGAGCGAGCTCGCAGCCGTCTGCTGCTCGCTGCTGTCGACGTGGACAGCGGCAGATGGCTGCCATACAGGAGGAAGAAAGGGAGGTAAGGGGTACCAGGCCGTGGGCTGGGCCTGGCTGGTGGGCGCAGCCCACTTGCTGGCCTGCCCCTCTCTTTTCTTTATTTTTCTTTCTGTTTGTTTTTTGCAGATTTGAAAAAGGAAAGAAAAGATTAGTTTTTAGGGTTAGAAAATTAGGGAAAAAATTTGTTATAGGTTAGGCATTACTGAAACATCATTGTACAACTTTGTTTTCCAACAAAATTTAAATTATGTTGTTGTTTGAAATTTGGTTGAATTTGAATGAATTTTGATATCAAATGGATAATTAAAAAGAATCACTTAAATAGTTTGAACCATCAAGTTTATTTGAAACAAATGATGAAAGTGTTTTGTAATTTTCATAAATTTCAAATAGTTGCTGTTTGGAATTGAATTTGAATTTGAATGCAAATTGAATTAAGTGAATTATTAAAAAGAACAAAATAATAGTTTGAGCTTTCCATTTTAAGGGAAACAAATGGATGTTTTATTTGAATATTTCTATTTGAAAAATTGTGACACCACAAGTATGAAACAAAGTATTTGAATATTGTTTGATTTCAAATGGGAAAACAAAGGAAAAACAGATGAAAACAAATGGAAAACAAATCCCAAAACAAATGCAATGATGATGTCATGATGCAAAACAATAATATAACAAGAAACAAAACATTCTAGGGGTGGTTTTTCATACTTGGGATGTTACACGCTAGTGGTAAACTCCCCTGGAGCAACTATGCAAACGTCCAAGATCAGTCACAGAAATCAAATTCTAATTGGAGCCCACATATTCCTTGCTTCCCTCATACTGCTTGGCAATTCTGACGTTGATGTCATTCTTAGTATGGATTGGCTGAAGGCCAATAAAGCTAGAATTGACTGTGCTCAGAAGTCAATAACTCTGTCCCACCCTTCTGGCCAGATAGTCTATTCTCGAAATGAATCAAGTTCCATTCAGTTGTACAACCTCGATGCAAAACCTCTACCTTCACTTGAAAATGTTCCGGTGGTTTGCGAATTCCCTGACGTCTTTCCAGAGGAGTTGCCAGGGATGCCTCCGGACAGAGCTGTTGAGTTCGTGATCGAACTTGAGCCAGGTACTGCTCCAATCTCTAAGCATCCTTACAAGATAGGAACTCCCGAGCTGAAGTTGTTAAAGGAACAAATTGACATGTACATGGAAAAAGGTTACATTCAACCTAGTTCCTTGGCTTGGGGTTGCCCAACTCTGTTCGTTGCGAAGAAGGATCACACAAAGAGACTCGTTGTTGACTATCGTCCTCTTAACGAGAAAACCATAAAAAACAAGTATCCAATTCCTCGTATTGATGATCTTTTTGATCAACTTGCTGGAGCCTCAATATTCTCAAAGTTGGACTTGAGAATGGGTTACCATCAAATAAAGATCAGAAAAGAGGATATTCCAAAGACAGCCTTCACCACTCGCTACGGTTTATATGAATTCACCGTCATTGTCCTTTGGTCTCACCAATGCACCGGCGACCTTCTCCCGACTCATGAATTCTGTCTTCCATGAATACCTCGACAAGTTCGTTGTCGTATATCTTGATGACATTCTTGTCTACTCAAAATCCGAGGAAGAACATGAAGAACATCTTCGTCTCACTCTCGTGAAGCTTCGCGAGCATCGTCTTTATGCCAAGTTCTCCAAATGTGAGTTCTGTATTTCAGAAGTTACTTACCTTGGTCATGTCATCTCAGCCAAGGGCATAGCCATTGATCCAGAAAAGGTTAAAGCAATTGTTGATTGGAAGCCTCCAAAGACGGTGAAGCAAGTAAGAAGTTTTCTTGGCTTGGCTAGCTATTGCCTTCGTTTCGTCCAAAACTTCTCCAAGATTGCCAAACCTCTCACTGACCTCACAAAGAAGGACAAGAAGTTCGTCTGGTCTCCACAATGTGATGAAAGTTTCAATCTCCTGAAGACTAAACTCACTTCTACACCAGTTCTGGTTGGCCCAGATCCTACCAAACCTTTCCAGATATTCTGTGATGCTTCCCTCCAAGGTCTAGGTGCAGTTCTTATGCAAGAACGTCAAGTTGTGGCTTATGCTTCACGTCAGTTGAACGCACATGAGCTCAATTATCCCACTCATGACCTAGAACTTGCCGCAGTTGTGTTTCCCTCAAGAAATGGAGACAATACTTGTTGGGTAATCGCACTGAAATCTTTTCTGATCATAAGAGTCTGAAGTATATCTTCACTCAACCAGATCTAAACCTCAGGCAAAGGAGATGGATTGAAAAGATTAAAGACTTTGATCTTACCATTTCTTACACTCCAGGCAAGGCTAATGTTATGGCCGATGCTCTCAGTCGCAAGTCGTATTGCAATAATCTCATGATCATGGAAAGCCAACCTCCTCTTCATGAAGAATTCCACAAGCTGAACCTTGGTCTTGTTCCTCAAGGCTATCTTGCAAACTTGACAGCCACACCAACTCTCGAGGACAAGATTCGTTCTGAACAACTTCGTGATGCTGAAATCAAGAAGATGGTAGAACACATCAAAGAAGGCAAGGAGAAATTTAAGTCCTTCTCAGTGGATGACAAGGGAACTGTGTTCTTCGAAGGACGCATTGCAGTTCCTCAAGTTCAAATTCTCAAAGATGTCATTCTCAAGGAGGCTCATGAAACTCCTCTCTCCATACACCCTGGAAGTACAAAGATGTACCAGGATCTCAAGACACTGTATTGGTGGCCTGACATGAAACATGAAATTGCTCAATACGTTTCTGAATGCGACGTTTGTCAACGTGTTAAGGCAGTCCATCAGAAAACAGCCGGTCTTCTCCAACCTCTGAAAATCCCTGAGTGGAAGTGGGACATGATCGAAATGGACTTCGTCACTGGTTTTCCAAAGTCCAAGAGGGGCAACGATGCAATCTTCGTTGTCATTGATCGACTCACTAAAGTAGCTCACTTCTTTCCTGTCAAAGAGACAATCTCAGCTAGCCAGTTAACAGAGCTCTACACAGCAAAGATTGTTCCTCTTCATGGTGTTCCCTTGGAAATAAGCTCAGACCGTGGAAGCATCTTCACTTCTCATTTCTGGAAAAGCTTTCAAGAAGCATTGGGCACCAAACTTCTGTTCAACACAGCCTACCATCCTCAGTCTCAATGGCAAGTCGAAAGAGTCAATCAGATTATATGCTCAGAGCATGTGGTATCTATTTTGGCATGAAATGGGAGGAATGTCTTCCATATGCTGAATTCTCCTACAACAACAGCTTCCAGGCAAGCCTAGGCATGGCACCATTTGAGGCTCTCTATGGCCGCAGATGCAGGAGTCCAATCAATTGGTCTGGAGCTGGTGAACGTTCACTCTTAGGCCCTGACATTGTTAAGGAAGGCAAAGAGAAAGTTCGCATCATTCGTGACAATCTCAAGATTGCTCAGTCTCGTCAGAAAAGCTACTATGACAGCAAGCACAGGGATATGATCTATGCACCTGGTGACAAAGCATATTGTCGCACCCGGACTTCTAGGGGATACTCACAGTCCGCTGAATAGTAGAACAGATGGCTTACGGGCATACCGGCACCCGCATCTCAATATGAGCAGGCCAACACGTAAACGTGTGACAACCATTCTCTACTATTCATCGTCTGCGCAAACCATCCCATAGAAATCAGGACACTTCCGTTGACGTACTTCATAACATGCACACATGGTACGTCAACGGCATTAGAACAGCTGATATCACAACATATCTCTAAGACACAAAAGATTGAAATAAGTTGCAAATAGCTCTCACTAGAGCAGAGATAGCAAATACAATCATCCAGAGGACACATGTCCCAACATATCATCATTACAACACAGCGGAAGCATCCAAAGTGTCTGAGTACAGACAAGATCCAAATGGGCCTAAGAGGCCGGAAACGAAAAGACGGAGTCCATCCACGATGCCTCGGATCCTGCCCGGGTCCTCTATCTACTCGTCAGCAGCCTCGTCAAACTCCACGTAGTAGCCATCACGGGGATCCTCGTAAGAGTAGTCTGCGGAAACCACAGCCCCAAAGGGGTCAGTACATAAACGTACTGGCAAGCAAGACTCACAGTTCACCAAAGTGTACCCCCACAACATCAAGCATAGATGCTCTGGGTTCAACGGAAGAAAGGGTGATACAAAAGATACGGCAACTGGCTGCACTAACCAACTACAGAACATACTACAACTTCCGGCTAACAGAAAGGAGATAAGATGGCGTATCGTAACCAACTATAACTAACTCCAATCAAACCCATCCTGGATCTCGCCCTTATCCAAAGAAGCGATCTGAGGATAACTCACACAGTTGGATTAATGTTGGATCAAGTTATTGTGGCTATAAGACTATTACTACTCAAGTTATCATTAGTTAGGTGTAAGTTGTTCTGAGTACTTGTTAGCCAGTACTTTCACCAAGTCATCCATAACCGCAGAAAACACGGCTTCTCGAGAAGATTTATCCCAGCAGGGGTGCACCAATTTGGCCGTACACGTAAGAATAACCCGCCAGATGGAATGCCTTCCACCAAGCGGGGCACTCAACACAACTCAACTCTTCTCCGCATCAAGCCCAAAGAACCCCGTGCAATTGAGCGCACGGCTAATCATGCCCCACGAAGAAAAGGGGACCCTCATAGCACTCTAAGAATGTGTCTCCCTAAATGCCGACTACAAAAGTTCCACCCTGGCCTGGGTTCGCAAATATATATGCATGCGGCAAATGGAAAACCCGGACTAAATGAGGCGATTTGGACGAGATGCGAATCGAATCAAATTGAGGGGGGTGCCCATACACGCTTCCCACATGCGGATAGTGCGCTCATCATGGATCAGTAGACAAGACCCTTTTCCTAATTAGGGTCGACACTAGCAGGCCTCAAAACCACGCCGGGCCTCCTGCCGGTGCCTTATCATCAAATTAGCATTACCTCAAAATTAACAGGTTGTTGTTTAACATCGAGCCCCAGAACATAATAAAATATGGTAACAGAAAGTAACGGGTAACAGACTCGAGCAGAAAACAACCCTAAGCATGCTAGTCAGACACGGGCAACAAGCAACAGGGTTATAGGTGTGGAGGTGAGGCTATATCAGGGTTAAAGGATAACATGTGATAGGTTCATAACAGAAGCAACGATTCATAGGGCTAGCAGAAATAGACAACGGGAAGTATCGGTATCCAATGTGGAAAGGAACACATTGGTTCATGTGAGTGAATACTTTCCTGCAAACTCAGCAGCCTGGTACTGAGCTAGATCCTCAGAAGGGGTGTCGTAAAGCTCGTCTGTCTCAACGTCGTCGTCTATTCGAGAAGAAGAAAACAAGCAACGTAGAGAGACAAACAATCAATAACATGGCAAATGCACAATCATGGGATGATGAATGACAATTTAACTGATGCATCAAAATAAACTAGTTGACATGGTAACATAACATAATTAAATGCACCCACATGCAATTTTGGGATTGCATATGGAAAGCCCATGAATTAAGGTTGGAATAATTGTTTTACAACTAATCAACAGGTGAAGGTGGACTAGTATGATGCATGGATGAGGAAAACAGAAAAATAACAACAATAGAAACAATTTTGAAATAAGGTTGACCAAGTTTGGGATTTTATCTATTAAGTTAAGGAATTTTGGTTCCTTAAAGGTGTTACACAAACATTTGTTGTTTTCATCAATTTTAATCGTTCAAAACAAATAACAAAATTCATATTTGGAAAGTACACAAAATTGTAGGTGGAATACATGTTTCAATTATTGAAAAAGGAATTAGAATGAATTATTTATGAATTAAACAAGTCAAACAAGATTTAAATGAATTAAATTCAAGTATGAATTTATTTGAATTTTTATTTGTTCAAATCATTAACCCAAATTCATATTTGGAAAGTTTATACTTTTCTGGTTTGAAAACATATTTTATAAGTTCAAAAATAATTTAATTTGGGCAAGTTACGAATTTAGCAAATTTAAATGATTTAAACAAGGTTTAAATTATTTAAGCAATTTTAATTATTCAAAACATGAAACAAAGTTTATATTTGGAAAGGTGGTTCAAAATGGCATGGAAAACATATTTTATTTGTGTGATTTGAATTAAGTTTGAAATAGTTATGAAATTAACCAAATTTAAAAGGAGTTGTTTGAATTTGAAATTTGAAAGCAATTGAAATATTCAAAACAGAAAACAAATGATTTGGATAGGTAGATAATTTAATTTGGTTCAGGATACATATTTTATTTGCATTATTTGGATTTGGAAATTAAAAGTTATTTGCATTTTAATTCTAGGGACTAATCTGTAAAAGAAAAGGATTTAAATAAAAGAAAAGCTGGGCAGAAAACATTTTACACCCCGTAGTGGATAGCTCCAGCCACTGACAGAGGGGCCCCTGGGCCACGGTGGCCCGCGTGGTGCACAGCAGCTGACAGGGGGGGCCCTCCTGTCAGTGCTCCTCGCAAAAAGGTGGGGATTTTATTCCGCAAGGGCAGGGCTCGAACCCTGGCCTCCTGCGCGCGCTCGCTGTTGCGCTACCACTGCGCTGCGATTGTTTCTTGTCAGTAAGGGTGCACGTTTGGGTTTGAGGTTCAGTTAGCGAAATAGACTGACGAACTGAATTTTGGTTTCAGTTACTGAACCACGACAGGAAGCAGTCGCCGGCGGCTAGCCGCAGATGCTCGCGGTGGTTGGATGCGTGGGCTCGTGGTGCTGCGTGTGGTCGTGTGCGCGCGGTGTGCAGCAGAGAAGGAACAGGAGGGGGAGGATGGCGTGCTCACTGTCGCTGTAGAGGAAGCAGCGGCTCGCCGGCGACAGCTGCGAGGACGGCGGCGGAGATGTAGGCGTTCCCAGCCCTCGTGGAGGTGTCGATGTCGGAGAGGAAACAGCGGGGAAACCGTTCCCGTGGTTAGCACGAGGGGAGGAGGAGCAGGTCGCCGACGTTCATCACGGATTCAGAGGTGGGCTCGGTTGCGGTGAGGTTCAGAGAGGAGAGGATCGTGGCAGAGAGAGGACACGGCGGCGCTGCGCAAGGGAGAAAGAGGTGTAGGGGGTCTAGGGCTAGCAGGGAACATCGGGGGTAGGTTTATAGGGCGAGGGCGAGAGCTGCTGGCCGTCTCTGCGCGCCGTACGGCAACGTGGACACCCCGGATGGCCGCCGTACGAGAGGAAGAAAGGTGAGCGAGGGGGTACCAGGCCGTGGGGCTAGTGGGCTGGGCCTGCCCACTGCCTGCCCTACCCCCTCCGTTTTTCTTTTTAAATTTTGTTTTCTGTTTCTTTTTTTTTGCTGAAAAGAAATAGGAAGAAAAAGAATAGGTTTTGATGTTAGAAAATTTTAGGAAAAATTGGTATTGCCTATTTATTGTAACAGCAACAACTTGCAAGTTTAGATTTCCAAAATAATTAAATTATGTTGCTGTTTGAAATTTGTTTGAAATTTGAGTGAAATCAATATTAATTGAATAATTTTGACTTAAGCAACTTAGAAGTTTTAAATTCAAATTTATTGTGAAAGAAGTGATTGATTTGTTTTGCAAATTTCATAAGTTCAAAATGGTTGCTGTTTGTAATTGAATTTGAATAAAATTTGAATTAAGTGAATTATTAAAAGCCATAATTTTGAATAGTTTGAACCTTATGGTTTAATGGAAACAATTGATGTTTTGATTGAACTTTTTATTTGGAAAAAATTGTAACAGAGCAAGTATGAAACAAAACATTTGAATATTGTTTGAATTTCAAATGGGAAAACAAAGGAAAACAGCTGGAAATAAATGGAAAACAAATGCAATGATTAAGATGCCATGATGCAAAACAATAATAAAGCAAGAAACAAACATTCTAGGGGTGGTTTTCATACTTGGGATGTTACAAAACGCCCCCCTTGAAGGAATCGCGCCCCGAGATTCGTACTGAGAAGAGAAAAGGTCCGGATACTTCTTGCGAAGATCCTCTTCGGTCTCCCATGTTGCCTCTTTATCGGAATGATGGGACCACTGCACTTTCAAGAACTTGGTGCTCTTGTTGCGAGTCTTACGCTCGGTCTCATCGAGAATTCGAACAGGGTGCTCCTCATAAAAGAGATCATCTTGCAGTTCAATGGAATCATGATCAACTGCACGATCTGGATCTTTGAAACACCTCTTGAGCTGTGACACGTGAAACACATCGTGCACCTTGGATAGTTTTTCTGGAAGTTCAAGACGATAGGCATTTTCCGCACGCCTTGAGAGAATGTTGAAAGGTCCAATGTATCTTGGTGAAAGCTTTCCTTTCACACCAAAACGATGAGTGCCTCTGAGGGGAGTTACACGGAGATATGCTTTGTCACCAGGTGCATAGATCATATCCCTGTGCTTACTGTCATAGTAGCTTTTCTGACGAGACTGAGCAATCTTGAGATTGTCACGAATGATGCGAACTTTCTCTTCGGCTTCCTTAACAATGTCAGGGCCTAAGAGTGAACGTTCACCAGCTCCAGACCAATTGATTGGACTCCTGCATCTGCGGCCATAGAGAGCTTCAAATGGTGCCATGCCTAGGCTTGATTGGAAGCTGTTGTTGTAGGAGAATTCAGCATATGGAAGGCATTCCTCCCATTTCATGCCAAAGGAGAGACCACATGCTCTGAGCATATCCTCGAGAATCTGATTGACTCTTTCGACTTGCCCTTGAGACTGAGGGTGATAGGCTGTGCTGAACAGAAGTTTGGTGCCCAATGCTTCTTGAAAGCTTTTCCAGAAATGAGAAGTGAAAATGCTTCCACGGTCTGAGCTTATTTCCAATGGAACACCATGAAGAGGAACAATCTTTGATGTGTAGAGCTCTGCTAACTGGCTAGCTGAGATTGTTTCTTTCACAGCAAAGAAATGAGCTACTTTAGTGAGACGATCAATGACAACGAAGATTGCATCGTTGCCCCTCTTGGACTTTGGAAAAGCAGTGACGAAGTCCATTTCAATCATGTCCCACTTCCACTCAGGGATTTTCAGAGGTTGGAGAAGACTGGCTGTTTTCTGATGGACTGCCTTAACACGTTGACAAACGTCGCATTCAGAAACGTACTGAGCAATTTCACGTTTCATGCCAGGCCACCAATACAGTGTCTTGAGATCCTGGTACATCTTTGTACTTCCAGGGTGTATGGAGAGAGGAGTTTCATGAGCCTCCTTGAGAATGACATCTTTGAGACTTTGAACTTGAGGAACTGCAATGCGTCCTTCGAAGAACACAGTTCCTTTGTCATCAATTGAGAAGGACTTAAATTTCTCCTTGCCTTCTTTGATGTGTTCTACCATCTTCTTGATTTCAGCATCACGAAGTTGTTCAGAACGAATCTTGTCCTCGAGAGTTGGACTGGCTGTCAAGTTTGCAAGATAGCCTTGAGGAACAAGACCAAGGTTCAGCTTCTGGAATTCTTCATGAAGTGGAGGTTGGCTTTCCATGATCATGCGATTATTGCAATACGACTTGCGACTGAGAGCATCGGCCATAACATTAGCCTTGCCTGGAGTGTAAGAAATGGTGAGATCAAAGTCTTTAATCTTTTCAATCCATCTCCTTTGCCTGAGGTTTAGATCTGGTTGAGTGAAGATGTATTTCAGACTCTTATGATCGGAAAAGATTTCAGTGCGATTACCCAACAAGTATTGTCTCCATTTCTTGAGGGCAAACACAACTGCTGCAAGTTCAAGGTCATGAGTGGGATAATTGAGCTCATGTGCGTTCAACTGACGTGAAGCATGAGCCACAACTTGACGTTCTTGCATAAGAACTGCACCTAGACCTTGGAGAGAAGCGTCACAGAATATTTGGAAAGGTTTGGTAGGATCTGGGCCAACCAGAACTGGTGTAGAAGTGAGTTTAGTCTTCAGGAGATTGAAACTCTCATCATACTGTGGAGACCAAACGAACTTCTTGTCCTTCTTTGTGAGATCAGTGAGAGGTTTGGCAATCTTGGAAAAGTTTTGGACGAAACGACGGCAATAGCTAGCCAAGCCAAGAAAACTTCTTACTTGCTTCACCGTCTTAGGAGGTTTCCAATCAACAATTGCTTTAACCTTTTCTGGATCAATGGCTATGACCTTGGCGGAGATGACATGACCAAGGTAAGCAACTTCTGGAATCCAGAACTCACATTTGGAGAATTTGGCATATAGACGATGCTCGCGAAGTTTCATGAGAGTGAGACGAAGATGTTCTTCATGCTCTTCCTCAGATTTTGAGTAGACAAGAATGTCATCGAGATATACCACAACGAACTTGTCGAGGTATTCGTGGAAAACAGAATTCATGAGTCGAGAGAATGTCGCCGGTGCATTGGTGAGACCAAAGGACATGACGGTGTATTCATATAGACCGTACCGAGTGGTGAAAGCTGTTTTTGGAATATCTTCCTTTCTGATCTTTATTTGATGGTAACCCATTCTCAAGTCCAACTTTGAGAATATTGAGGCTCCAGCAAGTTGATCAAAAAGATCATCGATACGAGGAATTGGATACTTTTTTTTGATGGTTTTCTCGTTAAGAGGACGATAGTCAACAACGAGTCTCTTTGTGTGATCCTTCTTCGCAACGAACAGAGTTGGGCAACCCCAAGCGGAGGAACTAGGTTGAATGTAACCTTTTTCCATGTACATATCGATTTGCTCCTTTAACAATTTCAGTTCAGGAGGAGCTATCTTGTATGGATGCTTAGAGATTGGATCAGTACCTGGTTCAAGCTCGATCACGAACTCAACTGCTCTGACCGGAGGCATCCCTGGCAACTCTTCTGGAAAGACGTCAGGGAATTCACAAACCACCGGAACATTTTCAAGTAGAGGTAGAGGTTTTGCATTGAGGGTGCATAGCTGAATGGAACTTGATTCATTTGGAGAATAGACTATCTGGCCAGAGGGGTGGAACAGAGTTATTGACTTTTGAGCACAGTCAATTTTAGCTTTATTGGCCTTCAACCAATCCATACCAAGAATGACATCAATGTCAGAACTTCCCAGCAACATGAGTGAAGCAAGGAAAATGTGGCCTCCAATTAGGATTTGATTATCCTTACTTATCTTGGAAGTCAACATTTGAGATCCCGGGGAGTGAACAGTGATTTGATTGCTTAGTGGAACCACCATTAGGTTGTTTGTTGTGGCAAAAATCTTTGACACAAAAGAATGCGATGCTCCGGTATCAAACAACACTTTAGCTGGAAAAGAGTTTACGGGTAATATACCGAGAACGACGTCAGGAGCTTCCTCAGCTTTGTCGATCTTGACATGATTCACCCTTGCGGTCCTCCCGACAGGCCTGTTGTTGGAGTTGAAGGCCTTAGGGGGGGAGCGCGCACCATTGCCTGGTTTGTGTTGGGACGAGGTGGTGGTGGAGGTAGCTGCCTCTGCGTGCACTTGTCAGCGTAGTGCCCCGTCTGCTTGCACTTGTAGCAAGTGACGACACGAGGAGGCCCTGGCCTTGGCTGCCCCATTGAAGCCCTCTGATCATACATCTGAACAGGGTTGTGTGGGCGGGGAGCGGAGCCTGGAGAAGCTTGGGCATATGGAGCCCGAGCGATAGCACCATTTGGCACCCAGATGCGGCGCTTCTGCGGAGGGGTGGTCATGTTGGAGGAGGAACCACCCTCACGAGAGTGCTTGCGAGACTCCTCGAACGCCTTGCGCCCATTTTCTTCATTGAGCGCGGTGTTAACGAGCTCCTCGAAGTTGTTGGCCTTGATGTTGGTGAGGGCGTACTTGAGTTCCGGGTTAAAACCTCTGCGGAACCTTGCCATCTTCTTAGCCTCAGTGGACACCTCATCACCAGCGTAACAAGCGAGGTGATTGAACTCACTCTGATAGCCAATGACGTCCAGCTTGCCCTGCTTGAGAGAGCAAAACTCTTCACGCATCCTTTCCATGAGACCATCTGGAATGTGGTGCTTCAGGAAAGCTTCCTTGAAACAACCCCAGGTGATTGGATAGCCAGCTCTCATTGTCTGGTAGTTTTCCTACCAAGTAGCTGCCTGACCCTTCAGGAGAAAGGAGGCATACTTGACCTTGTCTTCCTCAGCAACGTGAGCAATCTCCAGAGCCCTAGCTATCTCACGGATCCAGTCATCAGCATCCAGAGGCTCGCGTGTTGCCACGAAAGCTCTCGGCCCCAGACTGAGAAACTCCTTGATACTGACTCGTGGAGCATTCTGGTTGTTATGCTGATTAGTCTGGAACTGGGCCATCTGCGTCATGACTTGAGTCATCTGAGTCAACAGCTCCGTGATTGGTGGTGGCTCAGGCGGGGTGTTCCTTGTTGGCGGCATCCTGAATGGAAATGCATTTAGCACAACAACAGAAAAGGATAGACTTGGAAACCGAAAGAGAGATTATTCCGACACATGAATAGATAACCAACAGGTACATCATCACATGTTCAAATACATCAGAATATCCAACACACCATAAATGGTTCGAATGCCAGAGGATAACTAAACATAGCTAAGAATGGATACATCGGTACTCCCATGCTCATCACGCAGGACGACGACTAGGAGTACGGCGAGAGGTACGGTGAGGAGCACGCCCACGAAAGTAGGTAGAACGACGATCCACATAGATCTGACGTGGTCTGAGAGCGACTCTAGGTGTGGTGAAGTACATAGCGTCGACTCCCTGTGCTCCAAAGCGTGGAATCCCAGTGTAACCATCACCGAGGTTAAGGAGTGGACCTCTGATCGGCTCGTAACCTCCAGCATCTGGCAGACGACGACCCACTGGCTGATCGAAACGTGCAAAGCGCTCATCTCCAACAAAGTCTGTGGTGTAAGTCGCCAGACGAGTCAAAGCAAGGTAGAGCTGCTCTCTGACTGAACCCAACTCCTGAGATAGTGTGCCGGCAACTGCGTCACTGTGCCTCACAAACTGAGCGGTGGTGTGCAGCCTGGAGTTATCATGCTCGTAGACATCCAAGTTGTCATAGAGAGTGAAGTGAGCTCCCTCCGAGGTGATGTAACCACGGGGGATGTGGCGATAGATAGAATCGTCAAATCCCCAGTAGTCAGCACGAAGGACGGTGAGACTCACATAAGCTGCCTGCTGCACGGCCATATCCACTGTGGAACCTACTGCCTCGTAGCGGTGGACAACGCTCATGCCATCATCTGACAGAATGTAGACGATAGCCTGGTAGTAGGTCTGGTCAAACTCTCGCTGCTGCTCGTAGACCTGGTACTCTGGTGCCCAACGGAACCCCAGATAAGTGACCATGTCTCTCAGCATCTCCGGATAACCGGCAGTGCTCTCGCAACGAGTCATACGAACCACCTGCGGGTAGAACCTGAGATCCATCTGCAGATGATTGGGGAAGTTTTGATTAGACGCCGATAGAAGAACTGAAGTGGAAAGCAACAACAAGGTTTCAACAGACGAAAGGATGTTGAGAAGAACAGGATATCGAAGCAACATCGGGAAACACGAGACCAAAACACTCCTGAGGTACTACGGAAAAACCCATCCGGGCTTCTAAAGGATAAATATCTACTGCTTAAGGAATAGAGGATCTGCTTCCGGGGCTTACACGCCTCCATTCTCAATCGTGAGTAGGCAACATGATAAATCATGTCACAACCACCTCCATTCCTATGGTCTAGTAGATATAACTATCCTAGAGAAACCAGGATACGTGAAAACCTAACTTTAAAGTTTAGATGAGAAGAGAAAACAACGTCGCACTTCCTTACCAGAAAAGGGAGGGTGGGTGGGGAAAGTAATAAAAGGGCAGAATTCCTACTCTCACGTTTCTTTTTTCCTATATAGCTACAAAATAGTTTCTAGACTCAACTGCGACCAGTAAAAGGGATCCTACAGGCAGACATGCTCTGATACCATTTGTCGCACCCGGACTTCTAGGGGATACTCACAGTCCGCTGAATAGTAGAACAGATGGCTTACGGGGCATACCGGCACCCGCGTCTCAATATGAGAAGGCCAACACGTAAACGTGTGACAACCATTCTCTACTATCCATCGTCTGCGCAAACCATCCCATAGAAATCAAGACACTTCCGTTGACGTACTTCATAACATGCACACATGGTACGTCAACTGCATTAGAACAACTGATATCACAACATATCTCTAAGACACAAAAGATTGAAATAAGTTGCAAATAGCTCTCACAAGAGCAGAGATAGCAAATACAATCATCCAGAGGACACATGTCCCAACATATCATCATTACAACACAGCGGAAGCATCCAAAGTGTCTGAGTACAGACAAGATCCAAATAGGCCTAAGAGGCCGGAAACGAAAAGACGGAGCCCATCCACGATGCCTCGGATCCTGCCCGGGTCCGCTATCTACTCGTCAGCAGCCTCGTCAAACTCCACGTAGTAGCCATCACGGGGATCCTCGTAAGCGTAGTCTGCGGAAACCACAGCCCCAAAGGGGTCAGTACATAAACGTACTGGCAAGCAAGACTCACAGTTCACCAAAGTGTACCCCCACAACATCAAGCACAGATGCTCTGGGTTCAACGGAAGAAAGGGTGATACAAAAGATACGGGAACTGGCTGCACTAACCAACTATAGAACATACTACAACTTCCGGCTAACAGAAAGGAGATAAGATGGCGTATCGTAACCAACTATAACTAACTCCAATCAAACCCATCCTGGATCTCGCCCCTTATCCAAAGAAGCGATCCGAGGATAACTCACACAGTTGGATTAATGATGGATCAAGTTATTGTGGCTATAAGACTATTACTAGTCAAGTTATCATTAGTTAGGTGTAAGTTGTTCTGAGTACTTGTTAGCCAGTACTTTCACCAAGTCATCCATAACCGCGGAAAACACGGCTTCTCGAGAAGATTTATCCCTGCAGGGGTGCACCAATTTGGCCGTACACGTAAGAATAACCCGCCAGATGGAATGCCTTCCACCAAGCGGGGCACTCAACACAACTCAACTCTTCTCCGCATCAAGCCCAAAGAACCCCGTGCAATTGAGCGCACGGCTAATCAAGTCCCACGAAGAAAAGGGGACCCTCATAGCACTCTAAGAACGTGTCTCCCTAAATGCCGACTACAAAAGTTCCACCCTGGCCTAGGTTCGCAAATATATATGCATGCGGCAAATGGAAAACCCGGACTAAATGAGGCGATTTGGACGAGATGCGAATCGAATCAAATTGAGGGGGGCGCCCATACACGCTTCCCACATGCGGATAGTGCGCTCATCATGGATCAGTAGACAAGACCCTTTTCCTAATTAGGGTCGACACTAGCAGGCCTCAAAACCACGCCGGGCCTCCTGCCGGTGCCTTATCATCAAATTAGCATTACCTCAAAATTAACAGGTTGTTGTTTAACATCGAGCCCCAGAACATAATAAAATATGGTAACAGAAAGTAACGGGTAACAGACTCGAGCAGAAAACAACCCTAAGCATGCTAGTAAGACACGGGCAACAAGCAACAGGGTTATAGGTGTGGAGGTGAGGCTATATCAGGGTTAAAGGATAACATGTGATAGGTTCGTAACAGAAGCAACGATTCATAGGGCTAGCAGAAATAGACAACGGGAAGTATCGGTATCCAATGTGGAAAGGAACACAATGGTTCATGTGAGTGAATACTTTCCTGCAAACTCAGCAGCCTGGTACTGAGCTAGATCCTCAGAAGGGGTGTCGTAAAGCTCGTCTGTCTCAACGTCGTCGTCTATTCGATAAGAAGCAAACAAGAAACGTAGAGAGACAAACAATCAATAACATGGCATAATGCACAATCATGGGATGATGAATAACAATTTAACTGATGCATCAAAATAAACTAGTTGACATGGTAACATAACATAATTAAATGGACCCACATGCAATTTTGGGATTGCATATGGAAAGCCCATGAATTAAGGTTGGAATAATTGTTTTACAACTAATCAACAGGTGAAGGTGGACTAGTATGATGCATGGATGAGGAAAACAGAAAAATAACAACAATAGAAACAATTTTGAAATAAGGTTTACCAAGTTTGGGATTTTATCTATTAAGTTAAGGAATTTTGGTTCCTTAAAGGTGTTACACAAGCATTTGTTGTTTTCATCAATTTTAATCGTTCAAAACAAATAACAAAATTCATATTTGGAAAGTACACAAAATTTTAGGTGGAATACATGTTTCAATTATTGAAAAAGGAATTAGAATGAATTATTTATGAATTAAAAAGTCAAACAAGATTTAAATTAATTAAATTCAAGTATGAATTTATTTGAATTTTTATTTGTTCAAATCATTAACCCAAATTCATATTTGAAAAGTTTATACTTTTCTGGTTTGAAAACATATTTTATAAGTTCAAAAATAATTTAATTTGAGCAAGGTATGAATTTAGCAAATTTAAATGATTTAAACAAGGTTTAAATTATTTAAGCAATTTAATTATTCAAAACATGAAACAAAGTTTATATTTGGAAAGGTGGTTCAAAATGGCATGGAAAACATATTTTATTTGTGTGATTTGAATTAAGTTTGAAATAGTTATGAAATTAACCAAATTTAAAAGGAGTTGTTTGAATTTGAAATTTGAAAGCATTTGAAATATTCAAAACAGAAAACAAATGATTTGGATAGGTAGAGAATTTAATTTGGTTCAGGATACATATTTTATTTGCATTATTTGGATTTGGAAATTAAAAGTTATTTGCATTTTAATACTAGGGACTAATCTGTAAAAGAAAAGGATTTAAATAAAAGAAAAGCTGGGCATAAAACATTTTACACCCCGCAGTGGATAGCTCCAGCCACTGACAGAGGGGCCCCTTGGCCACGGTGGCCCGCGTGGTGCACAGCAGCTGACAGGGGGGGGCCCTCCTGTCAGTGCTCCTCGCAAAAAGGTGGGGATTTTATTCCGCAAGGGCAGGGCTCGAACCCTGGCCTCCTGCGCGCGCTCGCTGTTGCGCTACCACTGCGCTGCGATTGTTTCTTGTCAGTAAGGGTGCACGTTTGGGTTTGAGGTTCAGTTAGCGAAATAGACTGACGAACTGAATTTTGGTTTCAGTTACTGAACCACGACAGGAAGCAGTCGCCGGCGGCTAGCCGCAGATGCTCGCGGTGGTTGGATGCGTGGGCTCGTGGTGCTGCGTGTGGTCGTGTGCGCGCGGTGTGCAGCAGAGAAGGAACAGGAGGGGGAGGATGGCGTGCTCACTGTCGCTGTAGAGGAAGCAGCGGCTCGCCGGCGAGGTGGACGACGGCGACAGCTACGAGGACGGCGGCGGAGATGTATGCGTTCCCAGCCCTCGTGGAGGTTTCGATGTCGGAGAGGAAACAGCGGGGAAACCGTTCCCGTGGTTAGCACGAGGGGAGGAGGAGCAGGTCGCCGGCGTTCATCACGGATTCAGAGGTGGGCTCGGTTGCGGTGAGGTTCAGAGAGGAGAGGATCGTGGAAGAGAGAGGATACGGCGGCGCTGCGCGAGGGAGAAAGAGGTGTAGGGGGTCTAGGGCTAGCAGGGAACATCGGGGGTAGGTTTATAGGGCGAGGGCGAGAGCTGCTGGCCGTCTCTGCGCGCCGTACGGCGACGTGGACACGCCGGATGGCCGCCGTACGAGAGGAAGAAAGGTGAGCGAGGGGGTACCAGGCCGTGGGGCTAGTGGGCTGGGCCTGCCCACTGCCTGCCCTACCCCCTCCGTTTTTCTTTTTAAATTTTGTTTTCTGTTTCTTTTTTTTTTTGATGAAAAGAAATAGGAAGAAAAAGAATAGGTTTTGATGTTATAAAATTTTAGGAAAAATTGGTATTGCCTATTTATTGTAACAGCAACAACTTGCAAGTTTAGATTTCCAAAATAATTAAATTATGTTGCTGTTTGAAATTTGTTTGAAATTTGAGTGAAATCAATATTAATTGAATAATTTTGACTTAAGCAACTTAGAAGTTTTAAATTCAAATTTATTGTGAAACAAGTGATTGATTTGTTTTGCAAATTTCATAAGTTCAAAATGGTTGCTGTTTGTAATTGAATTTGAATAAAATTTGAATTATGTGAATTATTAAAAGCCATAATTTTGAATAGTTTGAACCTTATGGTTTAATGGAAACAATTGATGTTTTGATTGAACTTTTTATTTGGAAAAAAATTGTAACAGAGCAAGTATGAAACAAAACATTTGAATATTGTTTGAATTTCAAATGGGAAAACAAAGGAAAACAGCTGGAAATAAATGGAAAACAAATGCAATGATTAAGATGCCATGATGCAAAACAATAATAAAGCAAGAAACAAACATTCTAGGGGTGGTTTTCATACTTGGGATGTTACACATATCTCCGTGTAACTCCCCTCAGAGGCACTCATCGTTTTGGTGTCAAAGGAAAGCTTGCAATAAGATATATTGGTCCTTTTAACATTCTATCAAGGCGTACAGAAAATGCTTATCGTCTTGAACTTCCAGAAAAGCTATCCAAGGTGCACGATGTGTTTCACGTGTCACAGCTCAAGAGGTGTTTCAAAGATCCAGATCGTGCAGTTGATCATGATTCCATTGAACTGCAAGAAGATCTCTCTTATGAGGAGCACCCTGTTCGAATTCTCGATGAGACCGAGCGCAAAACTCGCAACAAGAGCACCAAGTTCTTGAAAGTGCAGTGGTCCCATCATTCCGATAAAGAGGCAACATGGGAGACCGAAGAGGATCTTCGCAAGAAGTATCCGGACCTTTTCCCTTCTCAGTAGGAATCTCGGGGCGCGATTCCTTCAAGGGGGGGCGTTTTGTAACATCCCAAGTATGAAAAACAACCTTTAGAATGTTTGCTTTTTGTTAAATTATGTTTTGCATCATGTCATCATAAGCTTTTCCTTTGTTTTCCATTTGTTTTCCTTTGTTTTCCATTTGTTTCCTTTGTTTTCCATTTGTTTTCCCTTGTTTTTCAATTTGAATTTCAAACCAAAAATTCAAATCTTTGTTCATGATTGTTCTGTTACAATTTTCAAATAAAAATATTCAAATAAAAACATCAATTTGTTTCCATTAAACTTGGAAGATCAAACCATTAACTTGCTTAAGTTAAATAATTTAATTAATTCAAATTTCATTCAAAATTCAATTAAAATACAAAGAGCAACTAATTTCAAATTTTTGAAAAACAAAAGGTTGCACATTGGTGCTGTTACAATAAATAACCTATACAATTTTTTCCCTAAAGTTTTCCAACCCTAAAACTATGCTTTTCTTCCCTTTTCTTTTTCTTTAAAAAAAAACAGAATCAGTAAAACAGAAAAAAAAACAAAGAGGGGGAGAGGGCAGGCCAGTGGGCTGAGCCCACCCAACCTTTTCCCTCCAGGCCCAGCCCACCGTCCCTCTCATCCCTTACCTCTGTACGGCAGAGCATCGGGCATGCCCACGTCGGCAGGGAGAGAGGGGAACGGCCAGCAGCACCTCCCCCTCCTCCTGTTAAGCTCGACCACGAGCTCCTCCTCCTGCCCTAGTTCTCCTCCCTCTTTTCCCCCTCTCGCCGCCGTCGTTTTTCCTCTCCTCCCACCTCTATTCTTCTCTGTTCTGAACCTCCACCGCACCACCACCGCACCACTCCGGCGATCGCCGCGCCCACGATGTTTCTCCGCACGGGGTAAGCACCGGAACGAGCTCCCCGTGCCATCCTCGTCCTCCTCGTGTCCAGGGAGGGGCACGAGCAGCTCCTGAACGACGCCGCCGTCCACCTCTCTGACGCTGCCGTCAACTGTCACCGTCGAGCACCTCCTCCTCTCCTCCTTCCTCCCGGTGAGCCTCGCCTTCCTTCCCTACTTCCCCTCTGCACCCGCGGGCTGCACGCGCACGTACACCTCCTTTGCACACGCACAGGCAGCAGCAGCAGCAGTTCCTCGCCGCCGACGAGCGCTGCCTCGTCAAGTTTCAGAAAGACTGAAACTTTTAGTTTCAGTTAAGCTAACTGAAACTGGACCTTATCCCCCTGCGCGCTGCTATACTGTCAAGATTCAGCAGCGCAGCGCAGTGGCAACGCATCCACGCGCGCGCACACGAGGGCTTGGGTTCGAGTCCCCCCCTCGCAAATAAAAACCAATTTTTTGCAAACGCGCGCTGACAGGTGGGGCGCTCCTGTCAGCGACGCGATCTGCCACGCGGTGCCAACGTGGCCTAGGGCCCGTTGTCAGCGGCCCAGGCTGGGTTGCTGCGGGGTGGAAAACATTTCTGCCCCTTTTCTTTTAAAATCTAGTCCCTGCAATTTACAGTTTAGTCCCTGGTTTCCAAATACAAATAACTTGGGCATTTTAAATTCAAACTTAACAACTTAAATATGTTTTCTGCACCAAATTTAATTATCTACCTGTTTAAATCATTTGTTGCTGTTTTGAACATTTCAAATGTTTTCAAAATTCAAATTCAAACAACTCATTACAAATTTGGTTAAATTCATAACTAATTCAAATTTAATTCAAATGTCACATATAAAATATGTTTTCCATGCTAAATTAAACCACCTTTCCAAATATAAACTTTGTTTCATGTTTTGAATAATTAAAATTGGTTAAATAACTTAAACCTTGTTTAAATCATTTAAAATTGCTAAATTCATAACTTGGTCAAATTAAATTCTTTTTGAACATATAAAATATGTTTTCAAACTAGAAAAGTATAAACTTTCCAAATATGAATTTTATTTCATGTTTTGAACAAATAAAAATTCAAATAATTTCATACTTGAATTAAATTCATTTAAATCTTGTTTAAACTTGTTTAATTCATAAATAATTCATTTTAATTCCTTTTTCAACAAATGAAACATGTATTCCACCTAAAATTTTGTGTTCTTTCTAAATATGAATTTTTTTATTTATTTTTAACAATTAAAATTGGTGAAAACAACAAATGCTTGTGTAACTCCTTTAAGAAGCCAAATTTTCATAACTTAATAAATAAAATTTCAAACTTGGTAAACACCTTATCAAATTGAAGCTATTGTTGTTTTCTTATTGTTTTCATCATCCATGCATCATCCTAATCAACTTTCACATGATGGTTATTTGTAGATCATTTAATCCAACCTTAATTCATGAGCTTTCCATATGCAATCCAAATTGCATATGGGCCCATTTAATTATGTTACCATGTCAACTAGCTTATTTTGATGCATCAATTAAATTGTCATGCATCATCCCATGATTGTGCATTATGCCATGTTATTGATTGTTTGTCTCTCTGTGTTGTTTGTTTGCTTCTTCTCGAATAGACGACGACGCTGAGACAGACGAGGTTTACGACACTACTTCTGAGGAGTTAGCCCAGTACCAGGCTACTGAGTTTGCAGGAAAGTATTCACTCACATGAACCATTGTGTGCTTTCCACACTGGATATCGATACTTTCCGTTGTCTATTCTGCTAGCCTTAAGATTCGTTGCTTGTGTTCGATCCTATCACATGTTATCATGTAACCCTGATATAGCCTCACCTCCACACCTATAACCCCATTGCTTGTAGCCTGTGTCTTACTAGCATGCTTAGGGTTGTTTATGCTCGAGTCTGCTGTCCGTTATTTCTGTTACCATAATTATTATGTCCTGGGGGCTCGATGTTAAACAACAACCTGTTAATGTTTGAGGTAATGCTAATTTGATGATAAGACACCGGCAGGAGGCCGGGTATGGTTTTGAGGCCTGCTAGTGTCGAACTCAGGAAAAGTCTTTGTCCTCTGGATCCATGTTGAGCGCGCTAACCGCATGTGGGAAGCGTGTATGGGCGCCCCCCGCAACTCTGATTCGATTCGCATCTCGTCCAAATCGCCACACTTAGTTCGGGCTTTCCATTTGATGCACGCATATGCAGGTACGAACCCGAGGCCAGGGTGGAAACTTTTGTAGTCGGCATTTAGGGCGGCGTGGTCTTCCAGTGCTATGAGGGTCCCCCTTTTCTTCGTGGGGGCTCGATTAGCCGCGCACGCACAACACGTGGTTCTTTGGGATTGATGCGAAGAAGAGTTGGGTTGTGTTGAGTGCCTCGCTTGGTGGAAGTGCATTTCCAATCTGGCGGGGTATTCTTACGTGTACGGCCAAATTGGTGCACCCCTGCAGGGTTAAATCTTCTCGAGAAGCCGTGTTGTCTGCGGTAATGGATGACTTGGTGATAGGGCTGGCTAACAAGGATTAGACAACTTACACCTAATTAATGATAAGTTGACTAGTAATAGGCTTATTGACACCATAACTTGAACCTTCATTAATCCAACTGTGTGAGTTATCCTCGGATTGCTTCTTTGGATAAGGGGCGAGATCCAGGATGGGTTTGTTTGAGGTTAGTTATAGTTGGTTACGATATGCTATCTTATCCCTTTATTTTAGCCGGAAGTTGTAGCGTGATTCTGTAGTTGGTTAGAGCAGTCTGCTGCCGCACTTTTGTATCACCTATTCTTCCGTTGAACCCAAAGCATCTGTACTTGGTGTTGCCGGGTACACTTTGGTATCTTGTGAGTCTTGCTTGCCAGTACTTGTCTGTACTGACCCCTTTGGGGCTGTGGTTTCCGCAGACTACGTTTCCGAGGATCCCCATGGAGGCTACTACGTGGAGTATGACAAGGCTGCCGACGAGTAGATAGCGGACCCGGGCAGGATCCGAGGCATCGTGGATGGGCTCCGTCCTTTCGTTTCCGGCCTCTTAGGCCTATTTGGATCTTGTCTGTACTCAGACACCTTGGATGCTTCCGCTGTGATGTAATGATGAATTGTTGGGACATGTGTCCTCTGGATGATTGTATTTGCTATCTTGCTCTAGTGAGAGCTATTTGCAACTTATTTCTATTTCTTTGTGTCTTAGAGATCTGTTGTGATATCACTTGTTCAAATGCCGTTGACATACCGTGTGTGTATGTTATGAAGTACGTCAATGGAAGTAGTCGGATTTCTATGGGATGGTTTACGCAGACGATGGATAGTAGAGAATGGTTGTCACACGTTTACGTGTTGGCCTGCTCATATTGAGATGCGGGTGTCGGTATGCCCCGTAAGCCATTTTTCTACTGTTTAACCGACTGTGAGTATCCTCTAGAAGTCCGGGTGCGACAGTTCCGACTCCAATCTCGCCTCAATGGCGGCTAGTACTGAGTCGGCTTCCGAGTTCGTCGTCGTATTGACGGGTGTCGGATCTTCCACTTCTACTGTTGGATTGTTTTCGTATGCCTCTTCCACGGGATTTATTTCAACCGTGTTTTCAGCAACCTCAGATTACACTATGCCAATAAAGTGAGATCTGATTGCAGGCGTCTCCGAAGAGGCAGCAATTTCAGCGCGGTATTGGCGATCTGAGCAAAATCCGGCATCATAGTTTTCTTCAACTGGGTATAGGGCGGGTGGGATAAATTTTCTTCGACCACAAAATCCCATTGCCTCTGCAGTTAATCCGATAAAGATGTTTGCAGATCCAATCGGTAAAACGTAGGCACTTACCAGATGATTCTGTGCTGACATGTATGATCCATTGTCGAGGAAGCGCCCAACATCGTTGTCAAATTCCAAGCTTCCGACAGTTATGGTACTGCCGATTCTGCCGAGTATCCCCGGTCTAAACATAACGCCTCACGTCGATGGCCCCACGGTGGGCGCCAACTGTCGTGACATCATAGTAGAGTTCATAGACGGGGGTGCCATGAGACTACTGGTAGAGACGTGGGGAGGACGTGGTAGTAGGACAACCAGGAACACCAAATTTACCCAAGTTCAATATGTTGCAACTAGGCGGCGTTCCTACTCCTGCAATCTCACTAAATAAGGGCTGAAGCCTGAAGGATACAAAGTACAATGTGAGTATGGTTTCACTAACTTGGCGAGGATCAACTTCCCGGAGAGTTGGCTTCCAGCTAATTGTCTGTATCTTTCTTATCCCCCGTCCTGCTTTATATAGATAGCCGGGTTAGGGCTTACAGAAAGGAAACCTAGAAGACTACAGTAAGTATCTAACTTGGAAAGCAGGAATCCGCCTTCTACTCCAAGCCGCACCACTTGGGTCGTGGTCCGGGTTCTTCTAGAATCCGTCTTCTACGCGTCAGCTTACTGGGCTGCCTAATGGACTGTGATCCATTACCAATCAGGCCACCCCGGTAAGCCGGCTCTTTAGGACAATGCCGTATATACCCCTAATCGGTATATATCCGACACCGCTCTTGTGAATCTAGTTGGCTTGTGACGTACTGTATTTTCTGTTTACCATTCATGACATTAGAATACATCTCCCAAAATATAGACACTCCTCCATGGTATGTGATTGTTGGCAGGCACCCGAGGATTCGGTTAGCCATGGTTTGTGAAAGATGGACGGGAGGAGTGTCAAACTTTTAATACCTCTGTTTAATAAAATAAAAGCTCTAGAACATGAGTGATCCCTGCTTCCCTCCACGAAGGGCCTTTCTTTTACTTTTATGTTGAGTCTCCATCTTCTAACTTTATGAACAGTTGAGAGAGCATTTTTGCCATTCTGAGTTTTATGTGCATTTGTCTCATAAACATCAACAATTGCTTCATAATGTGATATTATTTGCTCTAGTTTTACTCATGAACTTTGAAGGTGTCCTGGCATTTATGTTTTGTCCCACTCTTAAGGACTAGCGAAATACCATTTTGCCATGCTTTCTCTATACCTGAAAGAAACGTTTATCTTTCTTTGCATTATTATCCATGATCCTATATTGGAGATACTCTTCATGATGCAAAGTGATTGCTATGCTTTATTATTAAAGTTCTATTTATCTTGTTTGTGTTTAAAGTTCTACGATCTTAGCTTACATATGCTTTTACACTATAATGATCAAGTTTATGTTAGTATCATGTCACCTTAGAAATTATTTTGTTTTATCGTTTACTTACTCGAGGACGAGTAGGAACTAAGCTTGGGAATGCTTGATACGTCTCCAACGTATCTACAATTTTTGATGCTCCATGATGATATTATGGCAATTGCTACATGTTTTCTCCCTTCTTTATAGCGGTTTTACGCGTTTTCCGGGACTAACCTATTAACAAGATGCCATAGAGCCAGTTCCCTGTTTTCTGCTGTTTTTAGTTTCAGAAAAGTGGTTCTGGAAATATTCTAGGAATTAGAAAATTCAAAGCCAGAAGTCTTAGAAGTCCCGGAAGCTTCCAGAAGTTCTGAAAAGCCCCGGAGGGGGGCCATAGGGTGGCCACACCATGGGGTGGCGCGGGTCCCCCCTTGCCACGCCACCTAGAGGTGTGGGGCCCCCAGGGATCCACCGCCTTTGCCCTTTCGCCTATTTATACTCCCCCGAGGGAAAACCCTAAAAAGATCGAACTTTTCCACAAAACACATCTGTAGCTCCGCCGCCGCCGCCGACAAGTTTCGGGGGACAGATCTCTATTTTGGCACCCTGCCGGGACGGGGAAGTGCCCCCGGAAGCCATCCCCATCGACCCCACCGCCAGGTCTATCGCTGTTGTTGTCTCCTATGATGAGGAGGGAGTAGTTCTCCCCCGGGGCTAAGGGCTCCACGGGTAGCTATGTGGTTCATCTCTCTCTCCCATGGTGTGATCTATATGTGATCATGAGCTTTGTAATCTAGTTGAATAAGTAGATGTTACTCTTCATATTGTGCTACTCAAGTTTTTTATTAATATGAACTTTGGAGTCACCTTGTCCCGCGGTGTGAAGGTGACAGTGTGCACATCGTGTGTGTCTCCTCTATGAATTTTGGTGTTTGTCTAGTACCGTCTAGGGCGCTCATAGTGACAGCGTGGGGTTAACTAGACATGGGAATGCTTACTTTAAGGAATGCTTTTTTGCAGCCCTATGCAATGATTAGTGTTCTTTATCCAACCGGAGAGGGTTAAGAGTAGCATAGTGAAGAGAACATATCTCTTTATTCAATTATGTGATCATTGTTGAGAGTGTCCACTAGTGAAAGTAGGATCCCTAGGCCTTATTTCCAAGCATTGAAATACCGTTTTCCGCCTTTTCTCCTATATGTTTGCTTGCTGCCATTTTTATTTACGATTGCTATTATCACTTATTATCATCCATATTACTTGCATTTTAGTCTCTCTCTGCCGAACTAGTACATCTATACAACTGACAATTGTATTAGGTGTGTTGGTGACACAAGAGACGTCTTGTATCTTTATTGCAGGGTTGCTTGAGAGGGATATCTTTGACCTCTACCTCCCCGAGTTCGATAAATCTTGGGTGATCCACTTAAGGGAAACTTGCTGCTGTTCTACAAACTGTTGCACTTGGAGGCCCAACACTGTCTACAAGAATATAAGCGTGCGTAGACATCAATTAATTATCCAGGAAAAAGCTCCCAACAGACATCTGCGAGGCTAGACAGATAGTACGATGCATCAAATCCTTTCGGGTGATCAAAGGAGAGTTATACAAGCAAAGTATATCAGGAGTACTCCAGAGGTGCATCGCACCCGAGGATGGCAAGGATCTCCTCCGTGACATACACCAAGGCGATTGCGGGCACCACGCAAGCTGGAGAGCAATCATGGGAAAATCTTTTCGGGCAGAATTCTACTGGCTCACGGCAGCCAGAGACGCTAAAAATCTCGTCGATAGATGCAACGCCTGCCAAAAGTTCGCGCCCAAGCCACACGCACCTGCCACATAACTCCACATGATCCCTATCGCCTGGACCTTTGCTCACTGGGGGCTAGACATGGTGGGACCGCTGTGGAAATAAAAACCTGGAGGATACAACCACCTGTTGGTAGCAGTCGACAAATTCACGAAATGGATAAAGGCTATGCCAATCACATCACAGCACGCCAAGTGCGCCGTGAGATTCCTCGACTCCACCATGTGCAGGTTCGATGTCCCACACAACATCATCACAGATAATGGGACAAACTTCACAACCAAAGAAACTCAAGACTTTTGCAAGGAAAAAGGGATAACTCTCAGCTTCGCCTCTGTAGCTCACCCGCAAACTAACGACTAAGTCGAACGATCCAACGGATTAGTTTCGGCTGGCCTAAAGAAGCGGCTACTCACTCGGCTACACCCAGCAGCAGGGCACTGGGACGAAGAACTACCATCGGTGTTGTGGAGCCTGCGAACAACACCAAATCGATCGACAAACTACACGCGTCGTCGCATACATCTAAGAAACCTCCAACTAAAGGCACTCGCAGAGGACATGGACACACTGGACGAGATCAGGGACATCGCACTCGCAAGATCTGCAGTCTATCAGCAATCGCTGCGTAATCACCATAGTCTCCGCATACTCCACAAATCCTTCGTGGTAGGAGACCTAGTATTGCGAATCAAACAAAAAGAGGGGCACAATCTAGAGCCACCATGGGAAGGACCCTTCATCATACACGAAGTTACCCAGGAGGTGCCTACCGCTTGAAGAACCCGAACACAGGCGGCATCTACTCCAACCCGTGGAACATGGCACACCTCCGCAAGTTGTACCCTTAGGATTTAATCTCCTACTCGCAAGAAATAAGGCCGTACCAACCACTTTTTAGCTCGAGCAAATACATGGCTTCTCAACCATCGCAATAAAAACACGGTTTCTCAACCATAGCTATAAAGACTATCCAGTCGCAATCTTTATCGCTTATTTTTTCTTTTCTTTATATGCTCAACGAAAGGTCATACCCCAACACACGGGGGATACGCCTAACTAGCATCATCAACTTCTTCGAGCACTTACACTAGATAAAAATTAGACAGGGTAAAACAAGGTACACACCTTATAAACACCTTAAATTGATAATTAAACACACATGGTCACAAGGTATACACCTTCAAACACCTTACGACAAAACATACAAGGTATTTACACCTTACAAACTACAGTTATTGATGAGCAGCCGCCTCTTGAAGCAGTCGCTCAGTCTCCACAGCAGTCAGTCGAATAATTCGTTCTGCGGCAGGTCGCACAACCTCATAATGAGGGACAAAGTCTATAGGTGGCCCTTGGACGTCAGGGAGTTGCGCCACAGAATTGAAGTTGACTCCAGGATTCCAGAGACGAACAAAAGCAAGCGCCACCTGAGCACCGCAAATGAGTTGTTGACGCACACACTCCTAAACATCACCCACTCGACGAAACATCCTTACCAAGCCACTCAAGCTATCCGGAAGAACACCGAAGGGATAAAACGCCCAATGGACGGAAGAGAGGGCCACCCAACAGGATTCAACAAAAAGTTCCGCCTGACTAGCCTAATACTTCAGGGTAGCCAAGATAAAACCTCGCCTGCGGTCGGACCAGAAATCACTACGTGAGGCTTAGAGCTGTTCGATTCATGAACAATGTGATTGTCCACCCAGTGTCCCTCACAGACCCCATCAGGCTCAACAACTGCAAGGATAGCAAGCGCGTCAAAACTAAAGCAGGAATCAGCAAAAAGTACTCGGGGGCTCACAAAACTTACAGAGCACGCCTTTCGCAACGCTCGCCAGCTCCTCCATTAAAAATTGCTCGCGCTCTGCAGCAAGTTTTTGCTTTGACTTGGCAACATCCGCCACGCGTCGCAGAGCCTTGAGCTTACACTTGCCATCCGTAACATGGTCACAAAGCGAAGTCGGCGTACCAGCAGCCGCAACCAATGGCTCCGACGAAAGAGCAGCTCCACTCGACGAACCTCTGCTGGAATCCACCACCTGGAAAGAACCACGAAGTTTAGAAGACATGATCATACCTCATTCGATGATGTTCCACCCAATATCTTCAAGTGCTCGGGGGCTACTCCCATAGGACACTTTCAAAAACATCTCGATTGGACAAAACAAAGTACGGGAATACATCCCAAGGTTCATTACATATGAAAGAACACAGAAACAAGAATTATTCTAAGGAACTACAGAGGTAGCTCCACTCGCAGCAGGCCGTCCTTTACGCCCAGCACGGGAGACTACCCCAGAGAGCATCTTCGCAAGCTCCTCTGCACAGTCGCCAAAAGGACGGAGCACTACCTTTTTGCCCAACGAGTCTCGTGGAAGCTCTGACTACACCTTCTCCAGGTCACCCGAGACACCATGCGCCAGGGCAAACTGGATAGACGTCTTGGCCCCACACTCGGTCTACGCAAGCAAGTACTCCTGAAGGGGATCATCACCGCCTAGGAAAAATTGCAGGAGGCCACTCAGAGTAGGCGGAATCGGCACATCCATGAGCAGGCGTTCGTACAACTGCGCCAGCACTCGGGTAATGTCGCGAATGAGGAAGCAGACCTTATTCGCATGCTCTTGCAGCTGGGCTCATGAGTCAGAGAGGGCATCGCGCCACATTTCTCCGGGCAGCTCCAACCCAACTCCAATGGTGTCTAAGATAGAGACGGAACAAACATCAGAAAAAGAAAAAGATAGGCCACAGTCGAAGGAAGTTAAAACGTATTTCACCAGCAAGTTTCTGAGTCAAAGGATGGAGGACGCCGACCAGATCATTGTCGTGCTTCACGCTCGCGTCCTCTAGCTGCTTTAGAGCTTCCTGGGCTCCCGTGAGACTATCGGTCAAGCGCTTGTGTGTGGACTCCAATTCCTTTCGGGTGGACTCCAGCTCAGTCTCAAGGGTTTTCACCCGAGAGGAAGCCTCTGCCTTCTCATCTTTCAAGCGGTTAACCTCATCTGCGGTACAAAAGATGTGGTTAAAACAACAATCACAACCAGGAAGTAAAAGTGAAGGCTAAAGGTGCATGCCAGCTTACTTTGAAGGGAGAGGCTATCCTGTACGAGCTGGCCGCGCTCCCCCCGAAGGGAAGCGCAATCCGCCTCGGTCGGAAGAACTAGATGCCCGAAAGCAGCGAGGGAGTCAAGAAGGGCCTGCAAAAACTCCGAGTAAAAATTAGAGAGATATCACTTGAGCCTATACACGACTGTACACAGTCAAGTGTAGCCTCGGGGCCTACTCCCATCGGGAGCACTGCCGTGCACCCGATGACAAACAAAATCAGGAAACAAACCAGAAAAGGAAACATCGACTTGATCCCATGGCCAATTGCAAGCAATTGACCATAGACTCGGGGGGGGGGCTACTGCAATCCGGAGCACTATCATGCACCCGATAAAGGAAAACATGCAAGGCAGGTCACGAGAAAGGAAAAGAAGCTTTACCTTGCCCTGAGCGGCGGACAAGGGATCCTCCGAGCTACCTGTGACCTCCCGGCGCGCTGACACTCCAGCATCTGCAGGCCGTCTACCCGCGAAGCTGGGCATCCCGTACTCTGGAGCTTCGGTCGCCTTTGCTGGGCTCGAAGATCTTCGAGTGAGATCTGCAGCTGGAGTAGGGTCCGTGGCGGCCTCCTTCCTCTTCACGGATGGAACCGAGGAAGTGAACTGGCCCGCGCTAACAGTCGCAAGCCTACTGCAGAAGATAAAATCAGACAAGAAAAAGACGGAAGAAAATCCACGACAAAGGATAGAATCTGCGGCACTTACTCATCCACATTATCATCGTCGAGGTTATCGCGATTCCGGGCGGTGGAGATCTTTGATTGACGAATCACGGGAGGAAGCACGTTAAGAGGAGTCACCCGAAGAGGCTCAGCTTCCTCGATAGGAGCATCACCCAAGGAGTTATCCTTAGAGGTGACTTCCCCCTCCTCCTGCTGCTTACGGCGCTCTCAGTGATGAAGCTGATTGCCATCCGACTCTTCCTCCTCCTCCACATCGTCCCGTTCAGAGGTCGAATCAGCGTCCGCGACACTGGTCTCGAGAGGAGCTTCAACGTTACTCGCCAAAAGATCTGAGACATCATCTATAGAAACTGGCGAGTAACACGTTGCCACGCTCTGGCTCTACAAGAGCAAAGAGAAAAAGAAGAAGAGTTTTCAATCAACGAAAACCCGAACTAGAAGAAACAAAAGGCAAAAGAGAAGAACAAAGAACTCACCTCAGCCGGAGGAGGATTCGATGCTTCAAATGGGTTGAGAGGGCACACCGAGTAGCCCTCTTCCTTGTTCAAACTAGTGATGGACGCAATCTTCTTGTCGAATTCGGCATTCGAGAGAATATCGTCGCATACACGGCTCGGGTCATCGACGCCCATGTATTCCCACATGGGAGTTGACCTCTCCTGAAGGGGCTGGATCCTCCGGCGCAGAAACACACCCACCAGGTGTATTCCGTTCAGCGGAGTCCTTTGCTCCTTCTCACGGACGCGCACCACCTTTGCGAGTAGAGGGGCGACGACCTTGCCTTCTTCGGCTGAGAGTGAATGCAGCCAAGACTTCTCCTGCTTCAGAACGGTGAATTGCTAGAACTCGGGGACGTCACTCGCGCTGTCGTCCACACGACGTAGAACCACTTTTGGCGCCACCCCTGGGACGAGAGAAATGCATCTCCAAGTAGGGGATGTCCTTGTTCGCCTGAATGCCGATGCCGCCGGTCCTCAGTGGCTCGCCGGTTCTCTTGCCTGGCTACGCCTTCTCCCGAAAGATCCGCACCTGGAAGATGGCATTCCAAAGCCCCCAGTGCGGACGGATCCCCAGAAAACACTCGCAAAGCATGATAAAGCACGAAATGTAGTGAATCACGTTCGCAGGAAGGTCGTGCAGCTGTATGCCATAGACATATAGCAGTCCGACAAGAAATGGGTGGAGGGGGAAAGACAAACCTCGGGAGACATGCTCCGAGAAGACGATGTACTTGGTGGAGATGGTTTTGGGGTCTCCTCCTTCTTCCCGTACATATGCACACGCCTGGAGGTTTCTGGAGGAAAGCAACCCCTCCCCCTGCATATCGACGATGCTTTCCCTGGTGGTGTTCGCCGCGCGCCAGTTGCTCGTCTTCTTCGCGGGGGCCGCCGCGGAAGCACTCGCCACGTTCTTGGAGGATGCCGCAACGGCGTAGCGTTTCTTCGCTCCTGCCATTGGAGAGTGCTTTGGTGCTCATGGAGAAGAAGGTGTGCGCGAGGGAGGAGGAAGATGAATAAGAGTCGGGAAATTTTACATTTTCCCTAAGGCACAGTACTTATACCCGAGCCAGGCCAATCTGAGCCGTAGATCTGGAAACGTGGCATTCATCACAGTCGCCACGTGCGAAGCGGAAACGAAGAGACGGGGGCAGTTACCCCTGCACGATCTTTGACAAAAAGATCGTGTGTATTTACAGTGTGGCCAGCGGATTAACCGGAGCACGGCCGCTCGTTTCCGGTCAATAGGCTGCCAAAGTGGGCCCCGCGTGCTCTGCCCCACTTCGTCACGTCCCATCGGGAGCAGGTGAGTGCAGGCAACTGTACGGTGACGTAATTGAATACCTCACGACACAAAAACTCTTTCGTGTGAGCGTCAAGACGCGAAATTTCCTTCGCATGGACAACCTAACATGAATTTACATTCGTATGGGCATTCTAACACGAAATCTCTTTCGTATAAAGACATTGACACAACAAACTTTTTTGTTTAAGGATTCATAACGCGAAATCTCTTTCGCACAAGACCAAGGAAACGAGGTATGACCTCACTCGACGAAATGCAGAAGACGACACTTATAGTGCGACCAAGGTAAAATCGCGAGTATGCGGCTCCTGCAACTCTACCTCACGATGTACTTACACATCTTTTCTTTATCCTGGATCGTTCGGCCGACTAAGCACATCTGGATGCCGTATTGTTTCGAGTACGAAGGTAATACCCAAGGATCTCTCATGTGGGCTTGGAGTCGCACTCAAGCTGCGTCCTCAATAAACTTTCCGTGTCAACAACACGAAGATAAATCCTAGCGGACGCGTCGGGTACCCCTTTAGGTTAAGTTCGACTCGATAAGACCTCCACAGCTCAGTCGCAACGATCAGTTTTCCGGATTTGAGTCGGAGGTCTCGAATTCGTGTAGGCCAGAACTATCTTTATCCTAGATGCAATTAATTGGCCCTGATCTTTCGGGAGAGCCAAGCGACTGAGCCACATCCTTCTGTCAAAACAGCCAACACAAGGCACATTTACCAATCGATGCTCGAGTACGTGAGTGCATCACGCACAGGGTATACGCCCCCAAAAACAGGCGACTGAATGACCAGTCGAAGAATCCAAGAAAGAACTTTGAGTGCTTACCCGACTGTTCTCAGTCGAATAAACACTCGGGGGCTACTGACATGGGGATGATTCCTGGACCTATCGCGTGATCCTACCCGGTCCAAGGCCCAAGACCTAGGCCGAGAGGTGCTATCCCACGGTTCTAGAAGGCCCAACAAAAGCCCACCCGCAAGACTTGCGGGTCAAGAAGGAAAGCTCCTACTGACCTAGAACTAGGGTTTGTAACCCCCCCGGACACGGTTTGAGACCTAGCCACCTATAAAAGGCTAGGATAACCACCGATGGGGATCCAATCTACTTTTCACCACCACAGCCTTGAGCTCGAGATCAAACTCTCAACTTGAGCACCCCCCATTGTAACCGATCTACTGATAATACAGATCGCAAGAGCAGGAGTAAGGGTTTTACCTCTACGAGTGCCCCGAACCTGGGTAAATCGTGCCCCCTGTTAGCCGATGATTATCACCAGCGTCTTTACGTTCTCTTAATCGAAACCCTACCGGATCATCCGAGGGACTTGTTGAGATTACTAATCGACAACAACATTAAGTTAAGCTATGTGTTTCCTTTAGAACTCTACGATGTAGGTCTTACGACACTACATGCACATCGGTGGGATCCCTTAATTCTCACGGACTCTATGGTCTATGATTGTCTGCCCATGGAGCCTAGATATCTATCGTGAGAGGTAGAATTAGGAGTAAACCTGTGTGGCAGAAATGGGTGAACATGTGTTGTGCGGAGAAGCATGGTTTGGTTAGAATCAACAACCGGGTCCCACACCAATGTGGGTGTGGACAGGAACTCGAGTCTGGTTGTGCAACATGCTCTTGATCGCCTATGGATAAAGTAACGCACCTCTGCAGAGTGTAAAATTATGTGACATATTATCTCCCTGTTTTGGGAAGGAGGTGCGAACGCTGGAGGAAAAAGAACTCCATGAAGTTCTAGCCCCTGTGAAGATTTGGCGGGCATAGTTTTCAATATTAAAAGCAATCTCTTGAAGGAAGAATTGCAAAAATGTTTCATATGCTTATGACTATTTCGAGTCTAAACTGTAGTTAGTGCATCAAACTACCCATTGTATATAATGAACTTGTTGAGTAACGCTCATTACTCATTAGTTCACATTTGACCCCTTGCTTAGAGTTGAAGCCCTTAAGGGCGATCTTCATTGATAAGCCATCACTATCTACCGAAGTTAGAATGAGTCATATATTACTTAGCCGGTGAAGCATTGTCATCAACAATGCCGGTGAAGAACAAGCTATCTAGTCGAAGGAGGAGTCCATTCCTGGACATAGATCTCATAAGCCATAGAATAGGGTTGTGACTCCACCTGTAGTGGATTAGCTTCTGAGATCGAGTTATTCTTCAGCTTAGAGTTACGAATTGCTTCTTCTGATGTTTATTTTGCATGAGATCTTCGTTGATACTTAAAAAGGAGATTCTCGAGATTTCGTAAGAATATATTTGTATCCTATAGCTTTGCTTGAACCTGCTATGTTTCTGTTGTACCACTCCGAGGGTTGTAATATTCACGGATAAGTCCTTCTGTGAGTGTTATGTCAAGGACTTGTGCACTAGACATGAAGTGGTGTGTTAGGTCACCGCAGCAAGCCAGTAAAATCGTGCCCGATAAGCTTTGCCTACGAGGAGTCTCCAACTAGCGTGATGCCCGTGGCCCCCTTGATGTGTATCTCACAGGATTTCCTTTCCATCTTCAGGTGTGATGCATCTATAAAGAGTTCCCGAGATGCTTTTTTGTACAATTCTCCATTTAGTAGTCTGAAAGATTTGTTGCGCCTTAGGATCTGTCGTGCCTCTGATGTATTTTCTGCAATCTGTTGTCGAAGCACGTGATACATGTACTTCTTTGTCCATACTGGCTCAATCAGGTAAACTTGCTTTGAGATGTGATGTATTGCTGCAACGAGTGTGTTGGACTCGGCTGTCGGTTGGAGGTATCGCTTCAGGTGACTCAACTAGTTTCTTGACTTTGACAGAGCGTTTGCTGATTTGTCCTAAGTAAACTCCTGGGGGTATTGGGGCTTTAGTTGATCCAATGTTTGCTAATCTGTTGGCTTCCTCATATCTTAATATTGCGATGTGTCGTACCTCGAAACCTTTGAAGCTTCCTTCGAACAGATTGTACATATCTTGGTATGCTATTATGTTTGGTGTGATTGCATCGCACTCCTTCATTGTTTGTTGCACGATAAGATTGTATTCGCCATATATCATGAGCCGAGTGGCTCCATAGACCAGTGCAATTTTCATCCCGTGTAGGAGTGCCTCATACTCGGAGTCATTGTTGGATGCTCTGCTATCTTTTGGGAAGTCGAGTTGTAGAACATACCGAAGTTTGTCTCCTCTTGGTGATATTAGCACAACTCCTACGAATGCACCCTTGTTTCTCTTTGATCCACCAAAGTACATGATTCATGAGCTGGAATACACTGGAGGACCCAAGGGTTGGAGCTCTGTCCATTCCGATAAAAAGTTTGTGACTATCTCTGACTTGAGGAAATTGAGTCATTTGTATATTATGTCCTAGGCTCCCAGCTCAATGCTTCATTTGGCGATTCGTCCTGAAGCCATTGGGTTGTTGATAATTGTTCCGGGTGATGCGTCATTGAGCACAGTTACTGTATGCTCTTGGAAGTAGTGTTTGAGCTTCCAAGACGTTAAGACAACCCTATATTCCAACTTCTAATAATGTGGGTACCGCTGCTTGCATGGGAAGAGTACCTCGCTGAGGTAGTATATAGGTTTCTGCAACCTGTGTGTTTTCTTATCCTCGGGTCTCACCACCACGAGTACTGTACTTACCATCTGATTGGTGGCGGCTAAGTATAAGTATAGTGGCTCCTTCTCCTAGGGTGTAGCTAGAATGTTCTTGCTTTATAGCGTTCTCTTCATATCTTCAAATTCTTTCTTTGCCTTTGGCGTCCACTCAAAACTATCTGTCTTCTTCAGCAGTTTATAGAAAGTCCGGGCCTTCTCGCCTAGTGTAGCGATGAATCTACTGAGTCCTGCCAGACGCCCTGCTAGCTGCTGGACCTCCCAAAGATTTGTCAGCTCCCTCATAATCAGGATGGTTTATATTTTCTCTAAGTTAGCTTCTATGCCTCGAGTTGATACAAGATAATCTAGTAGTTGTCCTGCGGGTGCGCAAAATACGCGCTTTGTTGGGTTGATGTCGTAGGATGGGAAAGACAGATGCCATGGGATGGCTAAAGTGTTGGGGCCGATGGACGCTGTTGGTATCCGGGGAGGGATCGCGCGGCGAGTAGCCGCTCAGCAACACTCCAAACACAACAATCTTCCCAGGTTCGGGGCACTCGTGTGGAGGTAACACCCCTACTCCTGCCTATCTCTCTGTATGTAATTTATCCGAGTTGCCACAGTACAACTTTGCCTCTCAGCCGAGTAGCCACTCTGCTGCTCTCTCTTGCTCTAGTGCTAGCTCTTGCAATAAATGTGCACAGGGCCAACGTCCCCCGCGCAGGAGGGGGCTGGGCACCTTATATACTGGTGCCCAGCCGAGTAAACAATGAATAAAAGGTACAACTGATGGGACAACTCCACTGTGACACGCAGGGCACGCTTCCGGGTTCCCACTGACGCGGGTGCGAGAAGTCGCCGCGCCGTCCGGCTGACAGGACCTGTCCACCCTGTCAGTCTCATAGAGTAGGCCCCCCGACACGTCCTGTCCCCTCTGTCAGTGACAGGACATGACAGACGCCAACCCTCACTGTGTCCATGCCGTAGAGCGGATAATCACGTACCTAGTAAGTTGAACCGCATGCCTGTACGGCTGCGGGATACGCGGGATCTCGCCAGAACGGCTCCATTGACTTCTTGCCCGAGTAGGCTTGCAGCTGATCTACTCGGACCACTTGTTCTTTACTCAGACAATGTTGATCTTCCTTGCTATCTTGTTCTGGCCATCAGTGAACATCACCGAATAGAACCTACCGGGTAGTGGATACCCGGGTAGCCGTCTACTCGGTCAACAACACTTTGACCTTTGCTTTACCACTTGCCTTACCCCTACTCGGGGGTAGCCCCCCGACATTAGTCCCCGAAGCTGGTAGAGTCCAGCGAACTTGTTGGTTGGGCCCTGCCAGCTTAAACCAAATTTGTTTTTGTGAAATAATGAGGCCGAGTTGCTCCTCAACTCGGACCCATAACCTCTACTCGAATCTCTCCAATCATGGTTATAGGAGAAAACCTTTTAGAGCCGAGTAGATCATACTGAGCACAGTGGTGTTGAGTAGCTTAACTTGGTGAAATTTTCGGCACGATCCCGCTCGATCAGACCAAATCTATCTTCTCGTGTCCCTGTAGGGCACGTGTCACACCCACGTACCCCCGACGCCTCGGTGCCAGTGCAATAGCAGGCCACGCGCCTAACACTGCAGCCGGGGCCCACAGCCCGTTAGGTCACCTCGAGCCAGTACTCGAAAGCAAACGACCCACGTCGTGGGATTAACTGCGCACGTTACGCGAGCGGATTGCGCTTCGTGCGTTTCTAACGGGCAGTTAACCCACGCTGCACGATCTCTGGCCACGATCAATCCCAGTGGTAACCGCAGCTCGAGGAGGAATAAATACCCCCGCGCCGCCAAAATCACTCTTTCCCTTTGCATTTCCCCCATCTCCGCTCCCTCTCTGCCTTCGCCTCCGCCGCTGAGCACAGCACCGTCGCCACCGCAACGCGCCCCCGCTCCACGCACCGAGAGAGAGAGACAGAGAGAGATAACCACATCGCGAGCGCCTCCGTGTTCGTCGTCACCTTCCACTCCGACGAGCACCCGTAACTCCACCGGCCGCCCCGCCGTCATGGACCTCGAGCACGCCGCTGTGGACGAGCACGAGGAGGAGATCGCGTCGTCCCGAGCCGGTTGGGAGGGCTCGGATGTCACCGCCGCTGACTGCCAGTGGCTGGTGAACACCCGCCGAGTCCCCCCCGGCGTGATTTGTCGCCCTCCCGGCGACGAGCTCGTCCCAGCACCACAAGATGGTGAGTTCGTCGTGTTCTTGTCGCACTTCAAGCGTGGCTTTGGCTTGCCCATCTCGAAATTCTTCTCTGACTTCCTCCGCCATTTTGGCCTCCAACCCCACCATATTCCTCCGAATGCTATCGTCATACTCTCCAAACATGCCACCGTCTGCGACGCCTTCTTGGGTGTCTACCCAACCGTGCAGACCCGGGCTCGTTACTTCTTTCTCCGCCAACAGAGCGTGCCCAATCCAAATAATCCTCTTGTTCCTCGCGCAATGACCCAGAGGGGTGGCGCCATGATGCTGCAACGTGTCACTGGCCACCACCCGCGAGTTCTCGGATTGGAGACCGTGCGCAAGTGGCAGCGCGGTTTCCTCTACGTGAAGAATGTACCTCCTGAAGCTGGGCAGCCCGCTGAAGACCGGATTGGACTCCCCGGTTCCAGAACATGCTGCCCACCGGGCAGAACTGGGGCTACCACCCGAAGAAAATAGTCCCAGATGTTTTCCAGGTAGAGAAGCGCCTGACGCAGCTGGCTGAGCAAGGGCTCTTGCAGGACGACCCAATCGCCTGCTGGATTTCTCGCCGAGTACTCCCGCTCCAGGCCCGAGCGCACAAGATGTGCTACATGGGAGGCCCGCGGGACTGCACCCAGACCATGACCTTCGAGCTCAGCAAAGCAGAGGTGGCCATCTGGGCCAAGTCCATTATGAGGACAACGCTGACCGAGAACTAAGCATACGGCTTTGTGCCGTATAGCCGCACGAAACGCGTCCCCTAGGTGAGTACTGCACTTTGTATGCTCACTGTTTGTGCTATGTGCCGAATAGATTATCTCCTAGGCTTTATATGCTTTATGTTTGCATGCCTTACTGAGTAGAACCTTCTAGTTAGCACTTGGCTTTGTATGCTTTGTGTTTGCATGCCATGCCGAATAGGTTTCCTTAGAGGTATTAGCTTCCTGTGCTTAGTGTTTGCACGCTAGCCGAGTAGGAACACTTCTTGATTACTTCCTCTAGTCCTTAGCCTTTTATGCTTTTTGTTTGCATGCTATACCGAGTAGGAACGCTACTCTGCACGGGACCCCCTTACTGATGCTTTATATTTGCACTACCAGCACATCGCCCGTCAGAGAGATGAGGGTGAGCACTGGGAGGAGGACCGGAAAGAGGATGACGCCACATCGTATGACACCCAGGACACCCTCTGCATCCCTCGCGCCGGCCAGGAAGGTAAATTCCGCGTTGATGTCTCTATTTGGGATTGGTCCGAAGATGATGAAGGTGACTGGGTTCACCTCTCTGCTTGACTGCAGTCCGCTTTGCTTTCCTTCTCTTGCTCATTCTGAACTTTGTCTTCTTCTCTGCAGAGGAACCGGTGTTGGATGACGGAGAGGAACCAGTGGATGCGGTTCCTGTGTCCGTGGCTGCTCCCACTACTCGGAAGAGGGTGGGGAAGTGGTGCGCAGGCACCTTCTACCAAGAAGTTGAAGAAGAAGCCGGGTAACAAACCCCCGGCCGCAAGCAAGCCCACTACCCGCAAAAGACGCGCCCCCACCTCAGACGGGTACGTGCCTCCGAGTTCACCCTGGTTTTCTGCTCTGCTTCTTCTTTGCTCCTTTTTCCGCTTTCCCTCTGACCATGTTTCTCCTTTGCACCTTCCTTTTCAGCGATGCACTTGATGCAGACGCCACTGCTCCACCATCCCCCAAGAGGAGAACGGTCCCACCGCCCGAGCAGCTCGTGAATCTCTCGGACACGGATGAGGACCAGAACACGGAGGGTACGACGCGCACGTCCTCCCCATTTAGAGAAGAGCACGACCTTGGCGCCGAGAACGATGGCGCCGGGAATGATATCGACCGCGTCTCCGAGCAGCTGCAGCCTGAAGGGCAGCAAGCTGCTCAAGATGCCGCCCACACCGAGAGCCCTCTATCTCCCCCAGCTGCATCAGCTGGGGAGACTACCGAACATGCTGCCGAGCAGCAGGAGGATGCCGCCCTGGAGCGGTCAGACCCTGTTGCTGATCAGCAGCCCAAAGACAATGCTGCCGTGCAGCCTGACCTCGCTGCCGAGCAGCGGGTAGAAGATGATGCCGCCGAGAAAACAGACCCCGCTGCAGAGCAGCTGGTATAAGACAATGTGGTGGAGCCACCCCGCCAGGACCAAGTGCAGCCGGACGCTGCACCGAGTAGCCGGCCACCTGCGCCGCCAACTCAGCAGGCGGCTCCACCCCTCACACAAGTTCCACCACCATCTCAGCAAGCATCCCCGCCAGTTTGCCAAGTGCCGCCGCCTTCTCAGCCAGCCCTCCAAGCACCTCCGCCTTCTCGGCCAACCCCCACGCCAAGCACCAAGAGGACTACCAAGGCGGGTGCTGAACCAACCCGGTAGCAGCCAAAGCGTGCCGCCGCACAGGCCGGGCAGCCGTTGCTGCCCTTCAAGCCGCAAGTCGAACAGGTTGCGCCGCTTCCCAAGAACCCCAAGATGACACTCGGCCATAAGAAGAAACTGCCCAATCCCAACGTAAGCTTGGTTACAGCCAACGTCACTTTCGGGCCTATGGAAGAGCAAGATGCTGACACGAGCCCCAGTGAGAAGGAGGCCGAGCTCGGCCTCCCCGAGTACTGTCAGGAGTTGCAAAAGCGCCACAAAGTCCACATGACGCAGGAAGAGGAGCGCATAATGACTCTGAAAGAGAGAAGGTCCATGACCCGCTCTAAGTCAAAGGGGAAGAAAGATTCCCTCATTATCAAGGAAATCTCTTCTCGTCAAGAAGATGATGAGGATCTCCCAGAAGAGGGTGTTGCAGCTATCCTGGACCGGGTAGGCCATATTAAAATGGTCTGGGATAGCAAGGTATTCGGCAATACTACCTGGGATGGTACCGAGTTGGGCAAACTCGATCACTATCGGACTGATTGGAACAAGGCCGACATCGGCCCTGTTGGCATGGCAGTAGCCAGTCCCTGCAGCACCTTGGCCAGCAAGTTGTTCGTCTTGCGCAAGAACATAGAAGACATTGAGCAAAGCTATGTGGTAAGTGTTTTCTCACGTTTTGAATTTTCCGAGTTGCCAGTTTTGTTCTCTTTTCTCTTTCTTCTCTTAGCCACTACCCCAGTCCCCGAGATTCGGGCCGAGTAGGTGAACCTCAACCGAGTTGAAATCTTCTCGGGCCAAATCTTCTAAATCTCATACTCTTTTCTTCTTCTCTGCAGGATAGCATCCAGGCAAGGAAAAAAGTGTTCCGCCAGCTTCTCTGGAACCACCGCCAAACCAGAGACCGTAACCGAGCTCTGGAGGCCGATAAGAGCGATAGGGATGCTCTCGAGAAGAACGCCCTGGACCGCACCCTCAAGCTTTCTGAAATAGAGAGTAAGCTTTTAGCATCTCGGTTTGTGCGTTTTGTACTTACTCCCGTTTTTTGCATTTTGCTCAACTGTTGTCTTCTCTGCAGGCGAGCTCAAGGCTCTGGTGGATAGAAACCAGGAATGCGAGGTTTTCGCTGCCTCCGCGCAGAGTAAAATCTCTTCTCTAGAAGGTAAGCACTTTCCCCCCTTCTCTGCCTTTTGCCTTCTTTTACTTGGCTACCCTGCTGATAGTGCTATTCTTCTCGCAGAAGAATATAAGAGTTTTCGGGAGCAGCACTTGCAATGCCTCACTCCTGCTCAGGCACATCAGCAAGTGCAGGCCCGAGAAGTGGAGCTGGAGAAGGAGCACGCAGCCGAAAGGGAGGAGTTCGAGAAGCTCCAACTTGATCTCGCAAGCGCACTCCAGACTGCAATCAATCATGTGCGCGAGAAGAAAGAGATCGAGACATCAGCTGCCGCCGAGAAGCAGGCACTCGAACTGGAAATTCAAATGCTGAAGGGGAGGAACCAAGCTCTCGAGGCTCAAATCTGCGACTCGCGGCGCCTCCAGGACAAGCAAATCCGAGAAGCAGATGACCGGAGGAACAAACTGTGGGCTCTTGTGCTAGAAATGGAATGTGAGTCGCTGCTCCTTGCTACCTTGTTTGGCTTTTTTCTTTCTGCCTTCTTCTACTCAGTCTTTTCTCTTCCCGGTTACTCTTTCTGATCCAACTCTGTACCTCCTGATTCAGATATCTTCCCTGAGCTTCGTTCTGCTGGAGAAACCAATGTGGACAAGGCGAGAAAGGCCAGGGCAGCAATTGGTCTCAACGTTGATGATGGATCCAGCATCGATGACCATCTCACCAACTTGAAGACCCAAGTACGCTCCCTCAAGGGCTTGGGCACCTCCATGGTGTCCACTGGTATCAAACTCCATAACCTATTCTGGCCTGGGAAAGATGTCCCAAAAACCTTCCGTGGAATTGCAGAGCACCTAGACCAAGTCAAGGTGGAGCTGAAAAAATGGCGTGCTTCCGCAGCTCGGGCGGGAGCTGACGAGCTGCTGCACTTCATCTTGTCCTGGTACGAGAACTTGGATCTCAACAGGATTAGCACTCGCCGCAATGACTCCAAGTGGACTAAGCGTCCCGAGTGCATCTCCCACCGTAAGGAAGTGGCCTACGAGCTTGCCTCCTACGCCGACACCATCCTCTACATCGACGGCCCCACCGAGCCGGATACAGATGTTGAGGACGATGAAGACGAGGGAGAGGCCGAGTTCAAAGATGAAGAGGGCGAAGACCATGAACAGGATGATGAGGAGATGGAGCAGGAAGAGGCCGAGCAGGAGGAGAGCAAACAACGCGGCACTACAGAGGAATCCGGGTTGGGAGCCAACCCGGAGACTGAGCAGTCGCAATCCGCCACGCAGGAGGAGACCATCACGACCGAGATGGTGATTGACGACCCCGCTCCCGAGCTGGGCGCGACTGGGACCGCGACTGCCGAGCTCTACCCTCTTCCCAGCACTGCAGCTGCTCAAGCCCCCAACTCAGCGTCAGAGCCAACCTCCACTACTCCAACTCCTTCTTCAGCTGAGCCCACTTCCACTACTGCTGCCTCCGAGCCGGAAGCTCCTACCAACACCAACATGGATACTGACTCCACTGCTGCTTAGCTCCTGCACACTTTTATCTCAAAACACTTTCATCAGATCCCCGGGATGCCGGGTGCAAATGTATCGAACAAGTTTAAGTTTTTCCAGCTACTTAGTTTTACTTCAGTTAATATTTAGCAACTCTGGCTTAATGCCGGGTTGAGTTTCACTGCAAGTCCCCGAGTTGCATTTTTGATTCACTTGTTCTCTTTGTCTTTGCTCTTACCTGCCACTTGTGGCTTTTTTGGTAGTCGAGTCACAAGATTTCAGAGTCCAAGTTTCAGATACTTAGCCACTTAGAAATTTGCATAGTAACGCTGCCCACCACTTAGCCGAAAAGAGACAGAAAAGTAAAGAACACCTTACTCGGTTGCTACACCTTTTCTTTCCTTAGCAATTTTTCGTGTGTTCATTGACCTTTGGCTTGCTCTCTTGCTTGCCATGAAGCCGGTTGGCGGACAGCAGCAAAGTCGAAGAGTTGGCCCTTGGGTTTAAACACATTACTATATATGCTTATGAAATTCTCAGTGAATCAACCGAGTAGACAAAGTAAAATATAGTAGAACAACATAGAGAAAAATTTGGACAAGGGCAGTCCCTGAGTTTGAATTCGGAGTGCCGACTAGAATTTTAACTCAGTTGAAGAGATACATACAAAGTTTGCTCACGAATGAAAACGGCGGAGTAGAGCTACATTCCAGGGACGCTTGGATTCCTCTCCTGCTCTATCCGGTCTGTTCTTCTTGGTGCCTGTGCGTCAACTAATTAGTAGGCGTCATTGTGTAGAGCCTTGCTCACAATGAAGGGCCCTTCCCACGGAGGGGATAGCTTGTGCATCCCGGCTGTGCGCTGCACAAGCCTAAGGACCATGTCTCCTTCTCGAAAACCCTTGGGTTTACTTTCCTGCTATGATAGCGCCTCAGGGTTTGCTGATACATGGCAGAACGTGACAGAGTTAACTCTCTTGCTTCTTCTAGTAGGCCAACGTCATTTTCTCGAGCATCTCGGGCCTCTTTTTCAGTATAGAGTGTTACCCTTGGTGAGTCATGCTCTAGGTCAGTGGGCAACACGGCCTCAGCTCCATATACACGGAAGAATGGTGTGTATCCGGTTGATCGGTTAGGGGTAGTCCTTAGACTCCACAACACCGCCGACAACTCGTCCAGCCAACAACCAGGGGTTCGCTGTAATGGCTCAACCAGCCTTGGCTTTATTCCGGATAGAACCATGCCATTTGCTCTTTCAACTTGCCCATTAGAAGCTGGATGCGCCACTGATGCGACATCTAGTCGGATGCGCTTCTCCTTGCAGAATCTTGCAAAGGCCCCCTCCGCAAAGTTTGTGCCATTATCAGCGATAATACTGTGCGGGTAGCCATATCTCAAAATGATATCCTTCAGGAAGCTCACAACTGTAGCTCCATCACACTTCCGAATAGGCTTGACCTCAATCCACTTGGTGAACTTGTCAACCATGACCAAGATGTGAGTCATGTTGCCTCTAGCCGGCTTGAAAGGGCCTACCATATCCAAGCACCAAACAACAAATGGCCAAGTAATGGGAATGTTCTTCAACTCGAAAGCCGGCATATGAATTTTGCTTGCAAACCTTTGACACCCATTGCACTTTCTCACTATTTCTTCAGCTTGTCTCAAGGCAGTGAGCCAAAAGAAACCTTGCCGAAAAGCCTTGTTGACCAGGGCCCGAGAAGAGGCGTGATGCCCGCATTCTCCTTGATGTATCTCTCTGAGAATCTCTTTTCCTTCTTCTGGCTCAACGCAGCGTTGCAGCACACCAGTTGGGCTCCTTCTATGCAACTCCTTGTTGATGATTGTGTAGCCCTTGGATCTTCTCTGTATTTGTCGGGCCGTGACCTCGTCATTTGGCAGTGTGCCATCCATCAGGAAGGATAAGATGGGCATGGCCCAACCCGGTGTGGGCCGGATAGGAAACACTGGTTCATCTATCTCCATTGGATCCGCCACCAATACTTGCTTAGAGTTGAGGGCAAGGCCCCGAGTCTCCGAGTACTCGGAAATGACCCCCTCGATGAATGCGACAGTCCCCGAGTTAGGAGGGGCAGTCCCCGGGTTGCAGGCGCCAGTCCCCGGGTTGGAGACGGCAGTCCCCGGGTTCTGTTTGGCAGCCTCCCAATATATCTCCATAGGAACAGCTTCTGAATTCGACAGTGATGGAATGAAGATGGACTCCAAGTTGGGAGATGGCTTTCTCAAATGCTCCAAGGCAATCCCAGGCGGGATAAACTGCCGAGAAGATCCCAACTTAGACATAGCATCCGCTGCGTCATTATCAGCTCGGTGTAGGTGATGAAACTCACAACCATCAAAGAAACCAGTCATGGTTTGCACCATAAACCGGTAGGATGCCATGTTGGCATCCAAGGCATCCCAATTGCCGGATACTTGTTGCACCACCAAATCCGAGTCGCCATAGCAGACGATATGCTGCACCCCAATCTCCTTGGCCACTCTCAGGCCGTGTACCAGTGCCTCATACTCGGCCACATTATTGGATGCTTTGAAGTGTATTTGCAGCACATACTTGAGTTGGTCACGCTTCGGTGACGTGAGCACCACGCCAGCACCAAGCCCTTCCTTCACTTTGGAGCCATCAAAATGCATCTTCAGAAATTGGTTTCCAGCAATGGAGGCTCATATTGCACCTCAGCCCAATCCACTAGAAAATCTGCCAGAATATGTGACTTGATGGCCTCTCTTCTCGCGTACATAGGGGTGTACATGGCTAGCTCGATTGCCCACTTCGCTACTCTGCCGCTTGCATCCTTGTTGCCCATGATGTCAGAGATGGGAGCTGCACTCACCACCATGATGGGATGCTCTTGAAAGTAATGGTTGAGCTTCTTGGCACCCAAGTACACACCGTATGTCATCTTCTGGTAGTGCGGGTAATTTTGCTTGTAGCTGGATAGCACCTCGCTGAGATAATATACTGCCGCTGCACAGTCTTGCCTTCTTCTTCTCTTTCCACCACTATCACCACACTCACTACCCCGGTTGGTAGCCGCAATGTAGAGCAGCATAGGCTCTTTGGGTAGCGGGCTAGCCAAGCTGGGAGCGCTACCCAGCATGGTTTTCAGCTCCTTGAATGCCACATCAGCTTGTGGTGTCCAGACAAACTTGTCACTCTTTTTCATCAGCTGGTAGAGAGGCAAGGCCTTCTCGCCCTTTCTTCCCAGGAAACGTCTCAGAGAAGCCAAGCATTCGGTAAACTTCTGCACATCCTTCAGCGATCTCGGCAAAGACATGCTCTCTATAGCTTTTATCTTTGAAGGATTGGCCTCAAGGACCCGGCTGGAAACCAAGAAACCGAGTAACTTGCCAGCCGGGACGCCAAAGGTGCATTTAGTTGGATTCAACTTCATCCTGTACTTGCGCAAGTTGGCAAAGGTTTCCTCAATGTCACTAAGCAGAGTATGCGTTTTATTCGTTTTGATGACAATGTCATCTACGTACACCTGCACATTCTTGCCGATTTGATCATGCAAGCATTTCTGCATGCATCTCTGATAGGTAGCTCCAGCATTCTGCAACCCAAAACACATAACACGATAACAATAAGCCCCGTACGGGGTAATAAAGGCAGTTTTTATTTGATCACCCGGGTTAAGAGCTATCTGATGGAAACCAGAGTAGGCATCAATGAAAGACAAAATTTCACACCCGGCAGTGGAATCGATCACCTGATCTATGCGGGGTAGCGGAAACGGGTCCTTGGGGCAGGCCTTGTTCAGGTCGGTGTAGTCCACGCACATGCGCCATGCAATCTCGGCCTTGGGGTCCTCCTTCTTCTTCTCAACCATCACCGGATTGGCCAGCCAATCCGGATGCAGCACCTCCATGATAAACCCACTTATCAGCAACTTGGTGATCTGATCACTGATAGCCTTCCTTCGCTCTGACGCAAAGCGGCACATCGCCTGCTTAATTGGCTTGGCGTCTGGGCGTACGTGTAGCGAATGCTCAACCAAATCCCTCGGGACACCCGGCAAGTCCTCATTGGACCATGCAAAGACATCCCGATTCTCATGGAGGAAGTGTATGAGCTCGCTTTTCTATTTCTCACCCAACCCGGCGCCAATGATGGCAACACGGTCAGGGAACTCAGGGTCAACCTGGACCTTCTTTATCTCCTGGGACGCCTAGAAAGCAGTTCCGTACTAGGAACTCGGCATTCCAGGTGCACCAACTTGCGCTGCTTGAGCCATAGCCACCACTTCATGTATCTTCTTCTTCTCAACAGCAATGACTAGTGACTCCGCTAGCAGAGATCCAGCAGAGGCACACTCCAGAGAACGCTTGTAATCACCCGAGATAGTGATGACACCATTGGGACCAGGTAGCATCATCTTCAGGTAGGCTGCATGGGTTGAGGCCATGAATTTGGTGAGGACAGGCCTACCGAGTAGAGCGTGGTAGGGGCTCTGAAGATCAACCACTTCGAACTGCCGGCACTCGGTGCGGCAGTTCTCCCTGGTGCCGAATAGCACATCTATCCAGATGCGGCCGATCGGAGCGCAAGATACTCCCGGCACAATGCCATGGAAAGTAGTCCTGCTGGGTAGCAGCATGTTCTCGGCGAGGCCGAGCTTCTCTAGTGTATCTCGGTACATGATGTTGATGATGCTGCCGTTATCTATCAGCACTTTGCTGAACTTGACATTCTTCTTGGTGCCTTGGAAAGTGGGGTCCACCACTAATGCATATGTACCCGGATCGGGCATCACCCTAGGATGATCATCCTTGGACCAGGTAACCTCTTGGTCACACCAATGCAAATAGTGAGGCACTGCCGGGATCACGATGTTTACCTCCATTGCGCGCCTGCGCTGCGACTGCTTGTCGTCTGGCTCGGTGGTGAATACAATGTAGCTTTCATGGTGCTCCTGGTACTGGTTGCGGTCTGCGCCACCATCATTGCCATTGTTGTTGTTGCCTTGGTTGTTGGTGTTTTTGTTTCTGTTGTTGTTGTTGTTGTTGTTGTTGTTGTTGTTGTTGTTGTTGTTGTTGTTGTTGTTGCGGGCGTAGAAGTTGCAGTTGTTGTTGCGGTTGTTGTAGTTGCGGTTGGCTCCCTGAGCCACTTGGTTCACATTCTCCCTTCTCGGATTCTCGGCTGGCCTGGGAGCTGCTGCTCGGATAGGCTGCACATTGGCACCCGCAGGCGGCAGAGGAGGAGGGGCCGCTGACCAAAGCCTTCACTCTTGATGCGGTCCCACCAGCTGCATTGCCGGGTAGTGTGGTTGGCTGGCCTACTCGGATGCCGAGTATGGAAGCTACACGGTCCATCCTTCATGGTCTCAAAGATAAATCTCTGAGCATCTCCTGCATCGGGTTGCTGTTACCTTGCTGGGGGGATTGTATTGCTTCTTGAAGCCTTGGCCCTGATTCTGGTTTTGCCCGTATTGGGCTCCAGCAGTTTTTTGCCTTTGGCTACTCCCAGCACCCGCGGTGTCATGGTTCACAGCATTCACTTGTTCAGGGCCATACCGAGCATCCGGTCGGTCATATCTGCGCTTGTTGCGGAAATCTTGTCGGTCCTGGCGCCTGCCGCCATCTTGGTTTCTTCTTGTCTGCTCGAAAGAATCGAGCAGAGGCTGAGTAGGGTCGCCGAGTGCATACATATCAGCTATCTTGATCGTCTCGGCGAGCGTACTCGACATTTCTCTTTGCAGCTTCTGCCACAACATGTTGCCATGCCTGCAGCCTTGAGCAAACCAGGTAATGGCCTGCGCCTCATTCACACCCTCGCAGGTGTTCCTCAAAGTTCTCCACCGAGTAAGGTACTCTCGGTCCGTCTCCTCCTCTCGCTGCTTGCAAGCCGAGAGGTGTTGCTGCCTATTCGGCCTCTTGTACGTGCTAGTGAAGTTGCTGATGAAGGCCTCCGAGAAGTCCAGCCAGCAGTTGATACTGTCTCTGGGCAAATTATTGAGCCAGATCCGAGCAGGGCCCTCTAGCATCTGTGGGACATACCGCACATCCCATCTCCGGTTGCCTCCTGCAATGTGCACAACGGTAACATAATCACTCAACCAGTCATCTGGCTTGGTGCTGCCATCATAGCACTTGGTCCCTCTAGCAAGCTGGAACTTGTTCACGGAGGGCTCCTCCATGATGCGGCGGCCAAAACAAGCTGGGCCGGGTGGCCCCTTCGTCTCTATCTGTGCTGACCGATTAATCCAGTCCAGCTTGTATCTTGCATCTGTGGGCTCCAGCATTCGGTCACCAAGGCGATCAGTTACGTCTCTTGGATCGGCATACCCGGCTAGCTCCATTGCCGAGTACCCGTCATCATAGCGGTCTTGCTGCATGGGCGCAGGTTGCGCAACCGGGTTGGCTGCTGCCACAACCGCTTGCGGCTGCACCCTCTGCTGAACTGGCTGGGCAGCATGACGCCGAGATGCACCTTCTCGGCTTCCTCCTTGCCTCCTGCTGTGAGCTTTAGTGGCTTGATAGCCTGCTCCTGCAGAGTTGTGTTTCTGGCCGGGCTGCCGCTCTACAGCGCGCTATTTTGCAGCGACAGCCGGGTCATACACCTGCATCTGTTTGTGTCTCCCATAGGTCACGTTGTGGGCCCTATCACCGCCGGGAAGCGGCGATGATGCCTGATCCATATATCTCAATCCATGCGAATGAACAACATGGGAAGCGCCAGCACCTGGATTAGCTTTCCGGAACTCCTCATTATGCCTACCGGTTTCTAGCACTAGCTCATTGAGCCTATCCTACTGCCTAGCGCGAGCATCGCCAGTGAGATGCGGCAACTCAGCAGCAACTACCTCTGCAGCCCTAAGTGTTTTGGCAGGAGAACTGTATTTCGGTCTACTGGCAGTGTTCAAACTAGCACATAGACTACCAGCACTACCATCTCTGGCTAACTCATCGCCTAAGTTGCGGCGAATAGTGCCTAGCTTGCTCGGCAGCCTAGAAACTGGAGTAAAACCATGTGCTTTGTTGTACTCGTTTTGATCTAGGTTAAGCTCAAGCCTAACCTTCTCCAGCTCCTGGGACTCCATGAGTAGCGCTTGACGCTGCTGCTCGAGTTGCGCCTTCAACGCGACGAGTTCAGCATCGGTGGGAAGCGGCATGCCCAGCTGCTCGGTTGCGCCTCCGCGAGCAGCCGATATAGCCGTTGACATGGAAGGAGCCACGTAACCCGAAATGTTCCGGGGCATGTCGTAGGGCTTGTGGACTCTCACAGCCGGCTCCACAACCTCAGCTGCAGTGGCTGCGCCCTTCCCGGCATCAATAGCCGGGCCCGTCATCATCACCTCCATGATGTCCGCAGAGCAGCCAATTGGCTTCCTGCGGGCAGCGAGTACAGAAGGAGGATCATCCGCAACGAGCACCTCCTCCGGGAACTCACGGATGATGGTGGTGGCGACGTAGACCAAATGCGCGCCGAACGAGAGGACCGAGCCTCCTGCAGGCACGGGCCTGCCACCAAAATCGCCGGCGTTGTCGATGACGAAGTCGAAGGAGCCGAATCTGTGGACAAGGCCACAGACCACGCGCTCCCCCGATGCAGCAACGGGTCCCGTCCGAATATGCACCCCAGCCAACGCCGCTGCTGGCCCCACGGTGGGCGCCAACAGTCGTAAGATGGGAAAGACAGATGCCATGGGATGGCTAAAGTGTTGGGGCCGATGGACGATGTAGGTATCCGGGGAGGGATCGCGCGGCGAGTAGCCGCTCTCAGGAACACTGCAAACACAACAATCTACCCAGGTTCGGGGCCCTCGTGTGGAGGTAACACCCCTACTCCTGCCTATCTCTCTGTATGTAAGTTATCCGAGTAGCCACAGTACAACTTTGCCTCTCGGCCGAGTAGCCACTCTGCTGCTCTCTCTTGCTCTAGTGCTAGCTCTTGCAATAAATGCGCACTGGGCCAATGTCCCCCGCGCAAGAGGGGGCTGGGCACCTTATATACTGGTGCCCAGCCGAGTAAACAATGAATAAAAGGTACAACTGATGGGACAACTCCACTGTGACACGCAGGGCACGCTTCCGGGTTCCCGCTGACGCGGGTGCGAGAAGTCGCGGCGCCGGCCGGCTGACAGGACCTGTTCACCCTGTCAGTCTCATAGAGTAGGCCCCCCGACATGTCCTGTCCCCTCTGTCAGTGACAGGACGTGACAGGCGCCAACCCTCACTGTGTCCACGTCGTAGCGCGGATAATCACGTACCTAGTAAGTTGAACCGCACGCTTGTACGGCTGCGGGATACGCGGGATCTCGTCAGAACGGCTCCATTGACTTCTCGCCCGAGTAGGCTTGTAGCTTATCTACTCGGACCACTTGTTCTTTACTTGGACGATGTTGATCTTCCTTGCTATCTTGTTCTGGCCATCAATGAACATCACCGAATAGAACCTACCGGGTAGTGGATACCCGGGTAGCCGTCTACTTGGTCAACAACACTTTGACCTTTGCTTTACCACTTGCCTTACCCCTACTCGGGGGTAGCCCCCCGACGGTTGAGCTTAACCTGGTAGACGTTGAGGGCATGAAATGTTTCCTTTAGATCAGTGATGAGCATAATTTCGATTCGTATCTTGGTGACTATGTCATCAACATAGAATTGGACGTTCTTCCCGATTAACTTGGCGACACAGTTTTGCATGCAGCGATGGTATGTGGCGCATGCATTCTTGAGCCCGAAAGGAATTGTCGTGTGGCAGTAGACACCGTATGGTGTGATAAATGTTGTCTTCTCTTCGTCTTTATTTTTCATTCTGATCTGAATGTATCCCGAGTAGGCGTTGGCAGCCTGCTGTCGAGTCGATTATCTCATCGATCCGAGGGAGCGGGAAGTCATCCTAGGGACCGTGCTTGTTTAGTGATGTGTAGTCGATGCACACGTGAAGGATGTCATTATTTTTCTTCGGGACGAGTACCAGATTTGATAACCAGGTGGAGATTTTGATTTCTTAGGTGAACTTTGCACGAGTCGGTTGATTTCTTCTCCGAGTGATAGTCACTTTGGAAAAGCGGCGAGTGGTCTGCTTGATAGGTTTTGCATCCTTATACACTTCTAATTAGTGATCGGTGAATTCTCTGGGAATTCTTGGCATGTCTGCTGGATGATAGGCGAAGATTTCCTAATACTCATGGTGGAATTCGACAAGTGTGCTTTATTATGCGAGGGAAAGGCTTGTCGAGATCATCGCCGTTTTTGTCGGCTCCGTCAGGAGGATTTGATGCTTTCGGGTATCATTGCTCGAGTTAAATTCCATGTCTCAGGCGGTTTTGTTTGTTAGCGGGAGCATAGAGTTATCTGTGGTTTTTGCGAGTTCTGCTAGTTTTTCCTGCATCCCGAAAGATTGCGAGAGATTATTGAAATATGCGTCACACTTGTCTGATTTCTGGAAATCTCCATTGACCGTGATTGGCCTAGAGGGTCCGGGTAGCTTCAGTTTCGGATACGCGTAGTGCGGTACCACCATGAACCTTGCGAATGCAGCTCGGCCAAGGATGGCGTGGTATTGTGACGGCCAATCCACCACTTCGAAGTCGATATTTTTGCGCCTAAATTTCTCAGGATCCCCGAGTACTACTTATAGGTTGATTGATCCCAATGGTCGAACAACTTTGCCTGGTACTATGTCATGGAAGGAGGTTTCATATTTTTGTTCATCTTGCGTAGGGTGTCCGCATAGATGATTTTTATTCTGCTTCCGCCATCCACAAAGACCATTCTTATGTTGTAATTTCCTATATGTACTTGGATAACCAGTGCTGCGTGTCCTGGGTGGTATACTCGGGGTGGATGATCCTCCTTAGAAAAGTGATGGGTTGTTCAGAGCCGTTGAGGTATTCCGTTCTTGATGGTGGCGAATGAACGGCCATGCTAACCTGGCAGGTGTTCTTCTTCAGGACGCGTCTAGATGGGCACACCTTCTGAAGCATACCAATGGTTCCGTGGGCGGGCGGGTATCCGTCGACTAGCGGGTTCGCGGCTGGCTGTTGCTGCTGTTGATGCGCTACCATTGCCAAGCAAGGCTAGGCTGCTAGTGGCGGTGGTGTGCCATATGCGATCATGCCACCTTCCGGTGCGACTGAGTACCCTTGGTTAGTCGCACTCTGGTGTTTCTTCGAGTACGCTTGCTGAAGCATTACGAATTTTCTGAAGTCTTTGAGGAGATGGGTGGATTTAAGCTTGCCCGTTTCTTTATCACTGTAAAGGTGCAGTGAGCAGTATCCTTCCAAGTCCTCTTCGGCTGGTTTTTCCTCCGGCTTTTGCTTCCACTCGCGATTTCCACGAGGTCCTCCTTTGTGGTTCCTGGTAAATTCTGCTGCGACATATTATGCATGTTCGCCCTGATCGCACGGGCGATTCTTCCGTTACCTGTGGCGTTCACCGTTGTGGTTGTCCTCGTATGTAGGCGAGATGTCTTACTCGTTGCATAACGAGTCCTCTACGTTCGCCTACTGTTGGCCACTGTCATTAATTCGCCAATGATTTTGGGTGTACTATGACCCAGTTCTTCTCCGAACGCGGTTCTTCGGTCGCCCCTACGAAAGGCTTTGACTGTCCTTTCCTCTAGATATGTCTTCTGTTGTGTTGCTGAGGGTTGTCCATCGCTAGATCTACTCGCAATTTGTTTTATCTCTCTTCTGCTTACAGGCCCGCAGTTTCTTCTACAGATGTAGGCCTCTTGCATATTGCTTGAAAATTCTTTTCAAAATCGCGAGTAAGATCGTCCCAAGATCTGTAGCACCCGCGAGGTTGATTCTAAAGCTAGCTTCAGGCAGAGCCAGTAAGGTGCAGGTTTAGGTACTACATGGCTGTCACTTTGTTGCCCCTCTGACACCTGACAGCAGTCTAGTAATCCGACATCCAGGCTCTTGGCTCCGAGGAGCTTTCATACTTGCGTACTTTTGAGGTGAGCATTAATTTCTTCGGCATATTTGCTTCACACTTTCACGACTAAAGTAGAGTGTGCCAGATGCTTCCTCTCTGTTAGACTCAGATGTCTAGTATGCTCGGATCTGGCAGGCGCGAGCCCTATTGACCTTGTGATGGGAGATGTCGCTTAGGGAATCGTATGTTCCATGGTCTTAATCGTCATCGTGTCGTAGCTCTCTACTGCAGCGTCGCGGTTCCTTGCTGCGGCATCACGGATCCTCGCTACGGCGTCGTGTTCCATCATCACGATGTCGCGAGTGAGTGATATGTTGCAAATGTATCTATAATTTTTGATGCTCCATGCTTGTTTTCTACCCAATACCTTTTGTTTTCCACATGTTTTCTTTCATTTTCCGTATGTTTTCACAAACTAACCTATTAACAACATGCCCCGGGCCACTTGCTGTTTTTTTTGGTATTTTTCTAGTTTAGAAAAGTTTTCTTATAGAAATATTCTCGGAAAGGGATGAAAATCCATGAAGATCATTTTTTACGACGGAGTCCAAAGAAGAGACGAATGGGAGCCAGGGGAACCAGGAGGGCACCAGGCGTGGACCCCCTAGGCCGCGCCTGGTGATCCCCTAGGGGCTCTGGCCACCGCCTCACGTCCCCTCTTCGCCCATAAATTTCCTTCAACCCTAAAAACGTCGGGGATGGAGATATTTTCCACGAAATATACAGAGATGTGCCATCACCTCGAAAGGCCAATCTAGGGCTTTTGGAGTCCTGTCGGTATCCCATCGGAAGTGGTACTCAGTCCTGGCGTTTGGGCGACCGACCGTATGCCGAGGAATGGTGTTCACCCGGCAAAAGATCAGCAAAGCCTGGGGGGAGGGCGCCAGTCTCCTCCCGGAAGGGCGGGACACTGTTGTACGAGGACCATCGCCCTGTACATGGAAGACGCCTCATGGCATGTCCTTGGAGACATGTGGGTGGGGGGTGATGTGCTTTCCTCCATGCGTGGAAGGGATGGACAAGTGGAAAGCATGCAACAGCCCCAACCAACGGTTGAAATAGAAGAAGATTGGGCATAGGAGAAGAGAGGTTGGGGAAGCGTAGAAGTGACCAGAGAGGAAGATCACTACTTTCCCAGATGTAGCCACATGTACCAACATATAATTCCAGATCAGACATGCAAGATGTAGGGATCCATCTCACGATGGCCTGAAGTTGGGTCAAAATCCGTGTCCTTTGTAGAGTATCCCACTCTGCCTTCCTTCAGAGCAATATGGCTGCTATGACCAGGGTTGCCTCAGCCCTGCCACCGAAAAAATCAGGGAGCTGGACGTCGGTCACTTCCGGTGTCCGCGTTTCGTCATGCCACATCTGGCGCGCCAGGTAGGGGGCGCACGATTTCCTGCGATTAGCAGCCTGTCTAGCGCAATATGCACCCGGATTAGATGAAGCTGTTCGGGCTGCCAGGGAGCTCAAATCGATATCAATCACAAACAACCTTGGTGGAGGTGGCGCAGTGGAGGCGGTGCACCTCTTCTGGAAGGGTTCCCATTTCCTGGCGGCAGGAGACCCACATACCCTTGTGTGGCTGGTCACCCTGGCCACCACGGCCGGGATGTGTGTTTTTGCCGTAGCAAGGCCGACATGTGGACCCTGTAACATCCCAATTTTTGCTACATTAGGGTGTGTGGTGTTGTGTTCATACCATACATGCATGAGAACAAAAATATAAACCATGTTTGAAACAATTTAAATTGTGAATTTAAATGGTTTGAGAAAATACCACAAATAGTACTTATTTTGGTTTCCAAAGTTTTGTTCTGAAAAATATTTCAATTTCATCAAAGTGAAACATGGTGAGGTTGGAAATTTTGTGAGGTTTCCAAAAAGTATTTTTGCAAATTTTTTCTGTTGGCGAAAAGGTCCTGAAAACATTGTTTTCTTCTCAGTTTTTAACACATAAGGGCCTCTTTGTAATTTATCCAAATGTTCTGGGGGTTTTCTTGAAAATGTTTTCGTTTTTCCTTTCTTCTAGCTCTGGCCAGAAGGCAGCAGAGAACTGCCACTGCCGCCACGTCCTGCTTCCGGTGTCGAAGAAGGAATAGAACAGCGAGACGTGGTGCCTCTTCTCTCCTCCCGGGCCTCCATCTCTCGACTTTCCCCCTCACTGTCTCTGCCTCTCTCTGTCTCTCCATGGGCGGACCAAACCCTAGCTCCGGCGAGCCGACTCGCCGCCGTCGTTCTGGCCAACCCCGCGCCCCTCCGTGCGCGCCATAGACCCCGTCGTCCTCCCCTCTACCTCCTTGCCGCTGGAATCGAGCCGAAGTGGCCTCTGTCGCCGGATTTGCGTCACCTTCTACCTCTCTGGCCGCCGCGGAAACCGGCACAGCGCCGCTGTCTCCGGCCTTCCCTCCTCCCGCCGTCCTCTCCAGCGCGTTCACGGTGAGGTCCTCCTCCTCCCCATGCCCTCGCTTTGCTCCCTCTCTTCCTCTAGACGGCTGTCGTCGTGGAACTTGCTCCGCCGCCGCGGTAGGGTCGCCGCCGGCCAACTCCGGTGGAATTCCGGCGAACCGTGACCACCTACAGGATCCTCTCGACGTGCTGAAGCTGGTGGTACCAGCGGATTTGGGATTCAACCGCGAAATCGCGGGATTGAGTGAAGCCAGAGGCAGTTCGGGCTCGGCTGACGTCAGCATGACGTCAGCCTGACTCCATAATCCTGTTTTTTTCTTTTTCTCAGAAATATTTATTAATTACAGGAAATAATTAAAACTTGTTTAATTAATATCTTTAATTCTGCATGTCAGAAAAATAAAATGAAAGTATTAAAATGTTCAGAAAAATGTACTCTACATGAATATACCATTTTCACACATGTTTGACAAAGTTGAAAATTGAACATTATTTAATATTGTTTAATCATCTAAAATAGAAAAATAAGTTTTTATTCAATAAAATTAGAAAATTAAAAGTTATATACCAAAATGCTCAAAATGACAAATGGAATCTAGTTGTGATGTTTTCAAACCCATTTGGGCAACTAAAATTGTACTCACTTTCAGAATCGTCCGAATTGCCCCTCCGGGGTCTATTTCGGGATAATTTCAATAAAAATGCATAACTGACATACGAACCCTAGCAACCCAACGAACATGTTTAGGGCTTTATTTCAGTGCATTAACTTGCTCATGCATACATGTTGTGCATTGCATCGATGCCATGATTGATTGTTGTTCTTCTTTTCGGTGTTGTTTTCCCCTCCGTAGAGCGTGACTCCGAAGTGAAGGCCAGCAGTCCAATGGCGAATACTTGATCTTAACCGACAAGTCAAGCACTTATTCCAGAAGATCTTTATTTTGGTTTTCTTATAACCAAGGAAAGCATAACCTCTTATCTGCTCATATATGTTTTCGAACAACATTTGATTCTCGTACTTTGCATTCGATTCCAAAGTATTTGATGCTAGTAGACATAGTTCACCTATATGCTGCATTGCCTCAAATCCCTGATCCACTGCTCCTAGCCGCCATAGATTTTCTTGTGCGCATCGCCAAAGCCTCATATCTGCTTCGCTTAGCTTTACTTGTTTGTTACCTCTGCTCCATCCGGTTGATGAATCAGAGATGCGTTAACCTAGTATGATATGATGACGTGGTGAGATGAGCTCTGTGTGGTTAACTTGTTTAAGGCTTGTACGGAAGGCCACTTGGGAAGTGGTTGTTCGTTCCGTACTTGCCACCCCTAGGAGTAAGGTCGGACGCAGAAGCCAAGACTGAGCGTACAACCACGCGCGATGGCCATGAGCCTCGCCGACCGACTAACTTAGCTGGCTTTATCCATGAGTCACGTAGTTTGAGATTTCCATTCAGCACCGCAAATAAAACCTTTTAAACGGTTTTGAAAACAAAATGCTCCGCTAGGGCGTGACCGGGGCCAATTGATGGACGTACACGGATCTTGACCCCGCCTCACAGAGACAGGTGCCGTCAGGAGGACGGCCAACTCCCTGTTGACGGGGTGGCCCTGTCTTGGGTTGACTCATGGATAGGGTTGGGTGAGGTAAAGGTCGTGGCCAGCCACCCTCTGCCGCGTTCCATGGAAGAGCGTACATGTGGCGCTAAGAGTCGGATGGTACGTGTGGGTAAAGTGTACCCTCTGCAGGGATAAATCTTTTCGAGAAGCCGTGTCCGCGGTTAAGGACGGCTTGGTGAATGTAATTTGGCCATAGATAACATGAATACGACGTAAAAGATGTTGACAAGGCATGGAGGCAATAGATGAAGGGTACCTCCCCGGAGATGCCGGGAGGGGTGATCCTTGTAGCATGTGAGGTGCTGGGAAATGATGTTGGTGGATGAAAAGATGATGTTTTCAGAAGTTGAGTAGTCTTCTCATCTGTTTTGAAAATACTCCTTTAGACGTGCTATTCCTCCTCGATTTGTAAAACAAAGATTGCTTTACGTAAAACAGCCTTCATAAAACCCTTTCTGAAACCAGCAGATATATAATAGGTTAACTAAGTCTTGTTGAGTACCTCCCGTACTCAGGTTTGCTTAATTTGGTTCAGGTGAAGATCTCGCATCGGTGGTGATTCAACGTGGACATCGACGAGTATTTTGGGGTTCCCAGGTAGCAGCCTGGAATCTATGGGTTGGGACGTCGCCTTATGTTGCGGCCTCTTAGGCCTTTTTGGTTCTTGTTGGTTAGCAACATAATTTGCCTTTCGTTGTCTGATGTAATGTTGCGTCGTGTGACCTCTGTTCGTAAGCTATACTCTAGTAACACTTGTTTAATAAAGCTTCATGTCTAGAGTACTGCTTTGATCGGTTGTTGGTTTCGAGCTCATTGTTATACAGTTTTGGCTATGCCTGCATAGTTGTCGCAGTCGAGGGGTTGTGGAGCCGATGATCCATGTCTGAGCCCGCCTGTCGATGTGATCGGCCTGGGGCGAGGTAACCCCAGTAACCCTCGATTGTTGTTGCACTTTCTGGACACATAGCAGCTCTGTATAACTTTGGTCCCGTTCCTTCAGTTTCATCCGACTCGTGGACGCTTGGGTATGCATAATTGGTTATGACTAGCATGGATACAAGGAGTAGTAGACCGGGGATCCGGACTACGTGCCGATGAATCCGGTCTGCCTGCCGTTGTTTGTTGCGGCCGGGGCTGGTAACCCTGAAGCCCTTGTGAGTCCGTGGCTAGGAGCACATAACAGTATGTATATCTCTGGGTCCGGGGTCGTGACAAGTCTTGGTATCAGAGCAGGACTGCCTGTAGGAAAACCTTACTGCTTGGTCGATGTCGACTCTAGAGTTTATGAAAACTATTTTGAAACTCGAAATGGATTGTGAAAAACCTTCTTAGGATTCTTTTTACTCCGTGTCTGGTATCGCTCTAACTCTGGGTTACCTTATCTGTTTTGATTTGAAAAGGTTTTGCTATCTGTTCTAGTCATTCAAAACCTAGGTGCCTTCGTTGGCAAGGACGTTTTTACCCAAGCTGACCTAGTGTTGAGTTTCTAGAGTCGTGTGTGTTTCGTGTTCCGTTATCTCTTAAACTGGGAGATTTCCTTTCCATCCTAACACCTCAGAGTTGTGTGGGTTCCACATACTCATGTTCCAAAGTCTTAAATCCTGAAACTCGAGATTTGCTTTCCATCTCGAATGTATCTGTTATCCTTTGCTCAAGTTCTTCCGGAACTATCGTTGTCTTTTGAAAGATACCTCGTGATTGCTAACTGTGGTGTCCTTTGTGGCACTCCTATAGTAGTTACTCCTTTCGTTGTGTTTTTACCTTGGACTTGAACCGAAGGTCCCGGAATGTGCTGAATTGCGGTGAGTTGAGTCATGTGGTTTCATAACCATGTGATGCTCACGCTATCAGTACATGATGCTGACCTTTAACCCAAGTTCCGTTTCTTTGGATCCTGAGAAATCTGTTCTACCTCAGGATGGCTAGGCAATTCCAACTCTCATAGCCATAGGCTCTCTACTGGAATCAAGAAGGGATCACAACAAGAGTGGTCATCATGAAATCCACATCTTTGTTCTTGATTCAGCTATACCTCTCCTTTTAGCATGGGTTTTACAAATGTGTATTACACCGTGCATTCACTGTGATCTCTGGATTTTCCGGAGCATGATCTTAATCTTTAGTTGCTTCCTACCTTTGTCCATGGTTTGGAAACCAAGTTGCTTAGTTGTGTTGGATTTTTCTCCAATACATTTGCTCCTGTTTCCGTTAAAACATTCCACCTTGGTATGTCAGGAGAAACAAACTCCAGTACCTCGTTCACCTCCAGGACCAGGTCAAAGTTTTGTAATTCGCAGATTAAAGAAGTTTCACTAGCTTCTATTCTGTCTACCTTTGAATATCACACTCTTACATATCAAGAGGCTATGTTCAATTTCATGGCTTTATCTATGAAGTGATGCTCCTACACATTTTCACTCCCCTTTTCTCCAAGTCTGAGTGCTTGAGAATGATGGGTTTGTGCATTTGACATGTGTATCAGGCACTCCTAGTAATTCTTATTGCTTCAAAAAACCTAAGAAACATCTGTATCCTTCTTAGCACTATTGGTCACCCGGTCTCTATATAAAGTTGATTGTGTTACCAAATCCGTTCATTCCGGTGCACATTCTTGATCAGAGAGTTAGGTTCATACCAAAGCTCTCAAGACCTTATAGGGTGTTTTGAAAAGCAAGTTTCCTTCCAAACTTCGAGACATATCGGCAGGTTGTGATATTCTGGTTGTCTTCCTAGAAGTATCACCAGGTTTGTTACCTGACCATGATGTCTAAACGAGGGGTAGTTTGAACTACTCTTTTCTCCAAGAAACTCCGCTGGACACCCTGGACTAGTAGGTTGAGCTTAAACAACAACTTGGAGAGTTGAAAGGCAAAAGCTCCGCCTAACTTGATCCTTTGTTAAGGGATGTCTAGTTTCTTCTGTGTTGAAGCAGGATAGTATCTCCTCAGTGGACATCCTATCATCCTACCTTGGTTTGATTTGGGCTATCGTCAAATCGAGAAAACATCCAAGGACTACCTTGATGGTGTTCCCACTCATGGTAATTTTTTTTCCTAGGTACACCTTAATGTCCTTTGGCAGACCAATATTTTTCCCTATTCATGTAACATATGAATCCCTCTTCTTGGAGTAACTTGATAAGGGTGTTATTGAGCCCATCGATGACATCCCTATTTTCCCAAGTTGCAAGAGGTTCATGTTGAACACTTGGCACTAATGTTGGAAACTTTCGAGAACCAACTTTGTGTTATCACGAAGTGTGTTCTGGATGTTCGAAGTGGCTTACTCCAGACCATGTGCTTATGGTGAAAGTTGTCGCCATGGATCTGAGTATAGTTTCCTTGTTCCTTCGGGAATAGTCCCAAGTCGGTCATGCATGTGTGGACTATTCGTCAGATGGTAGGTCGTTACCTCCATGTCTTGAATAAGTTTGCATCCACACTAAGCCCTCACTGATTGTTCGTAAAAGAGAAGAAGTCTAAAAACTTTGTTATCTTTGTATTGTCTCCCCAACAAGGACTCCGATGTATTCTTATGCAAGTAGTCATGTAGGTGCAACCGTCTTTTGCAAGTTGCTAATACATGAGTTCTGCAATCCTGCTCATCTTCTTGAGCGCGGCATCATAGTCCATATCTTGGGAATCTAGTAAATGTATCTCGTTGATAACCGGTGCAACCTCTTATCAAACATATCGAGTCTGAGTTATCAACCCACTAACCAGAGCTGAATCTCAAGCAGCAAGGATGGTTGGTGTTTCCTCAAGGGTGTTGAACTAGGTCCATTTGAAAATCCGGCATGGTTGATGTTGTGGTTGACACAATTAGCCGGAAGGCCTAATGTCATATCCCTTTGAATCCGTAAGAACAACCACTCTCCGTGAGAATTCTTGTGTGGTTAATCCTAACAAGTTTTCCTCCCCGTTCTTCCAAACTGGAGTTCTACTTTCACTTAAAGGTCTACTCACGGCTTACCGTAAGCCTGATCTTGGTATCTAGAACGTCCAAGATAACTTGGAAGTTGATCTTTCCAATACCTCTCAGTTGATCCTCCAAACTTCTCTTTCAGAGGAAACAAGTTCAGCATGAAAACATCTCGTGGTGTTCCGTAACCACCACTCATCAGTTCCCTTTTTCAAGTTGTTTGTACTTGAAATTCTGTTCATCTCACACATTGTGTGAATTTGTCAGTCACTCCAGCCGTGGGATCTTAACTATGTGGTAAACGTATTGCTACGTCAAATCCACCATAGGAAAGAGATTCCCTATCCCTTCTGGTGTTTCAATCCTCATTGGTTATCCATTCTTATGGTGTGACCAAGAATACCTCCTTCATTACGGTGTTCCAACATCCTTTGGTTACTCATCTTCTGCCGTGAAGTAACACCCCGATCCTTGACAAGGATTTCAAGAAAACTATTATGGAATGGTTGAAAGTTCCTTCATCTTCCGTGTCCACTCCGAAGAGTGAACATGATTTCGTACCAAATTCTCTCCGATGCACGATTACAGTGTTTTCACGTGTTCTCCCTCGTCTGTGGATATTATGTTTTGGTATCCAAGACCATCCTTCCCATCTTGGTCTTCTATTTCGAAGAAACCTTTATGTAACAAGTTGTCCAACCTTCTTCTTCCAAAAGGATTTAAGGTCTTGTGCAAAGCTCATATTCTAAATCCTTTCAAGAACCATCGTCCATAAACTTGAAACCTTCTTTTATTCCCTCCGTTATCTTGATGTGTTTCATGCTTGCTAACTCAACAGTTCTTTATGAACATTCCTGGCGTGAGTTATCCATGAGATACTCGATCTTCGTGAAGATCAGTTCCTAAGAGTTTTCCCTCTTATCTAAGGTGTATCTGTTCAATACTTCATGATGCTACGGATCAGCCTCTTCGAGAAGAGAACTGTAAGGTTCGAGAAGATCGTTCAAAACCGGTGTTCCCTCTTTCTTCTCCTTCGGGAATCTCGGGACGAGATTCTTGTAAGGGGGGTAGATTTGTAACATCCCAATTTTTGCTACATTAGGGTGTGTGGTGTTGTGTTCATACCATACATGCATGAGAACAAAAATTTAAACCATGTTTGAAACAATTTAAATTGTGAATTTAAATGGTTTGAGAAAATACCACAAATAGTACTTATTTTGGTTTCCAAAGTTTTGTTTTGAAAAATATTTCAATTTCATCAAAGTGAAACATGGTGAGGTTGGAAATTTTGTGAGGTTTCCAAAAAGTATTTTTGCAAATTTTTTCTGTTGGCGAAAAGGTCCTGAAAACATTGTTTTCTTCTCAGTTTTTAACACATAAGGGCCTCTTTGTAATTTATCCAAATGTTCTGGGGGTTTTCTTGAAAATGTTTTCGTTTTTCCTTTCTTCTAGCTCTGGCCAGAAGGCAGCAGAGAACTGCCACTGCCGCCACGTCCTGCTTCCGGTGTCGAAGAAGGAATAGAACAGCGAGACGTGGTGCCTCTTCTCTCCTCCCGGGCCTCCATCTCTCGACTTTCCCCCTCACTGTCTCTGCCTCTCTCTGTCTCTCCATGGGCGGACCAAACCCTAGCTCCGGCGAGCCGACTCGCCGCCGTCGTTCTGGCCAACCCCGCGCCCCGCCGTGCGCGCCATAGACCCCGTCGTCCTCCCCTCTACCTCCTTGCCGCTGGAATCGAGCCGAACTGGCCTCTGTCGCCGGATTTACGTCACCTTCTACCTCTCTGGCCGCCGCGGAAACTGGCACAGCGCCGCTGTCTCCGGCCTTCCCTCCTCCCGCCGTCCTCTCCAGCGCGTTCACGGTGAGGTCCTCCTCCTCCCCATGCCCTCGCTTTGCTCCCTCTCTTCCTCTAGACGGCTGTCGCAGTGGAACTTGCTCCGCCGCCGCGGTAGGGTCGCCGCCGGCCAACTCCGGTGGAATTCCGGCGAACCGTGACCACCTACAGGATCCTCTCGACGTGCTGAAGCTGGTGGTACCAGCGGATTTGGGATTCAACCGCGAAATCGCGGGATTGAGTGAAGCCAGAGGCAGTTCGGGCTCGGCTGACGTCAGCATGACGTCAGCCTGACTCCATAATCCTGTTTTTTTCTTTTTTCTCAGAAATATTTATTAATTACAGGAAATAATTAAAACTTGTTTAATTAATATCTTTAATTCTGCATGTCAGAAAAATAAAATGAAAGTATTAAAATGTTCAGAAAAATGTACTCTACATGAATATACCATTTTCACACATGTTTGACAAAGTTGAAAATTGAACATTATTTAATATTGTTTAATCATCTAAAATAGAAAAATAAGTTTTTATTCAATAAAATTAGAAAATTAAAAGTTATATACCAAAATGCTCAAAATGACAAATGGAATCTAGTTGTGATGTTTTCAAACCCATTTGGGCAACTAAAATTGTACTCACTTTCAGAATCGTCCGAATTGCCCCTCCGGGGTCTATTTCGGGATAATTTCAATAAAAATGCATAACTGACATACGAACCCTAGCAACCCAACGAACAAGTTTAGGGCTTTATTTCAGTGCATTAACTTGCTCATGCATACATGTTGTGCATTGCATCGATGCCATGATTGATTGTTGTTCTTCTTTTCGGTGTTGTTTTCCCCTCCGTAGAACGTGACTCCGAAGTGAAGGCCAGCAGTCCAATGGCGAATACTTGATCTTAACCGACAAGTCAAGCACTTATTCCAGAAGATCTTTATTTTGGTTTTCTTATAACCAAGGCAAGCATAACCTCTTATCTGCTCATATATGTTTTCGAACAACATTTGATTCTCGTACTTGCATTCGATTCCAAAGTATTTGATGCTAGTAGACATAGTTCACCTATATGCTGCATTGCCTCAAATCCCTGATCCACTGCTCCTAGCCGCCATAGATTTGCTTGTGCGCATCGCCAAAGCCTCATATCTGCTTCGCTTAGCTTTACTTGTTTGTTACCTCTGCTCCATCCGGTTGATGAATCAGAGATGCGATAACCTAGTATGATATGATGACGTGGTGAGATGAGCTCTGTGTGGTTAATTTGATTAAGGCTTGTACGGAAGGCCACTTGGGAAGTGGTTGTTCGTTCCGTACTTGCCACCCCTAGGAGTAAGGTCGGACGCAGAAGCCAAGACTGAGCGTACAACCACGCGCGATGGCCATGAGCCTCGCCGACCGACTAACTTAGCTGGCTTTATCCATGAGTCATGTAGTTTGAGATTTCCATTCGGCACCGACAAATAAAACCTTTTAAACGGTTTTGAAAACAAAATGCTCCGCTAGGGCGTGACCGGGGCCAAGTGATGGACGTACACGGATCTTGACCCCGCCTCACAGAGACAGGTGCCGTCAGGAGGATGGCCAACTCCCTGTTGACGGGGTGGCCCTGTCTTGGGTTGACTCATGGATAGGGTTGGGTGAGGTAAAGGTCGTGGCCAGCCACCCTCTGCCGCGTTCCATGGAAGAGCGTACATGTGGCGCTAAGAGTCGGATGGTACGTGTGGGTAAAGTGTACCCCCTGCAGGGATAAATCTTTTCGAGAAGCCGTGTCCGCGGTTAAGGACGGCTTGGTGAAAGTAATTTGGCCATAGATAACATGAACACGACGTAAAAGATGTTGACAAAGCATGGAGGCAATAGATGAAGGGTGCCTCCCCGGAGATGCCGGGAGGGGTGATCCTTGTAGCATGTGAGGTGCTGGGAAATGATGTTGGTGGATGAAAAGATGATGATTTCAGAAGTTGAGTAGTCTTCTCATCTGTTTTGAAAATACTCCTTTAGACGTGCTATTCCTCCTCGATTTGTAAAACAAAGATTGCTTTACGCAAAACAGCCTTCATAAAACCCTTTCTGAAACCAGCAGATATATAATAGGTTAACTAAGTCTTGTTGAGTACCTCCCGTACTCAGGTTTCCTTAATTTGGTTCAGGTGAAGATCTCGCATCGGTGGTGATTCAACGTGGACATCGACGAGTAGTTTGGGGTTCCCTGGTAGCAGCCTGGAATCTATGGGTTGGGACGTCGCCTTATGTTGCGGCCTCTTAGGCCTTTTTGGTTCTTGTTGTTAGCAACATAATTTGCCTTCGTTGTCTGATGTAATGTTGCGTCGTGTGACCTCTGTTCGTAAGCTATACTCTAGTAACACTTGTTTAATAAAGCTTCATGTCTAGAGTACTGCTTTGATCGGTTGTTGGTTTCGAGCTCATTGTTATACAGTTTTGGCTATGCCTGCATAGTTGTCGCAGTCGAGGGGTTGTGGAGCCGATGATCCATGTTCGAGCCCGCCTGTCGATGTGATCGGCCTGGGGCGAGGTAACCCCAGTAACCCTCGATTGTTGTTGCACTTTCTGGACATATAGCAGCTCTGTATAACTTTGGTCCCGTTCCTTCAGTTTCATCCGACTCGTGGACGCTTGGGTATGCATAATTGGTTATGACTAGCATGGATACAAGGAGTAGTAGACCGGGGATCCGGACTACGTGCCGATGAATCCGGTCTGCCTGCCGTTGTTTGTTGCGGCCGGGGCTGGTAACCCTGAAGCCCTTGTGAGTCCGTGGCTAGGAGCACATAACAGTATGTATATCTCTGGGTCCGGGGTCGTGACAGACCCTATGTGCTCGTGGCCGCCCCCGGCATCAACAATCAGGGTGGCACGGTGAAGACGAGAGCGCACAGTCGCGACGGCTACTTTGAGTGGGGCGGGGCCCAACAAAGTCACCAAACAACTTCATCGCGCATTCTCGTGGGCAGCGTGGAGTTGACGGCGGAACGATCACGAACCTCTATGCGCCACTCTGTCGATGACCCAAAAATACCCGACATGCGAGAGATAGTGCGCGCCACCCAACGGGTGATGAGGCGGCACCTCCTGCCCAGTGGCCGGTGTAAGCGAGCACGCTCGCCAAACCCGCGCCAAGAGGACACCCAGTAGATTTACCGATGAGACAGAGAAAGGCGCAAGCTGGCGGGGACCACAACGTTTGCCTTATCCAAGTGGAGCATATAGAGGGCCAATGTCTCATGTGTAGAGGAAAGGTACCTGAGACAGCATGTTGCGACTCCGGGGGCGGGGAATCGTGATATCTTGTTTCCGGGCCGTTAGGAGGGACGACAACGCTCCCAGGGTGGGGGAGAAGTCATTGGATGAGACCGCCTTAGCTGAGCACCTCGGTCGCAGCAAGGGCGAGGGACCGCCCTGTCGAGGCCACCGAGACCAAAAAAAAGATAAACTCTACCCTCTGCTTTCGTAAAACGGGCGCCCAGTTCTCGCCTTCGGCGGATGGGAGAATAAGTATGATGCCTCTCATGTGGAAAGCGCGAAGCGTGGGTGGGCGTCCGTCAACGGAGGCCCGCTCCCGATGGTGAACCAGAGTAAGCCCCAGAAAGATAAGTATCTTTGAAGTCTCTTCCGTTACAATTGCCTAAGTCCTCATAGGTGTCGTACCGCACTTACTCCATTTGGCTCGATCGTTGAGTGGACAGTTGACGGAGGGTCTGTTCTTGTTATTTGCCTCGGTACGACCAGGGTGCCCCACACTTGGAATCCACCTCCTGATGCTGGAGTGGCCCCCGACCGGCGGCACACCCCGTGCGATGGCGCTCTGGATTCAGTCCATCGCGGATCGGTCTGGTGTGCGCGCGCGCTCGGCTAGTCCCCCAAAGACGTAGAGCAATGAACATACAGGAGTGTCTGACTCTACATTGTGAGCACTTTGGGCGAACTATGAGTCCTTAGAGAAAAATCCGTACAAGCAAAGTACGGTATTTAACTTAAGTAAATGATGTTTGGGCAGGAATGGCCCTAAAAATGCAGGTACCAGGAAGAGCTAAGAGCATTGCAGATGGTCCTTTAGGCTCTCGACGGTGGAGGCGGCGGCCTGCTTTGCTCCCTCTTCATTTTCTCGCTCCTCATAAGGGTAAAGGATCCGGTCAAAGGGAAACTTTGGCGCTAGCAGAGCAACTCGCGTAAGGATTACCGAGCCCACCGAGGAGGAGGACTGCTCCACCGCGATGTGAATCTTACTTTCCACCATCTCTGGAAGAAGGTGAAGCTTCCTTGCTGTTTCGACGAAGAACTCAAGGAAAGGTTCCGACCCGTTCCCTGTGGGCGCGGGAGGGGACGTGCCTAGCTTGAGGAGGGCTTCTCGAGTGTAGTCGACAACTTGGCGCAAGGTTTTCACCACATCGGCCTGCTGAAGCGCCTGGGCATTCAGCTGCTGAACTTGGGCCCTAACGGCCTCCATCTCCCCTGAAGCCTCTTGGGCGACCTGGAGTGGATGGAGGGACTCTTCTAGACGGGATCCGGCAGCCTGAAGTTGTTCTTGGAGAGCCACCTCGTGCTCCCGGGCTTCTTGGGCTGCAGCCTCCCTCCGGCTGGCCACATCCAAAATAGATCTCTGGAGTTTTGAGGAGCACTTGGTCAGAGATGACACGGTGTCCTCTAATTCTTTGATCCGGGCGTCTGATGCGCCTCGGGCCTGTTCCATCAAACTAGCCCAGGCTTCCCGATCTGCGGCGAACCAGGTGCGATCCTGCTCGCTCACCTCTTGGAGAGCGGCCAGTGGGCATTGGAGATCCCCCACCTCGGAAATAGTATCCAAGGATTGTCGCCATAATGCTGCCAAGGTGGAAATCTGGATGCCCTAGAAGGTCCCTTGGGTGGCACGTGGCATTTTCAACCGCTTCTTCCCGGGAAGTGGCTCTTCTGGACCGCAACCGTTTCTCGCGCTCGAGAAGGTCACACTCAGAGCCACTAGTTCCACCTTGTCTTGTCCAAGGAGTTGGCGCTCCAACTCTAGGACTACGCGTTCCTGAGCGAGTGACCTTACCGAGGCCTCGTTCTGCGCACGCGTAGCCAAGATAGCCTCGGTGGTACCACGCAATTAGTAAACCCAACTTTTTATCACCCGATGTGATTCCTCTATCACACTGGGGGCTGGCACCACACCAGTGAGATCAATAGTCAAGGGATCAACCACTAGGTCGTGCGCCAACGGGGCAAGAGCGTCAACTGGAACCCTAAGGCCTCCTCCGGGAGGGTGGAGCAGCGCCTGCAGACGATCTTGGGTAGGTATGACCTCCCACACGCCATTTGCTCGGTGAGTTAATCGCCCTAGAAAGATTTTGATGATGTTGTCAGTAGTAAACTACGGGAGAACTAGATAAAAGGAAGAGAAAATCAGTGGCAGTAGATCCCTCACCATGGGAGCTCCGTGAGGGAGTCAGAGAGGCCTCAGAGACCTATGGTGCTCGGGGGCTCCTTCGGAGGGAATCGCCTCCATCGGTCAAGTCGGATCGTCGGTACCTCTTTGACGGACAGATTCTGACATCTCCATCCTCGCGTGTCCTTTTCTGTGGGACCCGGGACGGAGATGGGCCGAATGAGGCACAAGTCGGGTCAGTAACAGAAGGACGGAAGATAAGAAAACCGGAAAAGCAAGGGCGCATACCTTGGGCGGCACCGTGAGATGCTCCACTCCGTGTTGGGTACCCCTAGTTGGGCTGACCGTGGGAGTTCCCGGGAAGGTCACCCGCCTGGGCGGACGCCCGCGGAGAGTACGGATCGCTGCCAGACGAGGGGGTCCTTCTTGGCGACAACGACGACGGACGATCAGGGGGACGTTTCATCATCATCTTCATCCCCCACCGAGTCCTCCATGAAAGCTGCAATCACCAGGGTTTGGAGTCGAGTCACCCTTGGTGCCAGACTCAAACTCCGGGAAGGGGAAACCGGGCCCTGAAGGCGTGTGCTCCCGACCAGGGACCGCACCTGGCTGCCGTGTCCCTGGACGGCTCCGTTGATGGAGGCGGAAGGAGCAACATCATATCCACCACCGCGGCGCATGGCTTGATATGTCATAAACGTATCCTTAATTTATGATGTTCCATGTTGTTTTCATGCCATATGCTACATGTTTTCCTTACACTCTATGTCATTTTTATCGATTTCCCGGGACTAACCTATTGGCAAGATGCCACAGAGCCAGTTCCTGTTTTCTGTTTTTTTTAGTTTCAGAAAAGTTGTTATGGAAATATTTTCGGAATTGGAAAATTCCAAGACCGAAAGTCTTAAAATTCCCGAAGGTTCCACGGAGTCCCGAAGAGGCCCGGAGGGGGGCCACAGTTGGGCCACACCATAGGGAGACGCGCCCCCACTACCAAATTCCGCGTGGTCTGGGACGTTTCAATAACGTTGCGGATGAGCTCCAAACCGTCGCTAAGGGCAATCCGCGGCGGTTTACACGATAGAAAAAGTTCCAGCAGCCTATCTGTGCCCTTCGAGTCTATAGCCGCCAAATCTAAAGATTCCTTGAGTTGTCGTACGGCTTCTTTTTCTTATTTTGTCAATGATTGGTGACAATGAATGCTACAAATGTTCACTTCCACTAGTTTTGTCTAAGAATTGTGAGTCCCAAACGTGATTTTTTCCATGTTTGTGCTGCTTGTGAGAACGTGCCTGATCGACTGTCGCGGACGATTCTGCGACGATTAAGTTAACACTAAACCGTCGCGAGCTACTGGCCGGCCCAGCACAAGGCCCAACAAGGAGCGAAGTTTTTTTTCGTCGCAGCGTGTGTACACGTGGCATCGTATTTTCCATTACCCGTTACGGGCGTCACTGTCGTCATTTCTACCGTTCCTGACGTCATCATCGTCTTGACATTTTTATAACGTCGCGATTGGAAATACCGTTACCTCCGTTTATGACGTCATTGTTCCCATTTATGACGTCATAATATGTGCGACGCTAATTATTTCGTCGCGGGTTCAAGCACTATAGGGTGCCATGTGGCGCTCACACAAACTTCCACGTATACGCTTATTCTCGACGAATTTATAACGTTGTCCGATGGTGCGACGTTTTAGTTCGTCGTAAGATGTCGCGAATCATGAGCCAGTAGTTGGACCAACACGGCATCTCCACGTTGAAACGTATCCATGCCGTTTTTTTCGTCGCGATTTACATCCAATAAGGTGCCGCCTCATGGACCTGCCATATAGTACCACGTGTCCTCTTATTCATAAACATGGAAAATACTATATTAGTTTTCACAGCAAAGAAAACACAACAAATACATAAATTCCGAATAAGGTCACAACCTCGCTAACCAGCAAAGGCAGTCTAATACAGTTCAACAGACAACAAGCGGTTTCACAAAGGGCTACTCAGTTCCATATCTCGGATGAACTTGAGCCAGCATGCCACCAATAAGGGTTTTGTACATTTCTTGACTCTTCTTCATACCTTTGTGGTCCTCCGTCATACGTAGCAATTCTTGTCGATGCTTCATCCTATCTGCATCAGTTTGTTCCTTGGCCTACTTCAACTCTTCAACTACAAACTGCATGTCCTGCCTCCCTTTTCTCTCATAATCAAATTGAAGGTGAAGCTGACACTTTGTTGCTCTTGCACTGGTTGTGACCCGACCTATGGTATTCAGGAACGAAGACTTTACATGGCCCTTGGTCAGCACGGCAGCGATAGCTTCGGCGGCAGAAAGAGGTTCCTTGACAGCGCCATCTACTGAAGTAGGTTCTAGCATCTTCACTTGAATTTCTTCCTATAAAGCATGTAAAAGCTTTAGATGAAATAGAAGTTGAACTAGCTTTTAAGTAACATTGATATCATGACAAGCATGTAAGGAACATGTATGAAAACTAGCATGCAACAAGTTTGTACATAACAAAGATGCAAATAGCAGATGACAAACAATTAAGCACACATGACAAGCTTGTAAGGAACATAAATTAAAAACATCACATGACAGGCATGTAAGTAAACATGGCTCAAAATAGCAGACGACAAGCATTTACAAAACATAGATGAAAATAGCAGCTCACAAGGATAGATGAACTAGCAGATGACAAGCAAGCAGCATGCATGTGCATGAACTATGAGATGACAAGCATAGGTTAAATAGCTGACTACAGGAGTTTGCATCAGAATTCACAAAGGGAAGCATCAGTACGTATCAAGAAGAATCTATTGAGGTAATTGTTGATCCCAGAGATAAACAGAATTCTGAGGGACTTAAATTGCACTTTCCACGGGCGAAGAGAATCCACGTGTCTTGCTGTTGTCCGCGGCTTTGAACAATTCAAAGGCATCTTCCCCCATGTTGCAACAAACCTCGTAGCTACGAGAACCTGTAGCGCTATGGAACTGGACGGTTTGTATGCTTTGCTTGGCTTTCATACAATCCATATACATAAACAAAGTATGAACTGACTAGATACAGTCCAGGTTATGGAATAGAAACAATGGCAAGGTAGAGTGAACAAAGACAGTACATGTTTCCTGACTGAGGACCAGTTATCGACTAAACCGCACCATTCTGCTTCTCTCATGTGTCCAACTGCATCAGGAGGCATCCGTGCAACTGTACTCTTGTCTGCAACGATGTAAAAAAAATTCTTGCTTCAGAATATGGCGTCTTTGTGTTGTACAGTTCTTGAGATGCATCAGAAGAGATTGACGAATAACAGGGTCTCTGGGGTTCAGATGAAACTTTGACTGAAACAAAAGAAAGGGCACTTTTTAGTTACATGGACATCAATAGAATGAACTGGAAGGTTGATTTACAAAACTTACAGACACGTGGCCGTAGTAGGACGAAAATATATCTTCCCTTCCCTTGTACTCATTCCAATGGGGGGAGATAGGGATAGTGTACTTCACAGCTATTGAACACGCAGTGGCATACATGTAAGCAACCTTTGGGTCCACTGGTCTTGTCTTTCCCATAGGAATAACAATTCCGATCATGTTTTCTTTGGACATGTTTCTTCTCCTTCTAGCCGCACCACTAGAAACAATGTCTTCACATGGGTAATCTAAAGAAATTGTGGCATGCTAGAGTTAGTATTCTGTATTTTGGATTTCCCTCTGTTCATGGCCCCTCGTAGAGAATACAATCTTTGTAATATGTCATCTAGCTCTTAGTTGCAGGCACCTTGCTCCTCGACTTGGGAACCTTCCCCTCGCCTAGGAATGGTGGCAGCTCGCCTTGCACACGTGGCAACTCACCGTAGAGAGGTGCCTGCTCGCATTGGGTGGCTACCTCCTCACGGTATTTAGCCTCCTCCTTCTGTTGGGCAGCTTCCAGCTGGCCATGGGCAAGTGCCTACTCGCCTTGGGCAGCTTCTTGCTGGCCTTGGCCAGCTGCCTCCTCGTCTTGGACCACTGGTCGCTTGAGTCCGTCATGTGCATACGGATGGACATGGGCCACTGCATGCTCGTGATGGGCCTTGACGCGCTTGTGACTATTTCCACGTCGACCAGGAGCCATCTTTGTCCTACCAGATGTAATCTTGACTTTAATGTTCCTAAATTGCATGGTTCATATGTACCAAATCAAATACTCCGTCCGATCCTAAAAAAGTGTCGCTACAAATGAACTAATCCTATACAACATACAAGCATAGCTTCCGACACCTTTTTTTAGGATCGGAGGGAGTAGGATAGTAGCACAAAATACATGGCAGAACAGTTATTAAGCCAGCAGTTCCACACAACATAAGTACCTTTATTGTTGAGCTATCATGCAAGGCATGCCTTATCTAGATGGTGCACATGGTATAAATGGAAATAAATAGCTTACACTATGAGTCTAGAATTGATGATCTATGCGAATAAATAAATATATAGTTGATACATGTTCTTTACAAATAGCCTTATCTTTCATTGGGATGTGACAACATAGAGTTAGAAAATCTTAGTGATGTATTTCGCTATTTGACCATTATCGGTAATCTAATTTGTGGACCTAAGTAAGATAGGATCGCAGGAGAAGTGATCTTAAGGTTTATACAAGCTCAAAAATAAGAAAACTATGACCAAAGGAACTTGACGGCTACCATGCCGGCAAGGTGGCAGATCTTGACGGAGACCTGGACGGCGATGTATCAAATCTGGACAGCAAGGTGGCAGATCTGGATGGCGTCCTCGACGGCAAGGTGGAAGCCCGGGAAGGCGAGCTGGGCGGTGGGGTGGAAGACCGGGGATGTCAAGGTGGAAGCCCGGGAAGGCAAGCTGCATGACGAGGTGGAAGACCAGGGACGGCCAGGTGGAAGCCCGGGAAGGCGAGCTATAGGGCAACGTGGAAGGCCGGGGCGGAGTAGATGGGGTTTAGGAGGAAAGGGGGATTTCGGACAAGAAGAGGACGAGAAATTTAGGGCGGCATCGGCGGCAAAGTTTTTGGTAGATAATTTGGGTGGGCGGCGCGAAATTTTCTGCACGCGCCAGATTTTGGTACATTGGCTGGAGAGCATTGCTGGCCGTTGGATACATGATGGATTTCCTAAAAAGATAACCATTATTGAAATATATTATTTAAGGATAATGGGAAGACATCTATAAATTACTAACATAAACTATTACTAATAAACAAATTACCCTACCATTGTCTTGGGTGTTCCTTGAGCTAACCTAACACAACTGTCGTGGTGGTATCACGGCAGATGCCATGGGATGGCTAAAGTTTGGGGCCGATGAACGCTGGAGGTGCTCGGGGAGGGATCACACGGCGAGTAGCCGCGTGTGGGATGTCTCAAGCACTGCAAACAGCAGGATCTTACCCAGGTTCAGGGCCCTCGTGTGGAGGTAACACCCCTACTCCTGCCTTTCTCTCTTTATGTGTGTTACCGAGTAGCCACAGTACAAATCAGGCCTTTAGCCGAGTAGCCGCTCTAGCTCTCTAGTTCTCTCTGTGTGAAGTGAAGCAATGCTCAGTGTCGACTGAATCGTAAGGCAACGTCCCTCGCGCAGGAGGGGGCAGGGCACCTTATATACTGGTGCCCAGCCGAATAGAAAAAGACTATAAGGTACGACTGATGTGACAGGAGCACTGCAGAACATAGCACGCTTCCGGCTTCTCGCTGACGCGGGCGCCGTAAGTCGTCGCGTCGTTCGGAGATGGGACCTGTCCACCCTTGTCAGTGAGATAGGGTAGGCCCCTAGCCCTGTCCTGTCCCCTCTGTCAGTGACAGGACTTGACAGGCGCCTACCGCACTGTAGCCACGCCGTAGCGCGGATAATCACGCGCTCCGTAAGTTCAACCGCACGCCGGTACGGACGCATGATACGCGGGATCCCTTGTCAGAACGGCTCCATTGACTTCTGGCCCGAGTAGGAACTCACTCCCTCTACTCGGACCAACTTCTTTACTCGGATGAACATAACTTGCTTGATTTCTCCTCTTGTCCATTGGTGGGTACGGCCGGATAGAAAGGTATCGGGTAGCAAGTACCGGGTAGCCGTCTACCCGGTCAAACAACACCTTTGACCTTGCCTTTAGCACTTGCCTTACCCTACTCGGGGTAACCCCCGGACATTAGTCCCCGAAGCTGGTAGAGTCCTGCGAACTTGTTCACTGGGCCCTGCCAGCTTAAAACAAACCTTCTCTTCGTAACTGAAAGGGGGCCGAGTAGCACCTCCACACGGCCCTTCAATTCTTGCTTGCATCTCTGCTTCTCCGAATAGCAATATCTTTCCTCTGTGATGCCGAGTAAAATTACTTAGCGAAATCTCGAAACACAATCCCGCTCAAACGGACTGAATCCACCTCTGTGTGTCGCTACAGGGCACGTGTCACACCCCTGTGCCCCCGACGCCTCGGTGCCTGGAGTACAGCAGGCCACGCGCCAATAACTGCACCCCCGGCCCACTAGCCTGTTAAGTCACTTCAACCACACTCAAGTGCCCACGATCTCGACGTGGGATTAACTGCGGCCGTTACGCGCGCGATATGCGCTGTGTGCGTTTCTAACGGTTGCGCAACCCACGCCGCACGATCTCTGTGCACGATCAATCCGCGAATCATCCGCTGGTAACGGCAACTCGAGGGGGAGAGATAAATACCCCCTCGACGCTCTCTTCTCCTCTTTCCAGCCCTTTCCAATCTCGCGCCCCCTCGCCTCTCCGCCGCCGTCGAGCACACCGCCACCGCAACCATCTGCTGTGCCGCCGCTCCACGCGCTGCAGGAGAGACAGAGAGCAACTTCTCCACTCAATCTCCAACTCCAATCTCGCACAAACCTTTCCGCCTCCATGGCTCGCGGAGATGACGATGCCGCTGCCCGCGCCGGCTGGGAGGGATCGGAGGTCACGGCGAAGGACTGCCAGTGGCTCGTCAACACCCGTCGCGTCCCTCCCGGCGTGAGGTGCAGGCAGCCAGGTAACGAAATCATCCCCACGCTCGAGAAGGATGAATTCGTCGTCTTCCTCGCTCATTTCAAATGTGGCTTCGGCCTTCCAATCTCTGAATTTTTCTCCGAGTTCCTCAAGAACTTCGGCCTCCAGCCACACCATCTTCCTCCCAACGCCATGGTTATGCTTTCCATCCATGTCGTGGTATGCGAAGCTTTCCTTGGGGTCTACCCAACCATCCACAGTTGGGCTCGCTATTTCTTCTTCCGCAAACAGAGCATCCCCAATCCTGGGCACACAGAGAGCGCCCGCGCGATGACACAGACGGGATGCGCCATGATGCCGCAGCGCACGACTGGCCATCACCCGCGCGTCAAGGGACTGGAAACTGTGCGCAAGTGGCAGCGCAGTTTCCTCTACGTGAAAAACGTCGCCACAAAAGAGGGGAAGCCGATCCAGGACCGGATAGGGCTTCCGAAGTGGAAGAATGCAAGGCCAACCCAACAGAACTGGGGCTACAACCCCAAGAGCAACATCGAGGATGTTGTCCAGATTGAGCGGCGCCTGGCCGAGTTGCAGGATCAGGGATTCCGCCGAGATGACCCCATCGCGTGCTGGATCTCACGCCGAGTGCTCCCGCTCCAGCGCCTCTCCCACAAGATGTGCTACATGGGAGGAAGCCGCGACTGCACGAGGACAACCACCTTCGAGCTCAGCACAGCCGAGGTGGCCATCTGGGCGAGATCCATCATGCAGACAACACTCTTTGACACTTGGCAGTATGGCTTCGTGCCATATAGCCGCCTCAAGCGAATCGAACAGGTTAGCCTTCTGTGCTTTGTTTCTGCACTTTGATACTGAGTAGGTGTCATCTGAGCTATGTATACTTAGTCTTTGCATGCTGCACCGAGTAGAACATCACAGATATGCTTTTGGCTTTATATGCTTTGTGTTTGCATGCCATGTCGAGTAGAAAATCATCAATATCCCTTTGGCTTTATATGCTTTGTGTTTGCATGCCATGCCGTGTAGAACTCCTTAGCTTTATATGCTTTATGTTTGCATGCTATGCCGGGTAGAACCTCTTAGCTTAATATGCTTTGTGTTTGCATGCTATTCCGAGTAGAGCCCCTTAGCTTTATATGCTTTATGTTTGCATGCTATGCCGAGTAGAACTCCTTAGCCGAGAACTTAACTCACTCGTGCTATCTGTTTGCCTCTACAGCACATCGATCGCCAGGGAGAAGAGGATGTTGAAGTATTCGAGCGCAACTGGTCGGATGACCGAGAAGAGGATGATGAGACCGCCTACGACACCTAGGACACCCTCTGTATCCCTCACGCCAACCAGCCTGGTAAGCACCAAGTTGACGCGTCTATCCGCGACTGGTCCGAGGATGACGAACGTGAACAAGTTCACCTCTCTGATCGCGAGTTGCGCACTCTGATTTCCTTTTTCTGTTTCTCAATTCCTTTTCTCTTCTACTCTGCAGAGGATCCCGAGCTGAACGATGGTGACGAGGAGCCCATTGATGTCAAGCCTCTATCTGTGGCTGCTCCCACAACTCGGAAGAGGGTGGGCAGTGGTGCCCAAGAACCTGCTACCAAGAAAGCCAAGAAGACCGAGAAAAAGAAGACCACCACCGCCAGAAGACAACCCCCCACCACCAAAGGGTAAGTCACTCCATCCGAGTACCACTTTGTTGTTGTTTCTCACTATGCTTCTCTCCTTCTCCCATTCTGAACCATTCCCTCTTCCAGCGCCCCTCTGGACGCTGATGATGCAGCAGCTCCCACTCGCTCCAAGAGGAAAGACGTTATGGACCTCGAGAAGCTCTTCGATCTCTCAGAAGAGGACGATGGGCCAACTCAGCAGGACAGGACACGCGTGTACTCTCCCATCAAGTTGGAAGAAGACACCGGCGCCGAGAACACGGGCGCTGGTGACAATGCGAAAGATGAGAACTTGGAGCAGCAGCAAGACGCTGCTCACGACGAGATGCCACCATCTCCCCCAGCCGCAACGACTGGGGAGGACACTGAAGAAAACCTCCAGCAGCTACAAGACAGTGCCGCGCTGGAGCGGCAAGGCGACACCACCGAGTAGCAGGATACACAAGCTACAGCTCAAGGCCGCGGGTAGAAGAAACCACGGACGCCCAGCCTGATCCCGCTGCCGAGCAGCGGGTAGAAGAAACTGTGGTGGAGCCCGCCGGCCAGAGCAAAGCGCAGCCAGACGCTGCGCCGGGTAGCCGGCCCCCTGTGCCGCCTACCCAGCAGGCGACTCCACCGAAAGCACCAACTCCTCCATCGACGCAGACTGCACCATCACCTCCGCCCACTGCTTCTCGCAAGGCGCCACCACCCACTTCTCGGCCAGATACAGCTCCCAGCGCCAAGAAGAATATCAAGTTTGAAGCTGCGCCTACCAGGAAGAATCCACCGCGCCAAGCTGCACAGGCCAGGGACCAGATGCCGCCACCCAAGCCATCGCTTGCGCCAGCCGGGAAGCCGGCAACAAGGAGCACACAACTCACCATCGGCGGGCCCACCTCTAGCAGCAAATCGGCTGCTGCTAGATCTGCTGGCCCTGGCGAAGGGCCGAGTACCGGAGGTGCTGCCCGCGTACAATCCACCTGGCAGCAATACTTGCTTGAGGTGCCCAAGCAACATGACATCTCTCTGGCGAAAGGCGAGAAGAAACTTTCTGCCTTGAAGGGAGGCCAGGCCAAAGCGGTCGAAGTCAAATCCAAAGGCAAGGACCCACGACCAGTTCCCGAGCTCCACTCGCGCGAAGCCGAGGAGGACGAGATCGAGTCAGAGGGCCTGACCGCGGTCCTGGACCGGGTAGCCTTTGTGGACAAGGTCTGGGAAAGCGATGCCCACGACGTCCCAAAATGGAACGGCCTGACGCTAGGTCCAGTCGACCACTACCGCGTCGACTGGAATAAGGCCGACATCGGCTCTATTCCAATGACCATCGCTTCCCCCACCTGCACTCTGGCCGGGAAGTTGTTCTGCCTCCGCAAAGACGCCGAGGACGTCGAGCAATCCTATGCTGTAAGTGTCTTTTCTTTTCTTGCTTTTTTCGAGTTGCCATTTATCTGTTCTCTTCTCTTCTTTTCTATTTCTCTTTGCCTCTTTACCTCTTTACCTCTTCACTTCTTAGCCATTCCCCCAGTCACCGAGATTCGGGCCGAGTAGACGAAAACTCGACCGAGTTGCCGTCTACTCTGGGCAAATCTTCCAAAATACTTAGACCCTTTTCTCTTCTCTTCCACAGAATAGCCTCCTCAAGAGGACAAATGTGTTCCGCCGGCTGCTCTGGAACCATCGCATTGCCAAGGACAAACTCGAGGCTCTTGAAGCCGAGAAGAAGATGGGTGAGCCGATGGAGCAGGCGGCATTGGACAAAACTCTTCAGATTTCTGAAGTGGAGCGTAAGATCATAGCATTTCGGTTTGAGCGTTTTGTGTTTACGCCCGTTTGTTTGCTTTTTGCTTTAACATGGTTACTCTGCAGGCAAGCTCAAGGACCTGATGGAGAAGCATCGCGACTGCGAGGTCTTCGCTGCCTCAGCCCAGAGCAAAATTGCCACTCTGGAAGGTGAGTTGCTCTCCTTCTCTTCACAATTGCCTCTTTTCACCCTGCTACTCTGCTGACGCTGATGTTCTCTTTGCAGAAGAATACAAGAAATTCTGGGAGCAGCACCAAGACTGCCTCATGCCCGCCGAGGTGCGGCAACAGCTGGAATCCCGAGAAGCTGAGCTCAAGAAAGAGCGCCTCGCCGAGATGGCGGAGTTTGAAGCAATGCAGGTTAAGCCGAAATTTGCACTCCAGGATGCCCTCGACCAGGCTGCCGAGAAGGAGGAGGTCAAGACAGCAGCCAAGGCCAAAGAGAAGACGCTTGAGATGGAGATCTCGGTGCTAAAGAAGCACAACGCGCAACTCGTCCTTCAAATCTCCATCGCACGCAGCATTGAAGACATGCATATTGATGACTAGGAGGACTGGAAGATCAAAATGGATGCGCTGTTGGTTGATCTCCAACGTAAGTTTCCTCTTCTCTGCACATGGCTTGTTTCTCTTCTCATACCTTCTACCTGGTTTCATCTCTTCTCTGCCTCCCTTTTCAACTCTTATTGGTTTCTCTTTCAGATATCTTCCCTGATCTCCGCGCCGCTAGCACGCCTGCTCTGGAGAAGGCCAAGAAACTCCTCGCTGCCTCCGGGATGCCCATCGATAGCAAATCCTATGTCAATGATAATCTCCTGAGTATCAAGACTAACTCCGTCAACTCAAGGGCTTGGGCACCTCCATGGACGGATCAGTCTGCGCCAGACAGCTTCAGCATGCTCGCTGAGAAGCTGAACGGCGTGAAGGCCGATTTGAAGAAGTGGTGCGCCTCTGCAGCTCGGGCAGGAGCTGACGAGCTGCTCCATGTCATCACAAGCTGGTACGAAAACCTCAATCTTGACAGGATCCTCAAGATGCACGAAGACTCCAAGTGGACCAAGGATCCCGACTGCGTTACTCGGCGGAAGGCAGTGGCCTACGAGATAGCATGCTATGCCGACACCGCCACCTACATCGAGGGCCTCCCCGAGCCCGACACCGAGCCTGAGGATGAGGGTGAGGATGAAGAGGACGATGACGATGACGCTGAGTCGGAGGGCTTGAGCGTGTTTGAAGAAGATGCCACCGATGGATCCGCCGAAAAGGGGAAGGCCCAGGTTGACGCAGAAACCGAGAAGCCGCAACCCAACGCCCAGGAGCCCACCATCACCACCGAGATGGTGATCCAGCAAGCGGCTCCCGAGCTGGGCGCGACTGGCGTCTTCCCGATGCCCATCTTCTAGTCTGCTGCGTCCACCTCGGCCATGGATCCCATCTCCGTTGCTACTGCAACCTCAGAGCCAGCCGCCAATGCCAACTCTGAAGCTGATGCTGACAGCGCCAAGGCTGATGTTGATGCCGAGAAAGCTGAAGCTGATAACACTGCTGCGGACAACACCGATGCTACCTCCAAGTGAATCCTGAAAAACTTATTCTCTAGAACTTTTATCAGATCCCCGGGATGCCGGGTGCAAATGTATCCATACTATTAAGTCTTTGTTGCTACTCAGTTTTAACTTAGTTTAAGTTTTTAGCAACTCTGGCTCAATGTCGGGTTGCCTTCATATGCAAGTCCCCGAGTTGCATTTTTTATCCACTCTTCCTTTTTATCTCAGCTCTTACCTGCAACTTGTTGCTTTTTTGGTAGTCGAGTCACAAGAGTTCAAAGTTGGAGTTTCAAATACTTAGCCACTTAGAAAAATCATAGTAATGCTGCCCACCACTTAGCCGAAAAGAAAAAACAGTAAAAAACACTCTATTCGGCTGCCACACTTTTCCTTCCCGTCGCAATTTTTCATGTTTTCATTGACCCTTTGTCTTGTTCTCTGGCTTGCCATGAAGCCGGGTTGCGGACAGCAGCAGAGTCGCAGAGTGTCCGGTGGGTTTAAACACACTACTTTGTATGCTTTTGAAATTCTAAGTGGTTCAACCGAACAGACAAGGTAAAACAGAGTAAACACAAGGAACAATTTGGACGAGGGCAGTCCTCGAGTTCAATTTCAGATTGCCGAATAGGAGTTTAACTCGGATAAGAAGATACATACACAGTTTGCTCATGAATGAAAACGTCGGAGTAGAGCTACATTCCAAGGGCGCTTGGATTCCTCTCCAGCCCTATCCGGCCTGTTCTTCTGGGGTGGTTGTGCGTCAACTAGATAGTAGGCATCATTGTGCAAAGCCTTGCTCACAATGAAAGGCCCTTCCCACGGAGGGGAAAGCTTGTGCATCCCGGTTGTGCGCTGCACGAGCCTAAGCACCATGTCTCCTTCTCGGAAAACCCTTGGGTTCACTTTCCGGCTGTGGTAACGCCTCAAATTTTGCTGGTAAACAACTGAACGTGACAGAGTTAGCTCTCTTGCTTCTTCTAGCAGGTCAACGTCATTTTCTCGAGCTTCTCTAGCCTCTGCCTCAGTGTAGAGGGTTACTCGGGGCGAGTCATGCTCTAGGTCAGTGGGCAACACGGCCTCACCTCCATATACCAGGAAGAATGGTGTGTAGCCGGTTGACCGGTTAGGGGTAGTCCTTAGACTCCACAACACCGCTGGCAACTCGTCTAGCCAACACCCAGGTATTTTCAGCAGTGGCTCAATCAGCCTAGGCTTTATGCCTGATAGCACCATGCCATTTGCTCTTTCAACTTGCCCATTGGAGGCGGGATGTGCAACAGATGCAACATCTAGCCGAATCCGCTTATCTCTGCAGAACCTTGCAAAAGCACCCTCAGCAAAGTTTGTGCCATTGTCAATGATAATGTTGTGCGGGTAGCCATATCTCAGGATCACATCCTTCAGGAAACTCACAGCAGTGGCTCCATCGCACTTCCGAATAGGCTTCACCTCAATCCACTTGGTGAACTTGTCAACCATGCCCAAGATGTGAGTCATGTTGCCTCTAGCCGGCTTGAAAGGACCCACCATATCCAAACACCAAACTGCAAATGGCCAAGTAATAGGAATGGTCTTCAACTCGGAAGCTGGCATATGAATCTTACTTGCAAATCTTTGGCAGTCGTTGCACTTTCTCACAATATCTTCAGTTTGCTTCAAGGCAGTGAGCCAAAAGAAGCCATGCCGAAAAGCCTTGTTGACCAGAGCCCGAGAAGAGGCGTGATGCCCTCATTCTCCTTGGTGTATCTCCAACAGAATTTCTTCTCATTCCTCTGGCTCTACACAGCGCTGCAGCACACCAGTAGGACTTCTTCTATGCAGCACATCTCTGAAGATAGTATAGCCCTTGGATCTTCTCTGGATTTGCCTCGAGGTAACCTCATCACTCGGCAAGGTGCCATCCTTTAGAAAGGATAATATGGGAAGAGCCCAACTCGGTGTCTCCCGGATAGGAAACACTGGTTCGTCCAGTTCCATTGGATCAGCCACCACTTCCTATTCTGAGCTGGAGACGAGTCCCCGAGTCCCCGAGCACTCGGCAAGGACGCCCTCAATGAATGCGACAGTCCCCGAGTTAGGAGGGGCAGTCCCCGAGTAAGAAGGGACAATCCCCGGGTTGCAGGTGCTAGTCCCCGGGATGAAGACCGCAGTCCCCTTGTTCTCTTTTGCAACCTCCCAGTCAATCTCCATGGGAACAGCTTCCTCGCCGGGCAGAGAAGGAACGAATATGGATTCCGAGTTGGGGGATGGCTTGATAGATGGCTTTCTCAAATGCTCCAAGGCAATCCCAGCCGGGATGTACTGCCGAGAAGACGCCAACTTGGACAGCTCATCAGCTGCCTCATTCTCTCCTTGGTGTATGTGTTTGAACTCGCACCCTTCAAACAAACCAGTCATGGTTTGCACCAGAAACCGATATGATGCCATGTTGGCATCCAGAGCATCCCAGGTGCCTGATACTTGCTGCACCACCAGATCCGAGTCGCCATAACATATGATGCGCTGCACGCCAACCTCCTTGGCCACCTTCAAACCGTGTACTATGGCCTCGTACTCTGCTACATTGTTGGGTGCTTTGAAATAGATTTGCAGCACATACTTGAGTTGATCTCGCTTGGGTGACGTGAGCACCATGCCAGCACCCAGGCCTTCCTTCACTTTGGAGCCATCAAAATGCATCTTCCAGTAGTTGGCTACTGGAGAAGGAGGCTCATACTGCACCTCAGCCCAATCCACCAGGAAATCTGCTAAGATCTGTGACTTGATGGCTTCTCGTCTTGCGTACGAAGGAGCGTAAGCGGCCAGCTCGATCGCCCACTTGGCTACTCTGCCACTTGCCTCCTTGTTGCCCATGATGTACGAGATGGGAGCAGAACTCACCACAGTGATGGGATGCTCTTGGAAATAGTTCTTCAGCTTCTTGGCGCCCAGGTACACGCCGTAAGTCATCTTCTGGTAATGCGGGTAGTTCTGCTTGGAGCTGGATAGCACCTCACTGAGATAGTATACTGGCCGCTGCATAGTCTTGCCTTCCTCTTCTCTCTCCACCACAATCACAACACTGACCACCCGGTTAGTCGCAGCAATGTACAGCAGCATTGGCTCTTTGGGTAGCGGACTAGCCAAGATGGGAGCTCTACCCAGCATAGCTTTCAACTCCTTGAATGCTACATCAGCCTGTGGTGTCCAGACAAACTTGTCGCTTTTCTTCATCAATTGATACAGAGGCAAGGCCTTCTCGCCCATTCTGCCCAGGAAGCGGCTCAGAGAAGCCAAGCAACCAGTGAATTTCTGCACATCCTTCAGTGATCTCGGCAAAGACATGCTCTCTATAGCTTTTATCTTTGAAGGATTGGCCTCAATGCCCCGACTGGATACCAAGAAGCCGAGTAGCTTGCCAGCCGGGACGCCAAAGGTGCATTTAGTCGGATTTAGCTTCATTTTGTACTTGCACAAGTTGGCAAATGTTTCCTCAATGTCACTAAGCAGAGTATGTGTTTTATTCGTTTTGATGACAATGTCATCTACGTACACCTGCACATTTTTGCCAATTTGATCATGCAAGCATTTCTGCATGCATCTATGATAGGTAGCCCCAGCATTCCGCAACCCAAAGCACATGACACGATAGCAATAAGCCCCATACGGGGTAATAAAGGCAATCTTTATTTGATCAGCAGGGTTGAGAGCTATCTGATAAAACCAGAGTAGGCATCTATGAAGGACAAAAGCTCACAACCAGCAGTGGAATCGATCACCTGATCTATGCGGGGTAGCGGAAAGGGATCCTTGGGGCAGGCCTTGTTCAGGTCGGTGTAGTGCACGCACATACGCCATGCGGTATCGGCCTTGGGGTCCTCCTTCTTCTTCTCAACCATAACCGGCTTGGCTAGCCAGTCCGGATGCAATACCTCCATGATAAAGTTGCTTATCAGCAACTTGGTGATCTGATCACCGATAGCTTTCCTCCTCTCATCACCAAAGCGGCGCATAGCCTGCTTAACTGGCTTGGCATCATGCCGCACATGTAGCGAGTGCTCAACCAACTCCCTCGGGACACCCGGCAAATCCTCATTGGACCAGGCAAAGACGTCCCGATTCCCAACGGAGGAAGTGGATGAGCTCGCTTTCCTATTTCTCTCCCAACCCGGCGCCAATGATGGCAACACGGTCTGGGAACTCAGGGTCAACCTGGACCTTCTTTGTCTCCTGGGACGCCTGGAACGCAGTCCCGTACTGGGAACTCGGCATGCCAGGCGCACCACCTTGCGCTGCTTGCGCCATAGCCACCACCTCATGTATCTTCTTCTTCTCGGTAGCAATGACCATGGATTCCGCCAGCTGAGAACCCGCAGAGGCACACTCCAAAGACCTCTTGTAATCACCCGAGATGGTGATGACTCCATTGGGACCAGGGATCTTCATCTTCAGGTATGCAGCATGGGTAGAAGCCATGAACTTGCTGAGAGCAGGCCTACCGAGTAGGGCATGGTAGGGGATCTGATGATCAACTACCTCGAACGATAGGCTCTCAGTGCGGCAGTTCTCCCTGGTACCGAATAGAACGTCTATCCAGACGCGGCCGATTGGAGCGCAAGACACTCCCGGCACAATGCCATGGAACGTGGTCCTGCTGGGCAGCAACATGTTCTCGGCCATTCCGAGCTTCCCTAGCGTGTCTCTGTACACAATGTTGATGTTGCTGCCGCTGTCGATCAGGACCTTGCTGAACCTGACATTCTTGTGAGTGCCCAAGAAGGTGGGATCCACCACCATAGCATATCTACCCGGGTTGGGCATCACCCTAGGATGATCAGCTCTGGACCACGTGATCTCTTGGTTGCACCAGTGCAGGTAATGAGGCACAGCAGGGATCACAACATTCACCTCCATCGCACGCCTGTGCAGCGACTGCTTGTCGACAGGCTCGGAGGTGAATATCATGTAGCTCTCATGGTGTTCCTGGTACTGGTTGCGGTCTCCACCACCATTGTTGCCATTGTTGTTGTTGCCTTGGTTGTTGTTGTTGCCTCTGTTGCGGGTGTAGAAGTTGCGGTCGTTGTTGTTGTAGTTGTAGTTGCGGTTGTCGTTGTTGTTGAAGTTGCGGTTAGCTCCTAAAGCCACCTGGTTCACATTCTCTCTTCTCGGGAACACTGCAGGCCTGGGAGCAGCTGCCCGAATAGGCTGCACATTGGCATTCGCAGCTGGCAGAGGAGGAGGAGGGGGCAGGCCCTCATTCTTGATCTGTTCCCACCAGCTGCACTGCCGAGTAGTATGGTTGGCTGGCCTAGCCGGATGCCGAGTATGGAAAATGCATGGCCCATCCCTCATGCTCCCAAAGACAAAGTTCGGAGCAGGATCCGAGTTGCCGCTACCCTGCTGGGGAGCATTGTACGGCTTCTTGATGCCTTGGCCCTGATTCTGGTTTTGCCCGTACTGGGCTCCAGCAGTTTTTTGCCTTTGGCTACTCCCTGCAGCCGTAGTCACAGCATTCACCTCATCGGGATCATACCGAGTATCAATCCGGTCACCTCTGCGCTTGTTGCGGAAATCATTGCGCTTGTTGCTGTTGTAGTTCCTTCTCGGCCCAGGAGAGTCCATCAGAGGCTGAGTTGGGTCGCCGAGTGCATACATATCTACGATCTTGATGGTCTCAGCAAGAGTACTCGGCATCTCTCGCTGCAGCTTCTGCCACAACATGTTGCCATGCCTGCAGCCCTGAGCAAACCAAGTAATGGCTTGGGCCTCATTCACACCTTCACAGGTGTTCCTCAAGGTGCTCCACCGAGTAAGATACTTGCGGTCGGTCTCATCTTCCCGCTGCTTGCAAGCGGGCAGTTGCTGCGGCCTATTCGGCCTCTTGTAGGTGCTGGTGAAGTTGCTGATGAAGGCTTCCAAGAAGTCCAGCCAGCAGTTGATACTGTCCTTGGGCAGGTTGTTGAGCCAAGTCCGAGCTGGACCCTCTAGCATCTGCGGAACATACCGCACAGCCCATCTCCGGTTGCCGCCTGCGATGTGCACGGCCGTGACGTAGTCACTCAACCAATCCTCTGGCTTGGTGCTGCCATTGTAGCACTTGGTCCCCCTGGCCAGCTGAAAGTGGTTCACGGATGGCTCATTGATGATACGAGGACCAAAGCATTCTGGGCCAGGCGGCCCCTTGTTCTCGAGTTGCGCGGACAGATTAATCCGGTCCAGCTTGTACCTTGCATCACTGGGCTCCAACATGCGGTCACCCAGACGGTCAGCGATATTTCTTGGGTCAGCATAGACGGCTAGCCCCATCGCTGAGTAGCCATCATCATATCTGTTCTTCTGCACAACAGCGGGCTGCACCACCGGGTTCGCGGCTGTGCTGCAGCTGGCTGCTGCGTCCTCTGCCGAGTAGGCTGAGCAGCAGGACGCCGAGAAGGTCCCTCGTTGCCTCCATCTTGCCTCTTACTGTGAGCTTTATGGTCTTGATAGCCTGCTCCTGCAGAGTTGTGTTTCTGACCGGACTCTCGCGGCACAGCGTGCTGTTTTGCGGCGAGAGCCGGGTCGTACACCTGCATCTGTCTACTCTTCCCAGAGTGCACACTCTGGTCCCTCTCACGGTTGGGAAGCGGTGATGACGCCTGGTCATGAGATCTCGCTACACGTGAGTGCACAATCTGAGAAGCACCAGCACCCGGATTGGCTTTCCGGAACTCCTCATTCTGCCTAGCAGCCTCTAGCACTAGCTCATTTTGGTCTAGGCTAAGCTCAGCAGCTACAGCCTCGCCGGCAAGGTTTGGCAACTCAGCAGCTACAACCTCTACAGCTCTAAGTGTTTTGGCGGGGGTACTGTATCTGGGCCTAGTAGCGGTGTTTACAGTGGCAGACTGGCTAGCAGCCTCACCAACTACTGCCATCTCGGCGCCTAAGTTGCGACGAGTAGCGCCTAGCTTGATAGGCTTCCTAACAACAGGAGTAAAGCCATGGGCCTTGTTGTACTCATTTTGGTCTAGGCTAAGCTCAAGCCTAAACTTCTCCAGCTCCAGTTGCTCAGCGAGTAGCGCTTGACGCTGCTGGTCGATCTGCGCCCTCATGGTCATGAGCTCAAGCTCGGTGGGAGGCGGCATGCCCATCCGCACGGCGGATGCCGGTATCGTCGGTGTTGTCGAAGGAGGCATGTTCGATTCCTTCTCGTAGGGCTTGTGGACCCTCTGGCCAGCACTTGGGCCAGCAGGTTCCTCGATGACTCCCGCGGCAGCAGCCGCGCCCTTCCCGGCATCGATAGCCGGGCCGGTCACCATCACCTCCACGCTGTCCGCAGAGCAGCCAGTTGGCCTTCCGCGGGCAGGGAGCACAGCAGGAGGATCTTCCACGACGAGCACCTCCTCTGGGAACTCGCGGATGACGGTGGTGGCGACGTAGACGAGGTGCGAGCCGAAGGAGAGCACCGAGCCGCCTGCCGGCGTGGGTCTACCGCCGAAATCTCCGGCGTTGTCGGTGACGAAGTCGAAGGAGCCGAATCTGTGGACAAGGCCACACACCACGCGCTCCCCAGTAGCAGAAATGAGTCCCGTCCGAACATGGACTCCAGCCAGCGCCGCTGGTAGCCCCAAGGTGGGCGCCAACTGTCGTGGTGGTATCACGGCAGATGCCATGGGATGGCTAAAGTTTGGGGCCGATGGACGCTGGAGGTGCTCGGGGAGGGATCACTCGGAGAGTAGCCGCGTGTGGGATGTCTCAAGCACTGCAAACAACAAGATCTTACCCAAGTTCAGGGCCCTCGTGTGGAGGTAACACTCCTACTCCTGCCTTTCTCTCTTTATGTGTGTTACCGAGTAGCCACAGTACAAATCAGGCCTTCAGCCGAGTAGCCGCTCTAGCTCTCGAGTTCTCTCTGTGTGAAGTGAAGCAATGCTCAGTGTCGACTGAATCGTAAGGCAACGTCCCTCGCGCAGGAGGGGGCAGGGCACCTTATATACTGGTGCCCAGCCGAATAGAAAAAGACTATAAGGTACGACTGATGTGACAGGAGCACTGTAGAACATAGGACGCTTCTGGCTTCTCGCTGACGCGGGCGCCGTAAGTCGTCACGCCATTCGGAGATGGGACCTGTCCACCCTTGTCAGCGAGATAGGGTAGGCCCCTAGCCCTGTCTTGTCCCCTCTTTCAGTGACAGGACTTGACAGGCGCCTGCCTGTCGCACCCGGACTTCTAGGGGATACTCACAGTCCGTTAAACAGTAGATAAATGGCTTACGGGGCATACCGGCACCCGCATCTCAATATGAGCAGGCCAACACGTAAACGTGTGACAACCATCCTCTACTATTCGTCGTCTGCGCAAACCATCCCATAGAAATCCAGATACTTCCATTGACGTACTTCATAACATACACACATGGTACGTCAACGGCATTTGAACAATGGATATCACAACAGATCTCTAAGACACAAAAGATGGAAATAAGTTGCAAATAGCTCTCACTAGAGCAGAGATAGCAAAAACAATCATCCAGAAGACACATGTCCCAACAACTCATCATTACATCACAGCGGAAGCATTCAACATGTCTGAGTACAGACAAGATCCAAATAGGCCTGAGAGGCCGGAAACGAAAAGACGGAGCCCATCCACGAAGTCTCGGATCCTGCCCGGGTCCGCTATCTACTCGTCAGCAGCCTCGGAAACGTAGTCTGCGGAAACCACAGCCCCAAAGGGGTCAGTACATAAACGTACTGGCAAGCAAGACTCACAGTTCACCAAAGTGTACCCCACAACATCAAGCACAGATGCTTTGGGTTCAACGGAAGAAAGGGTGATACAAAGATGCTGCAGCGGGCTGCTCTAACCAACTACAGAAACATGCTACAACTTCCGGCTAACAGAAAGGGGATAAGATAGCGTATCGTAACCAACTATAACTAACTCCAAACAAACCCATCCTGGATCTCGCCCCTTATCCAAAGAAGCAATCCGAGGATAACTCACACAGTTGGATTAGTGATGGTTCAAGTTATTGTGTCAATAATACTATTACTAGTCAAGTTATCATTAGTTAGGTGTAAGTTGTTCTGAGTACTTGTTAGCCAGTACTTTCACCAAGTTATCCATAACCGCGGAAAACACGGCTTCTCGAGAAGATTTACCCTGCAGGGGTGCACCAATTTGGCCGTACGCGTAAGAATAACCCGCCAGATGGAATGGCCTTTCCACCAAGCGGGGCACTCTACACAACTCAACTCATCTTCGCATAAAGCCCAAAGAACCACATGTTGTGCGTGCGCGGCTAATCGAGCCCCACGAAGAAAAGGGGACCCTCATAGCACTCTAAGACCACGCCGCCCTAAATACCGACTACAAAAGTTCCACCCTGGCGCCAAGGGTTCGCACCTGCACATGCATGCATCAAATGGAAAGCCCGAACTAAGTGTGGCGATTTGGACGAGATGCGAATCGAATCAAATTGAGGGGGGCGCCCATACACGCTTCCCACATATTGTTAGTGCGCTCATCATGGATCAGTAGACAAGACCCTTTTCCTAATTAGGGTCGACACTAGCAGGCCTCAAAACCACGCCGGGCCTCCTGCCGGTGCCTTATCATCAAATTATTATTACCTCAACATTAACAGGTTGATTGTTTAACATCGAGCCCCAGAACATAATGAAATAGTAACAGAAAGTAACGGGTAACAGACTCGAGCAAAACAACCCTAAGCATGCTAGTAAGACACGGGCAACAAGCAAAAGGTTATAGGTGTGGAGATGAGGCTATATCAGGGTTAAAGGATAACATGTGATAGGATCGAACAGAAGCAACGATTCATAGGGCTAGCAGAATAGACAATGGAAAGTATCGGTATCCAATGTTGAAAGGAACACAATGGTTCATGTGAGTGAATACTTGCCTGCAAACTCAGCAGCCTGGTACTGAGCTAGATCCTCAGAAGGGATGTCGTAAGTATCGTCGGTCTCAACGTCGTCGTATATCCGAGAAGAAGCAAACAAACAACGCAGAGAGATAAACAATCAATAACATGGCATAATGCACAAACATGGGATGATGCATGGCAATTTAATTGATGCATCAAAATAAACTAGTGGACATGGTAACATAACATGATTAAATGGACCCACATGCAATTTCAGTTGCATATGAAAAGCCCATGAATTAGGGTTGAAATAATTCTTTTACAACTAAACAATAGGTGGAGGTGGATTAGCATGATGCATGGATGAGGAAAACAGGAAAAAAAACAACAATAGAAACAATTTGAAATGAAGTTTACCAAGTTTGGAATTTTATTGGTTAAGTTATGAAATTTTGGTTCCTTAAAGGTGTTACGCAAGCATTTGTTGTTTTCACCACTTTTAATTGTTCAAAATAGATAACAACATTCATATTTGGAAAGAACACACAATTTTAGATGGAATACATGTTTCACTTGTTGAAAAAGGATTTAAAATAAATTACTTATGAATTAAACAAGTTTAAACAAGATTTAAATGAATTTAATTCAAGTTTGAATTTAATTGAGTTTTTATTTGTTCAAAGCATTAAACCAAATTCATCTTTCAAAAGTTTATACTTTTATGGTTTGAAAACATATTTTATAGGTTCAAAAAGAAATTAATTTGACCAAGTTATTAATTTAGCAATTTTAAATGATTTAAGCAAGGTTTAAATTATTTAACCAATTTTAATTATTCAAAACATGAAACAAATTTTATATTTGGAAAGGTGGTTTAATTTAGCATGGAAAACATATTTTATTTGTTGAAAAGGGATTTAAAATGAGCAAGTTATTATTTTGGCAATTTTAAATGCATTAATCAAGAAATAGTTGTTTTCAGCAATTTAAATTATTTAAAACAGCAAACAAAGTTTATATTTGGAAAGTACATGAAAAATTGAATGGAAAACATATTTAGTTTGTTGAATTTGGAATTTTTATGCCCAAGTTATGAATTTTGCAAAATTAAATGAATTAAACAAGTTTTCAAATATTTCACCAATTTAAAATATTCAAAACAGTAAACAAAATTTATATTTGGTTAGAGAATTCAATTTGGTATTGAAATCATATTTAAAATGTTGAAATTGGAGTTGGAATGATTTATTTATGCAATTTTAAAGTGTAGGTATTAATCTGCCAATTAAATAACATCCAGGGACTTGGAAAATATTTTCAGGGGCTAAGATAAATAATGGCAGGGACCTGTGTGTGATTAGCAGTTTGTTCGGGTTGTGAAAAATAAAAAGGAAAAATGGGGGGTTCGATCCCGGGGGTGGGATTCGAACCCACCCCCTCTACTGTGAGCGCAAGGGGGTACTGCCAGTGCGGTAGGTGATCTGTTTGGTGAAAGTAAGGCAGCGGGGGGGGGGGATAACCTTTAGAACTTGCCCGTTTTAACTGAAAGAAAATTCAGTTGCCTGAAGATCGACAGGAAGGAAGGCCGCCTGCGGCAACTGCTGCGGCTGCAGTGCGCCCGTGTGCGGTTGCGCGCGGTGTGCTGTGGGTGCTGCGGGCGGCTAGAGAAAGGAGGGAGGGGAGAGACAGGGGAGGGAGCTCACCTCGAGGGAAGGAAAGGAGGAGGCGCACGTCGGGACAGCGGTGGTTGGCCGGCGGGATAACGAGGATGGCGGCGGCGCCTCGGTGCCTCCCGGCCCGCGCCGAGTGGTCGAGGAGGAAGCTGGTGGCGCGGGGATCCATTCCCGCGCCTACCTTGGCCGGAGGGGAACCAGGTCGCCGGCGATCGCCGGAGGGAGGAGGAGTTTCGGTGGGGTTCGGTTCAGATAGTTACAGAGATACAGAGGGAGAGCAGAGAGAAGAGAGCAGAGGGAGAGGAAGAGAGAATGGAGGCGGGGGAGAGGGAGAAGGAGGGAGAAGGTAGGGCAGAGGGGAACTAGGGCATCGAGCTAGGTTTAAGGGGGGAGGAGGAGAGCTCCCTGCCGTTCCCTGCTCCTCTGATGCTACGTGGGTAGCACGGATGAAATTCGTACAGAGGAAAGAGATGAAGTGGGGGGGGTATGGGCCTGAGGGGGAGTTGGGCTGGGCCTGCCCCTCTCTCTGCTGGTTGTTTTTTATTTTTTTGTTCTGTTTCTTTTTTTTGGCAGATTGGAATAGGAAAGAAAAGGGAGGTTTTTTGGATTAGAAAATTAGTTGAAAATTTTGGATGAGTTATTTATAGCAACAGTAACAAATGGCAAACTTTAGTTTTCAAAAAGTTTGAATTATGGTGTTGTTTGTATATTTAATTGAATTTAAATAATTTTGATATTAGATGAATAAGGGTGACATTAAGCAATTTAAAAGCTTTTGAATTCAAGTTTATTTGAAACAAAGGATTGAGTTATTTTGTAATTTTCATAAATTACAAAAGGGTTGCTGTTTGGAAAATTAATTGAATTTGAAAATGGTTTGGTATTAAATGAATTTTTGTTAGAAGCAAATCAACAGTTTTGAAATCACAACTTTAATGGAAACAATTGATTGTTTTGATTTGAAATATCATTTTGGAAATTGTAACATCACAAGTATGAAACAAAAGGTTTGAAATTTGATTTGAAATTCAAATGGAAAACAAAGGAAAACAAATGAAAACAGAGGAAAACAAATGGAAAACAAGCAAAACAAATGCAATGAACATGATGTCATGATGCAAAACATAAAATAACAGAGAGCTAAATATTCTAATGGCTATTTTTCATACTTGGGATGTTACAAAACGCCCCCCTTGAAGGAATCGCGCCCCGAGATTCCTACTGAGAAAAGAAAAGGTCCGGGGATACTTCTTGCGAAGATCCTCTTGAGTTGTGACACGTGAAACACATCGTGCACCTTGGATAGTTTTTCTGGAATTTCAAGACGATAGGCATTCCTGGCAACTCTTCTGGAAAGACGTCAGGGAATTCGCCAACCACCGGAACATTTTCTAGTATTGGTAGAGGTTTTGCATCGAGGGTGTATAGTTGAATAGAACTTGATTCATTTGGAGAATAGACTATCTGGCCAGAAGGTGGTACAGAGTTATTGATTAGACGCCAGTAGAAGAACTGAAGTGGGAAGCAACAACAAGGTTTCAATGGACAAAAAGGATGTTGATAAGAACAGGATATCGAAGCAACATCGGGGAAACACGAGACCAAAACACTCCTGAGGTACTACGGAAAACCCATCCGGGCTTCTAAAGGATCAATATCTACTGCTTAAGGAATAGAGGATTTGCTTCCGGGGCTTACACGCCTCCGTTCTCAATCATGAGTAGGCAACATGATAAATCATGTCACAACCACCTCCATTCCTATGGTCTAGTAGATATAACCATCCTAGAGAAACCAGGATACGTGAAATCCTAACTTGAAAGTTTAGATGAGAAGGGAAAACAACGTAGCACTTCCTTACCAGAAAAGGGAGGGTGGGTGGGGAAAGAAATAAAATGGCAGAATTCCTACTCTCACGTTTCATTTTTCCTATATAGCTACAAAATAGTTTCTAGACTCAACTGCGACCAGTAAAAGGGATCCTACAGGCAGACAGGCTCTGATACCATTTGTCGCACCCGGACTTCTAGGGGATACTCACATTCCGTTAAACAGTAGATAAATGGCTTACGGGGCATACCGGCACCCGCATCTCAATATGAGCAGGCCAACACGTAAATGTGTGACAACCATTCTCTACTATTCGTCGTCTGCGCAAACCATCCCATAGAAATCCAGATACTTCCATTGACGTACTTCATAACATACACACATGGTACGTCAACGGCATTTGAACAATGGATATCACAACAGATGTAACAGCCCAATTTTTGGAAGACATGAAAAACTTGTTTTCAAGAACCCAAAAATCAGGGCCAACAAAAACTTTTTAATATGTTTGACTAGTGCTTGTGTTTCATTTCTATTTGCTAGTTGATTGTGCAGTTGTTTGAGTTTGTTAACAACTAACATTAAAAACAATGATCATAACTTTCTTCAAACACAAACCTTGTGATCAAGTCATGACAAGAAAATCTTATCATCTTCATCCATCACACTATTTTGGGAAAAAAACCTTTCTGAAAATGTTTTGAGTTCAAAGGAAACCCAAAGACCAAGTTTTGAGAAAAACAAAAGATAATTTCCAAAACTATATGAAAAGTATTTTGGAGCTAATCATCTCCAACCTGTTTTCAACCAATATGTTTTTGCAAGTATTTCAAAAACTCTTTATCACTTCCTTCTTTTGCCAAAAACAATAAAAGGGGACTATGTTACCCCTGTGTTTAACCTCAAATATATTCTTTTGGAAATAACAACTTCTGAGATGAGCCTCTTTATAAAATCCTCTTGTCACGGTATGTATTGATCACTACCCACAATTAACACTTGAGATAAACACCTGGAAACTAAATTGAAGAACTCAATTGTTTGAGTGATCTTGTGTGACTTGTTACTTTATCTGCATTGTTGTGTGATTTTATCTTGTGCTTGCTTGAAGTATTTAATTTTGTTTGTTGATTAATGTGTGTTGTTCTAATAAAATAAAACCTATTAATAACAATATCAAACATCAATATCATATTCCATCATATGTCCATCTCATACTCTGTTTTCCTAAAAACTTCCAACTTTGGAGACCTGCTCTTATGTCCTATTTTCTTCTATTCACAATGCATCATCATAAATCTCTTTGTATATCTATATATTATATCTATCCAAGTTGTTATTCTTGTTCTTGAAAACACTTTGGTATCATCTATCAAAGTCTTATTGAAGGCATCCCCAAAAATAATGATCATATCACCTTTATCATGAAGCACTTTTTCCATGTTACTCCAAATCACTCCTTATTGTTTTCAGGCCCAATTAACCTACCCTTGTCATTTTCATGACCTATACATCACCTCCATGTGGTCCATTTATTTTCCAATGGACATTTAATTATTCTTCTCTCATGGTTTTTATCCTATTAAATAAACTCCTGTTTTCACCATCTTTCCACTTGGTGTCTCAAATATTTTCAAAAGAGTTGCTTATTAAAAATCACTTTTGAGACCTATATTATATGCTCTATCATCCCAACCCAAAAATATTTGTTTTAAAAGCATTTTACTATTTATTATTTTCCATTTTTCAAAAGGCCAGAAATGGATTTTAAAATATTTTGTGAAGAAAAGTATTTCCTAAAATCTTGGAAAAATTACCCAACATGCCTATGGTCATGTGGGACTTATTTATAGAAAAACATTTGCAAGTTGTTTTTGAAAATTTTGGAGAAAACATTTAAAAACAGTTTCTGCCATTTTTGAATTTCCAAAAATTTGTGAAAGAAATGTTTTTAGAAAACCTTGAGGCCACCACCCCTAGACTCCATTTTTGATTCTCCATCCAAAGGACATGATTTTTCACTTGTGTTCTGTTCAAGAAATTAGAGAAAACCATCAAAAACCCTCTCTGGTCTTCCTGGACACTGTTGAGAGCATGCTCGCTCTGGTCCTCCCTCTCTCTCTCCCTTCCTCTATCCTACACCTGGGCATTGGATCTTAGTCCCCCAACCTCCTAGACATGGTCTACCCTCCCCATTCCTTCTCTCCCTCTATCTAACTCAACCAAACGCATATGGACAAGGGTGGTGATCACCCTCCCCTTCTCTGTCCACGTCCACAACGCATCCCCGAAGGAAACCTCGCGCCAGAACACTCCTATAGCCTCCCGTGACTCCCTGGCGAGAGCCCTCCCTCTCTGCTTGTCCTCTTCCTCCTACCCATGAGCTGGCCATGGCGCCCAGGACGCCCACGCCACGTCGCCCGCGTTCCAACACCTGGGTCGCATGCCCTGGCTCCAAAACATGTCAAGCAGCCTCGTGAGCCTCTAAGGAGCACGCCCGTGACCTACTCTCGTTCCATCCCACTCTCCTTCTCCCTCAAAGCATTGTCGAACACCTGCGGGTGTGAGGAGAGAGCTCCCGAATCCGATCATCTCGGGCCGTATCTCTCCACCCCATTCCATCCCTGGAGGACCCCCGAACCATGCCCTATTCCCTAGCCTCATATCGCTCTCGGGGATCCATGGAAACGCTCGCGCCCGAGCTCTCTGATTCCGCCATGGCCGCGGGTCGCCATGGTCGACGTTGGCTCGGCATTGACCCCCTCACTACCTCCTAATCCCTCCCTTAGCTCTCTACATCCTTCAATTTTGTTTTGCCTTGCTCAATTTCATCTCCCACCCCTTGCAGGACTGCCGCCATCGTCGACGTGGGTCACCTCCGCGGGTCCGTGTCGAACTCCGGCTGGGAGCCTTTCCCACCAAGCGCTGGCAGGGGCACAGATCTCGCGCCATCTCACTGATCCTCCTCGACCTTCCTGCGATTCCCGGCGACCTCCAGAGGGGAGTGCGGCGAATCTCCGGCGAGGCTCCGCCCCTGGCCGCCGTGCCCTGTCTTTTTTCGCCGCCACCTCTTGGTCCTCGCCGACGGGGGCTGACGCGGCGGGATCTCAGCCGTTGGATTCCTATCCGACGTGAACTTACCGCTTCGGGGCAGTTGTCCAACCGACTGGTGGGTCCCGTTGTGGCCCACGGTCAGGTTTTTGACTCCACACCCGCGCGGGAAATGCTTGTGGGCCGGCCCATCTCCCCTCTGCTCTCTGCGCCGCTCAGCTCGGAGCAGATCCGGCCCGCTAATTGTTTTCTGCAGGTTGTATTTTCTTTTTCTGCAGATCTGTTATCTAGTGCTTTACTTTAATCCAAAACAAAAATGCTAACCAGTGTATCTTGTCAAACTAAAAATCACAGAGGTAGATCTACCTTTTTATTGACCACATCCAACTTGCAGATCAAGTTTTTGTGCTTTATTTTAGGAGAAATAAAATAAATGGCAGAGGTACTCATTACCACCATTTCTTGAATAACTTGAGTTTTAAGTATCCAAATCTTGCAAACTCAACTGTTCTGATTAGATCTTGCAACTATCTATCTTGGTAAATTAGCCTTGTGTTGACTTGAGTTGTTATTTGAAAATGGCATGCATGTTAGTTTTTAGGCCAGAGAGCACTTCTGTGAATTATTTAATTTGATTGGTGATGAATTTTGATGTGAATCCAATTGTGTTGGTTTGCTAGTAACTAGGAGCACCTCATACTAGTTTTTCATGATGTTAGGAGTTACAGAATAAGATTGGTGCAATATTTAGTGTTTATCCATTTTCTGCATATTATTGCTATACCTTTATTAAATTGTGTGTTATATTGTTCTTGTTATAAACTTGATTCCTAGCATGTGTAGGTTATTTATACATGTTTGAAATGTGTCTTGAGTGTTTCACTAGTATTATAGGGTTTGGGTGTGAAATCCATGCTTTTTATAGTTTAAATCTCAATAGGGTGTTTTTCCTAGTAATAATAGGTTAAAACTATACTATTCTTCATAATGGTATGATAAATTGAATAAATGCTTTAGTATTGTTTTCCATAGCATATCTACTGTTATTATAGCATATTATACTTGCTTTCATGCTTGAGTGTGCTCTAGATCAAAATTGTCATGCTATGTTAGTATTAGATGTTTTTCTGCCATAATAGTTATTTGCATGCTTAATTTTTGATAAATTGTTTAGGTTGTTATTTTGATAATACTAACATGTCTAGGTGTTGTTTTCTCTGTTATTTGGATGCTACCTTATATGTCCATCATGTTAGAATAAATCATGTTTCATGATCTCTTATGGATATGCATGTCTGCTTGTCTAAATAGCCTTTTTGCATGTCTAGTTTTAATAGTTGTTTTGCTCCATGATTATTTTCATGCATTGAGTGATGCCATGGTATTTTTGTTGTTGTTTTGTCTCTGTTATTAGGTTGCTTAGGTACTGGTTATATTGTTTCTCCATGTTTAGAGAGGCATGTGATACTATGGGCTTGTAGCATTGCTTGATAATATTTTCCTATGCATGTGTATGTGTTCCTAGGTAGTTTTCTTGTTATTTTGCTCATCCTCGTGAATGACCAGAGAGTCATTTAACCTTATTTGAGCATGATATGAGAGTGGCACACCCACTGGACTCATGCCCTTTTGGTTGAGGAACCATCGCATAAATTCTAGTGCTATTCATGTGTGTTGTCGTGCATGTTTTGTTTGATGGTGTGCACCCTAGTACCATTGATTGTGAGTGTACCTTTTTTGATGAAATGCTTGCTGTATGTTTACATTTTATCAAGTGCTTGCCTTTGTTTGGTTCTGGTTGGGTGTTCTCCTTTTTATGTTTACGACGTTAGATCACGAAGACAGTATTATCTCCCGGAGAGGTTTTTTTATTGCAACTCTTGTTTATTTCAAGAGCAAGACCAAGACCAGTGCCAAGGCAAGCCATTCTAAATGCTTGCTGTTGCTTCCCTTATCATTATCTATCATGCATGTTTTTACTTCTGAAGTTTTACAAAAAGTTTGATTCAAAAACTATTCTTTTTAGTGGAATATACCACTATCCATTTTTCTCTATCTAATATGCTATATCCACTATATAATCTTGGTGTTACCAAGCCCTTTAGATATTTTATTACCCTCACCTAATCAACTTAAGTCCCCTAGTGGACATTTTAATTTGATGTTTTTGGAAAAGCAAAAGATTGGAAAAAAAAACCCGAGGAAAGGTGGGACCTTGTCCGAGGGAGGTTTGTGAAGAAGGAAATGTTTTTGGCTTGTTTTCCAAAAATGACACAACCTAGTCTTCGCCGGACAACCAAGCCGTGCTGCCACATTACCCCAATATGGGAACGGGGTCTAGCTAATTGCTTGTCGGTGTTAGTCCGTGTCTACCTCAAAGTGCTATAGGGGTTAGAGTCCCCCGAACCGAATTGTCGCCATGAGGGAGAATGGGACATTCAGAGTGTGGGGATTAAGTTCGCCACCGGTTGCAGCAATTGGGTCTCCTGCCATGGCGGTGTGTTGTCAGGGGAAACCGGATCGATACGGCTGACTCACTCGGTGCCGGGGAGAACAAACCCAGTTGAGGAGGTAGTCATTTACTAGCACGGACATAGTGGATGGTTAGGACCAGTTATCCGGTGTTTGCATACTGTCTCGGACAGTCCGTGGTTGTTCACGGCGGATGTACTGGATCTTGTGGATTGTGTACACCTCTGCAGAGTAAAACTATTCAGAATAGTCGCGCCCTCGGATATGGGCAGTTGAATGGCCATGTAGCTAGTATTGTGTCAATGTTTTCAAAAGGCTGGAAAAGTGTTTTGGAACTTGTACCTGGGAGGTACGTTGAAAGGGAATGATTGTACCTTTGAGGTACAGGATAAATGATGATCTTAAAGATGTGTTTTTCCAAGAAGTTTTGCAAAGAGAAATGTTTTCTTTATCTAGAATGTTTTATCAAAACCTTGTGGAAATGCTTTATCTACAAGGGAAATGAAATATCTTTTGAAGTATCTTCTTCAACAAAGGAAAATAAAACTTGTGCAACTATGATGAGTCTTAAATTCATCATGGCTAGTTGAGCCCTAATTAAAGCCTTCCTACCACCTTTATATCTGCATACTTGCATGTTTAGCTTTCATTTAGGGTGACTTGCAGGAGTACATTCAAACGTACTCATGAATGGTTTCGTCCCTGGCTATTGTCTTAGCCAGACTTTGAGCAGAAACCAGGAGAACCTGAAGAAGATGGTGTCGCTGACGGCTATGCGAACTAGGAACGTCTCCGAGTCAGTAGCCTGTAGGTAGTCAAGGCGTGACTTGGGTTTACCACGAGTGTGTTTGCTGTCTTCCGCTGTTTTTGGTGTGTGTTCCTGCCCTGCGTGGCAGTTGTTTTCAACTCAGTCAAGTGACCAGTTGTGTAAGCCGTGTATTCGTGTAATGGATGTTGTAATCTGCAATGCCAACTCGAGTATGTTGTTCACGACTAACTGATCATGGGATCGTGAATGTATGCATACTGGAGGTCTCGGACTGCTAGTCTGGGGTCCCCACAACAGATCTCTAAGACACAAAAGATGGAAATAAGTTGCAAATAGCTCTCACTAGAGCAGAGATAGCAAAAACAATCATCCAGAGGACACATGTCCCAACAACTCATCATTACATCACAGCAGAAGCATTCAACATGTCTGAGTACAGACAAGATCCAAATAGGCCTGAGAGGCCGGAAACGAAAAGACGGAGCCCATCCACGAAGTCTCGGATCCTGCCCGGGTCCGCTATCTACTCGTCAGCAGCCTCGTCATACTCCACGTAGTAGCCATCACGGGGATCCTCGGAAACGTAGTCTGCGGAAACCACAGCCCCAAAGGGGTCAGTACATAAACGTACTGGCAAGCAAGACTCACAGTTCACCAAAGTGTACCCCACAACATCAAGCACAGATGCTTTGGGTTCAACGGAAGAAAGGGTGATACAAAGATGCTGCAGCGGGCTGCTCTAACCAACTACAGAAACATGCTACAACTTCCGGCTAACAGAAAGGGGATAAGATAGCGTATCGTAACCAACTATAACTAACTCCAAACAAACCCATCCTGGATCTCGCCCATTATCCAAAGAAGCAATCCGAGGATAACTCACACAGTTGGATTAGTGATGGTTCAAGTTATTGTGTCAATAATACTATTACTAGTCAAGTTATCATTAGTTAGGTGTAAGTTGTTCTGAGTACTTGTTAGCCAGTACTTTCACCAAGTCATCCATAACCGCGGAAAACACGGCTTCTCGAGAAGATTTACCCTGCAGGGGTGCACCAATTTGGCCGTACACGTAAGAATAACCCGCCAGATGGAATGGCCTTTCCACCAAGCGGGGCACTCAACACAACTCAACTCTTCTTCGCATCAAGCCCAAAGAACCACATGCTGTGCGTGCGCGGCTAATCGAGCCCCACGAAGAAAAGGGGACCCTCATAGCACTCTAAGACCACGCCGCCCTAAATGCCGACTACAAAAGTTCCACCCTGGCGCCAAGGGTTCGCACCTGCACATGCATGCATCAAATGGAAAGCCCGAACTAAGTGTGGCGATTTGGACGAGATGCGAATCGAATCAAATTGAGGGGGGCGCCCATACACGCTTCCCACATGCGGTTAGTGCGCTCATCATGGATCAGTAGACAAGACCCTTTTCCTAATTAGGGTCGACACTAGCAGGCCTCCAAACCACGCCGGGCCTCCTGCCGGTGCCTTATCATCAAATTATTATTACCTCAACATTAACAGGTTGATTGTTTAACATCGAGCCCCAGAACATAATGAAATAGTAACAGAAAGTAACGGGTAACAGACTCGAGCAAAACAACCCTTAGCATGCTAGTAAGACACGGGCAACAAGCAAAAGGTTATAGGTGTGGAGGTGAGGCTATATCAGGGTTAAAGGATAACATGTGATAGATCAAACAGAAGCAACGATTCATAGGGCTAGCAGAATAGACAACGGAAAGTATCGGTATCCAATGTTGAAAGGAACACAATGGTTCATGTGAGTGAATACTTGCCTGCAAACTCAGCAGCCTGGTACTGAGCTAGATCCTCAGAAGGGATGTCGTAAGTATCGTCGGTCTCAACGTCGTCGTATATCCGAGAAGAAGCAAACAAACAACGCAGAGAGATAAACAATCAATAACATGGCATAATGCACAAACATGGGATGATGCATGGCAATTTAATTGATGCATCAAAATAAACTAGTGGACATGGTAACATAACATGATTAAATGGACCCACATGCAATTTGAGTTGCATATGAAAAGCCCATGAATTAGGGTTGAAATAATTGTTTTACAACTAAACAATAGGTGGAGGTGGATTAGCATGATGCATGGATGAGGAAAACAGAAAGAAAACAACAACAGAAACAATTTGAAATGAAGTTTACCAAGTTTGGAATTTTATTGGTTAAGTTATGAAATTTTGGTTCCTTAAAGGTGTTACGCAAGAATTTGTTGTTTTCACCACTTTTAATTGTTCAAAACAGATAACAACATTCATATTTGGAAAGAACACACAATTTTAGATGGAATACATGTTTCACTTGTTGAAAAAGGATTTAAAATAAATTACTTATGAATTAAACAAGTTTAAACAAGATTTAAATGAATTTAATTCAAGTTTGAATTTAATTGAGTTTTTATTTGTTCAAAGCATTAAACCAAATTCATCTTTCAAAAGTTTATACTTTTATGGTTTGAAAACATATTTTATAGGTTCAAAAAGAAATTAATTTGACCAAGTTATTAATTTAGCAATTTTAAATGATTTAAGCAAGGTTTATATTATTTAACCAATTTTAATTATTCAAAACATGAAACAAATTTTATATTTGGAAAGGTGGTTTAATTTAGCATGGAAAACATATTTTATTTGTTGAAAAAGGATTTAAAATGAGAAAGTTATTATTTTGGCAATTTTAAATGCATTAATCAAGAAATAGTTGTTTTCAGAAATTTAAATTATTTAAAACATCAAACAAAGTTGATATTTGGAAAGTACATGAAAAATTTAATGGAAAACATATTTAGTTTGTTGAATTTGGAATTTTTATGCCCAAGTTATGAATTTTGCAAAATTAAATGAATTAAACAAGTTTTCAAATATTTCACCAATTTAAAATATTCAAAACAGTAAACAAAATTTATATTTGGTTAGAGAATTCAATTTGGTATTGAAATCATATTTAAAATGTTGAAATTGGAGTTGGAACGATTTATTTATGCAATTTTAAAGTGTAGGTATTAATCTGCCAATTAAATAACATCCAGGGACTTGGAAAATATTTTCAGGGGCTAAGATAAATACTGGCAGGGATCTGTGTGTGATTAGCAGTTTGTTTGGGTTGTGAAAAATAAAAAGGAAAAATGGGGGGTTTAATCCCGGGGGTGGGATTCGAACCCACCCCCTCTACTGTGAGCGCAACGGGGTACTGCCAGTGCGGTAGGTGATCTGTTTGGTGACAGTAAGGCAGCGGGGGGGGGGGATAACCTTCAGAACTTGCGCTTTTTAACTGAAAGAAAATTCAGTCGCCTGAAGATCGACAGGAAGGAAGGCCGCCGGCGGCAACTGCTGCGGCTGCAGTGCGCCCGTGTGCGGTTGCGCGCAGTGTGCTGTGGGTGCTGCGGGCGGCTAGAGGAAGGAGGGAGGGGAGAGACAGGGGAGGGAGCTCACCTCGAGGGAAGGAAAGAAGGAGGCGCACGTCGGGGCAGCGGTGGTTGGCCGGCGGGATAACGAGGATGGCGGCGGCGCCTTGGTGCCTCCCGGCCCGCGCCGAGTGGTCGAGGAGGAAGCTGGTGGCGCGGGGGATCCATTCCCGCGCCTACCTTGGACGGAGGGGGACCAGGTCGCCGGCGATCGCCGGAGGGAGGAGGAGTTTCGGTGGGGTTCGGTTCAGATAGTTACAGAGATACAGAGGGAGAGCAGAGAGAAGAGAGCAGAGGGAGAGGAAGAGAGAATGGAGGCGGGGGAGAGGGAGAAGGAGGGAGAAGGTAGGGCAGAGGGGAACTAGGGCATCGAGCTAGGTTTAAGGGGGGAGGAGGAGAGCTCCCTGCCGTTCCCTGCTCCTCTGATGCTACGTGGGTAGAACGGATGAAATCCGTACAGAGGAAAGAGATGAAGTGGGGGGGTATGGGCCCGAGGGTGAGTTGGGCTGGGCCTGCCCCTCTCTCTGCTGGTTGTTTTTTATTTTTTTGTTCTGTTTCTTTTTTTTTGCAGATTGGAATAGGAAAGAAAAGGGAGGTTTTTTGGATTAGAAAATTAGTAGAAAATTTTGGATGAGTTATTTATAGCAACAGTAACAAATGGCAAACTTTAGTTTTCAAAAAGTTTGAATTATGGTGCTGTTTGTATATTTAATTGAATTTAAATAATTTTGATATTAGATGAATAAGGGTGACATTAAGCAATTTAAAAGCTTTTGAATTCAAGTTTATTTGAAACAAAGGATTGAGTTATTTTGTAATTTTCATAAATTAGAAAAGGGTTGTTGTTTGGAAAATTAATTGAATTTGAAAATGGTTTGGTATTAAATGAATTTTTTTTAGAAGCAAATCAACAGTTTTGAAATCACAACTTTAATGGAAACAATTGATTGTTTTGATTTGAAATATCATTTTGGAAATTGTAACATCACAAGTATGAAACAAAAGGTTTGAAATTTGATTTGAAATTCAAATGGAAAACAAAGGAAAACAAATGAAAACAGAGGAAAACAAATGGAAAACAAGCAAAACAAATGCAATGAACATGATGTCATGATGCAAAACATAAAATAACAGAGAGCAAAACATTCTAATGGCTATTTTTCATACTTGGGATGTTACACTACCGCACTGTAGCCACGCCGTAGCGCGGATAATCACGCGCTCCATAAGTTGAACCGCACGCCGGTACGGACGCAGGATACGCGGGATCCCTTGTCAGAACGACTCCATTGACTTCTGGCCCGAGTAGGAACTCACTCCCTCTACTCGGACCAACTTATTTACTCGGATGAACATAACTTGCTTGATTTCTCCTCTTGGCCATTGGTGGGTACGGCCGGATAGAAACGTACCGGGTAGCAAGTACCGGGTAGCCGTCTACCCGGTCAAACAGCACCTTTGACCTTGCCTTTAGCACTTGCCTTACCCCTACTTGAAGGTAACCCCCCGACAACAACCAAACAATTGGTTCCACTTTGCTACCCCTTCCGCCTCACGTAGAGGGGCCAAAACGGCAGTTTCGTCTTTTTTCCCAGAGGGGCTATGGTTTTTCTGAAGAGGGGGCTATGGATCGTCTGAATGCCACCACAACACATGGTATGCCATACCATGTGTGTTAGAGTGTGGCATGGGTCTTGTATGCCCAATATTCCCTCGCTCTCTATGTTAGGGCTTCACCGGCGTCAGATTCTGTCTCGCGGGTTCGAGGACTACTTCGAGCCCGAAACTCCCGGATCTGACGAAACTGGGGGAATCTTGCCAAGAGGTGAGAACTACCATTTTCTTGAGTGTTCCTTTGGCCTAACCTAACACACCCAAGCAATTGGTTCCACTTTTCTACCCCCTTCTGGCTCACGTAGAGGGGCGAGAGCGATAGTTCCGCCTTTTCCCCCAACGGGGTTATGGTTTCTCCGGAGGGGGATTCAGATCGTATGAATGCCACCAAATCCCATGGTATGGCGCCATACCATGTGTGTTAGAGTGTGACATGGTTATTGGATTCCCAAGAATCCCTCGCTCTCTGTGTTAGGGCTTCACCGGCGTTAAATTCTCTCTAGCGGGTTCGAGGACTACTTAGAGCCCGAAACTCCCGGATTTGATGGAACTAGGGGAATCTTGCCAAGAGGTGGACCCTGCCATTTTCTTTGGTGTTTCTTGGGCCTAACATAACACAACCAAGCAATTGTTTTCACTTTGCTACTCCCTCCCGGCTCACGTAGAGGGGCCAGAACGGCAGTTCCGCCTTCTTCCCCAGCGGGGCTATGGTTTCTCCAGAGAGGGGGCTCCAGATCGTCTGAATGCCACCAAATCCCATTGTATGCCATACCATTTGTGTTATAGTGTGTAATGGGTCTTGGATGCCCAAGATTCCCTCGCTCTCTGTGTTAGGGCCTCACCAGCGTCAGATTCTCTCTACGGGTTCCAGGACTACTTAATGAGAGCCTGAAACTCCCGGAACTGGCGGGACTGGGGAAATCTTTCCAAGAGGTGGGCCCTACCATTTTATTAGGTGTTCCTTGGTAATAACCTAACACATCCAAGAATTTGGTACCACTTTGATACCTCTTTCCGGATCACGTAGAGGGGCCATAAAAACAGTTCCGTCTTTTTACCAACAAGGCTATGGTTTCTCCGGAGAGGGGGCTCCGGAGAGTCTGAATGCCACCAAATCCCATAGTATGCAATACCATGTGTGTTAGAGTGTGGAATGGGTATTTGGATACCCAATATTCTCTCTCTCTTTGTGTTAGGGTTTCACCGGCGTCGGATTCACTCTAGCGGGTTCTAGGACAACTTAATGAGAGCCCGAAACTCCTGGATCTGATGGAACTGGGGGAATCTTGACAAGAGGTGCGACCTACCATTTTTATTGGGTGTTCCTTGGTCCTAAACTAACACAAAAAATCAATTGGTTTCACTTTTCTACCCCCTTTTGGCTCACGTAGAGGGGCCAAAATGACAGTTGCATCATTTTCCCCAGCGGGGCTATGGTTTCTCTAGAGAGGGGGCTCCGGATTGTCTGAATGCCACCAAATCCCATGGTATGCCGTAGCATATGTGTTAGTGTAAGGAATGGGTCTTGTATGCCCAATATTCCCTCGCTCTCTATGTTAGGGTTTCACCGGCGTCGGTTTCTCTCTCGCGGGTTCCAACACTACTTAATGAGAGCCCGAAACTCCCGAATCTGACGGAACTGTGGGAATCTTTCCAATAGGTGGGCCCCTACCATTTTCTTGGGTGTTCTTGTGGCCTAACCTAACACAACAAAGAAATTGGTTCCACTTTGCTACCCCTTCCGGCTCACGTAGAGGGGCCAGAATGGCGGTTCCGTCTTTTTCCCATCGGGGCTATGGTTTCTCCGGAAGAGGGCTCCGGATCGTATGAATGCCACCAAATCCCATGGTATTCCATAACATGTGTGTTAGAGTGTGGCATGGATCTTTTATTCCCAAGATTCCCTCGCTCTCTATGCTAGGGTTTCACCGGCGTCAGATTCTCTCTCGCGGGTTCCAGGACTACTTAATGAGTGCCCGAAACTCTCGGATCTGACAGAACTGGGGGTATCTTGACAAGATGTGGGCCCTACCATTTGTATTGGGTGTTCCTTGGTAATAAACTAACACAACCAAGCAATTTGTTATACTTTTCTACACCCTTTCGGCTCACGTAGATGGGCCAGAACGGCGGTTCCCTCTTTTTCCCCATCGGGGCTATGGTTTCTCCAGAGGGGGCTCCGGATCATCTGAATGCCACCAAATTCCATGGTATTCCATACCATGTGTGTTAGAGTGTGTAATGGATATTTCATTCCCAAGCTTACCTTGCACTCTGTGTTAGGGTTTCACCAGCGTCGGATTCTCTCTGCGGATTCCAGGACTACTTAATGAGAGCCCGAAACTACCGGACCTGACGGAACTGGAAGAATCTTGACAAGAGATGGGCCCTACCATTTGTCCTGGGTGTTCCTTGGTCATAACCTAACACAACCAAGCAATTGGTTATACTTTGCTACCCTTTTTCGGCTCACGTATAGTGGCCAGAATGACAGTTACGTCTTTTTCCCCAGCGGGGCTATGGTTTCTCCGGAGAGGGGGCTCCGAATCGTCTGAATGCCACCAAATCCCATGGTATGCTATAAAATATGTGTTATAGTGGGGAATAGGTCTTGGATGCCCAAGATTCCCTCGCTCTCTGTGTTAGAGTTTCACTGGCGTCGGATTCTCTCTCACGGGTTCGACGACTACTTAATTAGATCCGAAAACTCCAGGATCTGACGGGATTGGGTGAATCTTTCGAATAGGTGGGCACTATAATTGTCTTGGGTGTTCCTTGGTCCTAACCTTACACAAAAAATAAAATTGGTTCCAGTTTGCTACCCCGTTTCGGCTCACATAGAGGGGCCAGAACGGCAGTTCTATCTTTTTCCAATCCGGGCTATGGTTTCTCCAGAGGGGGGCTCCAGATCGTTTGAATGCCACAAAATCCCATGGTATGCCATACCAAGTGTGGTAGAGTTTTTAATGGGTATTGGATGACCAATATCCCCTCGCTCTATGTTAGGTTTTCACCGGCGTCGGATTCTCACTCGCGGGTTCCACGACTACTTAATTAGAGCCCAAAACTCCAGGATTTGACGGGATTGGGGGAATATTTCAAAGAGGTGGGCACGATCATTTTCTTGGGTATTACTTGGTCCAAACCTAACACAAAAAAGAAATTATTTCCACTTTGCTACCCCGTTTCCGCTCACGTAGAGGGGCCAGAACGGCAGTTCCGTCTTTTTCCCCAACGGGGCTATGGTTTCTCTGGAGATGGGGTTCCGGATCAACTGAATGACACCAAATCCCATTAAATTCCATAACATGTGTGTTACTATGTGTCATGGGTCTTGGATGCCCAATATTTCCTCGCTCTCTGTGTTAGGGCTTCACCGGCGTCAGATTCTCTCTCGCGGGTTCCACGACTACTTAATTAGAGCCCGAAACTCTAGGATTTGATGGGATTGGGGGAATATTTCAAACAGGTGGGTACTATAATTATCTTGGATATTCCTTGGTCCTAACCTAACACAAAAAATTAATTGGTTCCACTTTGCTACCCCGTTTTGGCTCACGTAGAGGGGCCAAAACGGCAGTTCCGTCTTTTTCCCCAGATGGGGCTTCGGATCGTCTTAATGCCACCAAATCCCATTGAATGACATACCATGTGTGTTACAGTGTGGAATGGGTCTTGGATTCCCAATATTCCCTCGCTCTCTATGTTAGGGCTTCACCGGCGTCAGATTCTCTCTCGTGGGTTCCAAGACTACTTAGAGCGTGAAACTCCCGGATTTGACGGAACTGGGGGAATCTTGCCAAGAGGTTGTCCCTACCAATTACTTCGGTGTACCTTGGGCCTAATAAAACACAACCAATCAAATGGTTCCACCTTGCTACCTGGAATTGTCTTGGGTGTTCCTTGGGCCAATATTACACACCAAGCAATTGGTTCCACTATGCTACCCCCTTTCGGCTCACGTAGAGGGGCCAGAACGACAGTGTCGCCTTTTCCCCCAACGGGGCTATGGTTTTTCCGGAGGGGCTCCGGATCGTATGAATGTAACCAAATTTCATGGTATACCATACCATATGTGTTCGAGTGTGGAATTTGTCTTGGATGCCCAAGATTCCCTTGCTCTTTGTGTTAGGGTTTCACCGGGTCAGATTCTCTCTCGCGGGTTCCAGGACTACTTAATGAGAGCCCGAAACTCCCGCATCTGACGGATCTGGGAGGATCTTTCCAAGAGGTGGGCCCTACAATTTTCTTGGGTGTTACTTGGGCATAACCTAACACAACCAATAAATAGTTTCCACTTTGCTACCCTCTTCCGGCTCATGTAGAGGGGCTAGAACGACATTTTTGTCTTTATCCCAATCGGGGCTATGGTTTCTCTGGAGGGGGGCACCGGAATGTCTGAATGCCACCAAATACCATGGTATAAAATACCATATGTGTTATAGTAAGGAATGTGTCTTGGATTCCAAAGATTCTCTCGCTCTCTATGTTAGGTTTTCACCGGCGTCGGATTCTCTCTGACGGGTTCCACGACTACTTAATGAGAGCCCAAAACTCCCGAATCTGACGGAACTGGAGAATCTTTATAAGAGGTGGGCCTCTACCATTGTATTGGGTGTTCCTTGGGCCTAACCTTACACAACCAAGAAATTGGTTCCACTTTGCTACCACTTCCGGCTCACGTAGAGGGGCCAGAACGGAGGTTCTGTCTTTTTCCTCATCGGGGCTATGGTTTCTCCGGAGGGGGGCTCCGGACCGTCTGAATGACACCAAATCCCGTGGTACGCCATACCATGTGTGTTATAGTGTGGCATTGATGTTAGATACCCAAGATTCCCTCACTCTCTGGGTTAGGATTTCACCGGCGTCAGATTCTCTCTGGCGGATTCCAGGACTACTTAATGAGAGCGCGAAACTCCCGGATCTGACGGAACTGGGGGAATATTGACAAGAGGTGGGCCCTACCATTTGTCTTGGGTGTTCCTTGGTCATAACCTAACACAAACAAGCAATTGATTATACTTTGCTACCCCCTTTCGGGTCACGTAGAGGGGCTAGAACGATAGTTCCGTCTTTTTCCCCAGCGGGGCTATGGTTTCTCCGGAGAGGGGGCTTCGGATCGTCTGAATGCCACAAAATCCCATGGTATTCCATACCATATGTGTTATAGTGTAGAATGGGTCTTGGATGCCCAATATTCCCTCGCTCCCTGCGTTAGTGTTTCACTGGCGTCGGATTCTCTCTCCCGTGTTCCATGACTACTCAATGAGAGCCCGAAACTCCCGGATCTAACAGATCTGGGGGCTCTTTCCAAGAGGTGGGACCTACCATTGTATTGGGTGTTCCTTGGTCCTAACATAACACAACCAATAAATTGGTTCCACTTTTGTACCCCCTTCCGGCTCATTTAGAGGGGCTAGAAAAGTAGTTCCGTCTTTTCCCAATCGGGGCATCCAAGAATTTTTTTGGACAAATTCGAGAAAAGTGGCTGAGTAGAAATGTGGGGAATGGTCTTAAGAAAAAAATCCATGGATCAAATCCACGAAAAACTCAACATACCAACAGATCGTCAAAATCTCTTTTTTGGCTATTTTTGGTGAATTTTTGAATTTAGGGTTGTGGAATAAATTCTTTTGTGGAAATGGAGATAGTGGGGGTCAAATTCTTGTCAATATAGCTTTTGATACCAGATGATGGACGGTTTAACCTCTTGGGTGGCCCAATCTTCACGAATCGACCAAGAACACCAAGAACGAACGAAGAACATGAAGAACGCAAGGTGAACGAGAGGGGGATCGAGAAGGGGGAGATAACTAGCAAGACATGAAAGACCCGATCTCCCGTCAACTAAGCCACGATGACCGCCTACGGAACAATCAATCCAAGCGAACTCACCTTATTGGAAACCGCTTCAACACCACGTGGCCGGTCCACCACGCCAATAGAACCTCAAGGGTGTAATTGAGATAGATTGGAAAGTTCCTAACTGATTCCCAAGGGGGAAAGATAGGTAACCCGGTGTAGCCTTGATACGATCCTAGATAAAAATTATAGGAGTAGCCTTGATACTGTCCTAGATAAAAATCATAGGAGTAGCCTCACAAGAGGGGTACAAGAGCAAAGCTCAAAAGTCTAAATTCATCTCTAACCCTAGATCTAGTCCAAGGAGCTCCTTTTATAGCCAAGGGGGTAGGTGAGGTGGAAAAGGGGAGAAAACCCCCAAATTCCGCAGCTTCAGGGCACCCGGGCAGGGAGGCCAGCCTGGCCGGGCAGGGAGGCCAGGGTGGGCGCAGCAGCAGGGAAGCCGGACTGGGAGGCCGGGGTGGGAGCGCAGGGAGGTCAGTCTGTCTTGCAGGGGAGCCGGCCTGAGGTAGGGATGGAGGTCGTCCGCTTTGGATGGCCACCCGGCCTGGCTCGCAAGGAGGACGGCTGCCTCTGTAGGGGGTCCGTCCTGGCCGGGGTTTGAGGTTGGGCTCCCTGTCCTTCTCCCTCTTCCTCCTTCTCTTCTTCTTCATCGATGTCTTCTTCTCATACTTCTTCCATAGCTTCTAGGGAATCATATTGGGCACGTTCTTGAGAATCTTGGGCATTATCTTGGGGCTCCATGGTGGGATCAAACCTGAGCACGCATAGGGTGGTTCCATGAGGTAGCGCACCATTCACTAAGTCATCAAATGCATAGAGAGAGACAGAGAGAGGATTGATCTCACCTTATCATGTATCGCCTTTGCTCGTGATCTTGTCATGGGTCCATTGGATGTTGGGCTTGGTGGAATGGGGTGTGCTACATCATCTCCCCCCCCCCCTTTAAAAAGAGTCGACCTCGACTCGTGATCTTCTTCATCACTTGGATATCCATGGAAGGGAGAGAGATCCTTGCCCTACAGCTGCGGGATTTGGGGGCTTTTTCCCCCTTTTCCACCCCACCTACCCCCTTGGCTATAAATATATACCCCTTGGACCAGATCTAGAAAATATCTATTATGAGATAGAATTGGGCCTTGTGCTCCCTTGCCATGTGGAGAAACTCCCCATGGGATCCATGGCTACTCCATAGATTCGTCTACTGGATTGTATCAAGATCTCTCCAAGTAGTTACTCTTTCACCTCGTGATTCTAGTAGTTCTTGCCAACCTTCCCCTTGCGGCTTTTATGGATCGATGGACTGGCCGGTGAGAGGAATCAGTTCCAATTAGCGTGTTGTTCACTTGGGTTTGCGATTCCTCGTAGGCTCCACGAGTTATCTTCCCTTTTGTGTGCGTGAGTTCATCATGTTCTTCGCGTTCTTCCCAACCTCCTCACCTCTCTTGCCTCAATATGTGAAGATCGGGCCACCCTAGAGGCCTATCCTATATCATCTGTTATCAAGAGCAAGGTTGCCTCGGATTTTACACCCTCCTTTCCCCAAAAAAATTCTTGTTCTTGCCTAAATTCGAAATTTTCCATAAAAAATAGCCCCAAATTTTGTTTTGGATCGATATGTGATTTAAGTGCGTTTTAGTAGGTTTTGATCCATGGATCTATTTCGTAACTTGTTGATCTACCTTCCCCTGCGTTTCCATGGCTCAATTCCACCTATTTCCCCTTCGATTTGGTGATTTTCGGAACCGTTTTCCGCCCCAAAACGTCAAAATCGCGCCCCAAACGTGTTTGCAGGAAGCCCGACTGCAAAGCCCGGCCAGGCTGACCTCCAAGGCTCCCAGGACGGACCCCTAACAGACCCAAATGGCCTCCACCCCGGCCTCATAGCCCGTCCAGGCCGGCCTCCTAGAAAAATGTCGCGTCCCTTCATCGTTTTGGCAATAACTTTTGATTCGGGACTCCATTTTGAGTGATCTTTAGCTCATTTTGTAGGAAATTACATCAGATACATCACTATAGCAGGAGATCCATCATCCATTGAAGCCCAGTTTCGTGAGAAAGCATGAAACTTTGCGGCCTATAGGGTGAAGATTGTCGGTTAGAGGTATAAACATCCCGAATCTTCTCCCTCTTGTCGTTCCTTTGTGAGCCAAGCTACCTTGTGATTACCGTACCTATTGAGGCTAGTTCAACTATGATTGTTTGGGATTTTCACACTTGTATCGTGTATTTTCCGAGCGACCTTTTTATGCGCTAGTTCATATAGTTTCATATGTTGCCACAAAGTGAGTGAGCACATAGTGAAAAATTGCAAAAGAGAAATAGAGAAGAGAATAGAAAGAATAAGAGATAAAAAGGAAACCACCACTTGCCATACCACTTGTAGAAAGCGCACAAGCTCGATGAACATCTTGTAGGTGGTGCATTGTGTGCAAATCCTGTAGCCCACCAATAAATTTCAATCGAACTAGTGGCTCTCCTTGTACTTGTGCAACACGAGCTTTATAGTCTTCGCTAGGATCATTTGGTTCCTTATCTCACATTTTGGTTGCATTAGTCCCATTTATTTCTGTGTGTGTGTTTCCATATATCTTTTGGAGATTGACTTGTTGTTGCTTTGTGGTAATCGTGGTTCTTTACTTACCATTGCAATATCTTGGTGTCCGGTTGTTCCATTTGCTTTCTACTTTCCATATCTATCCCCACACATAAGCCGTGTGTGTTTTGGAGCGTGTTTTTGGATCTATCGAACTAAAGTCACTTCATTATTTCTGTTATCGGTTTATCTTGGCATGGTCCACTAGTTCCAATACTTTCTAAAAGGTGAGGTTTGAGCTCTTATGTCTTCACACTCTATATATACACTTGTACTTGTGAGTAACCATGTGTAGCGAGAGTGTGGCATATGGAGGCCATGATGACCATGAAGAGTACATGATGGACGACTACGAGAACGACAGTGACTACAACAAGCTAGACATGGGTGACCTCTACCGCGACATGGTGGATCACCACTCCTACGAGCACAACATGGTGGATCACCCCACTACTGACCACGACGTCAAGCTCTACACCGACTATTCCTCCCCAATAATCGTCGACATGGCGGAGCACCACACCAACCACAAAAACTTCGACTCCACGAGCTCCAACGACATGAAACACTACTACAACTATGACACCGCAAGCTTGGATGAAGAGATGGAGCCGTGCTACAATGACAATGCATCCACCAACATATAGGAGTACTACACCGACAATGACTCCACAAGCATGAGGGACAAGATGGAGCTCTACAACTACTTCGACTCCGACATGGATGAGCTCACCTACAAGAACTTCCTATCCAATATTCAAGGGCCAAGATATCATATGTCCTATGGTTCATTCTCAAGACTGGGGACCTTCGAAGAGAATGCCAAGTCCAACACAAGACAACTCCCTTCATCCTCAAGATGGTGCCATGACAAGAAATCCGACAAGTTGGCAAAGTCAAGATTGGCTCCTTCAACATCAAGACGGTGCCAAAAGAAGGACATCATCGATGCTCCATCAAGCAAGAAGGCCAAGAAGCCAAGGCATCCAAATGACTTTCGACATCATCCCACACATGAAGAGCGGGAATGTCGCAAGATTCGTCGTCAACAAACTTCAACCTCCAAGTTAGCGCACACACAAGCTACAAGACAATGACACAAGAAGAGAACATATACACCAACACTCCAAGTGCGCGATGACTTCCCCTGTCAGACCCCGGACCCAGAGATATACATACTGTTATGTGCTCCTAGCCATGGACTCACAAGGGCTTCAGGGTTACCAGCCCCGGCCGCAACAAACAACGGCAGGCAGACCGGATTCATCGGCACGTAGTCCGGATCCCCGGTCTACTACCCCTTGTATCCATGCTAGTCATAACCAATTATGCATACCCAAGCGTCCACGAGTCGGTTGAAACTGAAGGAACGGGACCAAAGTTATACAGAGCTGCTATGTGTCCAGAAAGTGCAACAACAATCGAGGGTTACTGGAGTTACCTCGCCCCAGGCCGATCACATCGACAGGCGGGCTCGGACATGGATCATCGGCTCCACAACCCCTCGACTGCGACAACTATGCAGGCATAGCCAAAACTGTATAACAATGAGCTCAAAACCAACAACCGATCAAAGCAGTACTCTAAACATGAAGCTTTATTAAACAGGTGTACTAGAGTATAGCTTACAAACAGAGGTCACATGACCCAACATTACATCAGACAACGGAAGGCAAATTATGTTGCTAATCAACAAGAACCAAAAAGGCCTAAGAGGCCGCAACATAAGGCGACGTCCCAGCCCATAGATTCCAGGCTGCTACCTAGGAACCCCAAACTACTCGTCGATGTCCACGTTGAATCATCACCGATGGGAGATCTTCTCCTGAACCAAATTAAGCAAACCTGAGTACGGGAGGTACTCAACAAGCCATCTCCTGCCGGGTCTCTATCGTTGTGAGCGGTGCTTCAGCTACTATCTCCCCACAGGCTGTTACACCGCCACGTCCTAGTTTTGTAAACGTTTTTAACATCCCCGCAAATCCAAATGGAAAGCCCGAACTAGGCGACTCATGGAACAAACTAGGGAAGTTGAGATCGAGGGGAATCTAAGCCCCGTGTGGATGCACGCTCAGTCTTGGCTCGAAGACGAGAACTCGCTCCTAGGGGCATGAACGAGACAACCACCACAGACCCTCTGTGGTCTCGTCATCCACAACTTAAGTCATGTTAACCAAGTTATCTTAACTTTCCACAACATACTATCCTACTAGATTCATTCGCGGCTCTGATTCATCAACCGGATGGAGCAGAGATCAACAGACATGTATGACTAAGCATGGCATATTTGAGGCTCTGGCGATACACACAAACAAATCCTATGTCAGCTAGGAGCATTGAATCATGATATCTGGGTTATGCAAATAAATAGGATAACTCTATCTACCGACACAAGATACATTGGAATCGAATGCAGTGTACGAGAGCCGAAATCCTTTCGAAATCATATATGAGAAGATAAGAGGTTATGCTTGCCTTGCTTCAAGAAAACCAGAGAAATTCTTCAGGAATAAGTGCTTGACTTGTCGGTTAGGATCAAGTATTCGCCATTGGAGTTGTCGGCCTTCACTTCGGAGTCGCATTCTACCGAGGGGGAAACAACACCGAAAAGAAGAACAACAATCAAACATGGCATCGATGCAATGCGCAATATGTATGCATGAGCAACTTAATGCACTGAAATAAAGCCCTAGACAGGTTTAATGGGTTGATAGGGTTCGTATGTCAGTTATGCAGTTTCTCTGAAATTAGTCCGAAATAGACCCCGGAGGGGCAATTCGGACGATACTGAAAGTGGGTACAATTTTAGTTGATCAAATGGGTTTGAAAACATCATAGCTAGATTGTATTTGTCATTTTGAGCAAATTGGTATATAACTTTTAATTTTCTAATTTTATTGAATAAAATCTTATTTTTCTCTTTTTAAAATGATTAAATAGCATTAAATAATGTTCAAAAATCATGATTGAAAGTGACATATTTGGAAAGAGTATATTTTTATGAACACAACAATATTTTTAGTTTACTTTTCTGGTAAATATTTTATTAGATATTAATTATTCCATATTTATTCATTTTCTGGGATTTTGTGAAATTAGCAAAAGGACATATGACATCAGGATGACATCATGCTTGCCTCATCCAGAGAGGAACTTCTCTGTTGAACGCAAATTCTACGAATTCGTCGACGGAAACTCGAATTGGAGGCAAAGGGATGGTGCAGTAGCTCAAGGCGAACTTGTAGGTGGTTCTAGGTGATCAAATGGTCACCGGAATTCATGCCGGCGACCATGGCGCGCCGGCGGCCGACGGAAGCATGGGTACGGAGAGCTACCGAGGGGGAGGAAACGGGCGGAGGGTGCCGGGAGGCTCACCGGGGCACTAGGAGGCCGTTGGCGTGGTCAGGGAGGGGTTAGGATGCCGTAATCGACGGCGAGGAGCAAAGGAAGCCGGCGGCCGGAGTTGATAGAGACGACCCGATTCCGGCGAGTGGAGGCATCCCGGCAAGCGGGGCTCGTCCAGGAGGCGTAGGAGGACACGGCGGAGCTCCTAGGACCAACGGCGGGCGTCGAGGCGGTCTACAACGGCGGCAATCGTCGGAAAACGGCGGCGGCCGCGGGGCGAGCTAGGGTTAGGTTTAGGGTTCTGCAGGGGAAAAACAGAGGGAGGGAAGGATGGCGTGAGGGGGCGAGCGAGCAGAGGGGATCGAGGACACATCCTCGTCCTCCTTATCCTCGCGAAGAAGCAGGAGGTGGCACACGAAGCCGTCGGCGAGCGGCTCTCCTTCTGGCAGGAGGAGGAAGACGATAAAACAGGGCATTTTTGCGAAAACCCCCTGGAACTTTGGGAGAAACACCAAGAGGTCCTTCGGTGGTTGAAAACAGAACATATTTGAACTTTTGAGGGCCTTTTTGTAAACAGAAAAATTGGCAAAAAAGATATTTGGAAACCTTATGAAATATCCAACCTCGCCATGTTATTGTTTGGTGAAATTGAAATATTTTTCAGTGCAAAGTTTTAAAAACCATATTAAGTAGCATTTGTGGTATTTTTCTCAAACCATTTAAATTCACAATTTAAATTGGTAAAGCATGATTTAAATTTTTGTTTCATGCATGTATGAGATGAACACAACACCACAACCCTTGGTAGCAAAAACTGGGATGTTACAAATCTACCCCCCTTACAAGAATCTCGTCCCGAGATTCCCGAAGGAGAAGAAAGAAGGAACACCGGTTTTGAACGATCTTATCGATCCTTACGGTTCTCTTCTCGAAGAGATTGATCCGTAGCACTTGCGAAGATCTCCAGAGGCTACACCTTAGGTAAGAGGGAAAACTCTGAAAAGATTTGATTTTCGCGAAGATCGGGTATCTCATGGCTAACTCATGACAGGGATGTTCATAAAGAACTGATGAGTTATCGTGCATGAAACACCTCAAGATAACGGAGGGAAATAGGAGAAGGTTTCAAGTTTGTGGACGATGGTTTCTTGGAAGGACTTAGAATTTGAGCTTTGCACAAGACTTTAAATCCTTTTGGAAAAGAAAAGTTTGAACAACTTATGACATCGAGGTATCTTCAAACAGATAACCAAGATGGAAAGGATGGTCTTGAATATCACAATGTGATATCCGTAGACGAGGGAGAACACGAGAAAACACTGTAATTCGTGCGTCAGAGAAAATTTGATACATGATCATGTTCACTCTTCGGAGTGGACACGGAAGATGAAGGAACTTTCAGCCATTCCATAATAGTTTCTTGAAATCCTTATCAAGGATCGGGATGTTACTTCATGACAGAAGATGAGTAACCAAAGAATGTTGGAACACCGTAATTAAGGAGGGATTCTTGGTCACACTATAAGAATGAGTAACCAATGAAGACTGGAGCACCTAAAGGAATGAGGAATCTCTTTCCTATTTTGGTTTTGGACGTAACCATACATCCACCTCCTGGTTGAGATCCCAAGGATGACGTAACTGACAAATTCACACAATGTGTGAGATGAACGGAACTTCAAGTACAAACAACTTGAGAAAGGAACTGATCAATGGGGGTTACAAAACACCACAAGATGGTCTCATGATGAAGTTGTTTCCACCGGAACAAACATTTGGAGGATTGACAAAGAGACATTGGAAGAATCAACTTCCAGGTTCTCCTGGATGTTCTGGATACCAATATCAGGCTTACGCAAGCCTTATATAGGTAATCAAGTGAAATTTGAACTTCGGTTTGGAAGAACAGGGAGGGAAACTTGTGAGAATGAGCCACACAAGAATTCTCACGGAAAGTGGTTGTTCTTACGGATTCGAAGAGATATGACATTAGGCCTTCCGGCTAATTGTGTCAACCACAACATCAACCATGCCGGATTTTTGGAGAGGACATAAGTCAATACCCTTGAGGAAACACCAACCATCGTTGCTGCTTGAGATTCAGCTCTGGTTAGTGGAAGGATGATTCAGAATCAGCACATCTGATCACAGAGGTTACACCAGTTACCAACGAGATACACTTGTTGGATTCTCAAGATATGGACTACGATGCCACGCTCAAAAAGGTAAGCGAGGTTGTAGAACTCATGTATTAGCAACTTGCGAAAGGCGGTTGCACCTAGATGGACTGCTTGCAATGAAACACATCAGAGTCCTTGTTGGGAAGATGATTGCGAAGATAAGAAAGTTCTTAAACTTCTTCTCTTTCATGAACAATTTGTCAGTGTCTTGTTGTGGATGCAAACTTCTTTCAGTAGACGGAGGTAACAACCAACCATCTCAAGAATAGTCCACACATGCATAACTGACTTGAGATATTCCCGAGGGATGAAGAAAACTTTACTCGGATCCATGGCGACAACTTTCACCATATGCACATGAACCGGAGTAGGTTACTTTGAACATCCAGAACACAATCTTCGTGATGACACAAAGATGGTTCTCAAAAGTTTCCAACATGAGGGCCGATTGTTCAACATGAACCTCTTGCAATTTGGAGAATGTAGGAATGTTATCGATGGGCTCAATAACAATCTTACCAGAACACTCCAAGAGAAGGCGTTCATATGGTACATGAACGAGGCAAGGTATTGGTCAAACTGGAGGACATGAAGGTGTACTCGGGGAAACACCATGAGTGAAACACCATAGAAATAGTCCTTGAATCTGAGCTTGATTTGACGTTAGCCCAAATCAAATCAAGTGTAGAGTGATAGCATGTCCACTACGGAGATACTATCCTGCTTCAACATGAGGAGAACTAGACATCCCTTAACAGAGGATCAAGTTAGGCAGAGCTTTTGCCTTTCAACTCTCCAAGTTGTTGTTTAAGCTCAACCAACTAGTCCAGGATATCCAGCAGAGTTCCTTGGAGGAAGGAGTAGTTCAAAGTACCCCTTGTTTAGACATCACGGTCAGGTGACAAACCTGGTGATACTTCTAGAAAGAGAACCAAAATATCACAACCCACCGGTATGTCTTAGAGTTGGAAAGGAGGCATGCTTTTCAAAGCAACCTATATGATCTTGAGAGCATCGGTATGAACATATCTCTCTGACCAAGAATGTGCACCGGAATGAACGGACTTGGTAACGCAGTCAACTTTAAGTTGAGACCGGGTAACAAATAGTGCTAAGAAGGATACAGACGTTTCTTAGGTTTTTCGAAGCAATAAGAATTGCTAGGAGTACCTGATACACATGTCAAAGAATAGACCCATCATTCTCATGCATTCAAGCTTCGAGGAAGGGGGGGTGAATATGTGTGAGAGCATCACTTCATCATTAAGGCCATGAAACTTAACACGACCTCTTGATGCCAAAGAGTGTGATACTCGAAGGTAGAACAGAATAGAAGCTAATGAAACTTCTTTATTCTGTGAATTACAAAACTTTGACCTGGTTCTTAAGATGAACGAGGTTCTGGAGTTTGTTTCTCCTGACATTCCAAGGTGGAATGTTTGACAGAAAACAAGAGCACATGCATTGGATTATCCAACACACATATGCAACTTGGTGTCCAAAACAACGTATGGAGACTTGAGAGCAACTGAAGATGGGAACATGCTCAGGAGGATTCCTAAGATCACGTTGATTGCACAGAGTCATACTCATTTGTAAAACCCATGCAAAAGAGTTGGTATAACTGAAATAAGAACGAAGATGTGGAATTCAGGATGATCACTCTTGTTGTGATCCTTTTTGGTTCCAGTAGAGAACCTATGGCTCTGAGAGTTGGAATTTCCTAGCCATCCCGGGGTAGAATAGATTCCTCAGGATCCAAAAGAAACGGAACTTGGGTTAAAGGTCAGCATCCTGTACTGATGGCATGAGCATCACATGGTTATGACCACATGATTCAACCCACCGCAATTCAGCACATTCCGGGACCTTTGGTTCAAGTCCAAGGTTTAAAACACGACGAAAGGAGTAACTACTATATGAGTGCCACAAAGGACACTACAATTAGCAATCACGAGGTATCTTTCAAAAGACAAACATAGCTCCGGAAGAACTTGATCAGAGGATAACGGGTACATTCGAGATGGAAAGGAAATCTCGAGGTTCAGGATTTAGAACTTTGAAACATGTAAGAATGTGGAATCCGGACAACTCTGAGAGACTAGGATGGAAAGGAAATCTCCCAGTTTAAGAGACAACAGAACATGGAACACACACAACTCCAGAAACTCATAACTAGGTCAAGTTGGGTAAAAGACGTCCTTGCCAGAGAAGGCACCTATGTTTTGAATGACTAGAAGAGATAGCAAAACCTTTTCAAAACAAAACAGGTAAGGATACCCAGAGTTAGAGCGATACCAGATAAGGAATAAAAAGAATCCTAAGAAGGTTTTTCACAACTCATTTGAGGTTTCAAAATAGTTTTCACAAACTCTAGACTCAACATCGACCAAGCAGTAAGGTTTTCCTACAGGCAGTCCTGCTCTGATACCAAGACTTGTCAGACCCCGGACCCAGAGATATACATACTGTTATGTGCTCCTAGCCATGGACTCACAAGGGCTTCAGGGTTACCAGCCCCTGCCGCAACAAACAACGGCAGGCAGACCGGATTCATCGGCACGTAGTCCGGATCCCCGGTCTACCACTCCTTGTATCCATGCTAGTCATAACCAATTATGCATACCCAAGCGTCCACGAGTCGGTTGAAACTGAAGGAACGGGACCAAAGTTATACAGAGCTGCTATGTGTCCAGAAAGTGCAACAACAATCGAGGGTTACTGGGGTTACCTCGCCCCAGGCTGATCACATCGACAGGCGGGCTCGGACATGGATCATCGGCTCCACAACCCCTCGACTGCGACAACTATGCAGGCATAGCCAAAACTGTATAACAATGAGCTCAAAACCAACAACCGATCAAAGCAGTACTCTAAACATGAAGCTTTATTAAACAGGTGTACTAGAGTATAGCTTACAAACAGAGGTCACACGACCCAACATTACATCAGACAACGGAAGGCAAATTATGTTGCTAATCAACAAGAACCAAAAAGGCCTAAGAGGCCGCAACATAAGGCGACGTCCCAGCCCATAGATTCCAGGCTGCTACCTGGGAACCCCAAACTACTCGTCGATGTCCACGTTGAATCAACACCGATGGGAGATCTTCTCCTGAACAGAAATTAAGCAAACCTGAGCACGGGAGGTACTCAACAAGGCTTAGTTAACCTATTATATACATGCTATCTTTTAGAAAGGTTTTATGAAGGTTATTTGCGTAAAGCCATCTTTGTTTTTCAAATTGAGGAAGGAGTAGCACGTCTCATAGAGTATTTTGAAAACAGATGAGAAAGCTACTCAACTACTGATATCATCATCTTTTTAATCCACCAACTCATATCAGCACCTCGTGCTTCAAAGATCACCTCCTCAAGTTGTTCCGGTAACTCATGCTACAAGGTAACCCCTCTCGGCATCTCCGAGGAGGCATCCTTCATTCGTTATCAGCAAGTTTTAGTCATTCCGTTAAAGTTATCTATGATCACAGAATCCGTCACCAAGTCGTCCTTAACCGCGGACACGGCTTTTCGAAAAGATTTAACCCTGCAGGGGTGTACAACTTTAACCACACGTATCAACCGACTCTTAGTGCCACCGGGTTAACACTAGTCCGGGAAGTGCCGGCAGAGGGTGGTTGACCATGACCTTTCCCTTACTTCGCCTATTCCATGAGTCGCTCCGAGTAGAGATGGACCGCTAATAGGGAGTGGCCATCTCATGCCGGGTCTCTATCGTTGTGAGCGGTGCTTCAGCTACTGTCTCGCCACAGGCTGTTACACCGCCACGTCCTAGTTTTGTGAACGTTTTTAACATCCCCGCAAATACAAATGGAAAGCCCAAACTAGGCGACTCATGGAACAAACTAGGCAAGTTGAGATCGAGGGGAATCTAAGCCCCGTGTGGATGCACGCTCAGTCTTGGCTCGAAGACGAGAACTCGCTCCTAGGGGCATGAACGAGACAACCACCACATACCCTCTGTGGTCTCGTCATCCACACCTTTAAGTCATGTTAACCAAGTTATCTTAACTTTCCACAACATACTATCCTACTAGATTCATTCGCGGCTCTGATTCATCAACCGGATGGAGCATAGATCAATAGACATGTATGACTAAGCATGGCATATTTGAGGCTCTGGCGATACACACAAACAAATCCTATGTCTGCTAGGAGCATTGAATCATAATATCTGGGTTATGCAAATAAATAGGATAACTCTATCTACTGACACAAGATACATTGGAATCGAATGAATTGTACGAGAACCGAAAGCCTGTCGAAATCATATATGAGCAGATAAGAGGTTATGCTTGCCTTGCTTCAAGAAAACCAGATAAAGTCTTCAGGAATAAGTGCTTGACTTGTCGGTTAGGATCAAGTATTCGCCATTGGAGTTGTCGGCCTTCACTTCGGAGTCGCATTCTACCGAGGGGGAAACAACACCGAAAAGAAGAACAACAATCAAACATGGCATCGATGCAATGCGCAATATGTATGCATGAGCAACTTAATGCACTGAAATAAAGCCCTAGACAGGTTTAGTGGGTTGCTAGGGTTCGTATGTCAGTTATGCAGTTTCTCTGAAATTAGCCCGAAATAGACCCCGGAGGGGCAATTCGGACGATACTGAAAGTGAGTACAATTTTAGTTGATCAAATGGGTTTTAAAACATCATAGCTAGATTGCATTTGTCATTTTGAGCAAATTGGTATATAACTTTTAATTTTCTAATTTTATTGAATAAAATCTTATTTTTCTATTTTTAAAATGATTAAACAACATTAAATAATGTTCAAAAATCATGATTGAAACTGACATATTTGGAAAGAGTATATTTTTATGAACGCAACAATATTTTTACTTTACTTTTCTGGTAAATATTTTATTAGATATTAATTATTCCATATTTATTCATTTTCTGGGATTTTGTGAAATTAGCAAAAGGACATATGACATCAGGATGACATCATGCTTGCCTCATCCAGAGAGGAACTTCTCTGTTGAATTCAAATTCTACGAATTCGTCGACGGAAACTCGAATTGGATGCAAAGGGATGGTGCAGTAGCTCAAGGCGAACTTGTAGGTGGTTCTAGGTGACCAAATGGTCACCGGAATTCATGCCAGCGACCATGGCGCGCCGGCGGCCGGCGGAAGCATGGGTACGGAGAGCTACCGAGGGGGAGGAAACGGGAGGAGGGTGTCGGGAGGCTCACCGGGGCACTAGGAGGCCGTTGGCGTGGTCAGGGAGGGGTTAGGATGCCGTAATCGACGGCGAGGAGCAAAGGAAGCCGGCGGCCGGAGTTGACAGAGACGACCCGATTCCGACGAGTGGAGGCATCCCGGCAAGCGGGGCTCGTCCAGGAGGCGTAGGAGGACACGGCGGAGCTCCTAGGACCAACGGCGGGCGTCGAGGCGGTCTACAACAGCGGCAATCGTCGGAAAACGGAGGCGGCCGCGGGGCGAGCTAGGGTTAGGTTTAGGGTTCTGCAGGGAAAAACAGAGGGAGGGATGGATGGCGTGAGGGGGCGAGCGAGCAGAGGGGATCGAGGACACCTCCTCGTCCTTCTTATCCTCGCGAAGAAGCAGGAGGTGGCACACGAAGCCGTCGGCGAGCGGCTCTCCTTCTGGCAGGAGGAGGAAGACGATAAAACAGGGTATTTTTGCGAAAACCCCCTGGAACTTTGGGAGAAACACCAAGAGGTCCTTCTGTGGTTGAAAACAGAACAGATTTGAACTTTTGAGGGCCTTTTTGTAAACAGAAAAATTGGCAAAAAAAGATATTTGGAAACCTTATGAAATTTCCAACCTCACCATGTTATTGTTTGGTGAAATTGAAATATTTTTCAGTGCAAAGTTTTAAAAACCATATTAAGTAGCATTTGTGGTATTTTTGTCAAACCATTTAAATTCACAATTTTAATTAGTAAAACATGATTTAAATTTTTCTTTCATGCATGTATGAGATGAACACAACACCACAACCCTTGGTAGCAAAAACTTGGATGTTACATCCCCACACACAAGATGGCAGCGAGCGGACATCACAGGGTCTCTCCTTCAAGTGCTACCACAACATTTCCAACACATATGAAAGGCATGATAGATCTATTTCTTTCCATGGATAAGACCTTCGACAAGTCTGAGCATGCTACGTCTCAACGGGTACAAGATCTCAAAACCTCCATCGACAAGATCTCTGAGCGTCTAGCAATTTCAAGACGGAAACACAAGAAACAAGATCACACATCAAGGCCAAGACCACCATGGTGCCCTCTACAAGTATACATCGTGTGGTATCAACATCAAGTGCCACCACCACAAGGGCTCCCAAATGGCAAGATAAAGACCTACACCAAGATGGAGAAAGATAAGGCTCTCCCATGTATGATGATGATGCTACGAACCTACTTTCCCCTCTCCTTCAAGATGAAGACCTCATATGGCCCATTTGCAAGGGTTATGGTCACATAATGTGGGATTGCCAAGGCGGCGACCAAGATGGTGCGTCAAGTGGAGAAGCCGAGCATGGGAGTTTCCCTTTCGAAATTGAGGCGAGTGATGATGCCAATCTTATGTCTCACACATTTGGAGGCGACATGGATGATGAGGCTGAGCATGGGATTTTCCGTTCAACCAAGGAGGCGTATGGAGTTGAGGATTGCGAGACTACCCCTATGTGCATGTGTTTTGAGATGGTACCTATCCCATGTGAGGATGAGAGTCACTTATCCCGCATGAGTGAGAGAGCATGTGATATGAGTGAATCCACCATATGTGAGATTGAGTGCATCCACTTTGAGGGCATGAGTGATACACCAGATGAGTTTAGAGAGATAGTTGATAGGCCATGTGAGGCCATTTTGAATTCTAACAACTTACCCTCTACCTCTAGTGTGTTTTCCCATGATGTGCTAGGTTCCATGGATGATGAGGCGCCACTCCTCAAGACGGTGCTTCCTATGGAGAATAAGATGTACATGGTAGATGAAGGTTATGCCACCCCATGTCTACATCAAGATGGACAAGTCGGTCACTTGAAGGCCCCTACTACCAAAACACGTACTTCACATGAGCGGGATGACACAGGTATGGGTGTTGTTGTGACAATGATCCCACTAGTGTACATGATGAATGATGATTGCTTGAATGTGATGGATGAACCTATCTTTGATGATATTGTCATTGACATGCTTTGCCCTCAAGTGCTTACATTTTTCTCCCATTGTTGCAACCAAAATGTGGAACAATTGTTCTTTAAAATTCTTGGTTTTCAAAAATGTTGCTATGCTTGATAAAGAGTTTGACCCCATAGCATTCTCACTTTATCGATATTGTTCGCTTTCCCTTGTTGACCTTGCTCAACCCTTCATCTTGTATTTTGACGATCCACACATTTCATACTTCATATTTGATTTTGATGTTTTTGGTCATGTGGGAATGAAGAGATGTGTCATGATGGATGATGTGTTCATTTACCACAATTTTTTTTCTTCATTTGGTCTTTTGTGTGTTGCGTTATGAATCCTTACACAATTATTTTTTGTCAATGTCTTTATACGAAAGAGATTTTGTGTTAGAATGCCCATATGAAAGTAATTTCGTGTTAGGGTGTCCATGCGAAAAAATTTAGCGTCTTGATGCTCATACGAAAGAGTGTTCGTGTTTGTGAGGTATCTAATGACGTCACGGCGCACTTTTTTGCACTCGCCTGCTCCCAATGGGACGTGACAAAGTGGGGCAGAGCGCGTGGGGCCCACTTTGGCAGCCTTTTGACCAGAAACGAGCAGTCGTGATCCGGTTAATCCGCTAGCTGCGCTGTTAATACACACGATCTTTTCGTCAAAGATCATGCAGGGGCAACTGCCGCTGCCTCTTCGTTCCGGCTTCGCACATGGCGGCTGCGATGGATGCCACGTTTGCAGATCTACGGCTCGGATTGGCCTGGCTCGGCTATAAGTATTCTGCCTTAGGGAAACGGTAAATTTCCTGGCCCTTATTCATCTTCTTCCTCCTTCGTGCACACCTTCTTATCCCGTGAGCCCTGAAGCACTCTCCAATGGCGGGGGCAAAGAAACGCGGCGCCGCTGCGGCATCCTCCAAGAACGTGGCGAGCGCTTCCACTGCGGCTCCCGCGAAGAAGACCGACGACTGACGCTCGGCGAACACCACGAAGAAGAGCATCGTCGAGATGCAAGGGGAGGGGTTGCTACCTCTGGACACCTCCAGGCGCGTGCGGATGTCCGGGAAGAAGGAGGAGGCGCCCAACCCTCTCTCCACCAAGCGTGTCGTCTTCTCGGAGCATGTTGCCCGAGGTTTGTCTTCCCCCTCCACCCATTTCTTCTCGTGTTGTTGTATGTCTATGGCATACAGCTGCACGACCTTCCTCCAAATGCGATTCAGCACATTTCGTGCTTTGCGAGTGCTTTCTGGGGATTCGTCCGCACTAGGGGCTTTGGAAAGTCATCTTCAAGGTATGGATCTTCCGGGAGAAGGTGCAGCCAGGCGAGAGAACTCGCGAGCCACTAAGGACCGGCGGCTTCGGGATTTAGGCAAATAAGGACATCCCCTACTTGGAGATGCACTTCGTCGACTCGGCCCAGGGATGGCGCCAAAAGTGGTTTTATGTTGTGGACGACAGCGCGGGTGGCGTCCCTGAGTTCCAGCCATTCGCCGTTCTGAAGCGGCAGAAGTCTTGGTTGTACTCCCTCTCAGCCGAAGAGGGCAAGGTCCTCGCCCCTCTACTCGCAAAGGTGGCGCGCTTCCGCGAGAAGGAGCAAGGGACTCCGCTGAACGGAATTCATCTAGCGGGCGTTTTTCTGCTCCGGAGGATCCAGCCCCTCCAGGCGAGGTCGACTCCCATGTGGGAATACACTGGCGTTGATGACCCGAGCCGCGTATGCGACGATATTCTCTCGAATGGCGAATTCGACAATAATATCGCGGCCATCACCAGTTTGAAGAAGGGAGAGGGATACTCGGCATGCCCTCTCGACCCATTTGAAGCATCGAAACCTCCTACGGCTGAGATGAGTTCTTTGTTCTTCTCTTTTGCCTTTTGTTTCTTCTAGTTCGAGTTTTCATTGGTTGGAAACTTTTCTTCTTTTTCTCTTCGCTTTTGTAGATACGGAGCGTGGCAACGTGTTACCCGCCAGTTTCTGTAGACGATATCTCAGATTTTTTGGTGAGTAACGTTGAAGCTCCTCCTGAGACCAGCGTCGCGGAGGCTGATTCGAGTTTCGAGCGAGACGACATGGAGGAGGAGGAAGAATCGATGGCGATCAGCTTCGCCACCGCAAGCGCCGCAAGCAGGAGAAGGAGGAGGAGGAAGTCACCTCTAAGGACAACTCCTTGGGTGATGCTTCCGTCGAGGTAGCTGAGCCTCTTAGGGTGACTCCTCTTAACGTTCTTCCTCCCGTCATTCGTCAGTCGAAGATCTCCACCGCCTGGAATCCCGACAACCTCGACGATGATGACAAGGGTGAGTAAGTGCCGCAGATTCTACCCTTGGTAATGGACTTCCTTCCGTTTTTCTTTGTCTAATTTTATCTTCTACAGCAGTCTTGCAACCATCAGCGCGGGCCAGTTCACTTCCTCGATTCCATCCGTGAAGAGGAAGGAGGCCGCCACGGATCCCTCTCTAGCTGCAGATCTCACTCGAAGATCTCACATTTTTCCTTCACCGTTTCTTCCTGGTTGCACTTGTTGGTTCAATCGCGTCTTTTGAACTACAGATGGAGTTAACCGTCTGAAGGCTGAGAAGGCAGAGGCTCTCTCTCGGGTGAAAACCCTTGAGACGGAGCTGGAGTCCACCCGAGAGGAATTGGAGTCCACGCGCAAGCGCTCGGCCGACAGTCTCGTGGAAGCCCAGGGAGCTCTGAAGCAGCTGGAGGAGGCGAGCGTGAAGCACGACAATGATCCTGTCAGCGTCATCCGTCCTTTGGCTCAGAAACTTACTGGTGAGTTGCGTTTTATCTTCCTTCGACTGTGGCCTGTCTTTTTTCCTTTTCTGATACTTGTTCTGAATCATTGGAGTTGGGTTGCAGCTGCCATTGGAGTTGGGTTGCAGCTGCCCGGACAAATGTGGCTCGATGCCCTCTCTGACTCGTGTGCCCAGCTACAGGAGCATGCAAACTAGGTCTTCTCCCTTGTCCATGATGCTACCCGAGTGCTGATGCAGTTGCATGAGCGCCTGCTCGTGGATGTGGCGGTTCCGCCTACTCTGAGTGGTCTCCTGCAAGCTTTCCTAGGCGATGAAGATCTCCTCCATGAGTACTCGCTTGCACAAACCGTGTGTGGGGCCAAGACAGCTATCCAGTTTGCCTTGGCGCATGGTGTCTCGAGTGACCTGGAGAAGGTGTACTCAGAGGTACCACGAGACTCGACGGGCAAAAAGGTAGTCTCCGTCCCGACCGTGCTGAGGAGCTTGCGAAGATGCTTTCCGGGGTACTCTCCCACGCTGGTCGTAGAGGACAACCTGCTGCGAGTGGAGCTACCTCTATAGTTCCTTAGAATAATTCTTGTTTCTGTGTGCCTTCATATGTAATGAACCGTGGGGTGTATTCTCGTACTTTGTTTTGTCCAATCGAGATGTTTTCGAAAGTGTCAGCGTTTTATAATTGCGCCTAACTTTGTATTCTCCCAATGGGAGTATCCCCCGAGCACTCGAAGATATTGGGTGGCACATCATCAAGTGGAGTATGATCTCGCTGCTTTTTCCAGGTTGTCGATTCCAGCGGAGGTTCGTCGAGTGGAGCTGCTCCTTCATTGGCACCATGGGTTGCGGCTGCTGGTATGATAGCGTTGCTTCGTGACCGTGTTACAGATGGAGAGCGTAAGCTCAAGGCTCTGCGAGGCGTAGCGGATGTTACCAAGTCAAAGCAGAAACTTGCTGCGGAGCGCGAGCAATTTGTAATGGAAGAGCTGGCGAGCATTGCGAAGGGCATGCTCTGTAAGTTTTGTGATCCCCCGAGTAATTTTCATTGTTTCCTTCTTTTGTTTTGACGCCCTTGCTATCCTTCCAGTTGTTGAGCCTGATGAGGTATGTAGGGCCTGCCCTTCGAACCACTGTTCAAGGACACCCCTGATATGCATACATTCACGATCCCAGGAAATTCAGTCGTGAACAACATATCAAGCTGGTACACAGATACAATATCCATCACACGATTACACAACACTTACAAGGACACATGGTCACATGACCAAGATTACACGGTTGTCACGCAGGACAACACACAACACACACAACGGAAGACTAAACACACACAAAACGCGGTAGAGCCCAAGTCACGCCTTAACCTACAGGCTGCTGACCCGGAGACGATCCTAGTTCGCAAAGCCATCAGCTCCGTACTCCTCTTCGTCGATCTTCTTCTGAGACTCCTTCTCCAAGTCTGGCAAGTAGATACCAGGGGCGAAACCATAATGAGTACATTTGAATGTACTCAGCGAGACATCCATCATGTAACTTACCAAAGATGCAAGAATGCTTATATGGTGTAATAGGTAGGCTATAAATAGGGTTCACTATCAATGGTGTTCATATAGGATGACACCATAGTTGTAGTCAGGTTAATCAGTATCTTTGCTGAAGAAGATACTTCAGAAGAAAATAGTATAACTTTGTTTCTCTTGTCGATATCGCATGTACAAGAGGTTTTGTGAAAACTTTGTTAAAAGAAAGTTTTCCCTTTGCAAAACTTCTTGGAATCAGTTTCCAGATGTTTGGTTAGAGAAGAAAAAGATTTTCTCTGCAAAACTTCTAGTAAAACAACTTCTGGCTTTTCATCTTCGGTACCTCCATGGTACAAGGTTACCTTACTTTCCGAACTTCCCGAGTCCAGCACTCTTTTTGAAATCATCTTTTTGAAAACATTGACACAATGCTAGCTACATGGCCATTCAACTGTCCATATCCGAGGACGCGGCTTCTTCGAAAAAGTTGTACTCTGCAGAGGTGTACACATCCACCAGACTCAGTACACCTGCCGTGAACAATCACGGACTGTAACAACAGTATGTGAAACATCAGATCACTGATCATAACCTTCCACTATGTCCGAGATAGAATGTGTCTATCTCTCAGTAGAGTTTTACCGGTCATCCCCGGCATCGAGCTAATCCCCGCCAGCCAGGATGCCTCAACTGATGCGACCGGAGGTGAACTTAATTCCACACTTTTTTTGTCTCAACATTGGGAGTTTTGGCGACAATTGGTTCGAGGGATCCCGTCCCTTATAGCTTTTGAGATAGAACACACACTAACAAGAACAAACTTCCAGTTAAGCCCCGTGCCCATGTTGGGGTAGGGTGGCAGTACGGTAAAGGTTGTCCGGCGAAGACTAGGTTATGTGTCATTTTTGAAAAACACCATTTTCCCAAAAATGACCACTTCCTCATTCCTCCGGAGAATAAGGATCCGCCTTTTCTCCGGGTTTTCCATAAAGCCTTTGTTTGGTAAAAACACAATTTTAAGGTGCCCGCTCAGGGACTAATATTTGTGATGGTAATGAATACCATATGGTGGCTTATGGGCTTGGTAACACCAAGTTTCAACTACTGGCATAGTATATATAATAGTAGTAGAATTCACTCAAAAATAGTTTTTGGAAACCAAAGTTTTTGTAAAACTTTTCAGAAGTAAAACATGCATGATAGATAATGATAAGTGTATTATAACAGCAAGCATCAGGATGGCTTGCCTCAGTCTCTTAATGTCCCTCGCCTTGAAGTAGCTTGAACTTGACGCACAGCTCCACAACTGCTTCTTCTTCTTCTTCTTCGTTTTCTAGCATCGTAAAAGAATACAAGACACACATTCAGGTCTAAAAGACACACAACCAAGCTAAACAGCACATACAGCAAGCAAAAGTATAATGGCGCCAACTCACAAACGTTATCGAGAAAACTGTCTCACATAGCTCTCAGGGCACACAACTATCGTCAGACAAGCATATGGTTCAGGAAACCATATCCCACATCTTACATACCACAAATGGAGTGGTGTACCACTCTCATAGCAAGATATATGAGAAGCTAAAAATATAGCTTGTGGGTGCAAAGGTTAGGTTGCTAAGGTAAAACAAACAGACAGAACAATACCCATGGCAGTGGGTATTACTCACCACAAGCAACTATCACTTAATGTTTTCATGATTTTAGTTGGATGTTTTAGTTTCATAGGATACTCTTAAACATGACAACAACACTAGAACAACAAATAACACAAGTATGACACTCATGCTAAGGTACACACTCAGACAATTTTCAAACAGCAGGTAAACACACCACACATGAATAGGCTATTTATTTACTACCTTAGTGTTTACTTGAAGTTTTGGAATCTATCAATCATGAAAATTTAACAAACAACCAGTAATTAATAACCAAAGAATCAAGTCATAAAAATAATCTAAAACATCATCTTCACTCAAGATAATACTCCTATTAAAACAAGCATAAAAACAGGACTGCACTAATAGCATACTAGTATGGAAAATCTACACAAGCATGATATAAGAAATAATTATATTCTATAACTATAGCACATGCAACTAAAGAGTTCAAGGCATCATAACAGAAGCAATAACTTCCTCAACATTCTATAATAAACTCATCCACTCATAATATAAGAGATGACAATACTATAGCAAGAATCACCATTTTCTAGTGGTGACACTAGTTCAATACTAGGGAAACAAACAATGCTATCATGATTGCTTAAACCTAATCAAGCAAGTCATGAATATAAATGTAACTAATAACAGTACACAAATCATACTCATGCTAGGAAGCAAGAACATCAAAATAATTCCATGAAGCAACTATTAAGCATGCACAAATTAGTTCTAGCAATTTCTGGTTTATTAAACAATTACTAGCAATCAAAACATGTATAACCTACACAACCAGTAGCTATGCACTTGATAAAAAGTTATATAAACCTTTTCAAAAATCCAAACACTCAATTTAAATCACTCACAAACAATCTATCAATAAAGAGGAATTTAGTTTATTTGCAAACTATTTAATTTAGCACTCCATAGTGAGCCATTTCTTAACATGATACCCCTAAGGAATATTATGCTAAAAAATTGGATCACATCTAACATACTAGTATCCTCTGATAAGAAACAAACTTCTCACTTGCATAAGTGAAAACAAACAATTATATTTTCCATGGTGGAAAAATAGAAATCAATCATATAATTAAACATGTTCATTTCTCACATGAGCATGGTTGGGGATTTTCATCCTCAACCAAGATGAAATGGGACCAGTGGGTTATGGGCCCACTAATACCAAGGCAAAAAAGGTACTAAGCCTCTGGTTAATTCATGACAAAATTAGTATAACAAAATGAAATTGAACAAGCCATTACTTCTAGTGAAAACAATACTAGTGTATAAGAATAACAAAACCTATACATGCTTCACTATAAAAAGACATGCGAGCTAACAGAGGTATTAACTTCAAAATAACAGTACCAAAATGGTACTGGATCCATAAAAAATCATAGCACAAAAATTAACAAAGCATTCACACAAGGATCTAGGCATCACAAAAATTCCAATTAATAAAACTAGAAGGTAACCAATGCTATTTCATTCTTATTTCAAGTTTTCCAAACATGCACACACTTTCTAAGGTAGAGGTACTGTAAGGAAACAACTTAATAACAAGCACTAACAACTTTATACATGCTAGGGAACAAGATTGAATCATCCACACAAATCATTTCAAACAAGAACACAATTAAAAACAGAAACAGAAAAGTGTTGTTTCTAGATCTGTCCACCAAAAATTATCTAGAGCTAAAAAATTAATTTAGGCTAGGATAAGATAGATCTAGTCAATACCAAACTCATCCAATTGGATTTTCTCCAAAAAGCATTTTTAAACTCCTTAAACAATTCAAAGAAAAACCTACTGGACTTTTAGTAAACTGGATGGCATTTTAATTCTGTAACTCACCTTGTTGTGAAGTTAAGTGCATTGGATAGATATTTTCCACACCTATCCATAACAGCTGAGTTTGTTCCATTTGGTCACATATTTTAAAAGTTATAGTTAAAACATTCTCACTGATAGTCTGAGGGAGAACATTCATTCTGTTCAAAATAATCGTCCAAAAGTAGATCTGCAAATTTTGGGTGGTTTATATTTCATATCTCTAGGTCCTTGAATTTTTCCAGATTTTAATTTGCAGTTTTAATAATTTTCACAAGCCCAAAGTAAAAGGTACCATTTCTGTGAAAATTAAATGAATAAAACACACAGCCGCGCGGGCTGGATCCACAGCGGCCGCGGCCCATCAGTGGCTGCGCGGCCCAGCAGCGCAGCGCGCGCTGGCGCGGGCGCGGGAAAGGGCCGATTCAACGGCAACCGTGGATCAGAGATCCGACGGCGCTGGGGCGTCGTCTTCCTCCCGACTCTCTCCCTCTCAGAACCGAACGGGAAAAAGAGTGGGGCGGCCGTAGCGCTCACCGTGGGGCTCGGGAAGGGCTGGGAGCGCTCGGGGGAGTTGCTGGAGTGGTGGGGCACCGAGGGGAGGTGACGGTGGCAGCAGGCGTGGCCGCACGCGGCGGAACGCGGCCGGCGCTCTGCGCGGTGACCGCGGCGGCGAGGTGGACGGCGGCGGCGCCTCCGGGGGTTAGAGGGCTCGGGGCCTTGTCTGGGAGGTTCAGGGGAGTGTGGGGAGTGGTACTGTGGCAGTGGGAGGGGCTGGAGTGGAGGGGTGCGAGCAGGGCACTGTCGTGGCCGTGGTGCTCACCCCTCGGGCTAGAACTCGAGCTAGGGTTGCTGAGGGCTAGGGCTTGGGTAGAAAACGACCAGGGGAGGTAGGAGGGAAAGTGAGAGGTGCAAGGAAAACAAGGGCACGGCCCTTGTACTTATAGCTAAGGTCTGAACCTCAAGGGCAAAATGGGGAGCTCGGGTGGATGCCAATAATGGCATAGAGCAAACCCTAGGGTTTTTGGACATTTCCAAAACGTGCACTGGCTTTCCCTAGGTCAATCCACGAGTGGACAATGATTTTCCAGGCCAAGGAGAGCAAGTGGGCCAGTGGGCAAGGTCACTAATGTCAAGGGCTTGTTCTGCCACCTCTGTGCTAGTCACCATTCTCTCTCCTCGCTTATCTTCCTCCACAAGGCTTCTAGAAGCTGGGTCAAAGGCTCTGGTTTGAGTAGATATCCTGACCAACATGCTAGGCTTGGCCACACTTCCAAAAGATCAAGGTATCACAAAGAAAACAAAGGTGCAAAAGTGTATCTACTGCTGTTTACTGCAAAATTCAGAAAATTTAGTCTAAGGACTTAGAAATTTTCTAAGTGTTGAAAACAGACAGAAAGTTGAAAAAGTTGGGTTTGTTTTCAGTGTTTAAATGATTCTCAAAATTTGTTTTCAAGTTATGGATTTGTTAACCATGTTATATACTTTCATAAACAACTTTTGAAAACAAATTTGAAATAAGTTAAGGCCATGAAAACATTTGAGGAAAAGGTATACTTCCTGTTTTTATCTGTTTCTCAAAAATGTCATTTTCTGCCTTAATCTTATACCACAAACACATCAAGCAAAAGATAGTTTTTATTTCTCCAAAAATAAAAGTGAGCTTATAGCTTTGTAGTATACATATCAAGGATTAATTAAAAGTCAAGAAATCATAAAATAACAATTCAAAGCTTGGTGAAAACAATGGTAGAAAACATGTATTTTGGCCTTATTTTCAGACATTGTTTTCTATAGGAAAGTTAAAAGGAAACTATCATAGATCATCTTGGAAACTTGTTTTCTTGGATCCAACAAAGTTAAAAGTTTTTTTTAAGTTGCAAACCATAATGATCCAAGTCTTGGAATAAAAATCTCTCAAGTAACATTTTGAAAATCATTAGGAAAAAAAAAGGAAAAACTCTCACAAACATAAGGCATTGGTTTTATATGGAAACAATACTTGTGTTGCAAATATGTTTAACATTACAAACACTTGTTAGTCCAAACAATCATGTTGTTAAAAAAAATTGTTAGCCCTAATTTTTGTCTTCTTGAGCATAGTCCAAGAGTCCAAAAACTGGGGTGTGACAAGGTATGCGAAGGACACTGGGTGGACAACCACATTATTCATGAGTCGAGCAGCTCGAAGCCTCATGCGAGTGATTTTTAGGCCGACCGTAGGCGAGGTTTTATCCTGGCTACCCTAAAGTATTGAGCTAGTCAGGCGGAACTTTTTTTGAGTCCTGTCGGGCTCTCCTATCCTCCGTTCGTCGGGCGTTTTATCCCTTCGGCGTTCTTTCGGATAGCTTGAGCAGCTTGCTGAGGATGTTTCGTCGAGTGGACGACGTCCAGGAGTGTGTACGTCAACAACTCATTTGCGGTGCTCAGGTAGCGCTTGCTTTTGTCCGTCTATGGCATCCTGAAGTTAACTTAAATGTTGTGGCACAACTCTCTGACATCCAAGGGCCACCTATAAGCTTTGTCCCTCATTATGGTTTGTGCGACCTGCTGTGGAGCAAATCATTCGACTGACAGCTGCGGAGACTGAGGGACTGCTTCAAGAGGCGGTTGATCGTCAATAATTGTAGATTGTAAGGCGTAAATACCTTGTATGTTTTGTTTGTAACGTGTTTGAAGGTGTATACCTTGTGACCTTGTGTGTTTAATTTGATTTGTTTAAGGTGTTTATAAGGTGTGTACCTTGTTTTACCTTGTACAATTTTTATCGAGTGTAGGTGCTCGAAGAAGTTGATGATTCTAGTTAGGCGTAGCCCCCATGTGTTGGGGGTGTGACCTGTCATTTAGCATGTAAAGAAGAATAAACAATAAAGATTGCGACTGGATAGTCTTTGGGGTTATGGTTGAGAAACCATATTTTTCTTGCTATGGCTGAGAAGCCATGTATTTGCTCAAGCTAGAAAGTGACTGGTACAACCTTATTTCTTGCGAGTAGGAGATTAAATCCTAAGGATATGACTCGCGGAGGTGAACCACGTTCCACGGGCTGGAGTAGATACGGCCTGTCTTCGGGTTCTTCAAGTGATAGGCACCTCCTGGGATAACTTCGTGTATGATGAAGGGTTCTTCCCATGGTGGTTCTAGCTTGTGCCTCTCCTTTTGCTTGAGTCAGAATACCAGGTATCCTACCACGAAGGATCTCTGGCTTATGCGGCTACTATGGTAATTATGCAGCGATTACTGATAGACCGCGGATCTTGCGAGTGCGATGTCCCTGATCTCATCTAGTGCATCCATGTTCTCTGTGAGTGCCTTGTTTAGGTTTCTTCGCTGTATGCAACGACTCGTGGGGCGCTGAATTTGACGTCCTCGCGTAACACGGCCTCAGCTCCGTATACCATGAAGAATGGTGTGTAGTTTGTCGACCGATTTGGTGTTGTTCGCAGGCTCCATAACACCGACGATAGTTCTTTGGCCCAGTGCCCTGCTGCTGGGTGTAGCCGAGTGAGTAGCCGCTTCTTTAGGCCAGCCGAAACTAATCCGTTGGATCGTTCGACTTGGTCGTTAGTTTGCGGGTGAGCTACCGAGGCTAAGCTGAGAGTTACCCCTTGTTCCTCGCAGAAGTCCTGAGTTTCTTTGGCTGTAAAGTTGCTCCCATTATCTGTGATGATGTGGTGCGGGATATCGAAACTGCACACGATGGAGTCAAGGAATATCACGGCGCACTCGGCGTGCTGTGAAGTGACTAGCATAGCCTCTATCCATTTCGTGAATTTGTCGACTCCTACTAGCAGGTGGGTGTATCCTACGGCTGTTGACTTCCGCCGTGGTCCAACCATGTCTAGCCCCCATTGAGCAGAGGGCCAGGCAATAAGGATCATGTGGAGTTCTGTGGCTGGTGCGTGTGGCTTGGGAGCAAACTTTTGGCAGGCATTGCATCTGTCGACGAGATCTTTAGCGTCTCTGGCCGCCGTGAGCCAGTAGAATCCTACGGGGAAAGCTTTTCCCACGATTGCTCTCCAGCTTGCGTGGTGCCCGCAGTCGCCTTGCTGTATGTCATGGAGCAGATCCTTGTCGTCCTCGGGTGCAATGCACCTTTGGAGTATTCCTGATATGCTTTGCTTGTATAGCTCTCCTTTGATCACCCGAAAAGATTTGTTGCGCTGTACTATCGGTCTAGCCTCGAAAATGTCTGCCGAGAGCTGTTTATTGGACAAGTAGTCAAGGTATTTCTGCGTTCAGGCTGGCTCGACCAAAAAAAGTTTCCTTGATATGTTATGAATGAGCTCGATGAGGGCAATTTGAGGGCTGGTTTCTGTTTCCGCTACTGCGGGTGTCTCTGCTGGTTTTTTGACCTTGACTGATCTTTTGCTTATTTTCTCGAAGTAGATTCCTGGTGGAATAGGGGCGTTTGTGGACCCTATGTTCGCCAGTCTATCTGCTTCTTCATTGCTCGGTCGCGCGATGTGCTTCGGCTCGCATCCCTTGAAACTTCCTTCAAGTAGGTTGTACATGTCGCGGTAAGCGATCATGTTATCCGCAACAGCGTCGCACTCCTTCATCGCCTGCTGCACGATAAGATTGGAGTCGCCGTATATCATCATTCGAGTGGCTCGCAGGCGATCGCCATATCCATGCCATGTAGGACTGCCTCGTATTTTGCGTCGTTGTTGGATGCTAGATCTTCGGGAGGAAAGTCAAGCCGCAGGACGTACTGGAGCTTGTCTCCTCTCGGTAATATGAGGATCACTCCGGCTCCAGCTCCTTTGTTTCTCTTCGATCCATCGAAGTACATTATCCAGGAGCTTGTATACTCGGGTCGTCCTGGGGTTTGTAGCTCTGTCCACTGGGAGAGGAAATCTGCTACTACCTGGGACTTTAGAGCGTTTCGCCCTGTGTATGTCCCAGGTGCCCAGTTCGATGCTCCACTTCGCGATTCTTCCGGATGTCATGGGATTGTTCATGATTGTACTGAGTGATGCGTCGTTTAGCACCATGATGGTATGCTCCTAGAAGTAGTGTTTGAGTTTGCGGGATGTGAAGACCACCCCATACGCGAGCTTCTGATAGTGGGCGTATCACTGCTTGCACGGTGACAATACCTCGCTGAGGTAGTAGATTGGCCTCCGTACACCATATGCCTTGCCTTCCTCTGGTTGCTCGACCACAAGTACTATTCTCACCACTTGTTTTGTTGCGGCTAGGTATAGGTACAGGGGCTCCATTTCTTGAGGCGTGGCTAGTACTTTCTTGCTCTGGAGTACCTTTTCCAAGTCGAGGAACGCCTGCCTTGCTTCGGGTTTCCACTCGAACTTGTCAGTTTTCTTCAGGATTTTGTAAAAGGGGAGCGCCTGTTCGCCCAGTCTTGCGATGAATCTGCTGAGGGCTACCAGTCACCCTGCGAGTTGCTGCACGCCGAAAAGGTTGGTCGGTTCTTTCATTGTCAAGATCGCCTGAATCTTCTCTGGATTGGCTTCAATTCCTCGGGCAGACACCAGGTATCCGAGAACTTGTCCTACAGGAACTCCAAAGACGCACTTTGTTATCAAGCTAGTATTGAGATGGAACCATTTGAAGCCCTGTATGGAAAGAAATATACCACACCCCTGTTGTGGAGTGGTTTAGGAGAAAGAAGTTTCTTTGGTCCCGACATCATTCAAGAAGCTGAAGAGAAAGTTAGACTGATCAAGGATAGACTGAAGATAGCACGGTCAAGACAGAAAAGCTATGCTGACAACAAGCGTAGAGATGTTTCCTATGAAACAGGAGATAGAGTCTACTTAAGAGTATCACCCCTTAGAGGTGTGAAGAGATTTGGAATCAAAGGAAAACTAGCACCACGATTCATAGGACCGTTCAAAGTGGTGTCTCGCAAAGGAGAGGTAGCTTATGAATTGGAATTACCAGAAGTACTTTAAGCAGTACACAATGTGTTCCATGTCATCCAGCTGAAGAAATGTCACCCTGAGATGTCAGAAACTCCCTTGAGTGATACAGTACCCCTAGGAGAGGTACAAATAGAAAGTGACCTGACTTGTGAGGAGAAACCCATCAAAATCCTGGAAAGAGCTGAGAGGAATACCCGTACCAAGACCATCAAATTTTGCAAGGTTGAGTGGAATCATCACACCGAGGAAGAAGCAACCTGGGAACGGGAAGAAGACCTTAGAGAAGATCGCCCTCACCTATTTGCTAGCCTTTCCAAAGCCCGAGGACGTGCTTCATCATCAGGGGGTTAGTCTGTAACATCCTAGATTTTTTCAAAAGGAATAAACCAGCATGCATACATAACATCATAACATAGTCACACAAAAGTACATTTGAAAAATTAAACATCACTAAACAAAAACCCTATGTGTTTTCACCTCCAGAAATAACCCCTTTATTGGCTCCATGAAATTCACCTATAATAAAGCTTATTTTGAATTTTCAAAAATCACCAAAACATTTTAAAAGTTTAAACTTTGCAATCTAAATATTCTACAAAACCATCTAAATTAGTTTGACTCATTCATTTATTTGTTTGGGGTTTCCTTTGTTTAACAAAAGAAAGCAGAAAAAGGAAAAATAAACAGAACAAAAAAAAGAGAGGAAAGAGAGGAAACCCGGCCAGCCCAGCTCCCTTCCCCCTTTTCTCCCTCACACAGCAGCCCACGGGCTGAACCGCCTATCCACCGCGCGCGTGCAAAACAAACCAACCGCACCCATTGCTCTCTCTCTCTCACTGTCACGTGGGCCAAGGTGACGACACGCTCGCGTCACGGTGACGTCAACCCCTAACTCCTCCCGTTTTCGCCGGAGAAACGCCACTCACTCCCCCCACGATCGCCACCTCGCTCTTGCCCATCTTTCTGTCGTGGTGGTATCACGGCAGATGCCATAGGATGGCTAAAGTGTTGGGGCCGATGGACGCTGGAGGTATCCAGGGAGGGATCGCACGGCGACTAGCCGCGCGTAAGGTATCTCTAGCACTACAAACAACAAGATCTACCCAGGTGCAGGGCCCTCGTGTGGAGGTAACACCCCTACTCCTGCCTTTCTCTCTAGATGTGTGTTTTCTGAGTAGCCACAATACACTGTATACCTCTTGGCCGAGTAGCCACTCGGCAGTTTTCTCTAGCTCTAGTGTTGTCTCTTGTAATAAATGCGAAGTGAAGCAACGTCCCTCGCGCAGGAGGGGGCAGGGCACCTTATATAATGGTGCCCAGCCGAATAAACGAAGACTAAAAGGTACGGTGATGTGACTTGACCACTGTGACGTCGGCACGCCTCCGAGATTTTGCGTGGAGAAGTGCCACGCCGTACGGCTGACAGCCCTTGTCCGCTCTGTCAGCCTCACAGCGTAGACCTCCATCCCGTCTTGTCCCCTCTGTACTTGACAAGACTGGACGGCTGCCTAACCCTGCGTCAGTGATGATCATAAACCTAGTAAGTTGAACCGCACGCGGGTACGGACGCAGGATACGCGGGATCTCCTGTCAGAACGGCTCCATTGACTTCGGTCCCGAGTAGGATTGCCATCCGTGTACTCAGACCAACTTCTCTACTCGGACGAACATAACTTCCTTGATATCCTCTCTTGTCCTTCGGTGGGTACGGCCGGATAGAAACCTACCGAGTAGCAGTACCCGGGTAGCCGTCTACCCGGTCAACAGCACCTTGACCTTTACTTTAGCACTTGCCTTACCCCTACTCGGGGGTAACCACCCGACATTAGTCCCCAAAGTTGGTAGAGTCCAATGAACTTGTTCGCTGAGCCCTGCCAGCTTAAAACAAAACTTGTCTTCATGACTGAAAGAGTCCGAGTAATACCTCCACATGGCCCTTCATATGTTGCTTGGATCTCTTCTTCTCTGAGTGGAACTCCCTTTCTTTTGTGATGCCGAGTAAAAAGACTTAGCGAAATTCCTGCCCACGATCCTGCGGGATCAGACCAAATCCAACTGCTCGTGTGACTAAGAGGCAAGTGGCACACGCAGAGTCGGCGACGCCTCGGTTCAAACGCAGGCCACGTGCCAGCCTCTGCGAGTAGGGCCCACGGCCCGTTAGGTCACCACAACCGCACTCGAGAGCCCACGATCCGGACGTGGGATTAACTGCGCACGTTACGCGCGCGTTTTACGCTGTGTGTGTTTCTAACGGTCGATTAACCCACGCCGCATGATCATTGCCCACGATCAATGCCACGTTCAATCCGCAAGTAACGGCAATCCGCAGAGGAGGAATAAATACCCCCGCGCCGCCCACTTTCCCTCTTTCCCGTTCTTTCCAATCTCCCGCTCCTCGTCTCCCTCGCCTCCGTCGAGCACTCCGCCACCGCGAGTACTCGCTGCGCCGCCGTGAGAGAGAAAGAGAGATAGTCGCGACTGCGCAACTCCGTTGAGATCTCCATCTTTTCCGAGCATCTCCGCCTCCATGGCGCCCAGGAATCCCAATGCTACCGCCCGAGCCGGATGAGAAGACTCGGACGTGACGCCGGAGGACTGCACCTGGCTCGTCAATACGCGCCGCATCCCTCCCGGCGTCGTCTGCCGCCATCCCGGCGACGAGATCGAGTCGGAACCACAAGAAGGTGAGTACGTTGTCTTCTTGTCCCACTTCAAACGAGGATTTGGCCTTCCTATCTCAGATTTCTTTGCTGAATTCCTCCGCCACTTTGGCCTTCAACCCCATCATCTACCTCCCAACGCCATAATCATGCTTTCCACACACGCCACCCTGTGTGAAGCCTTCCTGAGGGTTTATCCCACAATCCATACCTGGGCCCGATACTTTTTCCTTCGCCGCCAAAAGGTTCCAAAACCTAGCGGCACCACTGGCCCCCGCGAGATGACCAAGACCGGCGGCGTGATGATGCTCCAGCGATCGACTGGTCATCACCCGAGAGTGAAGGGATTGGACACCGTGCGCAAATGGCAGCAGGGGTTCCTCTACGTCAAGAACGTAGCCCCTGAGGAAGGGAAACCCATAGAAAACAGGATAGGACTTCCACCGTTCGTCAACTCACCGCCCTCCGGGCAGAATTGGGGTTACGATCCATCGAAGAACGTACCCGATGTCCTCTCGGTCGAGAAGCGCCTCACCGAGTTGGTGAAGGCAGGGCTGATGCAGGATGACCCCATCGCCTGCTGGATCTCGCGCCGAGTGCTCCCGCTACAGAGCCGAGTGCACAAGATGTGCTACATGAGTGGTGCTCGGGACTGCACTTGGACGACTACGTTCGAGCTGAGCAAGGCGGAGGTGGCCATCTGGGCACGGTCCATCATGCAGACATCCCTCACTGAAAATTGGGCGTACGGCTTCGAGCCGTATAGCCGCGACAATCCCATTGAGCAGGTTAGTACTCTGTGCCTTGTGTTTGCACTCTGATACTGAATAGAACTCCTTAGCCTAATATGCTTTGTGTTTGCATGCTATCCCGAGTAGAACTCCTTAGCTTTATATGCTTTATGTTTGCATGCTATCCCGAGTAGAACTCCTTAGCTCTATATGCTTTATGTTTGCATGCTATCCCGAGTAGAACTCCTTAGCTTTATATGCTTTATGTTTGCATGCTATCCCGAGTAGAACTCCTTAGCTTTATATGCTTTATGTTTGCATGCTATCCCGAGTAGAACTCCTTAGCTTTATATCCTTTATGTTTGCATTCTATCCCGAGTAGAACTCCTTAGCTTTATATGCTTTATGTTTGCATGCTATCCCGAGTATAACTCCTTAGCTTTATATGCTTTATGTTTGCATGCTATCCCGAGTAGAACTCCTTAGCTGAGAACTCAACTCACTGCGCTATCTGTTTGCAATCTCAGCACATCCCGCTCCAGCGAGAGGAGGACAGTGAGGTCTTTACTGCCAACTGGACCAAAGACCGAGATGATGATGACGAGACCGCCTACGACACCCAGGATAACCTTTGTATCCCTAATGTTGTCCAACCCGGTAAGTCACGAGCTGGTCCCTCTATTCGGGATTGGTCCGAAGATGATGAAGGTGACCAAGCTCATCTCTCTTCTCATTAGCAACATCCTTTGCCTTCCTTCTCTGTTTCTAAATTTCTTCCTTCCTTTACTCTGTAGAGGATCCTGAGGCGAACGACGAGGAGGAACTCATGGATGTTGATCCTCTGTTCGTGGCGGCTCCCAGCACTCGGGAAAGAGTTGGCAGTGATGCCCAAGAACCTCCCCCAAAGAAAGCCAAGAAGAAAGGCGGAAAGAAAGTCGTCGCTTCTAGGAGAAAACCCCCTACTAGCAAAGGGTAAGCGTTCCATCCGAGTACCACTTTGTTACCGTTTCCTGTTGCATTTTTCTCCTTCCGTCTCTCTGAACTTTTTCCTTCTTCTAGCGCCCCTCTCGACGCTGATGCTGCTGCAGCCTCCACTCGCCCCGAGAGGAAAGCAGTCGTGCCCCGAGATCAACTCGTAGATCTCTCAGACGACGATGAAGAGCAGGATGAGCAGGAAAGGACGGGCGCGTCCTCCCCTATCGACGTAGAAGAAGATATTGGCGCCGGTGATGATATTGATCCCATCCTCGGACAGCAGCAGCCTGATGCGCAGCAAGCCGTGCAGGACGTTGCCAACGACGAGACGCCGCCATCTCCCCCGGTTGCATCAGCTGGGGAAAATACTGAAGAAACTATCGAGCAGCAAGATGATGCCGCCTTGGAGCGGCCAGACGCCACTCTCGAGCAGCAAGACACCAATGCTGCAGCCCAAGATGATCCCGCGGCCAGGCCGCGGGTAGAAGATGTTATTGATACAAGGCCCGATCCCGCTGCAGAGCAGCGGGTAGAAAAAGACGTGGTGGAGCCCATCCGCCAGGAACAAGTGCAGCCCGACGCTGCACCGGGTAGCCGGCCTCCAGTGCCGCCAACCCAGCAGATGACTCCACCCAGCGCTCCGATTCCTCCACCAACTCAGACAGCAGCGTCACCTCCGCCAACTGCTTCTCGCCAAGTGCCTCCACCTGCTTCTCGGCCAGACAAAACTCCAAGCACCAGGAAGACTATTAAGTCTGGGACCGAGGCCGTCCGGCAGCAGCCAAAGCGCGCTGCTTCGCAAGCTGGACATCAGATGCCGCCCCCCAAGTCGCAAGGCACGCCAGGCGGGAAGCCGGTGAGGAGCAAACAGCTAGCACTCTCCAAGCCCACCTCCAGCACCAACCCGGCTGCTTCTGGGTCTACTGGCCCCGTCGAGGAGCAAAGTGCAGGTGCTGGCGGACGCGTGAAACCCATCTATCCGGAGTACATGATGACTTTATCTCAGCGCCACGAGATCTCACTGGCAAAGGGAGAGAAAGGACTGGTTGTTCTGAAAGAAGGCCAAGCCGTGGCGACCACCAAGTCCAAGGGCAAGGAGGTAGCACCAGTTCCTGATCTCTTCTCGTGTGGCGAAGAAGATAGCGAGATCGAATCGGAAGGCCTTACCGCGATCCTGGACCGAGTGGGGTTTGTTGACCCAGCCTGGAACAGCAAAGCGCACGGCAACCCTAAATGGAATGGTCTTGAGTTGGGCCAGATTGACCACTACCGCACTGATTGGAACAACCCTAAATGCTGAAGGAACACAACCAGCAACTCGTTCTCCAGATCGCAGATGCGCGCCGCATTGAAGATAGGCACATCTCGGACGAGAACGACTGGAGGATCAAGCTGGGAGCCCTGCTGGTGGATTTAGAACGTTAGTTATCTTTTCTCTGCACCTGACTTGTTTTCTCTTCTCCACCTTTTCTACCTGGTTTTATCTCTTCTCTGTCTCTGTTTCTGATCCCAAATAGATCCCTATGCAGATATCTTCCCGGAGCTCCGCTCTGCTGGCATGCCTGTTGTGGAGAAGGCCCGACAGCTCCGGGCTGCATCTGGAACGCCTATTGACAACACTTCCACCATCAACGACTATCTCTTGAGTATCAAGTCGCTGATCCGTTCCCTCAAGGGCCTGGGCACCTCCATGGTGTCCACTGGATTCAGACTCCACAAGTTGTTCTGGCCGGATCAGGATGTGCCAGAAACCTTCAGCGAGATCGCCGAGCACTTGGACGGAGTGAAGGCCGAGTTGAAGAAGTGGCGCGCCTCCGCAGCTCGGGCAGGAGCTGACGAGTTGCTACACTTAATCATCAGTTGGTATGAAAACCTAGATCTCAACAGGATCCTCACGATCCGTGAAGACTCCAAGTGGACCAAGAACCCTGACTGCGTCACTCGCCGAAAAGTTGTGGCATACGAGATCGCCTCATACGCCGACACCGCCAGCTACATCGATGGCCTCCCTGAGCCAGAGACAGAACCTGAAGAAGAGGATGATGAGGACGATGAAGATGATACCGAGTCGGAGGATGAGGCCGCCAAGCGAGCGTCCGAGAAGGGGAAGGCCAAGGTCATCGAGGGGACCGAGCAGCTGGTCAATCCGGAGGAGTCCGAGTTGGCCACCAACGTAGAGGTCGAGCAGCCGCAACCTAGCGCTCAGGAGGCCACCATCACCACCGTGATGGTGATCGAGCAGGCGGCTCCCGAGCTGGGCACGACTGCTGCTGTGCCAACTGATGTCGACCCGCTGCTTAGGACCCAATCTACCGCGTCCACCTCTACCACGGATCCCATCTCAGTTGCCACCGCGACCTCTGATCCAGCTGCCTCCGCCAACGCTAATGCTGACAACGCCGATGCGGACAACACTGCCACTACCAACAAGTGATGCCTGAAACACTTTTATCTTGAACCTTTATTAGATCCCCGGTATGCCGGGTGCAGATGTAACCGTACAATTATTGTTTTGTTGCTACTCAGTTTTAATTTAGTTTGATATTTTAGCGACTCTGGCTTAATGTCGGGTTGCGTTTCTATGCAAGTCCCCGAGTTGCATTTTTTATCCACTCTTTCTTTTTGTCTCAGCTCTTACCTGCAACTTGTTGCTTTTTTGGTAGTCGAGTCACAAGATTTCAAAGTTTAAATTTCAAATACTTAGTCACTTAGAAAAATCATAGTAACGCTGCCCACCACTTAGTAGAAAAGAAAGAAAGCAGTAAAGAACACTCTATTCGGTTGCCACACGTTTCCTTTCCTTAGCAGTTTTTCGTGTGTTCATTGACCTTTGGCTTGTTCTCTGGCTTGCCATGAAGCCGGGTTGCGGACAGCAGCATAGTCGCAGAGTTGGCCCGTGGGTTTAAACACACTACTATATATGCTTTTGAAATTCTAAGAGGTTCAACCGAATAGACAAAGTAAGAAATAGAGTAGAAACACAAGGAGCAATTTGGACGAGGGAAGTCCCCGAGTTAGAATTCAGATTACCGACTAGAATATTAACTCGGATAGGTAAGTACATACGCAGTTTGCTCATGAGTGAAAACGTCGGAGTAGAGCTACATTCCAAGGGCGCTTAGACTCCTCTCCAGCTCTATCCGTCCTGTTCTTCTGGGTGCCTGTGCGTCAACTAGATAGTAGGCATCATTGTGTAGAGCCTTGCTCACAATGAAAGGCCCTTCCCACGGAGGAGAAAGCTTGTGCATCCCGGCCGTGCGCTGCACGAGCCTAAGGACCATGTCTCCTTCTCGAAAAACCCTTGGGTTTATTTTCCGGCTGTGATAACGCCTCAAGTTTTGCTGATAAATAGCTGAACGTGACAGAGTTAACTCTCTTGCTTCTTCTAGCAGGTCAACGTCATTTTCTCGAGCTTCTCTAGCCTCTGCCTCATTGTAGAGGGTTACTCGGGGAGAGTCGTGCTCTAGGTCAGTGGGCAACACGGCCTCAGCTCCAGATACTAGGAAGAATGGTGTGTATCTGGTTGATCGGTTAGGGGTAGTCCTTAGACTCCACAACACCGCCGGCAACTCGTCTAGCAAACACCCAGGTGTTTTCAGCAATGGCTCAATCAGCCTTGGCTTTATGCCAGATAGCACCATGCCATTTGCTCTTTCAACTTGCCCATTGGAGGTCGGATGCGCAACAGATGCAACATCTAGCCGAATTCGGTTCTCCTTAAAGAATCTCGCAAAAGCACCCTCAGCAAAGTTTGTGCCATTATCAGTAATGATGTTGTGCGGTTAGCCGTATCTCAGAATCACATCCTTCAGAAAACTCACAGCTATGGCTCCATCGCACTTCCGAATAGGCTTGACCTCAATCCATTTGGTGAACTTGTCAACCATGACCAGGATGTGAGTCATGTTGCCTCTAGCCGGCTTCAAAGGGCCAACCATATCCAAACACCAAACTGCAAATGGCCAAGTAATGGGAATGGTATTCAACTCGAAAGCTGGCATGTGAATCTTACTTGCAAATCTCTAACAGCCGTTGCACTTTCTCACTATGTCTTCAGCTTGCTTCAAGGCAGTGAGCCAAAAGAAGCCATGCCAAAAAGCCTTGTTGACTAGAGCCCGAGAAGAGGCGTGATGTCCGCATTCTCCTTGGTGTATCTCCACCAGAATTTCTTCTCCTTCCTCTGGCTCAACGCAGCGTTGCAGCACGCTAGTAGGACTTCTTCTATGCAGCACCTTGTTGAAAATAGTATAGCCCTTGGATCTTCTCTGTATCTGTCTGGCTGTGACCTCGTCACTCGGCAAGGTGCCATCCGCTAGAAAGGATAATATGGGCAGAGCCCAACTCAGTGTCTCCCGCGTGGGAAACACTGGTTCGTCCACTTCCATTGGATCAGCCACCAATACCTCTTCTGAGTTGAGGGCAAGGTCTCGAGTCCCCGAGTACTCGGAAATGACCCCCTCGATGAATGCGACAGTCCCCGAGTTGGGAGGGGCAGTTCCCGAGTAAGAAGGGACAGTCCCCGGGTTGCAGGTGCCAGTCCCCGGGTAGGAGACGGCAGTCCCCGGGTTCTCTTTTGCAGCCTCCCAGTCGATCTCCATGGGAACAGCTTCTTCTCCTGGTAGTGAAGGAACGAAGATAGACTCCGAGTTGGGGGATGGCTTGATGGATGGCTTTCTCAAATGCTCCAAGACAATCCCAGCCGGGATGAACTGCCGAGAAGACCCCAACTTGGACAATTCATCTGCTGCGTCATTCTCTGCTCGGTGTATATGTTGGAACTCACATCCTTCAAAGAAGGCAGTCATGGTTTGCACCAAAAACCGATATGATGCCATGATGGCATCCAGCACATCCCAGGTGCTGGATACCTGCTGCACCACCAAATCCGAGTCGCCATAACAGATGATGCGCTGCACGCCAACCTCCTTGGCTACCTTCAAACCGTGTACCACGGCCTCATACTCTGCCACATTGTTAGATGCCTTGAAATGAATCTGCAGCACGTATTTGAGTTGATCTCGCTTGGTTGACGTAAGCACCACGCCAGCACCAAGGCCTTCCTTCACCTTGGAGCCATCAAAATGCATCCTCCAGTAGTTGGTTTCTGGCGAAGGAGGCTCATACTGCACCTCAGCCCAATCCACCAGAAAATCTGCTAAGATTTGTGACTTGATGGCTTCTCTTCTTGCGTACGATGGAGTGTACGCGGCTAGCTCGATCGCCCACTTGGCTACTCTGCCACTTGCATCCTTGTTTCCCATGATGTCCGAGATGGGAGCGGAACTCACCACCGTGATGGGATGCTCTTGGAAATAGTGCTTCAGCTTCTTGGCTCCCAGGTACACGCCGTATGTCATCTTCAGGTAATGCGGGTAGTTTTGCTTGGAGTTGGATAGCACTTCACTCAGATAGTACACTGGCTGTTGCACAGTCTTGCCTTCCTCTTATCTTTCCACCACAATCACCACACTGACTACTCGGTTGGTTTCCGCAATGTATAGCAACATTGGCTCTTTGGGTAGCGGACTAGCCAGGATGGGAGCGCTACCCAGCATGGCTTTCAACTCCTTGAATGCTACATCAGCTTGTGGTGTCCAGACAAACTTGTCGCTTTTCTTCATGAGTTGGTAAAGAGGCAAGGCCTTCTCGCCCATTCTTCCCATGAAGCGGCTCAGAGAAGCCAGGCATCCAGTAAACTTCTGTACATCCTTCAGGGATCTCGGCAAAGACATGCTCTCTATAGCTTTTATCTTTGAAGGATTAGCCTCAATGCCCCGACTGGATACCAAGAAGCCGAGTAGCTTGCCAGCCGGGACGCCAAAGGTGCATTTAGTTGGATTCAATTTCATCCTATACTTGCGCAAGTTGGCAAAAGTTTCCTCAATATCACTAAGCAGAGTATGTGTTTTATTCATTTTGATGACAATGTCATCTATGTACACCTGCACATTCTTGCCAATTTGATCATGCAAACATTTCTGCATGCATCTCTGATAGGTTGCCCCAGCATTCCGCAACCCAAAGCACATGACACGATAGCAATAAGCCCCGTACGGGGTAATAAAGGCAGTCTTTATTTGATCATCCAGGTTGAGAGCTATCTGATGAAAGCCAGAGTAGGCATCTATGAAAGACAAAAGCTCACGACCAGCAGTGGAATCGATCACCTGATATATGCGGGGTAGCGGAAATGGATCCTTGGGGCAGGCCTTGTTCAGGTCGGTGTAGTCCACGCACATACGCCATGCGGTGTCGGCCTTGGGGTCCTCCTTCTTCTTCTCAACCATAACCGGTTTGGCTAGCTAGTCCGGATGCAATACCTCCATGATAAAGTTGCTTATCAGCAACTTGGTGATCTGATCACCGATAGCTTTCCTCCTCTCATCACCAAAGCGGCGCATAGCCTGCTTAACCGGCTTGGCGTCATGCCGCACATGTAGCGAGTGCTCAACTAACTCCCTCGGGACACCCCGGCAGATCCTCATTGGACCAGGCGAAGACGTCCCGATTATCACGGAGGAAGTGGATGAGCTCGCTTTCCTATTTCTCTCCCAACCCGGCGCCAATGATGGCAACACGGTCTGGGAACTCAGGATCAACCTGGACCTTCTTTGTCTCCTGGGACGCCTGGAACACAGTCCCGTACTGGGAACTCGGCATGCCAGGCGCACCACCTTGCGCTGCTTGCGCCATAGCCACCACCTCGTACATCTTCTTCTTCTCGGCCGCAATGACCATGGATTCCGCCAGCTGAGAACTAGCAGAGGCACACTCCAAAGACCTCTTGTAATCACCCGAGATGGTGATGATTCCATTGGGACCAGGTATCTTCATCTTCAGGTAAGCAGCATGGGTTGAAGCCATAAACTTGGTGAGGGCAGGCCTACCGAGAAGAGCATGATAGGGGCTCTAAAGATTAACCACCTCGAACTGGACGCACTCGGTGCGGCAGTTCTCCCTGGTGCCGAATAGGACATCCATCCAGATGCGGCCGACTGGAGCACAAGATACTCCCGGCACAATTCCGTGGAACATGGTCCTGCTGGGTAGCAGCATGTTCTCGGCAAGGCCGAGCTTCTCCAGTGTAACCCGGTACATGATGTTGATGCTGCTGCCGTTGTCTATCAGCACCTTGCTGAACTTGACATTCTTCTGAGGTCCTAGGAAAGTGGGATCCACCACCAGAGCATAGCTACCCGGATTAGGCATCACCTTGGGGTGATCCGCCTTGGACCAAGTCACCTCCTGGTCACACCAGTGCAGATAGTGGGGCACAGCCGGGATCACGGTGTTTACCTCCATCGCGCGCCTGCGCTGCGACTGCTTGTCGTCTGGCTCGGTGGTGAAGATCATGTAGCTCTCATGGTGCTCCTGGTACTGGTTGCGGTCTCCACCACCATTGTTGCCATTGTTGTTGTTGCCTTGGTTGTTGTTGTTGTTCTTCTTCTTCTTGGAAACACTGCAGGCCTAGGAGCAGCTGCCCGAATAGGCTGCACATTGGCATTCGCAGCCGGCAGAGGAGGAGGAGGGGGCATGTCTTCATTCTTGATGCGGTCCCACCAGCTGCACTGCCGGGTAGTGTGGTTGGCTGGCCTACTCGGATGCCGAGTATGGAAGCTGCATGGCCCATCCTTCATGTTTCCAAAAATAAAACTCGGAGCTGAATCCGAGTTGCCGCTACTCTGCTGGGGAGCAGTGTAAGGCTTCTTGATGCCTTGGCCCTGATTCTGGTTTTGCCCGTATTGGGCTCTAGCAGTTTTTTGCCTTTGGCTACTCCCAGCAGCCGTGGTCACAACATTCACCTCCTCTGGATCATACCGAGTATCAAGGCGGTCGCCTTTGCGCTTGTTGCGGAATTCATTGCGCCTGTTGCCGTCCTGGAACTTCCTTCTTGGCTCAGGAGAATCGAGCAGAGGCTGGATCACCGAGTGCATACATATCTGCAATCTTGATTGTTTCGGCGAGAGTACTCGGCATCTCTGCAGCTTCTGCCACAACATGCTGCCATGCCTGCAGCCCTGAGCGAACCAAGTAATGGCCCGAGCCTCATTCACACCTTCACATGTGTTCCTCAAAGTGCTCCACCGAGTAAGGTACTCGCGGTCAGTTTCCTCTTCTCGCTGCTTGCAAGCAGACAGTTGTTGCGGCCTATTCGGCCTCTTGTAGGTGCTGGTAAAGTTGCTGATGAAGGCTTCCGAGAAGTCTAGCCAGAAGTTGATACTATCCTTGGGCAGATTGTTGAGCCAAGTCCCAGCCGGGCCCTCTAGCATTTGCGGAACATACCGCACAGCCCATCTCCAGTTTCCGCCTGCAATGTGCACAGCGGTAACATAGTCACTCAGCAAGTCTTCCGGCTTGGTGCTGCCATTGTAGCACTTGGTCCCCCTAGCCAGCTGGAAATGGTTCACGAAGGGCTCCTCCATGATGCGACGACCAAAGCAGTCTGGGCCGGGTGTGTCGTGGGATAATCACGGCAGACGTTACCGGGGGTAACTTATCTTGGGGCAAGACGACACAGGTGTTTGGGAGAGGGTTTAGCTCAGAGGAAAACATGATGATAAACGATCTGGTAGCCGGCAAGCAAGTCGCCGAGTCTCCGATCTCAAGATATTAACTCAACTCTCGTGTTACACTGGATGCTCGATACCAAGCGATATTGTTAAGGCTCTTAGATCTCTTTGTCTCGTACACAAGGATTATCCTGGTTCGACCTCTCCATGGGAGATAATAGCTTACTTCCAGCTGGAATCTTATTAGCAATCGATCTAGAGGCTCGGACTGCAATGTCGCCGAGACCTGGAATTTAGCTCGGGCTGACTCTCGCCGAGACCTGGAATTTGGCCGACTCTCGCCGAGACCTGGAATTTGGCTCGTGCTGACTCTCGCCGAGACCTGGAATTTGGCTCGTGCTGACTCTCGCCGAGACCTGGAATTTGGCCGACTCTCGCCGAGACCTGGAATTTGGCCGACTCTCGCCGAGACCTGGAATTTGGCTCGTGCTGACTCTCGCCGAGACCTGGAATTTGGCTCGTGCTGACTCTCGCCGAGACCTGGAATTTGGCCGACTCTCGCCGAGACCTGGAATTTAGGGTTTCTACCCGAAATCTCTCTCTCTGTATGACCTAGGAGCCTGCTCATATGGGCGGCTGGTCTCCTGGTCGTACAAGGTAAAAACTGGGTCATACCATATTAAGAGTCCTAATCTAGGTCCCCTGCGTGACCTCCAAGTCTGGAGTCTCCAACTTGTACAAGGTTTCCGGGTCTTCCAGAATCTTCCTTCTATAGCATCTTCCAAAGCTGAGTTACCCCAGACCAGGCTTTGCCTCCTGGCCGGGTCTCGCTTCTAGCTGGTCATATTTTCTTCGTCCTTAGGGGTACCAGGTTATCTTTCCCCCAACAGTAGCCCCCAAGTTTAAGCTGGATTCGAGCTGGTCTTGTTCTCCTTCATGATCTTGATTTTAGGCGTCATGTTTCAGGTGAAGCAGCAAGCTCGATCATCCAGGTTAAACTCCCGAAATAATACAAATAATATATAAAAGGATAAAACCCGGTTATTCTTCCTGGGTTCATACGCCTCCAGGTTTATCTCAATAACATCCCATAAATCATGTTTCTTCCTGGGTTCTTATGCCTCCAGGTTACCGAGGTGGGTCCTCTCAATATATCGATGGTTTAGATGACTCTTTTGCAAACCTTTAACTGTAAGCCGGCTTTCGCATGGATTATCACTGCTGAACTCACTATGAAAAACAGGGTCAGTTAAGTCCCCATGGGCATCATAACTGATTGAGATTACATGAGAGCAAACAGGCCATATAAGTGCGAGTCACATCGAGCTTAAGCAAGATAGGCAAGGATTATACTGGCGGCATAAAAGCCAGGTCTTAGGATTGCAGCTACAAACTATTCAAGTAAGAGCCCCCAAGACCCGGATCAATGTTTATAAAGTAAAGGCTTAATTGTGCAACATTACCACATTGATCCACATACTGTTGCCAAGAACTCTTTGGGCAACACTAACCGAAGTTGTGAAGCACTCTTGGACTAAGCTTATACTAATAGGATATTTCTCAATATTGCGAAGCACTCTCGGGCCAAGCTAATATAAATTTTTGCGAAGCGCTCCGGGCCATGCTAACCGAAGTTGCGCATCACTCTTGGGCTAAGCTAATATTAATAGAATATTTTACAATATTGCGAAGCACTCTCGGGCCAAGCTAATATAAATTTTTGCGAAGCGCTCCGGGCCATGCTAACCGAAGTTGCACAGCACTCTTGGGCTAAGCTAATATAAATTTTTGCGAAGCGCTCCGGGCCATGCTAACCGAAGTTGCGCAGCACTCTTGGGCTAAGCTGATATAAATTTTTGCGAAGCGCTCCGGGCCATGCTAACCGAAGTTGCGCAGCACTCTTGGGCTAAGCTGATATAAATTTTTGCGAAGCGCTCCGGTCCATGCTAACCGAAGTTGCGCAGCACTCTTGGGCTAAGCTGATATAAATTTTTGCGAAGCGCTCCGGGCCATGCTAACCGAAGTTGCGCAGCACTCTTGGGCTAAGCTGATATAAATTTTTGCGAAGCGCTCCGGGCCATGCTAACCGAAGTTGCGCAGCACTCTTGGGCTAAGCTGATATAGAATCATACTCAAAATCATCGGGGATTGAACCGGACGTACGTACCATGCCGATGAGGATGTTGACCCGGCCGATTGTGATGACAGATCCGGATTCGAGCAGATCCGACTCTGGCCCCCAGCCAAAATCGTCCACCATCTTCTCTCCTTCGGGGTTGATGTAGATCTCGCCGATGATGAGGTTCTTCATGTTCTCCCGAGCTTCTCCCGTGATGTAAACACCCTTGGATGTGGGCCCCACGGTGGGCGCCAACTGTCGTGGGATAATCACGGCAGACGTTACCGGGGGTAACTTATCTTGGGGCAAGACGACACAGGTGTTTGGGAGAGGGTTTAGCTCAGAGGAAAACATGATGATAAACGATCTGGTAGCCGGCAAGCAAGTCGCCGAGTCTCCGATCTCAAGATATTAACTCAACTCTCGTGTTACACTGGATGCTCGATACCAAGCGATATTGTTAAGGCTCTTAGATCTCTTTGTCTCGTACACAAGGATTATCCTGGTTCGACCTCTCCATGGGAGATAATAGCTTACTTCCAGCTGGAATCTTATTAGCAATCGATCTAGAGGCTCGGACTGCAATGTCGCCGAGACCTGGAATTTAGCTCGGGCTGACTCTCGCCGAGACCTGGAATTTGGCCGACTCTCGCCGAGACCTGGAATTTGGCTCGTGCTGACTCTCGCCGAGCCCTGGAATTTGGCTCGTGCTGACTCTCGCCGAGACCTGGAATTTGGCCGACTCTCGCCGAGACCTGGAATTTGGCCGACTCTCGCCGAGACCTGGAATTTGGCTCGTGCTGACTCTCGCCGAGACCTGGAATTTGGCTCGTGCTGACTCTCGCCGAGACCTGGAATTTGGCCGACTCTCGCCGAGACCTGGAATTTAGGGTTTCTACCCGAAATCTCTCTCTCTCTATGACCTAGGAGCCTGCTTATATGGGCGGCTGGTCTCCTGGTCGTACAAGGTAAAAACTGGGTCATACCATATTAAGAGTCCTAATCTAGGTCCCCTGCGTGACCTCCAAGTCTTGAGTCTCCAACTTGTACAAGGTTTCCGGGTCTTCCAGAATCTTCCTTCTATAGCATCTTCCAAAGCTGAGTTACCCCCAGACCAGGCTTTGCCTCCTGGCCGGGTCTCGCTTCTAGCTGGTCATATTTTCTTCGTCCTTAGGGGTACCAGGTTATCTTTCCCCCAACAGGGTGGCCCCTTGTTCTCGAGCTGAGCAGACCTATTGATCCAGTCCAGCTTATACCTTGCATCACTGGGCTCCAACATGCAGTCACCCACGCGATCAGTGACATCTCTTGGATCAGCATAGCCGGCTAGACCCATCGCCGAGTAGCCATCATCGTAGCGGTTCTCCTGCACAACTGCGGGCTGCACCACCGGATTGGCTGCTGGCGCAGCCGCACGCGGCTGTGCTGCCGCTGGCTGCTGCATCCTCTGCCGAGTAGGCTGAGCAGCGGGACGCCGAGAAGGTCCTGCATGGTTTCCTCCTTGCTCCTTACTGTGAGCTTTAGTGGCTTGATAGCCTGCTCCTGCAGAGTTGTGTTTCTGACCGGGCTGCCGCGGCACAGCGTGCTGTTTTGCGGCGATAGCCGGGTCGTACACATGCATCTGTTTGTTTTTCCCAGAGTTCACACTCTGGTCTCTATCCCCACCGGGAAGCGGTGATGATGCCTGGTCATGAGATCTCATCCCATGCGAGTGAACAACATGGGATGCGCCAGCACCCGGATTAGCTTTCCGGAACTCCTCATTTTGCCTGCCAGCCTCTAACACTAGCTCGTTGAGTCTCTCCTGCTGCCTAGCGCGCGTCGCCAGTGAGATGCGGCAACTCAGCAGCCACTGCCTCTGTAGCCCTAAGAGTTTTGGCGGGGGTGTTGTATCTAGGCCTACCCACAGTGTCCAAACTAGTAGATTGGCTAGCATCCCTACCATCTCTAGCCAGCTCAGCGCCTAAGTTGCGACGAGTAACGCCTATCTTGCTAGGCAGCCTAGAAACAGGAGTAAAGCCATGCACTGCATTGTACTCATTTTGCGCAAGGTTGAGCTCAAGCCTAACCTTCTCCAGCTCCTGGATCTCCGCGAGTAGCGCTTGACGCTGCTGCTCGATTTGCGCCCTCATGGCGGCGAGTTCCGCCTCGTTGGGTTGCGGCATACCCAGCTGCACGATTGCGCCTCCGCGAGCAACTGGGATCGCCGTGGACGTGGAAGGAGGCAAGTTCTGGTCCTTCTCGTAGGGCTTGTGGACCCTAGCACCCATAGGTTCCTCGATGACGCCAGCGGCAGCGGCCGCGCCCTTCCCGGCATCGATAGTCGGGCCTGTCATTATCACCTCCACGCTGTCCGCAGAGCAACCAGTTGGCTTCTCGCGGGCAGCGAGTACAGCAGGAGGATCCTCCGCGACGAGCACCACCTCTGGGAACTCGCGGATGACGGTGGTGGCGACGTAGACCAGATGCGTGCAGAAGGAGAGCACCGAGCCACCTGCAGGCATGTGCCTGCCGCCGAAATCTCCGGCGTTGTCGGTGACGAAGTCGAAGGAGCCGAATCTGTGGACAAGGCCACAGACCACGCGCTCCCCTGAAGATGAAACCGGTCCCGTCCGAATGTGAACTCCAGCCAGCGGTGGGCGCCAACTGTCGTGGTGGTATCACGGCAGATGCCATAGGATGCTAAAGTGTTGGGGCCGATGGACGCTGGAGGTATCCGGGGAGGGATCGCACGACGAGTAGCCGCGCGTAAGGTATCTCTAGCACTACAAACAACAAGATCTACCCAGGTTCAGGGCCCTCGTGTGGAGGTAACACCCCTACTCCTGCTTTTCTCTCTAGATGTGTGTTTTCTGAGTAGCCACAATACACTGTATGCCTCTTGGCCGAGTAGCCACTCGGCAGTTTTCTCTAGCTCTAGTGTTGTCTCTTGTAATAAATGCGAAGTGAAGCAACGTCCCTCGCGCAGGAGGGGGCAGGGAACCTTATATACTGGTGCCCACCCAAATAAACAAAGACTAAAAGGTACGGTGATGTGACTTGACCACTGTGACGTTGGCACGCCTCCAAGATTTCGCGCGGAGAAGTGCCACGCCGTACGGCTGACAGCCCCTGTCCGCTCTGTCAGCCTCACAGCGTAGACCTCCATCCCTTCATGTCCCCTTTGTACTTGACAAGACTGGACGGCTGCCTAACCCTGCGTCACTGATGATCACAAACCTAGTAAGTTGAACCGCACGCGGGTACGGACGCAGGATACGCGGGATCTCCTGTCAGAATGGCTCCATTGACTTCTGGCCCGAGTAGGATTGCCATCCGTATACTCAGACCAACTTCTCTACTCGGACGAACGTAACTTCCTTGATATCCTCTCTTGGCCTTCGGTGGGTACGGCCGGATAGAAACCCACCGAGTAGCAGTACCTGGGTAGCCGTCTACCCGGTCAACAGCACCTTGACCTTTACTTTAGCACTTGCCTTACCCCTACTCGGGGGTAACCCCCCGACACTTTCCGCACCCGAGCGCTCCCCATAAAGCCCCTAACCCCCGCTCTCTTTCTCCCCTATCGCCTCGCGAAACCACGCCCCCAGTCTGCTGATTTAGCTCGCCGGAAACCGCACGGCCACAGCGCGGAAAACCTTGATTCCGGTGAGTCCCTGCCGCCCTTCCCCTCCCTCTTACTCTCTATCTCTTCTCCTCGACCTTGCGCTCCACCTAAGCCGCTCCATCGAATTTTTGGCGCAGCACAGAGGCCACGTCGTGCGCGTTGAGGTCACCGGAGATCACCGCGCCTCCGACCTCCTCCCCCCGTCGCTCCCAGCAGCGAGAACTTCTGCCATGAAGCCCGTCGTCCTCCCTGTGCCCTTCTACAACACTGCGACTACTCCGACGAGCTCGAGGGCCACGGGAGCTCAACTCCGGCGAACTCCCGAGGCTTCCACCACCGCGACCCCATCTCCGGCCGGTGAGCCCCTCCCGTTGTCTTTTTAGTCGTCCGATTTGATCTGTACGCCTAGGATTAGAAGCCCCCGCGAATCGGTATCCACCAGTTAGGTGGCGCCACTTGGCCGCTGAGTCAGCGCCAGTCAGCCCCCCCTCCGGATTTAAATCATTTTGTTTAAATTTCAAAAACAGAAACATCTGTCTCACTGTAAATTCAATGGAAAAATAAATAGAGATCCAAAAATGGTGAGACTTGAACCTATAGAAAGATAATCAAATTATATACCCAAATAAAAAAAATATTAGGTGGTCTCTGTATAAAATTTTGGAGTAGTTTTTAATTCATAGTTTGAGTTCTACTATCCCAATTATGTTAATTTTGTAGTCTCTGGATTCCATAGAACTTGTAGAACACCATGGAACCAAAGAAAACCTAAATTGTATCGTGCACACACTTTCTATTTCAAATTTAGTCAAATCAGTGTTCTGTCCATAATTCAAATTCTAAAATGTATTTTTGAGTGAAACCATTTGGGTCACCTTGGTATTAATACCCTCTGTCCAGAGAGACCAATGACCATTTTTTACAGAAACCAAAAAAGTGTGTTTAAAATTTAATTAATCCAAAGATCTATAAATGGACTACTAAATTGGAGCAAATAAATTAATGCAATGAAATCAAACTCAACCAGAGCCTTCTATAAACTAAATAAACCTCATATAATGCCAAACACACCTCAACACTACAACCAACATGTGTAAAACAAAATCTTGCATTCATACATGCATACATGTTTATGTTTGTTTGTTTGTTTGAGTAGTGTGTTTATGTTTGTATTGTTATTGCTTGTGTAGATTTTGGAGAAGATCAATACAACTCCTGTGATTGTTGTGTTTGTGCTGGTTGCTGCTACCAAGGCAAGTGATGCTCATGTCCCACTTTTTATTGCATTAGAGTTTTCAGTAGTATGCATCATAGGTGATTTTATTTATTTTTCCAAAGTATATGCTATGCTTGGAAATACCTAGTAATGTGTAGCCAACCAGAATCCTCCACTAGATACTAGTTGAGCTATGCTAGAATATTATCACAACTATTGTTGATACCTGTTGGGTTGTGATGTTTTTGAAAATTGAAAATTAACAACCCAATGAAACACCTGGGTGGATTGGTATGAATGGATTATGTTGAGTGGCTACTTAGGGCCATGTTCATGGTGGATTTAGCCATTGATGTGGTGGTTATCACCTGAGGGTACACTTGTGGATTGCCACCCAGGATTAAAGAGATTTTTAGATCTTCACTGTTTAGTTAGCTTCCAGTGCAGCCTTGAGGTAATATGGGCTCTGCCAAGGTTTAGTAAGTTGTGGGGGTTCCTCCTGTTGTATTGACAAGGGGTGGTAGAATTTTAGGAGCAACGAGGCAATACTGGTATGGTTGAATCCCTCTTCCCAAAGATCTTGTCTCATTTTTCTCTCGGGGAAAATTAGTCTCAAGGTGAAAGTGCACAACCTCTGCAGAGTTTAAAAACTAAGATCTTAGCCGTGTCCCCGGTTATGGGCCAGTTGAGCAGCTAGACAGAGTTGGTGTCGAAGGATCTCCTCATCTTTTCTGAATGATATAAAACATGGTAGAAACCCCTTTTAGGGCACATGGTGGATTTAGCCATGATGCCACAATCAAACCTCATGGTGGATTTAGCCATGATGATTTACCAAACTTCATGGTGGATTTAGCCATGACGATTTTCAAACTTCATGGTGGATTTAGCCATGATGATTTATCAAACTTCATGGTGGATTTAGCCATGATGAATTGTCAACCTTCATGGTGGATTTAGCCATGATGGTTGTACAGAAATTTTCTTTTTTTAAAATGATTTATCAAATATAGGACAAAATTGGCTTTATGCAAATAGCCTAGACTCCACCAGCCAAATATCATGTAGCTAGTCATTCCTCAAAACTGCCACCATACAAGTGTCACTTGCCAGTGTGTTGTTTGTACTAACTTCCTCAATCGTGGGGGCTGCATATTCCAACGTGCAGGTCATTGGGATGATGAGTAACTGTTTAGGATATCGAGCCTACATTCCAACATGTCTGCCTGTGGCGCATGAAGAGAAGGGGGCTCATTGAAGATTGATTTCCGTTGTATTTGCTTTGAACTCTGTTATTTGTGGCTAGTCCATGTTGACTATGTTGTTTGTAATACTATTTTTATTCTTATCCACTGGATCAACGATGTAGAATGATGCTATTTGCAATGAATATTTCATTTTGCCATGTGTATGCTATCAGTGATCCCGGGAATAGCAGGTACACAGGTGTTCTACCTTTATTAAAAGGTAGGACGCTACAGGATCCCTTGGAACTCCAGCAGCACGACGGGGTGGTGGTGGTGAAGAATCCCACGGTCAGGGCTTCGCCAAGCCGGAGACCATGGAATGGAGCAGCGGGTGAAGAGGGAGTGAGGTGGGCAAGTGTGTGTGAGCGAGGGAGCTCATTCCATCTATTTATAGGAGAGGGGGGAGGCAGCCCAAGGGGGTGCGGCTAGCCCATGGAGGAGCCCCCACCTCTTCCCTCATCATTGTAACATCCAAGTATGAAAACCCCTAGTTGTTTACTTCTTGTTTTATTTAAAGCAATGCATCATGTCATCATCCCCATATTTATTTCTGTTTGCATTGTTTTCTTAATAAAAGGCCAACTCAATCAACTTCTGTTTTCACACTTGTCTGTTACTTTCTTTCAAATAAAGATTTGCAAACCCAAAAACATAACCATTTTTGAATTCATGTTGTTACCAAATCAAACTATTTCAACATTGCCTAATTACCTTAGGGGTACCCTATTTAAAATTTTGGGTTTTGTTAATGATCTTTAATATTAAAAATATCACCTAAATTTGGTTCAAATTTCAAAAGCCATCAAACATTTAAATTTTTGAAAATAAAAGTTGCCACATGTTAGTTTTTGACCTAAGGAGCTTCTCCAATTTTTTTCCAAATTTTTCCATCAACCAAACCTATTCTTTTCTTACCAATTCAATTTCAGCAGGAAAAAAAAAACACAAACCGAAATAATAAAAAAAAAAGGAAAAAAAACGTTCAGGAGGGGGAGAAGGCCCAGCCCACAAGGGGCAGCCCGCTCGGTCTCCTCCTACCTCCGTACGGAGGATGACGTCCCATGGAGGACAGCGACCTGCCCCTCCTCCTGAACCACTCGATGGTCATCCCCCTCCTATATCTTCTCCTCTCCCCTCCAGCATCTAAACCCTAACCCTAGACGCTCCTCTCTCCCTCCTATCTCCCCCAGCCGCCGCCGCCTCGAGGAGATCGTCCTCGGCTGCTGGTGCCACGGCCACCGGCCGCCGGCGCACGGCGCCGCCGCCTCCGCCACCCATCGGCCGCGCCGAGCACGCCCCTGCGAAGAGGGTGAGCCCACCTCTCCATTCCCACTCCTACTCCCTCTTTTCCCTGATGTTTGGGTCACCAATTTCTTGCTGGAAGTTCGCCATATTGCTCTGTTCATGAACGTAACCAGCGCTGCTCCTGTTCGTGGCCTGCAGGTTCAGATACCAGTCGTTTGCCAGGCTCAAAACCAACCCGCACCCTCATCCAATCAAACCAGCGCAGCCGTCCCACTGGTTTGCAGCCGCGCGCAGCGAACCCTCACATCCCAGGTTCGATTCCATCCCCCACCCTTTTCCTGCACCTTTTCGTGTTTTTATTTCGGTTCAGCCAGTACCAACAGCTTATCCCCAGCCGAGATGCAATCCCACCAACACAGCACATCTAGCCGAATGGTTCTGTTCCTTGCTTGCAACCAGGAGGTGAGGGGATCGAGTCCCCTCTCTCCCAAATAAAACAAGTTTTATTTTTACAATGGTTTGGTACTGGAACGTTTTAGCAAATCACACATAGGCCCCTGGCCCTTATTTCTAGCCCCTGGAAAATTTTTTCTAAGTCCCTAGATGCATTAAAATGGCAGATTGCACCCTATAATTCTAAAATGCATAACAAATTCATTTTAACTCCAATTTTCACTTTTTAAATATGTTTTCTGTCCAAAATTAAATGCTCTATCCAAATATAAAATTTGTTTACTGTTTTGAATATTTTAAATTGGTGCAAAATTTGAAAACTTGTCAAATTCCCTTAAACTTGCAAAATTCATAACTTGTTCATAAAAATTCCAATTTCCACAAACTAAATATGTTTTCCAATCAACTTTTCATGTACTTTCCAAATATAAATTTTGTTTTCTGGTTTGAATAATTTAAATTGCCTAAACAATTTAAATCTTGATTAATGCAATTAAGAATTGTTTAATATTGTTTAATTCATAATTAAATAATCCAAAGTCCAATTTCAAAATGTGAAACATGTAATCCAACTAAAATTTGATAACCTTTTCAATATCAACTTTGTTATTTGTTTTGCACCCTTTAATTTGATGAAAACAACCACTACTTGTTTAACACCATTAAGTAACAATAATTTCCAAACTTGATTAATGTTTTCTAAAAATGGTTAACTATCATTCCAATTGCATTTAAATTGTTATCTTCTTGTTATTCATCATGCATGCATCATGCTAACTCACCAACACCTGATGCTTAGTGTTAGAACAATTAATTCAACTCTAAGGCATGGGTTTGCCATATGCAATCTTTGCATATGGAATCCATTTAAACTTGGGTATCATATCCACTAGTTTATTTTGGTGCATCTATTAAACATGACATGCATCATCCCAATGTTTGTGCACATATGCCATGTATTGATTGCCGTCTTCCTTCGTTGTTGTTTTTTGCTTCTTCTCTCTTAGACGACGAAGTTGGTACCGACGAGCCTTACGACACCACTACCCAGGACCTAGCCCAGTACCCGGCTGCTGAGCTTCCAGGCAAGTTATCACTCACATGAATCATCGAGTTCTTTTCCACACTTGTTGTCGATACTATCCTTTTGTCTACTATTGCTAGCCCTATGTATCGTTGCTATTCTCCGAACCCATCACATGATTCCCTGAACCAATGATATTGCCTCACCTCCCTACCTACAGCCATTACTTGTGCATGTTCTTATCTAGCATGCTTAGGGTTGCTTTTGCTCGAGCCTGTTGTCGGTTACTTCTTTTATTATCGTGCTATTATTATTTGTTATCGTACCGAGGGCTCGAATGTTAATCAATCAATCCTGTTAATGCTGCTGTTAATAATAACTTGATGATAAGGCACCGGCAGGAGGCCCTTTGTGGTTTTGAGGCCTGCTAGTGTCGACCCTAATAGGAAAAGGGTCTTGTCTACTGATCCATGATGAGCGCACTACCCGCATGTGGGAAGCGAGTATGGGCGCCCCCCTCAACTTGACTCGATTCGCATCTCGTCCAAATCGCCGTACTAGTTCGGGCTTTCCATTTGCTGCATCATATGCAGGTACGAACCCGAGGCCAGGGTGGAACTTTTGTAGTCGGCATTTAGGGCGGCGTGGTCTTCCAGTGCTATGAGGGTCCTCCTTTTCTTCGGGGGGCTCGATTAGCCGCGCACGCACAGCACGCGGTGCTTTGGCTTGATGCGAAGAACAGTTGGTTGTGTTGAGTGTCTCGCTTGGTGGGTTTGATTCCCATCTGGCGGGATATTCTTACGTGTACGGTTACTATGGTGCACCCCTGCAGGGATAAATCTTCTCGAGAAGCCTTGTTTTCCGCGGTTATGGATTACTTGGTGAAAGTACTGGCTAACAAGTACTCAGGACAACTTCAACATAATGATCAATCATGTTTCACCCAATGATTAGTAACTTGACTAGTAATAGGTACTCACACAATAACTTGATTCACCTTAATACAACCGCGTGAGTTATCCTCGGATTGCTTCTTCGGATAAGGGGCGAGATCTAGGATGGGTTTGTTTGAAGTTATCTTTCAGTTGGTTACAATTCCTCGATCTTATCTTTTCTATTAGCCGGACACAAGTAGTTATCTCTGTAGTTGGTTAGAGCAGCCCGCTGCAGCTTTTATAATACCTATCTTCTTCCGTTGATCCCAAGCATCCCTGCTTGTGTTGACGAGTAACTCCTTGATGAAGTGTGAGTCTTGCTTGCCAGTACTTGGATGTACTGACCCCGTTGGGGCTGTGGTTTACGCAGAGTACGACTACGGCTACGATGATCACCAGGATGGCTACTTTGTGGAGTTTGACGACACTGCAGACGAGTAGTTGGCTGGACCCCCGGGCAGGATCCAGGACCTACGTGGATGGGCTTCGTTTTTCGTTATTTTCTCCGGCTTCTTAAGCCTTGGATTTGTCTGTACTCAGACCCATTTGATTGCTTTCGCTGATGTAATGGATGATATGTTGGGACATGTGTCCTCTGGATGAGTGTTTTGCTATCTCTGCCTTAGTGAAGGCTATTCGCAAACTTTATTTCTATCTTTTGTGTCGTAGAGATAAGTTGTGATAATCATTCGTTCAAAGCTGTTGACGTACAGTGCGTGCTTGTTATGAAGTACGTCGACAGTAGTGCCTGTGACTCCTAATGGATAGTTTACATCGACGGTGGAATAGTAGGGCTTGTGTTGTCGCGCATAAGCGCAGGCCTACCAGGAAGCTGGGACGTGGGAGCAGTTATGCCCCATAATCCAAGCACCTACTAACCAGTTCGTACGATGAGTATCCCTTAGAAGCCAGGGTGCGACAAATGGTATCAGAGCCTGTCTGCCTGTAGGATCCTTTTTACTGGTCGCAGTTGAGTCTAGAAACTATTTTGTAGCTATATAGGAAAAAAATGAAACGTGAGAGTAGGAATTCTGCCATTTTTCTTCTTTCCCCACCCACCCACCCTTTTTCTGGTAAGGAAGTGCAACGTTGTTTTCTGTTCTCACCTAAACTTTCAAGTTAGGATTTCACGTGTTTTGGGTTCTCCTTAGTACCTCAGGACTTTTGGTCTCGTTTTCCCGATGTTGCTTCGATATCATGTTCTTTTCAACATCCTTATCGTCCGTTGAACCTTGTTGTTGTTTTCCACATCCTTTTTCATCTACCGGAGTCTAATCAAAACCTTTCCCAATCATCTGCAGATGGGTCTCAGCTACTACCCGCAGGTGGTTCGCATGACTCGCTGTGAGAGCACCGCCGGTTTTCCAGAGATGCTGAGAGACATGGTTACCTATCTGGGGTTCCGTTGGGCACCAGAGTACCAGGTCTACGAGCACCAGCGAGAGTTTGACCAGACTTTCTACCGGGCTATCGTCTACATTCTGTCGGATGATGGCAGGAGCATTGTCCACCAGTACGAGGCAGTAGGGTCCACAGTGGATATGGCAGTGCAGCAGGCAGCGTACGTGAGTCTCACCGTCCTCCGTGCTGACTACTGGGGGTTTGATAAGTCCAGTTTTCGTCACATCCCCCGTGGTTACATCACGGCAGCGGGAGTTCACTTCACTCTCCACAGCAACCTGGATACCTACGAGTCTGATAGCTCCAGGCTGCAGACCACTGCTCAGTTCGTCAGGCACAGTGACGCCGTTGCTTCCACACTTGCTCAGGAGTTGGCCTCAGTCAGGGAGCAGCTCCACCTTGCTCTCACTCGTCTGGCGACGTACACCACAGACTTTGTTGGAGACGAGCGCTTCGCACGTGTCGTTCAGCCAGCTGGTCTTCCGTTGCCAGATGCTGGAGGTTACGAGCCGATCAGAGGCCCACTTCTCGACCTCGGAGCTGGTTACACAGGGATTCCCCGCTATGGAGCACAGGGACACGACGCTTTCTACTTCACCACCCCGAGAGTTGCTCTCAGAGCAGTTCCTATCTACAGGGATCGTCGTGATACCTACTTCCGTGTGCACACTCCTCCTCGCCGTCCTCTTCGTCGTACCACTCGCCGTACTCGCCGCCGTCCTGCGTGATGAGCATGGGTGTACCGATGTATCTGTTACTAGCTGTGTCTAGTTTATCCTTTCGTTTTCGAACCATGTATTGGTCTGTTGGATATTCTGATGTATTTGAACTCATGATGTACCTGTTGGTTATCTATTCATGCGTCGGAATAATCTCTCTTTCGGTTGCTGAGTTTATCCCTTCCTATTGTTGTGCTAAAATGCATTTCTGTTCAGGATGCCTCCAACAAGGAACACGCCTGAGCCACCGCCGATCGCTGAGCTCTTGACTCAGATGACTCAGGTCATGGCTCAGATGGTCCAGGTTCAGAACCACCAGAACCACCACCACCAGACTGCTCCAAGGGTCACCATCAAGGACTTCCTCAGTGTGGGCCCTAAGGCTTTCGTGGCAACACGCGAGCCTCTAGATGCTGATGACTGGATCCGTGACGTAGCAAGAGCCCTGGAGATTGCTCATGTTGCGGAAGAGGACAAGGTCAACTATGCTGCTTACCTACTGAAGGGTCAGGCAGCCTCGTGGTGGGAGAACTACCAGGCCATGAGAGCTGGCTATCCTATCACCTGGGGTTGCTTCAAGGATGCCTTCCTGAAGTACCACATCCCCGATGGTCTCATGGAGAGGATGTGTGAAGAGTTTTGCTCGCTGAAGCAGGGCAAGCTCGACGTCATCGGCTACCAGAACGAGTTCAATCGCCTCGCTCGGTATGCTGGAGACGAGGTGTCTACTGAGACCAAGAAGATGGCAAGGTTCCGCCGAGGTTTTAACCCGGAACTGAAGTACGCTCTCACAAACATCAAGTGCAAGGACTTCGTCGAGCTCGTGAACACCGCGCTCAATGAGGAGAATGGGCGCAAGGCGTTCGAAGAGTCGCGCAAGCACTCGCGTGAGGGTGGTTCCTCCTCCAACATGACCACCCCTCCGCAGAAGCGCCGCATCTGGGTGCCAAACAGTGCTGTCACTAGGGCTCCAAATGCCCAAACTTCTCCAGGCTTTGGTCCCCGCCCACCCAACCCAGCTCAGATGCATGGGCAGAGGTTTGCAATGGCGCAGCCAAGGCCAGATCCTCCGCGTGTCGTCACTTGCTTCAAGTGCAAGGAGACTGGGCACTACGCAGATAAGTGCACTCAGAGGATGCTGCCTTCTCCACCACCTCGCCCCAACACCAACCAGGCGATGGTCCGCGCTCCTCCGCATAAGGCCTTCAACACCAACAACAGGCCTGTTGGGAGGACCGCAAGGGTGAACCACGTCAAGGTTGACACAGCTGAGGAATCTGCCGACGTTGTTCTCGGTACATTACCCGTAAACTCTAACCCAGCTAAAGTGTTGTTTGATACCGGAGCATCGCATTCGTTCGTGTCAAAGATCTTTGCTACAGCAGTTAAACTACCTTTTGTTGGTTTGGGTTCCCCGCTAGTAGTAAACTCCCCTGGAGCAACTATGCAAACTTCCAAGATCAGTCATGAGAATCAGATCTTGATTGGAGGTCACATATTCCTTGCTTCCCTCATCCTGCTTGGAAATTCTGACATTGATGTCATCCTTGGCATGGATTGGTTGAAGGCCAATAAAGCTATGATTGATTGTGCTAAGAAGTCAATAACTCTGTTCCACCCTTCCGGCCAGATAGTCTATTCTCCAAGTGAATCAAGTTCTGTTCAGCTGTACACCCTAGATGCAAAACCTCTTCCTGCAATTGAGAATGTTCCGGTGGTTTGTGAATTCCCTGACGTCTTTCCAGAAGAGTTGCCAGGGATGCCTCCGGACAGAGCAGTTGAGTTCGTGATCGAGCTTGAACCAGGTACTGCTCCAATCTCTAAGCATCCATACAAGATAGCTCCTCCTGAACTGAAGTTGTTGAAGGAGCAAATCGATATGTATATGGAGAAAGGTTACATTCAGCCTAGTTCCTCCGCTTGGGGTTGCCCAACTCTGTTTGTTGCCAAGAAGGATCAAACAAAAAGACTCGTGGTGGACTATCGTCCTCTCAACGAGAAAACAATCAAGAACAAGTACCCAATTCCTCGTATCGATGATCTTTTTGATCAACTTGCTGGTGCCTCAATATTCTCAAAGTTGGACTTGAGGATGGGTTACCATCAAATAAAGATCAGAAAGGAAGATATTCCAAAAACAGCTTTCACCACTCGTTACGGTCTATATGAATACACCGTCATGTCCTTTGGTCTCACCAATGCACCGGCGACCTTCTCTCGACTGATGAATTCCGTCTTCCACGAATACCTCGACAAGTTCGTTGTGGTATATCTTGATGATATCCTTGTCTACTCAAAATCCGAGGAAGAGCACGAAGAACATCTTCGTCTCACTCTCATGAAACTCCGCGAGCATCGTCTATATGCCAAATACTCCAAATGCGAGTTCTGGATTCCAGAAGTGGCCTATCTTGGTCATATCATCTCTGCCAAGGGCATAGCCATTGATCCTGAAAAGGTTAAGGCAATTGTTGATTGGAAACCTCCTAGGACGGTGAAGCAAGTCAGAAGTTTTCTTGGCTTGGCTAGCTATTGCCGTCGTTTCGTCGAAAACTTCTCCAAGATTGCAAAACCTCTCACTGATCTCACCAAGAAGGACAAGAAGTTCGTTTGGTCTCCACAGTGTGAGGAAAGTTTCAATCTCCTCAAAACTAAACTCACTTCTACTCCAGTTCTGGTTGGTCCAGATACCACCAAACCTTTCCAGATATTCTGCGATGCATCTCTTCAAGGTCTAGGTGCAGTTCTTATGCAAGAACGTCAAGTTGTCGCTTATGCTTCACGTCAGTTGAACCCACACGAGCAAAACTATCCCACACATGATCTAGAACTTGCAGCAGTTGTGTTTGCCCTCAAGAAATGGAGACAATACTTGTTGGGCAAAAAAACTGAAATCTTTTCCGATCATAAGAGTCTGAAATACATCTTCACTCAGCCAGATCTGAACCTCAGGCAAAGGAGATGGATTGAGAAGATTAAAGACTTTGATCTCACCATTTCTTACACTCCAGGCAAGGCTAATGTTATGGCCGATGCTCTCAGTCGCAAGTCCTATTGCAATAATCTCATGATCATGGAAAGCCAACCTCCACTTCATGAAGAATTCCAGAAGCTGAACCTTGGTCTTGTTCCTGAAGGATACCTTGCTAGCTTGACAGCCAGTCCAACTCTCGAGGACAAGATTCGTTCTGAACAGTTTCGTGATGCTGAAATAAAGAGGATGGTAGAGCAAATCAAAGAGGGCAGTGATAAGTTCAAGTCCTTCTCTATTGATGACAAAGGAACTGTGTTCTTTGAAGGACGCATTGCAGTTCCTCAGGTTCAAAGTCTCAAGGATATCATTCTCAAGGAGGCTCATGAAACTCCCCTATCCATTCACCCTGGAAGTACAAAGATGTACCAGGATCTCAAGCCTCTGTATTGGTGGCCTGGCATGAAACGTGAAATTGCTCAATACGTTTCTGAATGCGACGTTTGTCAACGTGTTAAGGCAGTCCATCAGAAGACAGCAGGTCTACTCCAACCTCTGAAAATTCCTGAGTGGAAGTGGGACATGATTGAAATGGACTTCGTTACTGGGTTTCCAAAGTCCAAAAAGGGCAACAATGCAATCTTCGTTGTTATTGATCGTCTCACTAAGGTTGCTCACTTCTTCGCTGTCAAGGAAACTATCTCAGCTGGCCAGTTAGCAGAGCTCTATACAGCAAAGATTGTTCCCCTTCATGGTGTTCCATTGGAAATAAGCTCAGACCGTGGAAGTATCTTCACTTCTCATTTCTGGAAGAGTTTCCAAGATGCATTGGGCACTAAACTTCTGTTCAGCACAGCTTACCACCCTCAGTCTCAAGGGCAAGTCGAAAGAGTCAATCAGATTCTCGAGGATATGCTCAGAGCATGTGGTCTCTCCTTTGGCATGAAATGAGGATTGCCTTCCATATGCTGAATTCTCCTACAACAACAGCTACCAGGCAAGCCTAGGCATGGCACCGTTTGAGGCACTGTATGGTCGCAGATGCAGGAGTCCAATCAATTGGTCTGGAGCTGGTGAACGTTCACTCTTAGGCCCTGACATTGTTAAGGAAGCCGAGGAGAAAGTTCGTATCATTCGTGACAATCTCAGGATTGCTCAGTCTCGTCAGAAGAGCTATTATGATAGCAAGCACAGGGATATGACCTATGCACCTGGTGATAAGGCATATCTCCGTGTAACTCCCCTCAGAGGTACTCATCGTTTCGGTGTGAAAGGAAAGCTTGCACCAAGATACATTGGTCCTTTCAACATCCTCTCAAGGCGTGCAGAAAATGCTTATCGTCTTGAACTTCCAGAAAAACTATCCAAGGTGCACGATGTTTTCCACGTGTCCCAGCTCAAGAAGTGCTTCAAGGATCCAGATCGTGCAGTTGATCATGATTCTATCGAACTGCAAGATGATCTATCTTATGAGGAGCACCCTATTCGTATTCTCGATGAGACCGAGCGTAAGACTCGCAACAAGAGCACCAAGTTCTTGAAAGTCCAATGGTCACATCATTCCGATAAAGAGGCAACGTGGGAGACCGAAGAGGATCTTCGCAAGAAGTATCCGGACCTTTTCATTTCTCAGTAGGGAATCTCGGGGCGCGATTCCTTCAAGGGGGGGCGTTTTGTAACATCCAAGTATGAAAACCCCTAGTTGTTTACTTCTTGTTTTATTTAAAGCAATGCATCATGTCATCATCCCCATATTTATTTCTGTTTGCATTGTTTTCTTAATAAAAGGCCAACTCAATCAACTTCTGTTTTCACACTTGTCTGTTACTTTCTTTCAAATAAAGATTTGCAAACCCAAAAACATAACCATTTTTGAATTCATGTTGTTACCAAATCAAACTATTTCAACATTGCCTAATTACCTTAGGGGTACCCTATTTAAAATTTTGGGTTTTGTTAATGATCTTTAATATTAAAAATATCACCTAAATTTGGTTCAAATTTCAAAAGCCATCAAACATTTAAATTTTTGAAAATAAAAGTTGCCACATGTTAGTTTTTGACCTAAGGAGCTTCTCCAATTTTTTTCCAAATTTTTCCATCAACCAAACCTATTCTTTTCTTACCAATTCAATTTCAGCAGGAAAAAAAAACACAAACCGAAATAATAAAAAAAAGGAAAAAAAAAACGTTCAGGAGGGGGAGAAGGCCCAGCCCACAAGGGGCAGCCCGCTCGGTCTCCTCCTACCTCCGTACGGAGGATGACGTCCCATGGAGGACAGCGACCTGCCCCTCCTCCTGAACCACTCGATGGTCATCCCCCCTCCTATATCTTCTCCTCTCCCCTCCAGCATCTAAACCCTAACCCTAGACGCTCCTCTCTCCCTCCTATCTCCCCCAGCCGCCGCCGCCTCGAGGAGATCGTCCTCGGCTGCTGGTGCCACGGCCACCGGCCGCCGGCGCACGGCGCCGCCGCCTCCGCCACCCATCGGCCGCGCCGAGCACGCCCCTGCGAAGAGGGTGAGCCCACCTCTCCATTCCCACTCCTACTCCCTCTTTTCCCTGATGTTTGGGTCACCAATTTCTTGCTGGAAGTTCGCCATATTGCTCTGTTCATGAACGTAACCAGCGCTGCTCCTGTTCGTGGCCTGCAGGTTCAGATACCAGTCGTTTGCCAGGCTCAAAACCAACCCGCACCCTCATCCAATCAAACCAGCGCAGCCGTCCCACTGGTTTGCAGCCGCGCGCAGCGAACCCTCACATCCCAGGTTCGATTCCCATCCCCACCCCTTTTCCTGCACCTTTTCTTGTTTTATTTCGGTACAGCCAGTACCAACAGCTTATCCCCAGCCGAGATGCAATCCCACCAACACAGCACATCTAGCCGAATGGTTCTGTTCCTTGCTTGCAACCAGGAGGTGAGGGGATCGAGTCCCCTCTCTCCCAAATAAAACAAGTTTTATTTTTACAATGGTTTGGTACTGGAACGTTTAGCAAATCACACATAGGCCCCTGGCCCTTATTTCTAGCCCCTGGAAAATTTTTTCTAAGTCCCTAGATGCATTAAAATGGCAGATTGCACCCTATAATTCTAAAATGCATAACAAATTCATTTTAACTCCAATTTTCACTTTTTAAATATGTTTTCTGTCCAAAATTAAATGCTCTATCCAAATATAAAATTTGTTTACTGTTTTGAATATATTAAATTGGTGCAAAATTTGAAAACTTGTCAAATTCCCTTAAACTTGCAAAATTCATAACTTGTTCATAAAAATTCCAAATTCCACAAACTAAATATGTTTTCCAATCAACTTTTCATGTACTTTCCAAATATAAATTTTGTTTTCTGGTTTGAATAATTTAAATTGCCTAAACAATTTAAATCTTGATTAATGCAATTAAGAATTGTTTAATATTGTTTAATTCATAATTAAATAATCCAAAGTCCAATTTCAAAATGTGAAACATGTAATCCAACTAAAATTTGATAACCTTTTCAAATATCAACTTTGTTATTTGTTTTGCACCCTTTAATTTGATGAAAACAACCACTACTTGTTTAACACCATTAAGTAACAATAATTTCCAAACTTGATTAATGTTTTCTAAAAATGGTTAACTATCATTCCAATTGCATTTAAATTGTTATCTTCTTGTTATTCATCATGCATGCATCATGCTAACTCACCAACACCTGATGCTTAGTGTTAGAACAATTAATTCAACTCTAAGGCATGGGTTTGCCATATGCAATCTTTGCATATGGAATCCATTTAAACTTGGGTATCATATCCACTAGTTTATTTTGGTGCATCTATTAAACATGACATGCATCATCCCAATGTTTGTGCACATATGCCATGTATTGATTGCCGTCTTCCTTCGTTGTTGTTTTTGCTTCTTCTCGCTTAGACGACGAAGTTGGTACCGACGAGCCTTACGACACCACTACCCAGGACCTAGCCCAGTACCCGGCTGCTGAGCTTCCAGGCAAGTTATCACTCACATGAATCATCGAGTTCTTTTCCACACTTGTTGTCGATACTATCCTTTTGTCTACTATTGCTAGCCCTATGTATCGTTGCTATTCTCCGAACCCATCACATGATTCCCTGAACCAATGATATTGCCTCACCTCCCTACCTACATCCATTACTTGTGCCTGTTCTTATCTAGCATGCTTAGGGTTGCTTTTGCTCGAGCCTGTTGTCGGTTACTTCTTTTATTATCGTGCTATTATTATTTGTTATCGTACCGAGGGCTCGAATGTTAATCAATCAATCCTGTTAATGCTGCTGTTAATAATAACTTGATGATAAGGCACCGGCAGGAGGCCCTTTGTGGTTTTGAGGCCTGCTAGTGTCGACCCTAATAGGAAAAGGGTCTTGTCTACTGATCCATGATGAGCGCACTACCCGCATGTGGGAAGCGAGTATGGGCGCCCCCCTCAACTTGACTCGATTCGCATCTCGTCCAAATCGCCGTACTAGTTCGGGCTTTCCATTTGCTGCATCATATGCAGGTACGAACCCGAGGCCAGGGTGGAACTTTTGTAGTCGGCATTTAGGGCGGCGTGGTCTTCCAGTGCTATGAGGGTCCTCCTTTTCTTCGGGGGGCTCGATTAGCCGCGCACGCACAGCACGCGGTGCTTTGGGCTTGATGCGAAGAACAGTTGGTTGTGTTGAGTGTCTCGCTTGGTGGGTTTGATTCCCATCTGGCGGGATATTCTTACGTGTACGGTTACTATGGTGCACCCCTGCAGGGATAAATCTTCTCGAGAAGCCGTGTTTTCCGCGGTTATGGATTACTTGGTGAAAGTACTGGCTAACAAGTACTCAGGACAACTTCAACATAATGATCAATCATGTTTCACCCAATGATTAGTAACTTGACTAGTAATAGGTTACTCACACAATAACTTGATTCACCTTAATACAACCGCGTGAGTTATCCTCGGATTGCTTCTTCGGATAAGGGGCGAGATCCAGGATGGGTTTGTTTGAAGTTATCTTTCAGTTGGTTACAATTCCTCGATCTTATCTTTTCTATTAGCCGGACACAAGTAGTTATCTCTGTAGTTGGTTAGAGCAGCCCGCTGCAGCTTTTATAATACCTATCTTCTTCCGTTGATCCCAAGCATCCCTGCTTGTGTTGACGAGTAACTCCTTGATGAAGTGTGAGTCTTGCTTGCCAGTACTTGGATGTACTGACCCCGTTGGGGCTGTGGTTTACGCAGAGTACGACTACGGCTACGATGATCACCAGGATGGCTACTTTGTGGAGTTTGACGACACTGCAGACGAGTAGTTGGCTGGACCCCGGGCAGGATCCAGGACCTACGTGGATGGGCTTCGTTTTTCGTTATTTTCTCCGGCTTCTTAAGCCTTGGATTTGTCTGTACTCAGACCCATTTGATTGCTTCCGCTGATGTAATGGATGATATGTTGGGACATGTGTCCTCTGGATGAGTGTTTTGCTATCTCTGCCTTAGTGAAGGCTATTCGCAAACTTTATTTCTATCTTTTGTGTCGTAGAGATAAGTTGTGATAATCATTCGTTCAAAGCTGTTGACGTACAGTGCGTGCTTGTTATGAAGTACGTCGACAGTAGTGCCTGTGACTCCTAATGGATAGTTTACATCGACGGTGGAATAGTAGGGCTTGTGTTGTCGCGCATAAGCGCAGGCCTACCAGGAAGCTGGGACGTGGGAGCAGTTATGCCCCATAATCCAAGCACCTACTAACCAGTTCGTACGATGAGTATCCCTTAGAAGCCAGGGTGCGACAATCATGTGAGTGGACACTCCACTCACATCCACTCATCATTCCTTTATTTCCCACTTAGAAAATCCAAGAGTTTTTGTTTAATAAATAAATAAAACATTTTTATTTCTTTATTTCATAATTTGTTAATTCTATTAACAAACATTTTCATATAGCACCTCGAATCATTTGTTAATTCTATTAACAACCATTCGACGAAAAACCCCTTGAAATATTTAGATTTTCCCCGAAACAATTCCGGTGCTGCTCAAAACATTCTTCGTTATTCCGTATGCTCTCAAATGCGTCATTGAACCTTAAGCGTGTCACCCTACGGTTCGGAAATAAAATAAACATGATCGAGACTCCTCTCCGATCAATAATCAACAGCGGGATCTGAAGATCCATGATGACTCCTATATATTCAACGATGACTCTCGTGATCGTGTGAACCATCAACATCGTGAACTATTCCCTTTATATTGCGATATTTTACTTGTCCGAGATTCGATCATTGGTATCAACCATACCTTGTTCAATCTCGTTACCTGGCAATTACTCTTTTCTCGTTTTTGTGATATGGCATCCTTGTGATCATATCACGTGCTTGCAAGCGGTGTCGATGTGATATCGCCTAGAGGGCCCAGTGTATATCTCTCCGTCATTTTGGATGGACAAATCCCACTCTTGATCCATGATCCTCAACTAATACTTTCTGAATACCTAACGGCACCTTTATAGTCACCCTGTTACGGTGTGACGTTTGAAGACATCAAAGCACCCTTCCAGTACTAGTGATTGGCATGATCTCGTGGTCTAAGGAATAAGTTACTTCGTATGCAAGATATAACAATATAAACTAAAAGACTTGATCATATTGTTATCTTGATATTGGGTCTATGTTCATCACATAATTCTACCAATGACATGACCCCGTTATTAACAACATCCAATGTTCATGATCAGGAAACCTTGACCATCTATTAATCAACGAGCTAGTTAAAAGAGAGGCTTTACTAGGAACCATTGTTTGTTTATTAAACACACATGTATCAACATTTCCGGTTAATACAATTCTAGCATGATAAATAAAAATTTATCATAAACAAGGAATAATATAATAACCACTTTATTATTGCCTCTCGGGCATATTCCCTTCAGTCTCCCACTTGCACTAGAGTCAATAATCTAGTCTGTAAGCACTTAACACATATGGCGTTCTAGTCTTATTACCATGCATTGCATGTGGTAAACATCATCAAAAAGATCTTAACTGTTTAGGTCCTATTGTATTTGCATGTTCTTTGCGTCTACACGCATCACTCATTCTCTAATGAGATGGCTTTGTATATATTTGGACAACCGGTGAAATCTTAATTCCTCAGCTTAAACCGATGTTACTAACATTGTGAAAATGTAGCTTCATAGTGTCAGCATTCTTGGAAATTCACCAAGTTCAATAAAGAACTCCTTGACAGAAAATACTCTTATAATTTGTTGTCAGTGCAACGATATACTTTAACATTTGTAGTATCCGTCACAATACTTTAATTTTGAAACTCTTTCAAATCCAGCATGGAACTTTCTTCCAGCCAATTGTGCTACCCTTCAGCACATATTTTAATCGAGATAAATTTATTTTAATATATGACAAGACTATTAGTGTAACATATTACAACAAATAGTTTGTCATTACTATATAGGAAAACACATCCTTAGCATTTCTAAAATGACACAAGAATCTCTCCTACTGTTGTCTAATCATCATATGAATTATCCTGCTATAAAATTTTATAGCATAGGACTCATCTGGTTGTGTACATAGTATGGAAACATGGCTTAGAAATCTCAATTTCAGTGGTGCTCATCATGTGTCAAAACACTTGAATCTTGCTCAATTATTTTCCATGTGACAAGAACTCCTTCTTGTCATTTCGATATTGACTTACTTCAATATTTCATCTATGTAATTTGGCTCAACCATATTAGGCGCTTTAATCCATCTCTTATGGATATTGATGCCCAATATCTTCTAAGCCTTTCATCAATATAAAAATCTTACCCGTGTTAATTTAAAATACATATTTTCCAATCAACCATATGTCATCTACATAAAGCATTGGAAATATGTCATAGCCCTCCCACTTAATTTCTTGTAACTTTACAAGCATCCTTATCGTTCATGATGGAATCAAACTCTTTTGATAACTTCATTAAGGTAAAGATTCTTACTTTGTTATGCTCACTTCAACCATTGAAGTTTGCATACCTTTCCAACAACCTTTTGAATTTTACAGAACTCTCAGACTGTGTCAAGTACACATCCTCGATCAAACTTCCTCGAGAGGAGAGTTGGTTTTGTTATTCAACTGCCATATCATAATATGTAACTTTTGCTAGAACTATCCGCAAAGACTAAAGCATCACTACGGAAGATCAAAATCTTGTTGTAGTCAACTTTTTGAACTTCGTCGAAAACAAATTTTCGATAAGTACAACTTTCAAAGGATGTAAAAATCCATGTCTTTGTCGCTATATAGACCCTTTTGCTATCGTTAGGCATCATGCCCATCGAAAGGACTACCAAGTCACATACTTGATATTCATACCAGGATACTATGGCGGATATAATGACTCATAGTCAATTGTACAAAGTCAGGGCCTATCATTTTCTTCCTTTATAAGGTCCAGGTCCTTTTCTTGTCAAAACAACACTTTACTCTTAAACCATAAGTTGGTCTAAGTACAAATTTTTAGGACATTTGTGTTTTATTCGCAAACTCATTCAAAGTATCTACAACATATGTAGTGTCTTCTACTTAGTCACAATAGGAAACCCCGGAACAACTTCCAGTGCTGCGCTACTCTTCACATGATAACAAATATTCTCTAATCTCGTTGAGTTTGTACTTTCCTCCCACTCACTTGTTTCGCAAGAACTACTTTCTCGAGAAATCAACCTTTTCAAACAAACAACATTTGTCTTTTGGTTCAGTGATAGGAGAAATACATAATGTTTTATTTGGGATAACCTTATAAACATATATTTATCCTATTTTGGTTGTAAACATTATACACATGATATGCCTACCAAAACTTAAGAAAATGACAATTCGGGTCACTACCCAAACCATATCTTATATGTTGTCAATTTCAACGGATCATGATGGTGATCTTGTCACATCCCAATTTTGGAATACCTGTTAACACAGTTGTTTTGCTAATTGCTTGACAATTAAACTTTGATTGTGACAATTAAACTTGGATTGTATTTGTTTGAGTGCAACTAAACAAACAAATTATATAAACTTACATGGCTAAGAAATTGAAAACAAAATATTCAACATATTGTTCCAATGACTTTGGCAATATTTTCTAAAGCAAATATTGATCAAAGAGTTTTCCAAAAACATCTTATGAATCCAATACTTGTTGAATATTATTCCAAGACCCAAATTAAGAAGAAGGAAACACTTAATAAATTTCCCTAAAAAGATTATCAGAAAAAGAGGCATTCTTAGATGCTTCACCAAAATATTATCAAATGTTTTTCCAACCTTGCAAACTTAAAAACAAAAGTATTGGAGAGCATTGACTTGCTATCTCAAGTCATATGAATATTTTGGCAAAACATTATTAAAGAAAAGCCAAATGCCTTATTAAATTGAAATTCCAATATTTCTAGAAACAGAAAACTAAAACAAGTTACTATTGGAAACTTGATTCAAATGATCTGAAATTAATACCATTTCTTCCTTATATCAAATAAGGAACACACACAAGAGGAGACCAAAAATTGAATCCATTAAAGTCCTGAAAACATGAGTTTTCTCCACAGCAACATTTGGGATTTTGAACAAGTTTGTTCTACAAACTTTTTCCAAATGCCATGAAATAAATACCACATGCTCTCTATCATAAATAAGGATGAAAACCAAAAGGGCACAAGTTTTTGAATAATTTAAGTTGCCAAAAACCCCTGTTTTCTTGACAGCACCTTTTTGAAATTTGAACAAGTTTGTTCTATGAAGTAACTCTAAATGACTTGAATTTTCTACCACATAAGGAAAACATCAAATAAGGATTGTGTGCCAAAAATTATCATTTTTGGAAGCTCCCAAGTAGGTTAATAAATTCAATGTCCATTTATGCAAGAATTCAAATTTGAACAACTTTGAATTATCAAGTTTATCTAATTGAGCCAATTTTCACATATGTTGTACATCTCAACTAATAAGAATTTTGGGCAAGAGGAATTAAATTTTAGACTTTGTTTGCTTGGTGAAAACAACCTTTTTCAGAGAAGATAAGGACCTAGTTGTAAATACACAGGGACCAAAAAGTAATCCAAGTCATCTCCTACCTCTAGCCATGCTTTAGTTACAGGAGACCTACCCATGCCTTCGAAGGGAAGGAATCCTTGGGGGATAAGAGGCCCCCATGTGCCTTGTCTGCCTCATTGCCCCCTCTCTCTCCCCTAGAGCTCTCCCTCTCTCTCTCTCTTCAAGGAACCCCCAAATCGGAACCCTAGCCGAAACCCTCGCCGTCGATTCGGCCGATAGGGAGCACGCCGCCGGTTGCCGTTGGTACCATTGGATCCGCCTCGTCGTGGTGGTACTTGGTGCAAAGGGAATCGGGGTGGAGCTACTCGAGGAGGCCGCGCCGTCCACTTTTCTTCTCCGACCCCGACGACCTCCGGCGAGCTATTGCCGCCGCTCCGAGTCCTCTCCGACCTCACCAAGCCCTCCAGCGCGTTCGTGGTAAGCAGGGGAGTCCCCCCGACCCATTTCCCCTCTCCCTCTCCCCCTAGCTCGCCCCCGAGCCACCTCTGCTGTCCGGCCGCCGCCGCGCGTCGTCGCCGGCCGCCCTAGGGTCGTTCCCCGGAAACGAGACCGGGCTTGTTTGATCCCCCGCGTCGTGTGCAACATGTAGGTACCCTTGATTCGACGATTGATGGCCGGAAACGCGATTTGCATCCTCGCCGGAGACATCCCCGCCGGCGATGACGTCGTGATCGCGTCACGCTGACGTAGCCTCCCCTTGACCCGCGCGGGAGCTGTTGAACCTGCTGGTGGCCCCGTGCTGGCCTGCGTGGCTGCCCCCGTGGCGCCCAGGCCCACGAGTCAGCGGCGTTGGCTGGCTCTCACCACGGTATGGATAGATCTGGGCGGCCCGTTAGCAGATCTGGCCCATGTCTAGCCATTTTCCATTTTAATTTTACAGAAAAGATACCTGGTTGCTTTTGGCTCTAAAAACCTACCTAAAAGATGATTTTGACCAAGCCAAAAATCACAGTGGTACCTAAACTAATTCTAAACCACCTCCAACTTGTAGATCTACATTTGGATGAATAATTTTGAAATGAAAAATGATTTGGCAACAGGTACCAGAAACACCAAAATGAGCACCATTTTTATTTTACAACTCAGAATGAAGTGAGGACAATTGCATTGGAAAGCCCTTGAAATTTCCTAACAGGATCATTTAATCTCGTTTCCAAATTCATTGTATTTTTGAAATGGCATGCAATTTGGTAAAACACCAGAGAGCACTTTGGTGATTTTTATAAAAAAATTAAAAATGATTTTTGATGCAAACTCAACTGGATTGTCTTGTATATGTTTAGGGCTATCCAAACCTAGAAGGGTTTAATTTTTAGAGCATCCTAGAAAATTTGGTGGACAGATCTTTGTTTTGCATGTTTCTGCCATTTTGGCATTTTAGGTAATTAATTGTTGTGATTATATTTTTGTGTTACAATATTGTTTTCTAGCATGTATAAGTTGTGTGAACTTGTTTTCTAAGTGTTACTTAGTTATTTTATCATGTTATATTGTGTGGACTTGAGTGTAGAAGAAATAGGATATTTGTTATTAACATATGTTTATTCTCTAGTTAATATTTGCATAGGATTTTTGAGTGATGAAATTATGTGCAAGCACTTGGATTTTTGATTGTATCCAGTACCATTTTGGTACTTATTTTGTGTTTTTATCACCTCTGATAGCTTGCATTTGAGTTGGTAGAAAAGCATGAGTAGCTTTGTGATGGCTATGAAATTGTTATGGAAAAATTCCCTCATGTGTGGAATTTTTGACATAAGTTTTTGTGGTTGTGTAGCCACATATTTTTGTATTGTGTTCATAGGACCAGTAGCATTTTGATAAGGTTGTTATGAGTACTTGACCCCTAAAGTTTTCACATGTGTGAAAACAATAACATGAGTAGCATTTCCTTGCTTATTTAAGCACCCTATTATTTTCTGCTAGTAGTGTTAATGCACTAGATGCTAGTTTAGTATTTTGTTAATTTTTAGTAAGTGGACCAGAGGCATTGTGACCTCTTAATGCTTTGATATGCTAGTGGAACACCCAATGGTTTCACTGCATTTTTGGTGGAAACATTATTTCCCCACACTAGATGTGTTTCTTTTATATAGTTCTATAACTATTGAGTGCCTAGTATTTTTGCTTTGGGAATTTTTGTGCTAAACAAAAATGGGTATGCTTATGTTTGTAAGTGGTTGTAATAATGTGTAGCTTGCTAGGAAAAATCCATCTTTGGAGTGTTGTTTGATTCCTCTAGTAATGCCCTTTTTATTACTACTAGTATGTAGGAGTTGCCCTGCAAATTGATGCATTGTTTTATTAAATGGGATATTTTGTTATAGCAAGTATAGATGTTTTTCGCTCCTGTTTTTATGACATGGACCCTCTGGTTGTATTTCAATTTCTTGATTGAAATGCATCCATTGATTCTTCATGTTTTAGTAGTACTAGTTTCCTTAGCAGTTTTTGTATTGAATTGTTTTTTCTGCCAACTTGTGTTTGGTAGATATTTATGTATCCTTGCATGAGGACATGTTTTCATTCCCATTATGATAACATGGTTCCTTGTTTGCATTTTAGTACTTTACTTATTATGCTTGCTTGCATAGCAAACTTTAAGTAGAAACATGTCTATAGGATTCCTCCTTTTTAGTCATTGTTTCTATTGTTCTCACTATGAGAATTGTGTGTTTTGTGATGAGTCTATTACCTTGTTACATTTGTGTAGGCTCACTGATTTGTAAAAGTAACTTTTACAAATCATGTGTTTCCTTTATTCTTGATGTCAATTTAGACTCAGTAGCATAGCTACCTTTTTCTTGTTGTGGTGTATAGAACCATTGCCATGATTAATATTGTGCATGTTTTTATACACTTTTAGTAGTCTCACCCTTGTGAAACTAAATGTATTTTGGGCTTATTAATATCTTGGTATGAGAGTGGCACACCCACTGAATCCATGATATTAAGGTTGTGAGTTATTTTCCTCCAACTTTAAGTTGTCTTATTAAATGGCATTTCTGCCAAGTAGGTTTGTTTGATTGTTTGCCTCCATTAATAATTGTGTGATTTGTTATTATTAGATTTCCTTGCTGTATGTATGGTTATGCATTGTTGCTTGCCTTGATTGGTTCTGAATGTGTGTCCTTTATTCCTTTTACGACGTTAGAAAACGAAGAGGAAGGAAGTGTCGTGAAGATCTGTTTCAAGTTCCAGTCACTCCAAAACCAGGGACACAAGGAGATACCAGGCAAGCCATCCTGATGCTTGCTGATACAATACTTATCATTATCTATCATGCATGTTTTACCTCTGAAGTTTTACAAAAACTTGATTATCAAAACTATTTTTGATGTGGAATTTACTACTATACTATATTATAGGTTACTATCATGCCAATAGTTAAACTTGGTAATACCAAGCCCATAGGCCACCATATGGTATTTATTACCATCAAATATACTAGTCCCTAAGTGGACACGCTAAAATTGTGATTCTACAAAATAAAGGCTTTACGGAAAAACCCGGAGAAAAGGCGGATCCTTGTTCTCCGGAGGAATGTGGAAGTGGTCATTTTTGAGAAAGTGGTGTTTTAAAAAAATGACACATAACCTAGTCTTCGCCGGACAACCTTTACCGTACTGCCACCCTACCCCAACATGGGCAAGGGGCTTAACTTGAAGTTTGTTCTTATTAGTGTGTGCTATCTCAATGTGCTATAGGGGATGCGATCCTCTGAACCGAATGTCGTGGAGACATATAAAGTGTGGGATTAATTTTCCCTCCGGATGCATCAGTTGAGGCATCCTGGCTTGGCGGAGATTAGCTCGGTGCCGGGGATGTGGTAAAACTCAACTGAGAGATAGGCATATTCTAGCTTGAACATAGTGGATGGTTATGATCAGATACCTGATGTTTACATACTGTTGTTACAGTCCGTGATTGTTCACGGGAGGTGTACTGGATCTGGTGGATGTGTACACCTCTGCAGAGTACAACTTTTTCGAAGAAGCCGCGTCCTCGGATATGGACAGTTGAATGGCCATGTAGCTAGCATTGTGTCAATGTTTTCAAAAAGGAAGTTTTTGAAAAGGGAATTTTGGAAAGGAAGTGTTGAACTTGTGAAGTTCGGAAAGGAATGGAAACTTATACCGTGGAGGTATCGTCGATGATGAAAATCCAGATGCTGATATACAAAACAAAATGTTTTGCAAAGAAAACCTTTTCTACTCTAAGCAAGAATTCTTGAAACTGATTCCAAGAAGTTTTGCAAAGAGAAAATATTCTTTAACAAAACTTTACAAAACCTCTTGTACATGTGAGATCTACAAGAGAAATAAAACTATATATTATTTTTCTTCTGAAGTATCTTCTTCAACGAAGATACAGATAAACCTGACTGCAACTGTGGTGTCATCATATATGAACACCATTGATAGTGAACCATATTTATAGCCTACCTAATCCACCATATAAGCATACTTGCATGTTGGTAAGTGATATGATGGATGTCTTGCTGAGTACATTCAAATGTACTCATTATGGTTTCGCCCCTGGTATCTACTTATCAGATTTGGAGAAGGAGCCTCCAAAGGATATCTATGAAGAGAAGTACGGGGCTGACGGCTTTGCGAACTAGGATCGTCTCCGGGTCAGCAGCCTGTAGGTTAAGGCGTGACTTGGGCTCAACTACGTTGTGTTTTATTTGTCTTCCGCTGTGTTTGATAAGTTGCATGCCCCATGTGGCAGTTGCGTTAAACTTGATCATGTGATATATATGTAATACCTTTATGTATTCGTGTAATGGATGATGTATTTCTGTATGCCAACTGTGTATGTTGTTCACGACTGATCTTTCTGGGATCGTGAATGTATGCATACGTAGGGTTTCAGACTGCCGGTCTGGGGTCCTTACAGAGTTGGTATCAGAGCCAAGTTGACCTTAGGAGACCTTAGTTAGCATGGACGTCAGATAGGAAAGAAAAGTATTTTTGAGTAAAAACCTATTTACTATGTGCATTATTTTTATCTAAGGGATTTTTAGTATATTTTCCCCTCCTTGTTATCTTTTCAAAAAGATTCTAAATGCATATTAAGGGCGTCCTTGAACAGTGATTCGAAGGGCGGGCCTTATAGAGTTGGTTTGTCTCTCGGTTAAGAGTCTATTTCTTACTTGTTTGCAACTGCTCCGCTCTGTTTTTGAAACATCTCTCGTCTTTGAAGTTTTCTGTCCAGAAAATAGCTGGGGTTTCAAAAACAGATTGTTGCATAAAGTTTTATCGAAACTTTACTTCTAGTATCTTGTTTCAATCCAAAAACTTTTATACTTGCCGATGTCCCGAGAAGACCAAAATAATCGCATAGCTCTACAGTGATGATGGTCAGAAGTAGATATAGTTCTTCAGCCACTTCTAGGATTTTGGATCAGTCTAGTTTGGAGTAATTTAGCGATAACTCCATGAGTCGTCTCCCCTGGCGTAGCTCCAATGGAGCCTTGTTTGTGTGTTTTGGCTTGTTTATGTGTGTCCGTAGGACTTTGTGCTGTTGTGTGGTGTAGAATTTGGTTCATCTAGGCTTCTATATGTTTGTGGGGTGCTCAAATTTTGCAGATTTGTGCTTGCCCCGCTCTTGTTTTTGAATCTCCTCATGTTAAATTTTTGCAAGCAAAAATGTTTGTATAGCATTCAAAAACAAGAATTTGTTGCTTAGACTTATACTTGTTTTCGCTTCATAATGCGACCCATCGTGAACCACCACCATCTCCCCCACAATCAATGAAAGCACCGTTGGGCCTAAATAGAGGACCATCGAGCCACACGAGCTGATAGCATTGCTACCAGTGATGCGCCCCAACAGTTAAAGCTCCAACAATGACATCCTTCAAAGAAGAAAAGGCGTGAAGAAAACCAACCAATACGGACCAAAACCTCTGTGTTTTGTCTGTTTGCAAAAGACTCTTTTTACCCTGATGGCTAAATGTTGTACATTTTCTTTATGTCCCCTTTTAAAAGACCAAACAAGAGAAATCACTTTTAAAAGTTATATACCTCCCTCCTCTGGAGAAAGGTGCAAAAGAAGTCTTCACATGCCATGATGCGCAACCCCCTCAAAAGCCAATCAAAAGAGAACAATTCAATATTCGACGTACGATGACGCTAGTCGTATCTTGTCGGACAAACATAATTAAATAGAAAGCTAACAAGACTAACATGCTTTGCCTAATCTTAGGTTGACACCTAACCAAAGCATGCGAACTACTGACAACTCTTTCTAAACCAAGGAATAAAGTGACTTACGATACCTTTTAATCTAGTTGGTAAAAAGGAGAAGTCATGAGAAAATAAAATGATGACCTATTCGTTTACTAGTCAATAAGATATCGGGTGTATCTACTTTGTAAACCAAAACTTAATAGACGTGGTAAGTACTATGATATTCGGGGTTTAGAAATTAAGTGAACGATGGAATGGATATGATAGATCTAGAAAACAGCAGTTTTCCGGTGTTTGTTTCTTTGTGTGCTCTTGATTGAAATAAATTTGTGTTTTATTCAATCTTTCTTCCTAACTTATATGGAGTTGTTAGGACTTGTTATTATGTTGTTTTATTACAATAAATCTACCCTAGAAAGTGTGTGCATGATTGGAAACTCGAATAAAAATGAATAGCATTTGTTACCTTCTAGTTTATTAATTGGAAGTATCGTGAGAGCTAGATCTGTGTATACTTTCTTAGTACATTTTGTGCTATGTTTATTGGAGTCCAGTACCATTTAGGTACTGTTATTTTGATGCTTGTACCTATGTTAGCTTGCATGTCTCTTAATAGTAAAGCATATGTAAGCATTACTATCAGTATGCACAAGTATTGCTTCACTAGATTAAATAGCCTTATATTTTTATCTTGTATGCAAAGTTTTTCATGAGTAACCAGAGGCTTAGTACCTATTTTGCCTTGGTATTAGTAGGCCATAGCCCACTGGTACCATTGCATTTTGGCTTAAGGATGAAAATCCCCAACCATACACCTGTGTGAAAATAGCATGTTTCACTATGTGATTGATTTCTATTTTCCACCATGGAAAATATAATTGTTTGTTTTCACTTATGCAAGTGAGAAGTTTATTTTGTTATTAGTAAATACTAATATGTTTAGGTGTGATCCTTTTGTTAGCATAATATTCCTTAGGGGTATCATGTTAAGAAATGTTTCACTATCGTGTGCTAAAATTAAATTGTTCGCAAATAAAATAAATTCCTCTTGATTGGTAGATTGTTTGTGAATGATTTTTAAATTGAGTGTATGGATTTTTGAAAAGGTTTAGAAACTTTTCATTAATTACATAGCTACTGGTTGTGTGAGTTATACCTTGCTTGTTTGCTAGTAATTTGTTAAAGAAGAACAGAAATTGCTAGAAGAAATTTCTGCATGTTTAATAGTTGTATCATGGGATTGTTTTGATGTTTGTGCTTACTAACATGAGTAAGTTTTGTGTACTGTTATTAGGTACACTTATATTCATGACTTTCTTGTTTAAGTTTAAAGATCATGATAGCATTGTTTGCTTCTCTAGCGCGAAAACTAGTTTCACCACTAGAAAATGGTGAGTTTTGCTCTAGTATTACCCTCTTTTTATTTTATGAGTATATGTGTTGATATAGCATGTGTAGGAAGTTATTACTTCTGTTATCATGCCATGAATTATTTAGTTGCATGTTCTATGGTTATAGGATATGATTATCTCTTATAGCATGCTGGTGTAGATTTTTCATACTAGTGTGTTATTTGTGCAGACCTTTTATTATGCCTGTGAAATAGGAGTTTTTATCTTGGGTGAAGATGGTATTTTAGAGTATCTTTATGATTGAATTCATTGGTTTTTAGCTACTGGTTGTTTGCTAATTGTTCATGATTGATGGATTCCAAAACCTCTAATAAACAATAACCTAGTGAATAAATAGTCTATTCATCTGTGGTGTTGTTTGCTTGCTTATTGGATTTTGTTTAAATGTTTTTACCTTAGCATGAGTTAATACTTGTGTTATGATTGTGCTTAATAGTATCTTATGAAGCTAAAACATCCAACTAAAATCATGAACACTTTAAGTGATAGTTGCTTGTGGTGAGTAATAACCACTGCCATGGGTATTGGTTCTGTCTGTTTGTTTTACCTTAGCAACCTAACCTTTGCACCCACAAGATATATTTTTAGCTTATTATATACCTTGTCATGAGAGTGGTACACCACTCCATATGTGGTATGTAATATGTGGGATATAGCTAAGAACTCATGTAATAATTAACGGTACATTTCCAGGTAGTTATGTACTAACCTTAAAATTTTGTTCAAACCAGGAAACAAAAGTTTTGGACCTAAAACAAGTACTGGTGTACTTCTTTTAATAGTGAATTCACTAATTTAGGGATGTACCCCGCCTCCCAAGAAAAGTCAAAGGGGGGAAGCACCTGCACTCCAACGCTAACATTGTGTTTGTTGGCCCTCCCTTAGTCCTCGCTTGCGAATCTCGGGGACGAGATTCTTTTTAAGGGGGGAAGACTTGTCACATCCCAATTTTGGAATACCTGTTAACACAGTTGTTTTGCTAATTGCTTGACAATTAAACTTTGATTGTGACAATTAAACTTGGATTGTATTTGTTTGAGTGCAACTAAACAAACAAATTATATAAACTTACATGGCTAAGAAATTGAAAACAAAATATTCAACATATTGTTCCAATGACTTTGGCAATATTTTCTAAAGCAAATATTGATCAAAGAGTTTTCCAAAAACATCTTATGAATCCAATACTTGTTGAATATTATTCCAAGACCCAAATTAAGAAGAAGGAAACACTTAATAAATTTCCCTAAAAAGATTATCAGAAAAAGAGGCATTCTTAGATGCTTCACCAAAATATTATCAAATGTTTTTCCAACCTTGCAAACTTAAAAACAAAAGTATTGGAGAGCATTGACTTGCTATCTCAAGTCATATGAATATTTTGGCAAAACATTATTAAAGAAAAGCCAAATGCCTTATTAAATTGAAATTCCAATATTTCTAGAAACAGAAAACTAAAACAAGTTACTATTGGAAACTTGATTCAAATGATCTGAAATTAATACCATTGCTTCCTTATATCAAATAAGGAACACACACAAGAGGAGACCAAAAATTGAATCCATTAAAGTCCTGAAAACATGAGTTTTCTCCACAGCAACATTTGGGATTTTGAACAAGTTTGTTCTACAAACTTTTTCCAAATGCCATGAAATAAATACCACATGCTCTATATCATAAATAAGGATGAAAACCAAAAGGGCACAAGTTTTTGAATAATTTAAGTTGCCAAAAACCCCTGTTTTCTTGACAGCACCTTTTTGAAATTTGAACAAGTTTGTTCTATGAAGTAACTCTAAATGACTTGAATTTTCTACCACATAAGGAAACCATCAAATAAGGATTGTGTGCCAAAAATTATCATTTTTGGAAGCTCCCAAGTAGGTTAATAAATTCAATGTCCATTTATGCAAGAATTCAAATTTGAACAACTTTGAATTATCAAGTTTATCTAATTGAGCCAATTTTCACATATGTTGTACATCTCAACTAATAAGAATTTTGGGCAAGAGGAATTAAATTTTAGACTTTGTTTGCTTGGTGAAAACAACCTTTTTCAGAGAAGATAAGGACCTAGTTGTAAGTACACAGGGACCAAAAAGTAATCCAAGTCATCTCCTACCTCTAGCCATGCTGTAGTTACAGGAGACCTACCCATGCCTTCGAAGGGAAGGAATCCTTGGGGGATAAGAGGCCCCCCATGTGCCTTGTCTGCCTCATTGCCCCCTCTCTCTCCCCTAGAGCTCTCCCTCTCTCTCTCTCTTCAAGGAACCCCCAAATCGGAACCCTAGCCGAAACCCTCGCCGTCGATTCGGCCGATAGGGAGCACGCCGCCGGTCGCCGTTGGTACCATTGGATCCGCCTCGTCGTGGTGGTACTTGGTGCAAAGGGAATCGGGGTGGAGCTACTCGAGGAGGCCGCGCCGTCCACTTTTCTTCTCCGACCCCGACGACCTCCGGCGAGCTATTGCCGCCGCTCCGAGTCCTCTCCGACCTCACCAAGCCCTCCAGCGCGTTCGTGGTAAGCAGGGGAGTCCCCCCGACCCATTTCCCCTCTCCCTCTCCCCCTAGCTCGCCCCCGAGCCACCTCTGCTGTCCGGCCGCCGCCGCGCGTCGTCGCCGGCCGCCCTAGGGTCGTTCCCCGGAAACGAGACCGGGCTTGTTTGATCCCCCGCGTCGTGTGCAACATGTAGGTACCCTCGATTCGACGATTGATGGCCGGAAACGCGATTTGCATCCTCGCCGGAGACATCCCCGCCGGCGATGACGTCGTGATCGCGTCACGCTGACGTAGCCTCCCCTTGACCCGCGCGGGAGCTGTTGAACCTGCTGGTGGCCCCGTGCTGGCCTGCGTGGCTGCCCCCGTGGCGCCCAGGCCCACGAGTCAGCGGCGTTGGCTGGCTCTCACCACGGTATGGATAGATCTGGGCGGCCCGTTAGCAGATCTGGCCCATGTCTAGCCATTTTCCATTTTAATTTTACAGAAAAGATACCTGGTTGCTTTTGGCTCTAAAAACCTACCTAAAAGATGATTTTGACCAAGCCAAAAATCACAGTGGTACCTAAACTAATTCTAAACCACCTCCAACTTGTAGATCTACATTTGGATGAATAATTTTGAAATGAAAAATGATTTGGCAACAGGTACCAGAAACACCAAAATGAGCACCATTTTTATTTTACAATTCAGAATGAAGTGAGGACAATTGCATTGGAAAGCCCTTGAAATTTCCTAACAGGATCATTTAATCTCGTTTCCAAATTCATTGTATTTTTGAAATGGCATGCAATTTGGTAAAACACCAGAGAGCACTTTGGTGATTTTTATAAAAAAATTAAAAATGATTTTTGATGCAAACTCAACTGGATTGTCTTGTATATGTTTAGGGCTATCCAAACCTAGAAGGGTTTAATTTTTAGAGCATCCTAGAAAATTTGGTGGACAGATCTTTGTTTTGCATGTTTCTGCCATTTTGGCATTTTAGGTAATTAATTGTTGTGATTATATTTTTGTGTTACAATATTGTTTTCTAGCATGTATAAGTTGTGTGAACTTGTTTTCTAAGTGTTACTTAGTTATTTTATCATGTTAGATTGTGTGTACTTGAGTGTAGAAGAAATAGGATATTTGTTATTAACATATGTTTATTCTCTAGTTAATATTTGCATAGGATTTTTGAGTGATGAAATTATGTGCAAGCACTTGGATTTTTGATTGTATCCAGTACCATTTTGGTACTTATTTTGTGTTTTTATCACCTCTGATAGCTTGCATTTGAGTTGGTAGAAAAGCATGAGTAGCTTTGTGATGGCTATGAAATTGTTATGGAAAAATTCCCTCATGTGTGGAATTTTTGACATAAGTTTTTGTGGTTGTGTAGCCACATATTTTTGTATTGTGTTCATAGGACCAGTAGCATTTTGATAAGGTTGTTATGAGTACTTGACCCCTAAAGTTTTCACATGTGTGAAAACAATAACATGAGTAGCATTTCCTTGCTTATTTAAGCACCCTATTATTTTCTGCTAGTAGTGTTAATGCACTAGATGCTAGTTTAGTATTTTGTTAATTTTTAGTAAGTGGACCAGAGGCATTGTGACCTCTTAATGCTTTGATATGCTAGTGGAACACCCAATGGTTTCACTGCATTTTTGGTGGAAACATTATTTCCCCACACTAGATGTGTTTCTTTTATATAGTTCTATAACTATTGAGTGCCTAGTATTTTTGCTTTGGGAATTTTTGTGCTAAACAAAAATGGGTATGCTTCTGTTTGTAAGTGGTTGTAATCATGTGTAGCTTGCTAGGAAAAATCCATCTTTGGAGTGTTGTTTGATTCCTCTAGTAATGCCCTTTTTATTACTACTAGTATGTAGGAGTTGCCCTGCAAATTGATGCATTGTTTTATTAAATGGGATATTTTGTTATAGCAAGTATAGATGTTTTTCGCTCCTGTTTTTATGACATGGACCCTCTGGTTGTATTTCAATTTCTTGATTGAAATGCATCCATTGATTCTTCATGTTTTAGTAGTACTAGTTTCCTTAGCAGTTTTTGTATTGAATTGTTTTTTCTGCCAACTTGTGTTTGGTAGATATTTATGTATCCTTGCATGAGGACATGTTTTCATTCCCATTATGATAACATGGTTCCTTGTTTGCATTTTAGTACTTTACTTATTATGCTTGCTTGCATAGCAAACTTTAAGTAGAAACATGTCTATAGGATTCCTCCTTTTTAGTCATTGTTTCTATTGTTCTCACTATGAGAATTGTGTGTTTTGTGATGAGTCTATTACCTTGTTACATTTGTGTAGGCTCACTGATTTGTAAAAGTAACTTTTACAAATCATGTGTTTCCTTTATTCTTGATGTCAATTTAGACTCAGTAGCATAGCTACCTTTTTCTTGTTGTGGTGTATAGAACCATTGCCATGATTAATATTGTGCATGTTTTTATACACTTTTAGTAGTCTCACCCTTGTGAAACTAAATGTATTTTGGGCTTATTAATATCTTGGTATGAGAGTGGCACACCCACTGAATCCATGATATTAAGGTTGTGAGTTATTTTCCTCCAACTTTAAGTTGTCTTATTAAATGGCATTTCTGCCAAGTAGGTTTGTTTGATTGTTTGCCTCCATTAATAATTGTGTGATTTGTTATTATTAGATTTCCTTGCTGTATGTATGGTTATGCATTGTTGCTTGCCTTGATTGGTTCTGAATGTGTGTCCTTTATTCCTTTTACGACGTTAGAAAACGAAGAGGAAGGAAGTGTCGTGAAGATCTGTTTCAAGTTCCAGTCACTCCAAAACCAGGGACACAAGGAGATACCAGGCAAGCCATCCTGATGCTTGCTGATACAATACTTATCATTATCTATCATGCATGTTTTACCTCTGAAGTTTTACAAAAACTTGATTATCAAAACTATTTTTGATGTGGAATTTACTACTATACTATATTATAGGTTACTATCATGCCAATAGTTAAACTTGGTAATACCAAGCCCATAGGCCACCATATGGTATTTATTACCATCAAATATACTAGTCCCTAAGTGGACACCCTAAAATTGTGATTCTACAAAACAAAGGCTTTACGGAAAAAACCCGGAGAAAAGGCGGATCCTTGTTCTCCGGAGGAATGTGGAAGTGGTCATTTTTGAGAAAGTGGTGTTTTAAAAAAATGACACATAACCTAGTCTTCGCCGGACAACCTTTACCGTACTGCCACCCTACCCCAACATGGGCAAGGGGCTTAACTTGAAGTTTGTTCTTATTAGTGTGTGCTATCTCAATGTGCTATAGGGGATGCGATCCTCTGAACCGAATGTCGTGGAGACATATAAAGTGTGGGATTAATTTTCCCTCCGGATGCATCCGTTGAGGCATCCTGGCTTGGCGGAGATTAGCTCGGTGCCGGGGATGTGGTAAAACTCAACTGAGAGATAGGCATATTCTAGCTTGAACATAGTGGATGGTTATGATCAGATACCTGATGTTTACATACTGTTGTTACAGTCCGTGATTGTTCACGGGAGGTGTACTGGATCTGGTGGATGTGTACACCTCTGCAGAGTACAACTTTTTCGAAGAAGCCGCGTCCTCGGATATGGACAGTTGAATGGCCATGTAGCTAGCATTGTGTCAATGTTTTCAAAAAGGAAGTTTTTGAAAAGGGAATTTTGGAAAGGAAGTGTTGAACTTGTGAAGTTCGGAAAGGAATGGAAACTTATACCATGGAGGTATCATCGATGATGAAAATCCAGATGCTGATATACAAAACAAAATGTTTTGCAAAGAAAACCTTTTCTACTCTAAGCAAGAATTCTGGAAACTGATTCCAAGAAGTTTTGCAAAGAGAAAATATTCTTTAACAAAACTTTACAAAACCTCTTGTACATGTGAGATCTACAAGAGAAATAAAACTATATATTATTTTTCTTCTGAAGTATCTTCTTCAACGAAGATACAGATAAACCTGACTGCAACTGTGGTGTCATCATATATGAACACCATTGATAGTGAACCATATTTATAGCCTACCTAATCCACCATATAAGCATACTTGCATGTTGGTAAGTGATATGATGGATGTCTTGCTGAGTACATTCAAATGTACTCATTATGGTTTCGCCCCTGGTATCTACTTATCAGATTTGGAGAAGGAGCCTCCAAAGGATATCTATGAAGAGAAGTACGGGGCTGACGGCTTTGCGAACTAGGATCGTCTCCGGGTCAGCAGCCTGTAGGTTAAGGCGTGACTTGGGCTCAACTACGTTGTGTTTTATTTGTCTTCCGCTGTGTTTGATAAGTTGCATGCCCCATGTGGCAGTTGCGTTAAACTTGATCATGTGATATATATGTAATACCTTTATGTATTCGTGTAATGGATGATGTATTTCTGTATGCCAACTGTGTATGTTGTTCACGACTGATCTTTCTGGGATCGTGAATGTATGCATACGTAGGGTTTCAGACTGCCGGTCTGGGGTCCTTACAGATCTTTTCAGTGAAAAAGTGGTTGTCACTAATGTATAAACTACAAAATTATAATGGCATTTTTATAAATCTGACCATGTCCAACAAGGTTTGATTTGGTTTCTTGAATACTCCAAAGTAATGTGGGGTATTCGAGAAGTATAAGTTGTAGAACAATTCTGCAACTCCTGAGATGTTTTGCTGAACTTGTAACTCAAAACTTTATCCTTTATGATCCAATCATAAATACTTGATTATCTTGTTACAATGTTTTTTACTTCATACTAACAATAATATGAACCAATTCAAAATTGTCAAACTCCATTCTCTTTAAATAGATATACTCATATATCCACTCAAATCATCGACGTAATTTTATGACGGGAAAATTAATTCACCACACATGACTATACATAATGGAATATATACATCAACATGTACAATCTCCAGTAAATTATTCCTCCATTCTACTTTGTCCTATGAACGGAATTCTAGTCATCTTTTGGAAGAGGTCTCACAAGCGTCAATTTATTCAAAAAAATGGCTCCAGAAGTCCATCAATATGGAGTTCCTTCATGTTTTCCTTTCCGATATGAAGTAAAATGGCGGTGTCACAATTTAAGTGAAACTCTTTTACGTCTTCAACGTTTAGCATTTAGTCTTATAGATGTTTAATTTACCAACATGATTTATATTAACATATCCATCAATTATGGAATATGGTCATAGTTTGAACAATCTCATTTGTTCTCACAAAAGATCAGAACAAAATAACAACTTATTAAGTTCTTAAAATAATTCTTGAATGTTTGGTTCGATACGACAATGAACACAATAACACTTTATTTCTGTTGTTGTCATAATCGATTCCACATCTATTACTAGTTTCTTTTAGGCCCTTGTATTTCTTGCATTGCGTTGCTTTGTATGACAGCTCATACCAACCAATGTGGTATCAAAATACCAAAAAATACTTTGTTAACTAGTAATACATCTATATCTTGTATATCAAGCATATACTCCTGAGCTGGACTTTTCCAGTTATCTTCTTTTTCTGCCATATATCTTATTTTATTCTATTTTCAATATTCCCTTTCCTTTACAGAAGAATCATTCAATATCAAACAATACTAGTCGTACTAGCACATTTTCCTTGGCGTGTTAGTAATATACTATCACCCTTTGAGTCATACTTTAAGTTTGATTGTTCTACAAATATCACCATATTAATAGTATTCTTCCATATTCCACTCTTAGCAATCTCCAAGCAAGGTAAACGATTTTTACCCATACTTTTAATCCATCCCATCATAAAAAAATTATTATTAATCTACTATAGCTCGAAGGAAGGAATTTAGAGGATAATGTTAGCGCCCAATTTCTTGGAATATTCAAACGCCTAGCGTCTTCAATCATTGCATATTCAAATAATATAAGCATACATTTTCACGCTAAATTATACTCAGTCATGTTGCTACAAATAAGTTTCTATATATCAATATATCTTTCACTTGATTGTTTCTGAAAACAACTCTTTTCAGTTCCTAAATCACCTTGATCAACAAAACATTCTTTTGAAGATAAAGTAATACGGAAGCAACCATGACTCTAGATTCTAAGTAGGAATTATTTGCGCTCTCGATCAATCAATCATTAATCATATGGAGCTAGGTAGAAAATACCGAAAATCAACAATAGGACTCAATTTTAAATTTCACTAATACGGTACCAATTTAAATGATTTTTACCAGATCATAACAATTATATCTCAATTAACAATCTAAGTGTAAGGTAGTTATCTGGATGCCAATGAATACTACAATTTGTGCAAATTCACTTTGATTGGTTGTTTATGATAAATAAGTTCAAGTTAATTCAAAATTATACCATGAACTCCCACTCAAAAACAACATCCCTCATAGTCGTCTTTAGTGATTACACGAACCAAATTCATTATACCACAACCGATCATCACGTGAGATGATGTAGTTTCAAAGGCGAACATCGACATGTTCATCATATCATCCATATGACTAATTCTTTACCTTTCGGTTACGTGTTCTGAGGCCATGTCTGTACATGCTAGGCTCGCCAAGTAGAACTGTAGTATTGTGTGTGATTCAAGGCCATGTCTGTACATGCTAGGCTTGAAAACACCCGTTGTATGCGAATGTTGAGTCTATCACACCCGATCATCACGTGGTGTCTCGAAAGGACGAACTTCCATAATGGTGCATACTTAAGGAAGAACACATTATTATATTGATATTAAGTGAGAGGGATCATCTTATAATGATACTGTCGCTATCTAAGCAAAACAAGATGCATAAAAGGATTAACATCACATGTATGGATAATGTGATATGATATGGTCCTTCTTTCACTTGATCTCCATATTGTGCATTACGGTATGATCTCCATCATTCCACCGGTGTGGTACCAAGTTCCATGGAACCTCCATCTTGATTCTCCATCAATAATAAGGCAACCATATGGACACCTTCCGGTATATCAATAATTTACAAAAGAGATCATCTCATAATCAAATTTGTAACATTGACCATATCACATCACATGCCCAGCAAAAACTAGTTAGATGCCTCTAATTTATTTTTGCATATTTTACATGGCTTAGGGATTTCGAGGGTAGAACCATTCATACCTACGAACATCAACCACAACGTTGATAAACATATTTTTACCAACCCTTCGTAGATTAGATCTTAACTATAGTTGGAGAAACAGACACCCCCTCAGTCACAAGTGAGACAATTCTCACGTACATAGTACACGTAAACTTAGTCTATGGCAGCTTCATCCAACTATGCCACTAAGATCATAAAATACTCAAGGAGGCAATAACATGATCATCAACTCCCACATACACCTATGTGTTCTACCCGTACAAAACATCTAAGCATAGATCCGGCTCTGGTACCACTGAAGGGGTTGTTGCATAGAAAACACAAATTTTCCTACGCGAGAGACACCCGAAAGGCCAACATCTAATCTAGGAGATGAAAGCAACGAGCATAGAGAGAGTCTTAATAAGAACATACCCTCGAAGACACAAAGCGTTACGAGATCAAATCTCGTTGTTGGCGTAGTCGTACTCACACCAAACCCGAGAGCGAGAGGATGTGCACCGCAATCCGGCGGTGCCTCCGTGATCGGTCACACGCTATGGTTGATGACGGCCTCCGTTCCCTCGATCCAACGGGGAGGCGGAAGTAGAGGATCCCTCGGAACTCCAGTATCACGACGGCGTGGTGGTGGTGAAGAATCCCGCGGTCAGGGCTTCACCAAGCCGGAGACCATGGAATGGAGCAGCGGGTGAAAAGGAACCGAGGTGGGCAAGTGTGTGTGAGAGAGGGAGCTCATGCCCTATATTTATATGAGAGGGGGGAGGCGGCCCAAGGGGGTGCAGCCATCCCATGGAGATGCCCCCACCTCTTCCCTCATCATGTGAGTGGACACTCCACTCACATCCACTCATCCTTCCTTTATTTCCTACTTAGAAAATCCAAGAGTTTTTCTTTAATAAATAAATAAAACATTTTTATTTCTTTATTTCAGCATTTGATAATTCTATTAACAAACATTTGCATATAGCACCTTGAATCATTTGTTAATTCTATTAACAACCATTTAACGAAAAACCCCTTGAACTATTTCGATTTTCCCCGCAACAATTTCGGTGCTGCTCAAAACATTCTTCGTTATCCTGTATCCTCTCAAATGCGTCATTGAACCATAAGTGTGTCACCCTACGGTTCGCGAATAAGATAGACATGATCGAGACTCCTCTCCGATCAATAATCAACAGCGGGATCTGGAGATCCGTGATGACTCCTATATATTCAACGATGAATCTCGTGATCGTGTGATACATCAACGTCGTGAACTATTCCCTTTGTCTCGCAATATTTTACTTGTACGAGATTCAATCATTGGTTTCAATCATACCTTGTTCAATCTCGTTACCTGACAAGTATTCTTTTCTCGTTTCCGTGATATAATATCCTTGTGATCATATCACGTGCTTGCAAGCAGTGTCGATGTGATATCACCGAGAGGGCCCAGAGTATATCTCTCCGTCATTTTGGATGGACAAATACCACTCTTGATCCATGATCATCAACTAATACTTTCCAAATACCTAACGGTGCCTTTATAGTCACCCTGTTACGGTGTGACGTTTGATGACATCAAAGCACCCTTCCGGTACCAGTGATTGGCATGATCTCATGATCTAAGGAATAAGTTACTTCGTATGCAAGATATAACAATATAAACCAAAATACTTGATCGTATTGTTATCTTGATATTGGTTCTATGTTCATCACATCATTCTACCAATGACATGACCCCGTTATTAACAACATCCAATGTTCATGATCAGGAAACCTTGATCATCTATTAATCAACGAGCTAGTTAAAAGAGAGGCTTTACTAGGAACCATTGTTTGTTTATTAAACACATATGTATCAACATTTCCGGTTAATACAATTCTAGCATGAGAAATAAACATTTATCATAAACAAGGAATAAGATAATAACCACTTTATTATTGCCTCTCGGGCATATTCCCTTCAGTAGTCTATTCACCTCTTCTCCGAGTGCTTTCAGGTTTGCCTCGGAAAATCGACGGGTGGTTTGTTTGACTGGCTTGGCGTCTTTAAATACTTCAAGTGAGTGCTCGGCGAACTCCCTGGGTATCCCTGGCTTATATGACGGTTGCCAGGCAAAAATATCCCAGTACTCACGGAGAAGTTCGACGAGCGCGCCTTCCTATGCGGACGATAGGGTCGTGGACACGATCGCCGTCTTTGCGGATTCCGTCGAGTGCACTTGATGCTTTCAAGTGTCACTGCTTGGGCTAAAATTGAGCTCTGGGCATTCTTTTTGGTGAGCGGCATCATGGAGTTATCCGTGGTTTTTTCCAGCTTTTCTAGCTCCTCTTATATCCCGAAGAATTTCGCGGTCTCGTTGAATTCAGTGTCGCACTTGTCTGACTTTTGGAAGTCTCCGTTTATGGTTATTGTTCCATATTCCCTGGGATTTTGAGCTTGAGGTAGGTTTAATGGGGTACTGCCATGAATCTTGCGAACGCTGTTCGGCCGAGTATGGCGTGGTACTGTGATGGCCAGTCGACTACCTCGAAGTCGAGGAATTCTCTCATGTAGTTTCTCGGATCTCCGAGTACCACCTCCAGGTTGATTGTCCCGAGTGGTTGGACTGCTTTTCCTGGTCCTATCTCGTGGAAGGATGTTTCTGATTCTACGAGTCCGTCCAGGTTCTTGTTCGTCTTGCGGAGTGTGTCCGCGTATATGATGTTCATTCCGCTGCCATCGTCCATGAACACCCGGGATAGGTCGTAGTTGCCTATTTGCGCCTGGATGACGAACATTGCGTGTCCAGGTCGATACATCCGTGGAGGGTGGTCCTCTTTGGAGAAGGTTATCGGTTGCTCTGACATCTTCAGGTATTCAGTCACAGATGGTGGAGTCTGTACTGCCATGTTGACTTGGCGTGTGTTTGTCTTCTGGACTCTCCGGGACGGGCAGATCTTCTGTATCATGCCTAGGAGACCTTGTGGGTTCGGGTACCCATTGGCTCTCTGGTTTGCGGCGGGTGGTGCTGGTAGCACGGCTAGTGCCACGTTCCGGTGTCCTGGTGGAGGTAGGGGTGGTGTACTGCCATGTTGACTTGGCGTGTGTTTGTCTTCTAGACTCTCTGGGACGGGTAGATCTTCTGTATCATGCCTAGGAGCCCTTGCAGGTTCGGGTACCCATTGGCTCCCTGGTTTGCGGCGGGTGGCGCTGGTAGCGCGGCTAGTGCCACGTTCTGGTGTCCTGGTGGAGGTAGGGGTAGCGGTTGGGATCCTATTGGAAGTTGCGGGTATCCCTGGTTAACAGCAGCCATGTGCTTCTTCATGTAAGCCTCGTGGATGTCCTGGAATTTTGGGCAGTCCTTAAGGAGATGAGTTGCCTTGGTTTTGTCCGTGCGCTTATCTGTGAATAGATGTAGCGTGCAGCATCCGTCAAGGTCTTCCTCGGGAGTTTTTGTCACGACCCCGGACCCAGAGATATACATACTGTTATGTGCTCCTAGCCATGGACTCACAAGGGCTTCAGGGTTACCAGCCCCGGCCGCAACAAACAACGGCAGGCAGACTGGATTCATCGGCACGTAGTCCGGATCCCCAGTCTACTACTCCTTGTAACCATGCTATTCATAACCAACCATGCATATCAAAGCGTCCACGAATCGAATGAAACTGAAGGAAACGGGACCAAAACTATACAGAGCTGCTATGTGTCCAGAAAGTGCAACAACAATCGAGGGTTACTGGGGTTACCTCGCCCCAGGCCGATCACATCGACAGGCGGGCTCGGACATGGATCATCGGCTCCACAACCCCTCAACTGCGACAACTATGCAGGCATAGCCAAAACTGTATAACGATGAGCTCAAAACCAACAACCGATCAAAGCAGTACTCTAAACATGAAGCTTTATTAAACAGGTGTTACTAGAGTATAGCTTACAAACAGAGGTCACACGACCCAACATTACATCAGACAACGGAAGGCAAATTATGTTGCTAATCAACAAGAACCAAAAAGGCCTAAGAGGCCGCAACATAAGGCGACGTCCCAGCCCATTAATTCCAGGCTGCTACCTGGGAACCCCAAACTACTCGTCGATGTCCATGCTGATTCACCACTGAAGTGAGGAACTCCACCTGAACCAAAATTAGGCAAACCTGAGTACGGGAGGTACTCAACAAGACTTAATTAACCTATTATATATCTGCTATCTTCAGAAAGGGTTTTATGAAGGCTGTTTTGCGTAAAGCAATCTTTGTTTTTGAAATCGAGGAAGAATAGCACGTCTCATAGAATGTTTTCAAAACAGATGAGAAAGCTACTCAGCTACTGAGATCATCTTCTTCTTGTATTCCACCAAGTCTTTCTCATTCCCACACTATCTCATGCTACAAGGATCACCCCTCTCGGCATCTCCGAGGAGGCACCCTTCAATCATGGTTGACAAGTTTTAGTCATTCCGTGTCGCACCCGGACTTCTAGAGGATACTCACAGTCCGCTAAACAGTAGAACAAATGGCTTACGGGGCATACCGGCACCCGCATCTCAATATGAGCAGGCCAACACGTAAACGTGTGACAACCATTCTTTACTATCCATCGTCTGCGTAAACCATCCCATAGAAATCCGGCTACTTCCGTTGACGTATTTCATAACATACACACATGGTACGTCAACGGCATTTGAACAAGTGATATCACAACATATCTCTAAGACACAAAAGATGGAAATAAGTTGCAAATAGCTCTCACTAGAGCAGAGATAGCAAATACAATCATCCAGAGGACACATGTCCCAACAATTCATCATTACATCACAGCGGAAGCATCCAAAGTGGCTGAGTACAGACAAGATCCAAATAGGCCTAAGAGGCCGGAAACGAAAAGACGGAGCCCATCCACGATGTCTCGGATCCTGCCCGGGTCCGCTATCTACTCGTCAGCAGCCTCGTCATACTCCACGTAGTAGCCACCATGGGGATCCTCGGAAACGTAGTCTGCGGAAACCACAGCCCCAAAAGGGTCAGTACATAAACGTACTGGCAAGCAAGACTCACAAGATACCGTAGTGTACCCGGCAACACCAAGTACAGATGCTTTGGGTTCAACGGAAGAATAGGTGATACAAAAGTGCGGCAGCAGGCTGCTCTAACCAACTACAGAAACATGCTACAACTTCGGGCTAAAAGAGAGGGATAAGATAGCGTATCGTAACCAACTGCTACTAACCTCAAACAAACCATCCTGGATCTCGCCCCTTATCCAAAGAAGCAATCCGAGGATAACTCACACAGTTGGATTAATGATGGATCAAGTTATTGTGTCAATAAGACTATTACTAGTCAAGTTATCATTAGTTAGGCGTAAGTTGTTCTGAGTACTTGTTAGCCAGTACTTTCACCAAGTCATCCATAACCGCGGACAACACGGCTTCTCGAGAAGATTTAACCCTGCAGGGGTGCACCAATTTGGCCGTACACGTAAGAATAACCCGCCAGATGGAATGCCTTCCACCAAGCGGGGCACTCAACACAACCCAACTCTTCTTCGCATCAAGCCCAAAGCACCACGTGTTGTGCGTGCGCGGCTAATCGAGCCCCCACGAAGAAAAGGGGGACCCTCATAGCATTATAAGACCACGCCGCCCTAAATGCCGACTACAAAAGTTCCACCCTGGCCTCGGGTTCGTACCTGCATATGCATGCATCAAATAGAAAGCCCGAACTAAGTGTGGCGATTTGGACGAGATGCGAATCGAATCAAATTGAGGGGGCGCCCATACACGCTTCCCACATGCGGATAGTGCGCTCATCATGGATCAGTAGACAAGACCCTTTTCCTAATTAGGGTCGACACTAGCAGGCCTCAAAACCACGACGGGCCTCCTGCCGGTGCCTTATAATCAGATTAGCATTACCTCAAACATTAACAGGTTGATTGTTTAAACATCGAGCCCCAGAACATAATAAAATATGGTAACAGAAATAACGGACAGCCGACTCGAGCACAAACAACCCTAAGCATGCTAGTAAGACACAGGCAACAAGCAACAGGGTATAGGTGTGGAGGTGAGGCTATATCAGGGTTACAGGATAACATGTGATATGATCGAACACAAGCAACGATTCATAAGGCTAGCAGAATAGACAACGGAAAGTATCGGTAGCCAATGTGGAAAGGAACACAATGGTTCATGTGAGTGAATACTTGCCTGCAAACTCAGTAGCTTGGTACTGGGCTAACTCCTCAGAAGTAGTGTCGTAAACCTCGTCTGTCTCAACGTCGTCGTCTATTCGAGAAGAAGCAAACAAACAACGCAGAGTGACAAACAATCAATAACATGGCATAATGCACAATCATGGGATGGTGCATGACAATTTAATGGATGCATCAAAGGTAAGCTAGTTGACATGGTAACATAATTAAATGGACCCATATGTAATTTGGATTGCATATGGAAAGTCCATGAATTAAGGTTGGATTAAATGATCTACAACTAAACATCATGTGTAAGTGAATTAGCATGATGCATGGATGAGGAAAACAATGAGAAAACAACAATGGATTCAATTTGATAAGGTGTTTACCAAGTTTGAAAATTTATTTATTAAGTTATGAAAATTTGCTTCTTAAAGGAGTTACACAAGCATTTGTTGTTTTCACCAATTTCAAATGTTCAAAATAGACAACAAAGTTCATATTTGGAAAGTATACAAAATTTTAGGTGGAATACATGTTTCATTTATTGAAAATGGATTTAAAATGAATTAATTATGAATTAAACAAGATTTAAATGAATTTAATTCAAGTATGAAATTATTTGAATTTTTATTTGTTAAAAACATTAAATAAAATTCATATTTGAAAAGATTATATTTTTCTGGTTTGAAAACATATTTTATATGTTCAAAAAGAATTTAATTTGACCAAGTTATGAACTTAGCAATTTTTAAATATTTTAAACAAGGTTTAAATTATTTAACCAATTTTAATTATCCAAAACATGAAACAAAGTTTATATTTGAAAAGGTGGTTCAATTTGGCATGGAAAACATATTTTATATGGGCCATTTGAATTAAGTTTGAATTAGTTATGAAATTAACCAAATTGGAATTGAATTGTTTGAATTTGAATTTTAAAACAATTTGAAATGTTCAAAACAGAAAACAAATGACTTAAATAGGTAGAGAATTAAAGAATACATATTTTATTTGTATTATTTGGATTTGAAAAGCACAAGTTATTCAAATTTGAAATTCAGGGACTATTCTGCAATTTTAAACTATTTAGATTTGGTACAGGGATTTTGTTCTGCACCGTGGGCTTGTGTACCCACAGTGGCTGCCGTGCGGGCCACTGCCACACAGGCGCTGGCGTGGCGCGGGTGGCAGCTGCGCTGGCCTCCACGGCCCATGACGGGTGGGCCAGCACCCGTGGCTAAAACCTGAAAAAGAAATGCGCGAGGGGGGGATCGAACCCACGCCCTCACGGCTGGTGCGCTGTGCTGTTGCCACTGCGGTGGCGAAACGTTTTTGTCAGTATAGGGTGCGTGGGGAGGTTGAGGTTCAGATAGCGCGTGTGACTGAAACTGAACTTAAAAGTTCAGTTAACTGAAACAGGCAGAGGCTACCGGCGGCGACTGTTGCTGCGGTGCTGCTGCTCGCGGTGGTCGTGGCTTGCTACTGCTGCTGCGTACAAGGGAGGCGTGTGGTCGTGCGTGCTCGTGCAGAGCAGAAAGAGGGAGGAAGGTGGACGTCCTCACTGGGAGGGACAGAAGGAGATGATCGTCGTCGGTGCAGGGAGGTGGCCGGCGTCAGGGAAGAAGATGGCGGCGGCGATCCGGTGGTTCTCCGTCACCGCGGCGTGGTCGAGGAGGTAGCGGACAGAGAGGGGAGCCGATTCCCGTGGCTAGCCAGCGAGGAGGAGGTGCATAGCGGCGGCGATCACCGGAGGTGGAAGAGGTGGTGCTCGGGGGTGGTTGCAGAGAGGGAACAGAGCAGCGAGGGAGAGAGAGGGGAAGAAAGGTGGCGGCGCTGCGAGGAGAAAGGGGAGGTGGAGGAGCTAGGGCAGAGGGTGAGGAGTGGAGCTCGTTATAAGGAGGAGGGCAGCTGCTCCCGGCCGTCCCATCCCTCCTCTGTCGACGTGGGCAGCGCCGATGGCGTGCCGTACAGAGGAGAGGGACGAGGGGGTACCAGGCCGCGGGCTGGTGGGCTGGGCTCAGCCCACTGCCTGCCCTCTCCCTCTCTGCGTTACTTTTTTTTGTTTTTTGATTCTGTTTCTTTTTTTTGCAGAAAAAGAATAGGGAGAAAAGGCATGATTTTTAGGGTTAGAAAATTTAGGGTAATAACTTTTATAGGTTAGTTATTATAGAAACATCATTGTGCAAACTTTGGTTTTTCCAAAATTTTAAATTATGTTTCTATTTGTAATTTAAATGAAATTGAGCAATTTTTGTTATTATATGAATTATTGCAAAGAAACAAATCAATAGGTTGAACTTACAACTTTAATGGAAACAATTAATGGCTTTGATTTGAATATTTCATTTGGAAATTGTAACAGCACAAATTTGCAAACTTTTCTTTTTCAAATATTTCAAATTAGTTGCTGTTTGTATTTTAATTGAATTTGAGCACTTTTGATATTAATTGAAATATGGAAAAGAAGCAATTTAAAGGGTTTGAACTTCCAAGTTATTGGAAACAAAATAATGTTATGATTTGAAATTTTCATTTGAAAAATTGTGACAGCACAAGTATGAAACAAATATTTGAATATTGTTTGAATTTCAAATGGGACAACAAGGGAAAACAGATGAAAACAAATGGAAAACAAATGCCAAAACAAATGCAATGATGATGTCATGATGCAAAACATAAAATAAAATAAGAAACAAACATTCTAAAGGTGTTTTTCATACTTGGGATGTTACAAAACGCCCCCCTTGAAGGAATCGCGCCCCGAGATTCCTACTGAGAAGAGAAAAGGTCCGGATACTTCTTGCGAAGATCCTCTTCGGTCTCCCACGTTACCTCTTTATCGGAATGATGGGACCACTGCACTTTCAAGAACTTGGTGCTCTTGTTGCGAGTCTTACGCTCGGTCTCATCGAGAATATGAACAGGGTGCTCCTCATAAGATAGATCTTCTTGCAGTTCAATGGAATCATGATCAACTGCACGATCTGGATCTTTGAAACACCTCTTGAGCTGTGACACGTGAAACACATCGTGCACCTTGGACATTTTTTCTGGAAGTTCAAGACGATAGGCGTTTTCAGCACGCCTTGAGAGAATGTTGAAAGGACCAATGTATCTTGGTGCAAGCTTTCCTTTGACACCGAAATGATGAGTGCCTCTGAGGGGAGTTACACTGAGATATGCTTTGTCACCAGGTGCATAGATCATATCCCTGTGCTTGCTGTCATAGTAGCTTTTCTGACGAGACTGAGCAATCTTGAGATTGTCACGAATGATACGAACTTTCTCTTCGGCTTCCTTAACAATGTCAGGGCCTAAGAGTGAACGTTCACCAGCTCCAGACCAATTGATTGGACTCCTGCATCTGCGGCCATAGAGAGCTTCAAATGGTGCCGTGCCTAGGCTTGCCTGGAAGCTGTTGTTGTAGGAGAATTCAGCATATGGAAGACATTCCTCCCATTTCATGCCAAAGGAGAGACCACATGCTCTGAGCATATCCTCGAGAATCTGATTGACTCTTTCGACTTGTCCTTGAGACTGAGGGTGATAAGCTGTGCTGAACAGAAGTTTGGTGCCCAATGCTTCTTGAAAGCTTTTCCAGAAATGAGAAGTGAATATGCTTCAACGATCTGAGCTTATTTCCAATGGAACACCATGAAGAGGAACAATCTTTGCTGTGTAGAGCTCTGCTAACTGACTAGCTGAGATTGTTTCTTTGACAGCAAAGAAGTGAGCTACTTTAGTGAGACGATCAATGACAACGAAGATTGCATCGTTGCCTTTCTTGGACTTTGGAAAACCAGTAATTAAGTCCATTTCAATCATGTCCCACTTCCACTCAGGGATTTTCAGAGGTTGGAGAAGACCGGCTGTTTTCTGATGAACTGCCTTAACACGTTGACAAACGTCGCATTCAGAAACGTATTGAGCAATTTCACGTTTCATGCCAGGCCACCAATATAGTGTCTTGAGATCCTGGTACATCTTTGTACTTCCAGGTTGTATGGAGAGAGGAGTTTCATGAGCCTCCTTGAGAATGACATCTTTGAGACTTTGAACTTGAGGAACTGCAATGCGTCCTTCGCAGAACACAGTTCCCTTGTCATCAATTGAGAAGGACTTAAATTTCTCCTTGCCTTCTTTGATGTGTTCTACCATTTTCTTGATTACAGCATCACGAAGTTGTTCAGAATGAATCTTGTCCTCGAGAGTTGGAATGGCTGTCAAGTTTGCAAGATAGCCTTGAGGAACAAGACCAAGGTTGAGCTTCTGGAATTCTTCATGAAGAGGAGGTTGGCTTTCCAGGATCATGAGATTATTGCAATATGACTTGCGACTGAGAGCATCGGCCATAACATTAGCCTTGCCTGGAGTGTAAGAAATGGTAAGATCAAAGTCTTTAATCCTTTCAATCCATCTCCTTTGCCTGAGGTTTAGATCTGGTTGAGTGAAGATGTATTTCAGACTCTTATGATCGGCAAAGATTTCAGTGCGGTTACCCAACAAGTATTGTCTCCATTTCTTGAGGGCAAACACAACTGCTGCAAGTTCAAGATCATGAGTGGGATAGTTTTGCTCATGTGCATTTAACTGACGTGAAGCATAAGCCACAACTTGACGTTCTTGCATAAGAACTGCACCTAGACCTTGGAGAGATGCATCGCAGTATATCTGGAAAGGTTTGGTAGTATCTGGGCCAACCAGAACTGGTGTAGAAGTGAGTTTAGTCTTCAGGAGATTGAAGCTTTCCTCACATTGTGGAGACCAGACGAACTTCTTGTCCTTCTTTGTGAGATCAGTGAGAGGTTTGGCAATCTTGGAGAAGTTTTGGACGAAACGACGGCAATAGCTAGCTAAGCCAAGAAAACTTCTTACTTGCTTCACCGTCTTTGGAGGTTTCCAATCAACAATTGCTTTAACCTTTTCTGGATCAATGGCTATGCCCTTGGCTGAGATGACATGACCAAGGTAAGTAACTTCTGAAATCCAGAACTCACATTTGGAGAACTTGGCATATAGACGATGCTCGCGAAGTTTCATGAGGGTTAGACGAAGATGTTCTTCGTGCTCTTCCTCGGATTTTGAGTAGACAAGAATGTCATCGAGATATACCACAACGAACTTGTCGAGGTATTCATGGAAGACAGAATTCATGACTCGAGAGAAAGTCGCCGGTGCATTGGTGAGACCAAAGGACATGACGGTGAATTCATATAGACCGTAGCGAGTGGTGAAGGTTGTCTTTGGAATATCCTCTTTTCTGATCTTTATTTGATGGTAACCCATTCTCAAGTCCAACTTGGAGAATATTGTAACACCTGGGGTGTTCCCCCTTAGTAGAATTGGTTGCTTCCTTTTTGCATCACATAAGCATTGCATCCTATTTTCAAAACAACTGGAAAACTCAAACCAAATTAAACTTTCAAACATTGTTCAAAAATTTCCAATTTAAAAATTGCAAACTAAAACAACTCAATTGTTTCCAATAGTTTTGAAGTTGAAATTATTTAAATTGCTTGTTAAATAAAACCTCCCTTTAATCAACACCCCAAATGGTAAATTCAAATTCATTTCAAAAATCAATCATAATGGGCATGATCAAATTGTGGTTTAAAAATTAACAACTTGCAAACTTTTAAGCTCACTAAGTTTTCTTAGTGTTTGGGCTTATTAAATAAAATTTGTCTATTTTAAAAATGAAATGAAACCCTATATGAATTTCAAATACCAAAATTCAAACTAATTGTCATTTTTCAAATGGTTGAAAATAAGTGAACCTACCTTTGTTGTTGCTGTTTTGTAAGCCAACTAAAAATAGTTTATAAAAATTTAAAAACCCCAAAACCCCAACCTATTCTTTCTCTCTTTCCTTTCTTTTCTTACAAGCAAAAAAAAGGAAAAATCAAGAGGAAAGGGTGAGCTGTGGGGGAGGCAGGCTGTTTTCAGCCCACCTACAACCCCAGAAGCCAGCTCACCCAAGCCTGGTACCCCTTCAATCGCTGTCTTCCTCCTCAGCTGTCGTCACTCCTGTACGAACGCCTCCATCGCCGGCCACGTACTGCTCTCGATGTGATGGACGGCAGCGCGGCTCCCTTCCCGACTATATCTTGTCCAGCCGGTAGCCCTAGGGCTCCTCTTCTGTTTCCCTACCTCGCCGCCCCTTTCCCCTTTCTCCTCGCTGCCACATATCGATGCCAAGGCGACGCGTTCTAGAGCCCCGAGTCTGGCTGCCGTCGTCGTCCCCGTGGGTATACGAGGTACCAAGCCACGAAATCATGTCCAGGAGGTGCGCCGTCGTCGTCTACGCACAGGAGACGCAGGGATCCAGGGTGGGACACCATGGTAAGCCACCAGCGAGCTCGCCTTCATCGACGCCGTCCGCCCGCGGGAGCGCCATGTCATCGTCGTCGCCTCGTCTACGGTTAACTCCAAGCGTGTACGACTCCATCGGGCAGCCCAGGGTGAGCACATAGTCCGCCGGAACTCCCTTCCTCTCTCCTCCCCGTGCTCTGGGTGTCGCCGTCGTGCGGCACCGCCTGCCGTCGTCGTTGTTCCTCTCCGCTGTGGCGTCCATGGATGCATGCTCGTGTTCGATCTCCTTCCCTGGACTCGGCCTCTCCTCCTGTAGTTGCTCTCACACCCATGCACCACTCACTGCCCCACTACACCACCAGATGCACGACCGAGCCATTCACTTGAGTTCGTCGCCGTCCTTGTTCCCGTCGATCTGCATCTCTTGTGTCTGTCACGTGAATATTGACAATCTTCAGTTTCGTCAGTATACTAGGCGCAGACGATACCTCTTAAAACGTCAGATCTGTTTGTAATCACAAACATGTTCAGAGCCTAGTGGCTCCGCACCCGTTCCGCACCGCTGGAGACGCGGGTTCGAGTTCCGCCCAGGGCAATTGCCAACTTTTTGTGGGTTTCTTCCGCGCGAGCCGGGGCCCGCTTGTCATACACCCCCACAGCCCCGTCAGCTTCCACCCGCGCCGCGCGTGCGCCAGCGTGGCCTGGGCCCGCTTGGCAGCGACCTAGGGTCGTTGTGGCTTGGTGTAGGACACATTTTTGGGCGCAGTTTTCGCAGATTGGCCCAGTCCCCACCGTTTCCTCCACATCTAAGTCCCTGAAAAATCACAAAACAGTCCCTGAACTTCAAACACACATAGAAATTGCAATTAAACTCCAAATTGAAAATGTAAAATATGTTTTTCAGTCAAAATTCAATGTAATTTCTGTTTATCAACTTTGTTTTGCAATTTGGGCAATTAAAATTAAGGTTATTTAATACTCCTTAAAAATGACAAACTAAATGGCATAATTAATAACTTTCAAATGGTTGCTCCAAATTAAATACTCAAAACATGTTTTCCAACCAAAATTTCATGCTCTTTCCAAATATAACATTTGTTTTCTGTTTTGAACATTTCAAATTGTTTCAAAATTCAAATTCAAACAATTCATTTAAAATTTGATTAATTGCATAACTTAATTCAAATCACACAAATAAAATATGTTTTCCATGCCATTTTGAACCACCTTTTCAAATATAAATTTTGTTTCATGATTTGAGTAATTAAAATTGATTAAATAATTTAAACCTTGTTTAAATCATTTAAAATTGCTAAATTAATAACTTTGTCCAATTAAATTCTTTTTGGACATATAAAATATGTTTTCAAACCATAAAAGTATAAACTTTTCAAATATGAGTTTGAACTAATGTTTTGAACAAATAAAAATTCAAATAAATTCATACTTGAATTAAATTCAATTAAATCTTGTTCAAACTTGTTTAATTCATAAGTAATTCATTCTAATTCCTTTTTCAATAATTGAAACATGTAATCCACCTTAAATTGTGTGCTCTTTCCAAATATAATTTTGTTATCTGTTTTGAGCAACTTAAATTGGTGATAACAACAAATGCTTGTGTAACACCTTTAAGAAACCAAAATTCCAACACTTAGTAAATAAAATTCCAAACTTGGTAAACCTTATTTCTAATTGTTTCTATTGTTGTTATTTTTCTGTTTTCATCATCCATGCATCATACTAAACCACTTTCACCTGTTGGTTAGCTGTAAAACAATTGTTTCAACCATAATTCATGGGCTTTTCATATGCAACTCAAATTGCATATGGGTCCATTTAAACATGTCATCATGTCAACTAGTTTATTTCTATACATCCATTAACTTGTCATGCATACATATCTTGATCATGCTAGATCTTTTGTCGTAGTAGTAATGGTTGCATCCGGTGTTGTTCGAGGTTCGTTGCTTCTTCCCGATAGGACGTTGAGATGATGTGAGCAACGACAAGTTCTGTGGATGTACCTCTACTTGCTGGATCCAGGCAAGTATACTCACTTGCTGCCAAATGGCTGCCTTTCATCACTTGTTAACCAGATTCTTTCCGTTGTTCTTATTCTAGCCTGTTGATACGATGCTTGTGTCTCGATCCTATCATATGTTACCTGCAGCCATGATATAGCCTTCCTTCCACTTCCATTAACTGTTGTTTGTTTACCTTTTGGCCCTCGTGTCGTATTGCATGCTTAGTGTTGTTTGCGCTCAAGTCTTGTTGTCCTTCTTATCACCGGTTTAGTTTGATAGTTGGGTTTCATTCATCAACAACATGTAATGTTTTGGGTAATAATTGTGATGATAAGGCACCGGAAGGAGGCCCGGCGTGGTTTTGAAGCTGCTAGTGTCGGTCCCTAATTAGGAAAAGGGTCTTGTCTACTGATCCATGATGAGCGCACTAACCGCATGTGGGAAGCGGGTATGGGCGCCCCTCAATTTGATCGATTCGCATCTCGTCCAAATCGCCTCATTTAGTTTCGGGTTTTCCATTTGCCGCATGCATGATCTTGCAAACCCAGGCCAGGGTGGAACTTTTGTAGTCGGCATTTAGGGAGACACGTTCTTAGAGTGCTATGAGGGTCCCCTTTTCTTCGTGGGGCTTGATTAGCCGTGCGCTCAACTGCACGGGGTTCTTTGGGCTTGATGCGAAGAAGAGTTGAGTTGTGTTGAGTGCCCCGCTTGGTGGAAGGGCCCTTCCATCTGGCGGGTTATTCTTACGTGTACGGCCAAATTGGTGCACCCCTGCAGGGTAAATCTTCTCGAGAAGCCGTGTTTTCCGCGGTTATGGTTGACTTGATGAAAGTACTGGCTAACAAGTACTCAGAACAACTTACACCTAACTAATGATAACTTGACTAGTAATAGTCTTATTGACACAACAACTTGATCCATCCTTAATTCAACAGTGTGAGTTATCCTTGGGTTGCTTCCTTAGTAGGGGGTAACATTGGATGGGTTTGTTTGGGTGGTTAGTACTAGTTGGTTACGATATGCTATCTTATCCCCCTCTTTTAGCCGGATGTTGTAGTGAGTCTCTATAGTTGGTTAGTGCAGGCTGCTGCCGCTTATTTGCAATGATCCCTTCCTTTCCGTTGAACCCAAAGTATTTGTATCTTGTGATGACTGGCTACGCCGGTATCTTGTGTGTATGGCTTATCCACTTGCCAGTACTTAACCGTACTGACCCACGAATCCTTTTTCGTGGCTGCATATTCAACATTGCAGTCAACAGGTTTGAAGTCTAACGACGTTAGCTTGGGAATCCCTCCGGCTCGGCCTGGGCAGGGATTGGACGCTCTCGGTTATCTTCAGGACTCTTAGTCCAATTTGTATCTTGTCCGTAGCCGGACGCTATGTTGTTTCTTCCGCTGTTATTTGGATCTTTGTATTGTATCAGTTGTATCCCTGAATCGTTTGAGTCATCTTGTATATATCTTTTCTGTTGTTGTTGTGGATTATTCGTGGACTGTTGTAATGTTATCAGACGTGGCAACCTGGAATCGGTTATTATGTGGATTTTGGCGGGAATGCTGAAATCTGCATAGTGCCCGATCTCGGGGCGTCACAAATGGTATCAGAGCCTTGGTTCCGATTCCCGATATTGTTTCGATACGAATGGTTATCGAAGCAATGGGTCCGCAAAGCCTGTAGGATAGCCTCGCTAACGGTCGTTGTTTCTAGAGTGTCAAAAACTATTTCTGCTAAAAACTATTCTGGAAAACATCTCAATAGGATTCTTGTTTTCTCCTTATCTCTATTCTATTCCCCTCCCATCTTATTTGTTTTGGAGTCTCCCCCTCTTGTCTATCTTTCAAAGTGTTAGGATCCTACGTGGATGGACGTTTTCTGAGCCGTTAACCTAATAGGTTCGATCATCAGAAGATTCCTGGTGGAAGAACATCGTCGTCACTCCGAGCAAGAATCTCTTGTTAGTGGTGTCGAGAAACCCTTGTTAGTGGTGTCGAGGAGATCAACTGGAAGCATGAAGAATCGATAGTCGAACTTCTTTCCCCTCCCGGGTTAGCAGGTGGATTGCGAGGGTGCAATCCCTTGTTAGTGGTGTCGTCTGTAACACCTGGGGTGTTCCCCCTTAGTAGAATTGGTTGCTTCCTTTTTGCATCACATGCATCACATAAGCATTGCATCCTGTTTTTAAAACAACTGGAAAACTCAAACCAAATTAAACTTTCAAACATTGTTCAAAAATTTCCAATTTAAAAATTGCAAACTAAAACAACTCAATTGTTTCCAATAGTTTTGAAGTTGAAATTATTTAAATTGCTTTTTAAATAAAACCTCCCTTTAATCAACACCCCAAATGATAAATTCAAATTCATTTCAAAAATCAATCATAATGGGAATGATCAAATTGTGGTTTAAAAATTAACAACTTGCAAACTTTTAAGCTCACTAAGTTTTCTTAGTGTTTGGGCTTATTAAATAAAATTTGTCTATTTTAAAAATCAAATGAAACCCTATATGAATTTCAAATACCAAAATTCAAACTAATTGTCATTTTTCAAATGGTTGAAAATAAGTGAACCTACCTTTGTTGTTGCTGTTTTGTAAGCCAACTAAAAATAGTTTATAAAAATTTAAAAACCCCAAAACCCCAACCTATTCTTTCTCTCTTTCCTTTCTTTTCTTACAAGCAAAAAAAAAGGAAAAATCAAGAGGAAAGGGTGAGCTGTGGGGGAGGCAGGCTGTTTTCAGCCCACCTACAACCCCAGAAGCCAGCTCACCCAAGCCTGGTACCCCTTCAATTGCTGTCTTCCTCCTCAGCTGTCGTCACTCCTGTACGAACGCCTCCATCGCCGGCCACGTACTGCTCTCGATGTGATGGACGGCAGCGTGGCTCCCTTCCCGACTATATCTTGTCCAGCCGGTAGCCCTAGGGCTCCTCTTCTGTTTCCCTACCTCGCCGCCCCTTTCCCCTTTCTCCTCGCTGCCACATATCGATGCCAAGGCGACGCGTTCTAGAGCCCCGAGTCTGGCTGCCGTCGTCGTCCCCGTGGGTATACGAGGTACCAAGCCACGAAATCATGTCCAGGAGGTGCGCCGTCGTCGTCTACACACAGGAGACGCAGGGATCCAGGGTGGGACACCATGGTAAGCCACCAGCGAGCTTGCCTTCATCGACGCCGTCCGCCCGCGGGAGCGCCATGTCATCGTCGTCGCCTCGTCTACGGTTAACTCCAAGCGTGTACGACTCCATCGGGCAGCCCAGGGTGAGCACACAGTCCGCCGGAACTCCCTTCCTCTCTCCTCCCCGTGCTCTGGGTGTCGCCGTCGTGCGGCACGGCCTGCCGTCGTCGTTGTTCCTCTCCGCTGTGGCGTCCATGGATGCATGCTCGTGTTCGATCTCCTTCCCTGGACTCGGCCTCTCCTCCTGTAGTTGCTCTCACACCCACGCACCACTCACTGCCCCACTACACCACCAGGTGCACGACCGAGCCATTCACTTCAGTTCGTCGCCGTCCTTGTTCCCGTCGATCTGCATCTCTTGTGTCTGTCACCTGAATATTGACAATCTTCAGTTTCGTCAGTATACTAGGCGCAGACGATACCTCTTAAAACGTCAGATCTGTTTGTAATCACAAACATGTTCAGAGCCTAGTGGCTCCGCACCCGTTTCGCACTGCTGGAGACGCGGGTTCGTTCCGCCCAGGGCAATTGCCCAACTTTTTGTGGGTTTCTTCCGCGCGAGCCGGGGCCCGCTTGTCATACACCCCCACAGCCCCGTCAGCTTCCACCCGCGCCGCGCGTGCGCCAGCGTGGCCTGGGCCCGCTTGGCAGCGACCTAGGGTCGCTGTGGCTTGGTGTAGGACACATTTTTGGGCGCAGTTTTCGCAGATTGGCCCAGTCCCCACCGTTTCCTCCACATCTAAGTCCCTGAAAAATCACAAAACAGTCCCTGAACTTCAAACACACATAGAAATTGCAATTAAACTCCAAATTGAAAATGTAAAATATGTTTTTCAGTCAAAATTCAATGTACTTTCTGTTTATCAACTTTGTTTTGCAATTTGGGCAATTAAAATTAAGGTTATTTAATACTCCTTAAAAATGACAAACTAAATGGCATAATTAATAACTTTCAAATGGTTGCTCCAAATTAAATACTCAAAACATGTTTTCCAACCAAAATTTCATGCTCTTTCCAAATATAACATTTGTTTTCTGTTTTGAACATTTCAAATTGTTTCAAAATTCAAATTCAAACAATTCATTTAAAATTTGATTAATTGCATAACTTAATTCAAATCACACAAATAAAATATGTTTTCCATGCCATTTTGAACCACCTTTTCAAATATAAATTTTGTTTCATGATTTGAGTAATTAAAATTGATTAAATAATTTAAACCTTGTTTAAATCATTTAAAATTGCTAAATTAATAACTTTGTCCAATTAAATTCTTTTTGGACATATAAAATATGTTTTCAAACCATAAAAGTATAAACTTTTCAAATATGAGTTTGAACTAATGTTTTGAACAAATAAAAATTCAAATAAATTCATACTTGAATTAAATTCAATTAAATCTTGTTTAAACTTGTTTAATTCATAAGTAATTCATTCTAATTCCTTTTTCAATAATTGAAACATGTAATCCACCTAAAATTGTGTGCTCTTTCCAAATATAATTTTGTTATCTGTTTTGAGCAACTTAAATTGGTGATAACAACAAATGCTTGTGTAACACCTTTAAGAAACCAAAATTCCAACACTTAGTAAATAAAATTCCAAACTTGGTAAACCTTATTTCTAATTGTTTCTATTGTTGTTATTTTTCTGTTTTCATCATCCATGCATCATACTAAACCACTTTCACCTGTTGGTTAGCTGTAAAACAATTGTTTCAACCATAATTCATGGGCTTTTCATATGCAACTCAAATTGCATATGGGTCCATTTAAACATGTCATCATGTCAACTAGTTTATTTCTATACATCCATTAACTTGTCATGCATCCATATCTTGATCATGCTGGATCTTTTGCCGTAGTAGTAATTGTTGCATCCGGTGTTTGTTCGAGGTTCGTTGCTTCTTCCCGGATAGGATGTTGAGATGATGTGAGCAACGACAAGTTCTGTGGATGTACCTCTACTTGCTGGATTCCAGGCAAGTATACTCACTTGCTGCCAAATGGCTGCCTTTCATCACTTGTTACCGATTCTTTCCGTTGTTCTTATTCTAGCCTGTTGATACGATGCTTGTGTCTCGATCCTATCATATGTTTACCTTGCAGCCATGATATAGCCTTCCTTCCACTTCCTATTAACTATTGTTTGTTTACCTTGTTGGCCCTCGTGTCGTAGTTGCATGCTTAGTGTTGTTTGCGCTCAAGTCTTGTTGTCCGTCTTATCACCTGTTTAGTTTGATAGTTGGGTTTCAATTCAACCAACAACATGTTAATGTTTTGGGTAATAATAATTTGATGATAAGGCACCGGCAGGAGGCCCGGCGTGGATTTGAAGCCTGCTAGTGTCGACCCTAATTAGGAAAAGGGTCTTGTCTACTGATCCATGATGAGCGCACTAACCGCATGTGGGAAGCGTGTATGGGCGCCCCCCTCAATTTGATTCGATTCGCATCTCGTCCAAATCGCCTCATTTAGTTCGGGTTTTCCATTTGCCGCATGCATGATCTTGCGAACCCAGGCCAGGGTGGAACTTTTGTAGTCGGCATTTAGGGAGACACGTTCTTAGAGTGCTATGAGGGTCCCCTTTTCTTCGTGGGGCTTGATTAGCCGTGCGCTCAACTGCACGGAGTTCTTTGGGCTTGATGCGAAGAAGAGTTGAGTTGTGTTGAGTGCCCCGCTTGGTGGAAGGGCCCTTCCATCTGGCGGGTTATTCTTACGTGTACGGCCAAATTGGTGCACCCCTGCAGGGTAAATATTCTCGAGAAGCCGTGTTTTCTGCGGTTATGGTTGACTTGATGAAAGTACTGGCTAACAAGTACTCAGAACAACTTACACCTAACTAATGATAACTTGACTAGTAATAGTCTTATTGACACAACAACTTGATCCATCCTTAATTCAACAGTGTGAGTTATCCTTGGGTTGCTTCCTTAGTAGGGGGTAACATTGGATGGGTTTGTTTGGGTGGTTAGTACTAGTTGGTTACGATACGCTATCTTATCCCCCTCTTTTAGCCGGATGTTGTAGTGAGTCTCTCTAGTTGGTTAGTGCAGCCCGCTGCCGCTTATTTGCAATGATCCCCTCCTTTCCGTTGAACCCAAAGTATTTGTATCTTGTGATGACTGGCTACGCTGGTATCTTGTGAGTATGGCTTATCCACTTGCCAGTACTTAACCGTACTGACCCACGAATCCTTTTTCGTGGCTGCATATTCAACATTGCAGTCAACAGGTTTGAAGTCTGACGACGTTAGCTTGGGAATCCCTCCGGCTCGGCCTGGGCAGGGATTGGACGCTCTCGGTTATCTTCAGGACTCTTAGTCCAATTTGTATCTTGTCCGTAGCCGGACGCTATGTTGTTTCTTCCGCTGTTATTTGGATCTTTGTATTGTATCAGTTGTATCCCTGACTCGTTTGAGTCATCTTGTATATATCTTTTCTGTTGTTGTTGTGGATTATTCGTGGACTGTAATAATGTTATCAGACGTGGCAACCTGGAATCGGTTATTATGTGGATTTTGGCGGGAATGGTGAAATCTGCATAGTGCCCGATCTCGGGGCGTCACAAATATTGAGGCTCCAGCAAGTTGATCAAAAAGATCATCGATACGAGGAATTGGATACTTGTTTTTGATGGTTTTCTCGTTAAGAGGACGATAGTCAACAACGAGTCTCTTTGTGTGATCCTTCTTCGCAACGAACAGAGTTGGGCAACCCCAAGCCGAGGAACTAGGTTGAATGTAACCTTTTTCCATGTACATATCAATTTGTTCCTTTAACAACTTCAGCTCGGGAGTTCCTATCTTGTAGGGATGCTTAGAGATTGGAGCAGTACCTGGCTCAAGTTCGATCACGAACTCAACAGCTCTGTCCGGAGGCATCCCTGGCAACTCTTCTGGAAAGACGTCAGGGAATTCGCATACCACCGGAACATTTTCAAGTGAAGGAAGAGGTTTTGCATCGAGGTTGCATAGCTGAAAGGAACTTGATTCATTTGGAGAATAGACTATCTGGCCAGAGGGGTGGAACAGAGTTATTGACTTTTGAGCACAGTCAATCCTTGCTTTATTACCTTTCAGCCAATCCATACCAAGAATGACATCAATGTCAGCATTGCCAAGCAGTATGAGAGAAGCAAGGAATATGTGGCCTCCAATTAGGATTTGATTTTTGTGACTGATCTTGGACGTTTGCATAGTTGCTCCAGGGGAGTTTACCACTAGCGGGGAACCCAAACCAACAAAAGGGAGTTTAATTGCTGTCGCAAAGATCTTTGACACGAAAGAATGTGATGCTCCGGTATCAAACAACACTTTAGCTGGAATAGAGTTTACGGGAAATGTACCGAGAACGACGTCAGGAGCTTCCTCATCTTTGTCGATCTTGACATGATTCACCCTTGCGGTCCTCCCGACAGGCCTGATGGAGGGATGGTAACCCAGTAGCCCAACGCCAAGGTGTAACTCGGCCCAAAGGACGCTGCGCAAAGACCCGGCTAGGATAAAGGAGCTTATAGAAGGCCCAAGATTGTAGGCCTGGTAACCCGGATTGTGGGTTCCGGTAAGGAAGTTTAGGGTTTTGTAAGCAGTGTCCGGGTAGGACTCAGAGTACGCCTTGGAGAACAGGCCAGGGATCCGGATGCTTTATAAGCCGGCCCCTAGGTTAGGTTTAGAAACCCAAGAGTTCGAGCAATATCGCTAGGTATTGAGTATCCAGTGTAACACGAGAGTTGAGATTAACATATCGAGATCAGAGACTCGGAGACTTGCTTGCCGGCTACGGGATCGCACATCATCATGTTTTCCTCTGAGCTAAACCCTCTCCCAAACACCAGTGTCGTCTTGCCCCAAGATAATTTACCCCTGGTAACGTCTGCAGTGATTATCCCACGACAGTTGGCGCCCACCGTGGGGCCTGCGTCCAAAGGTGTTTACATCACGGGAGAAGCTCGGAAGAACATGGAGAATCTTGTCATCGACGAGATCTACACCGACCGCGAAGGAGAGAAGATGGTGGACGATTCCGGCTGGGGGCCAGAGTCGGATCACCTCGAATCCGGATCTATCGTGACAATCGGCCGGATCAGCGCCTTCATCGGCATGGTACGTACTTAAGATTCAAGAGGACAATATCATGTGCATACTACAGGAACTTCAAACAGGGATAAAAAGATACTGAAACAAGCGATAAACTCGGCTTCCTCGGCTGTTCCGGGATACCTGAGATGGTCAGAACAGGATGTAACATGGAGCAGAAGAGATCACCTGGAAAGGATAGAACACCCGGGAGTCTTGGCGTTGGTAGTCGCACCACAAGTTAATGGTTATGAGTTGAAAAAGGTCCTAATGGACGGTGGAAGTAGCATCAATATCCTATATTGGGAAACCTTTTTACGCATGGGTCTCAAGGAGTCTCAGCTACAGAAAAGCTCAACAATTTTTCATGGGATAGTGCCGGGTCACTCAGCGTGCCCCGAGGGAAAAATCGCATTGGAGGTAGCTTTTGGAGAGCCAAAGGACAATTATCGAGTTGAGTGGCTCACTTTCGAGGTGGTCAAGTTGCGCAGTCCTTATCACGCGCTGTTCGGAAGGCCGGCTTATGCTAAATTCATGGCTAGGCCGTGTTATGTGTATCTACAGCTAAAAATCCCGGGTCCTAAGCAGACCATCACCATACATGGAAGACGGGATATAGCGGCAGAGTGCGATGAAGGAGATTCAGTAATGGCTGAGCAGGCTTGCAGAAAAGAGGAACTCAAGTATTACCGGTCTCAAGTAGACCCGGATGACAGAACAACATTGAAAAGGCCGAATACCGAAGATGAGAGAGCAAAATTCAAAGCAGCGCAGGACACCAAGATGATAGCTTTTGTTGAAGGTGATCCCTCTAAGCAGTTTGCTATAGGGTCTAACTTGGACAGCAAACAGGAGAAGGCACTTGTGGAGTTTATCCGTTCAAATGCAGATGTGTTTGCCTGGATGCCCAGCGACATGCCGGGTATCCCCACAGAATTGGCAGAGCACAGTTTGCACGTAGATCCCAAGTCCAGGCCTGTGAAGCAGGGCTTGAGGAAGATGAATGAGGAAAGAAGGAAAGCAATAGGAGAAGAAATTGCTCGTTTGCTAACAGCCGGCTTTATCATGGAAGTATTTCACCCGGACTGGTTAGCGAATCCGGTTCTCGTAATGAAAAAGACCAATGAGTGGAGGATGTGCATTGATTACACGAGTCTTAACAAGCATTGCCCAAAGGATCCGTTCGCGCTACCGAGGATAGATCAGATCATAGACGCAGTGGCTGGAAGTGACCTATTATGATTTCTAGACGCATATTCCGGGTATCATCAGATCAAGCTCAAGAGGGAAGATTGGGAGAAAACATCATTTATAACCCCTTTTGGGGCCTTCTGTTATAAAACCATGACATTTGGGTTGAAGAACGCTGGCGCAACTTATCAACGGTGTATTCAGAAGTGCTTCGAGGACCAAATCGGATGCAACGTCCACGCTTATGTGGATGATGTGGTTATCAAGACCAGGAAGGCGGAGACATTTATCAATGATCTAAAGGAAACGTTCAAGAACTTGAGGAGGTATCAGATGAAGCTTAATCCGACAAAGTGCGTGTTCGGAGTTCCAGCTGGGAAATTACTCGGCTTTATCGTTTCCGAGAGAGGAATTGAGGCAAACCCGGATAAAGTCAAAGCTATCCAAAGTCTGAAAAAGACGGAAAATTTGAAGCATGTCCAAAAGCTCACGGGCTGTGTAGCAGCCTTGAGCCGATTTATATCCAGACTCGGAGAAAAAGCAATACCCTTGTACGGGCTCTTGAAGAAGTCCGATAAATTCGTGTGGGATCAAAAGGCTGATGAGGCGTTCGAGGCACTAAAGAAGCAGTTATCTGAAGCACCAGTCCTAGCGGCCCCGGGTCCTAAAGAGCCCATGTTGCTATATGTAGCAGCTGGACCCCGAGCCGTTAGCGCGGTAGTTGTTGTGGAACCTAAAGAGGATGGGAAAGGTTACCCGGTTCAGAGACCGGTCTATTACGTCAGCGAGGTATTATCAGAGGCAAAGCAGCGCTATCCGCATTGGCAAAACCTGGTTTTTGGGGTCTTTATGGCCAGCCAGAAACTGAAGCCGTATTTCCAGGAACACCCCATAACAGTGGTTAGTTCGATACCGATGTCGGATATCATCAGAAACTTGGATGCAACAGGAAGAATAGCCAAGTGGGCGGTCGAGATGGGGGATTATCATATCAATTACGAGCCAAGGTCCGCAATCAAATCTCAAGCCCTAGTCGATTTTATTAATGATTGGACACACACAGTCATGCCTACCATGGCTCCAAACTCCGAGTCTTGGATCATGCACTTTGATGGCTCCAAGCAATACGAGGGGTCAGGAGCCGGAGTGGTGCTAACATCACCCAAAGGAGACAAGTTGAGCTACGTACTGCAGATTCACTTTGATTGTTCCAACAACGTGGCCGAGTATGAGGCCTTATTGCACGGCTTAAAGGTAGCCAAGGAGATGAATATTAAGAGGATACGATGCTTCGGAGATTCGGACCTTGTGGTACAGCAGGTCTCAGGAACTTGGGATAGAAAAGATGCAACTATGGCAGCATACCGCAGAGAGGTTGATAGAGTTGCCGGGTGTTTCTCCGGGTACGAGGTGGAGCACATAGACAGAAGAAAAAATGAGGCAGCAGATGCACTCGCCAGACTCGGCTCGCGCAGAGAGCCGGTTCCACCTAATGTTTTCCTGGATGAACTATGGCGACCATCAGTTAAAACCGAGTCTGAGGAAGAACTGGCAAATCAAGACCCAGATTTGGAGCTCGTGGCCACAGTACGTGCTGTTCCCGAGTGGACAGAGCCGTTCTTGGCTTACCTATCACGGGGCGAGTTACCACAGCAGGAAGTATTAGCAAGACAAATTCTGAGGCGAGCAAAAGGATATTCTATCATCAATGGAGAGTTATACAAGAGAAGTGCAGCAGGAGTCTTTTTGCGCTGTGTAGCACCAGAAGAAGGCCGACAGATCCTCAAGGAAATCCATGAAGGTGATTGTGGGCATCATGCATCCACAAGATCTCTTGTGGCCAAAGCTTATCGACATGGTTTTTTCTGGCTCACGGCCCTAGCAGACGCGGAGCGCTTGGTGGCAAGGTGTGACGGATGTCAAAGGTACGCTCGCCGAACCCATGTGCCGGCTATGGAACTACGGACTATCCCGTTAACTTGGCCGTTTGCTGTTTGGGGTATGGACATGGTTGGCCCCTTTCACATGTCACCTTGCAAAAAGACGCACCTCTTGGTGGCCATTGACAAGTTTACCAAGTGGGTTGAGGTTATGCCAGTTACCAACTGTGAAGCAATTACAGCAGTCAAGTTCCTGAAAAGGATTATCTATCGGTTCGGGTATCCCCATAGCATAATTACCGACAATGGAACCAATATGTCCCTTGGCGAGATGGAGAAATTTTGTGGTAACAATGGAATCCGGCTTGACGTAGCTTCAGTGGCCCATCCACAGGCTAATGGACAAGTGGAGAGGGCAAATCAAGAATTGCTTCGTGGATTAAAGCCACGATTGAGAGTTCCGTGTATCAGAGCTGCTGGTGCATGGGTTGAAGAATTACCTGCAGTGGTTTGGGGTATCAACACAACACCTAACAGATCCACTCAGATGATACCGTTTTTCATGGTTTATGGTGCAGAGGCGGTGTTGCCGAGTGATATCATCCATGACTCGCCTCGAGTCTCGGCTTACGTCGAGGTAGAGAACGAGAAGACCCGGCAGGACGCCGTAGATATGTTAGAAGAGCAAAGGGAACAAGCACTGGAAAGATCAGCCATATATCAGCAAGATTTACGGAGGTATCATAGCCGGCGCGTGAAAACCCGGGTCTTTCAGGAAGGAGACCTGGTTCTACGCCTGGTACAGTCAAACGAAGGAAAACACAAGTTATCACCTCCATGGGAAGGACCATTTATCATAAGTCGGAATCTGCACAACGGATCATATTACTTGATAGACGCAAGGGAAGAGTCGGCTACAGTTAACGACACCGCTCATACCACTTCATCTATGCAAGAAAGAGACAGGCCATGGAACGTGGCTCAGCTACGTCCCTACTATACTTAGTATAGACTATATTGGCAAGTGGAATTGCACGATGTAACTGGCAGCAGGTTTCAGACGCACTCTTTTCCTATCTAGGGTACCCTTGGGGACTGGATGGGTTTTTAATGAGGCGGCTTGCTGACCTAACTTTCTCATATCAAATAAAGAGGTGGTTATTCGTATGTTCTTCACTCTTGGTATGTTGCATATATTTAGGTCTTGGGGGCTGATTGCTCGAATAGCACAGTTACAAACTCAATGACCCGGCCTTGATGCCTATGAGTTATAAGGGCCGATTACTCGCAAACGAGTACGGCTGCAATCTTATAACCGGACAAAGGAGCCAAATTTTCTTGACTTTTCTTACTTAAGCTCGATGTGGCTCGCACTAAAGTGGCATGATTTGCTCGCTTACGATTACAATCAGCCATGAAGCCCAATGGGACTTGCCTGACCCTGTTTTCGTATAGACGTAACAACATGATATCCATGCGAAAGCCGGCTTATAGTACAAGATAGTCAAAAGGGTCATCCAAACCACAAGTTATGCAGAGTACATGGCTAACAGCCGGAAACTCAACGTTTATCAAGCATAACTTCAATACCTATGTGAAACGGCTCTGGGTTGGGGCTTAGCAGCAAACAACTTGTTCTCTTGGAAAGACCACACATCCCAGACTCGGAATTTCGGGTCTTGGGGACTGAGGATTTTGAAAAAGAAAAAGTTGCTCAGTTGCTAAAACTCAAAAAACCCAAACATCCGAGTCTGGGGGACTTGGGGACTTAGAAAAGTCCGCTTGTCAAAACCCATGAAACTCGGAAACCGAGTCTCACAAAAGGAACCATAAAGAAAGTCGGATATCAAGAACAAGTGGGCTCAAAAGTAGATAAATTTAAACGTTCAGAAGAAGCACAAGGTGTATCAAGAACTTAAAGTGCATTACAAATTTCGGTACTAGTATCAAAGGTGCACAGGCGCATCATCAAAAAAATGATTGTTTAAACGGCCCATTGGCCGATTGACGCATACGAAACGGCATCAAGTAGCAGGTATCACTCGGCATTCTGGGCTGCGGCGTCCATCTTCTCCTTGCCCTTGCTATTACCCTTGGTAGCAGTAGCACCCGGATCAGCAGCAGTACCGGCTCGCGCAGGAGGAGGGACGACTGGTGTGGAGGTAGCAGGCGCAGAATCGGCTTCAGCCTTCTTCTTTGCGGCTTCCTCCCTCAACTTGGCAGCTTCCTCCTTCCATCGGGCTAGCATATCGTACGGCTTGGGAAGATCCGACTTAACCGCTTCACCATCAGCATCATATGCAGGGACAATGGAACTGACATCCAAGCCGTCAGCAATCACGCTGGCCGGGTAACGGACTTCTTTCTGGATGGCCTTGAAATCCTCCGCGGAAAACTTGGACCCATCACGGTTGAATTCCGGAAACCCGCCCATAAGCTTGGCTGGCTCGAGCTTAGGAAAATAAGCTTTAGCCAGCGCAAGCCCCCGGGTTACTCCAACCCGGCAGGACGAGCGCTTCCAATGCCAAATCCACTCGGGAATAGTGGAGCAGGCGTCCAGGATTCTCTTCAGGTCGACATGCCCAACACCCGGCCACCGTAGTTCTTGAAGGATCCATTTGGTTCCGGCACATAGCTGCCGGATAACGCTCTTGATGGTTTTCAGCCTGGCAATATCATCTTCGTCCGGCATTACTTCATCCGGACCTGCAGAAAGAAATGAAAACACGAGTAAGGAAACCCCGGCTATTTATCATAAGGATAACCCGGATTATGAAAATTATGCTAAGAATCATACCGAGCAAAGCGCGATACGTATCAGCAATCTGAACAGAAAGGTTCGTTAGATTATCTTCTGCTGCATGAGGCCTCCTCCTATACTTCCTCGTGATCTTCCCACTCCTCCTGGCCTCAGCTTCGGCCGCCTCACGCAGAACCACCTCCTTCTCAATGAGCTTGGTGGCCTTTGCCAATTTCTTCTCAGATTGGGTCACGAAGGATTGCACGGACGCAAGGAAGGATTAGCCGGGTAAAAAGCAAGCTATCAGTCGGTTATACCGTAAAGTTCCAAGCAAATTATCAATCAATTCACTCGGAACTTGGGGACTAGATAAGGACACAAGCAATATTATTCGGGTTTACCTCGTGTTTGGCTATTAAAGCTTCCAAGATATTTTCTTCATCAGCCCTCAAGGTGTGCAGGGCATCGAGCATCTGGGCAAACGTCATGTCTTCGGGTCGGACACCAGAAGAGCCGGCAGCTTGGTCGCTTGGTCGGCGAACTTTCCGCGACTTTGGGGTCGAGACCCGGACTGTCTGGGTATCCGGGTTTGGAGAATCCATCCTCGTGTCCAGGACCTCGATCTCCTCGTCCACTGCTTCGGATGACTCTGGAGACCCGGCGGCCTGGTGAACTGGATCGCCCAAGGGGCCTTGTTCCTGGTTGTTCTCAGCGTCACCGCCAATCGCGGCGTCCATGTTATCAGCCGGCCCCTCCGTCTCCCGGTTATCCGTCTGCATGTTCTCCGGGTCACTAGTCGTGACTTGGGCGCTAAGGAAAAGAGAGGAATAGTCAACAACAGCGGATGAAAATAATCAAGTGCGCGAGGATATCATACAGCGGAGACTTACCCGGTGTTCACAGCGTAATCCGTCGGGAGTTCACTGCTGGAAGCCGATGAGATTGTCATAGGAGCTGATAGCGGAACCCTGAGCTGCCCGGCCAAAGGATGGTTGGGGGAGGGGTGACGCCGAGGAGATTTGGAGGGGCGAGGAGGAGGAGTACCGGCCCGGCGGTTTGGTGAGGTGGAGATACCCGGGTTTAGGAGATCATCGCCCGGTGAACTCCGGGTCACCCTACGCTTGGTCGGGAGAGAGTCCTTCAAGTGCGATGAGTTGGATAGTTGTTGGTTAAGTCTGTGCATGTTATCAAAAGAGTAGGGTTCGGAAGACATGGTGGAATAAGGAACCTTGGACACCACTCCTCTATCTTTCCTCTTGGCCCCGACTGTTATTTCTTGATCAGACTCGGTGGCCTCTGGGTCCTCCTCATCCTTCTCGTCTTCGTCCTCCAGCCCTGCCAGCCGAGTATGTATCGATGGAAAAAGTTAAATGAGAGGAAATTTATGCAAGTGAAGATGACACAAGATTCGGATAAATACCCTCATCATTGTCAGCCGGCTCGTCTTCTTCTTCCGGGTCTCTGGTAGTAGGAGAGGTCTCGACGCTCCAGAAAGGGTCATCAGCCTGAGATAAAAGCATGGACGCAAAAATTAGTGGCTGAGTCAAGTTGAGTGTGAGAATAGGCCTACAAGTATCGGGTCTCACCGATGGAGCCGGATTCTCCCGGGTGAACGGCGGTAACCCGGCGATGTTCTTGATCACCTCCAACTTCTCCGTCAAGAATCCCTTGATGGTCTTGTTGGTGTCGCCGGCTGCGTAGTTCTTGGTGGAGTATCGGAGCGCGTCCGTGGTGTGCCCCGAGTAATCGCACATCAGCTTAGTGCGAATAGAGTTGGGCTGGATCCGGATTTCCACCCATGTCTTGACCAGATTGAGCCCAAGGAGACCTTGGGCGGATAAGACAGATATTTTCGAGAGAAGGGGCTGGATTGCCTCCTTGTCCGAGTCAGGGGCGAAAGCGTTGAATTTCTCGGAAATGTCGAGGAGGCCCTCCGAGTAATCCGACAGTTTCTTCTCGCCGGGTGGGGAGGTGTCGTGGCAGTAAAAGAAGGATAATTGCCAGTGTTTAACGTGGGAATTCAGATTAAGGGTTGGCATTGGTGAGTTCTTACGGCGTTGGATGGATACCCCGCCGCAAGCGAGAAGTGCTCCGTCGCCGCTTTCGCGGCACGGCTTGCACTGGAAGAGTTCGATAAAGAGAGCCAAACTTGGCGGATGTAACATCCCAAGTATGAAAACCTACCATTTAGAATGTTTGATTTCCTGTTTAATTAAAGTATTGCATCATGTCATCATATTGTTGCATTTGTTTTCCACTGTTTTCACAACTCAAATTTAAACCTTGCTCAAACAATGTTTTCATACTTGTTCTGTTACAACTGTTGGAATAAAAATAACAAATAAAAACAACCCATTTGTTGTCATATTTTTCAATATGGATCAACTAATAAAATGGTGTTTTATTTTCCACTAATTAAACTCCAATTTGATTTCAAATTCAAGGCAAAACTTTCAAACAGCACCAACTTCCAAGACATGAAAAATACCAAACCATTCTAATGTTTTAATCAAATTAAATCATTGGGGTTCCCCTAATAAACATGTTGATTTTTAATAAAAAACCAAATAAGAAGCATTCTTTTAAATATTGACTTAAATTGCAAAACAGTAATTAAAAATTAATCTTCTGCAAAACCCAAATTTGGCATTTGTTTTCTTCTAACCTAACTAGCTAACACTAATTTTTATAAAATTTCTATTAACTTAAAAAGCCTCCTTTTCTTCCATTTGGTTCTGTGCAAAAAAAATAAAAGAAACAAAAAGAATAAAAAGCAACAGTGAGCAGCAACTAACTACACCTAAACTACCCCGAAGCCTAGCCCAAACTCTTTCACCTTGGCCCAGTACCCCTTCCCTGTCGTCCTTCTCCCTCATGTCACTGTCATCCCTGTACGACTGCAGGAGAACCAGACGATCTCCTCAAACCCCCCTGGATGAGCTGCCGTACTAGGCCTCCTCTCCCCTATATCTAACATGCCCACCTGCTAACCCTAGAGCCGCCATCTCCCTAACCCTAGCGTCGTTTCCCTGTCTTCCCCACCTTCTCTGTCCCTCTTCTGAACCCTGCCAAACCTCACTGAACCTCGGTCGCCGCCCTCTGAAACCTCCGAGATCGCCACCACTTCAGTCCCCTTCCACCCCAGCTACCCACGGGAATGGAAAGGCCTCAATGCCACCTACAACCTCGACACCACATCGGAGCCCGAGGAGGGCCAGATCGCCGCCGCCGTCCGTTTTCCGTCGCCGGTTTTCCTCCTTCAGCCATCGTCCTCACCTGCTACTGCTTCCTCTTCGACAGAGCCTCGCCTTCCTCGACTCCTCCAAGGTGAGCGCCCACCGTCCGTGCCCTCTCCCTCACCTCCTTCCTCGCAGCACACCGCAAGCACACGCACGCCCATCGCAGCAGCGGCTGCAGGCCGCCGGGATCGCGACCTTCTCCTGTCTCTGTCGAGATACAGACCGTGCGATCAAGGTTCAGTTAACTCAGTTCACCCGCCTGCAGAAGTATAACCACCCGAGCCCCTCTACCCTGTCAACAAATCGCACCCCACCCTACTGGTTAGCTGTCCGCGCGCGCACCGCGAGGGCGGGGGATCGAGTCCCCGCCCGGGGAAATTCCCCCACCTTTTTTTTCCCTCCCGCGCTGCGCTGCTGGCCCCACCTGTCATCCCCCTTGCTGCCACACCACCACCACCACCGCCACGCTGGCCACGGCCCCGCGGGTCAGTGGCTGGGGTTAGCCCCGTGGCTGTACCAAAAGGATAAAAAGCATTTTCTGTTTGTTTTCTATTTTCTGTAAAATGGCAGAATAAACACCACATTTCAAAAATCAATAACTTTTGATATATAAGTCTAATAAATAAAACCTGTATATGTTTTCTGTCCCAAATTTCACAATCTTTCCAAATAACTTATTTGTGTGCTGTTTTGAGTTTTCAAAATGCATTTAAAATTCAAATTGGAATAATTCAAATGCTAGTTTATAAAATCAATAACTAATTATTTATTAATCCAATAAATGCAAATAAAATATGTTTTCCATACCATTTTAAATAACCTATTCAAATATAATTTTTGTTTCCTGGTTTGAATAATTTAAAATGCCTAAACAATTTAAATCTTGTTTAATTCAATTAAAATTGCTAAAAATCTTAACTTGCTCAAAATAAAATATCTTTGAACATGCAAAATATGTTTTCAACCCATCAAAGTGTGAACTTTTCAAATGTGCATTTGAATTTATGATTTGAACAAATAAAATTCAAACTTGTTCTAAATTCAATTAAAACTTGTTTAATATTGTTTAATTCATAATTAAATAATCCTAAGCCCAATTTCAAAATGTGAAACATGTAATCCAACTAAAATTTGCTGTTCTTTTCAAATATCAACTTTGCCTTTTGTTTTGAACACTTTAACTTGTTGAAAACAACAATTACTTGTGTGACATGTTTTAAGTAACCAAACTTTCCAAACTTAATCAATGAATTTCTAAACTTGTTAAGACTTATTTCCATTTGGTTCTATTGTTGTTATTTTTCTGTTTTCCTCATCCATGCATCATGCTAATTCACTTACACAAGTTGATTAGTTGTAAAACAATTAATTCAACCATAATTCATGGGCTTTCCATATGCAATCCAATTGCATATGGGTCCATTTAATCCTGTTTCTATCTTGTCAACTAGTTTATTTTGATGCAACCATTAACTTGACATGCATCATCTTTGATTGTGCACAATGCCATGATATTGATTGTTTATATTTCTGCCTTGTTTGTTTGCTTCTTCTCGGATACACGACGACGTTGAGACCGACGATACTTACGACACCCCTTCTAAGGAGTTAGCTCAGTACCAGGCTACTGGGTTTGCAGGCAAGTTATCACTCACCTGAACCACTGTGTTCCTTTCAACATTGGTTACCGATACTTTCCGTTGTTCTTTTCTGCTAGCCTTAGTAGTAGTTATTCTGTTACGAACCTATCACATGAATCCCTTAACCCTGATAGTGCCTCATCCCCCTTCCTACAACCTGTTGTTTGAGCCAGTGTCTTACTAGCATGCTTAGGTTGTTTTGCTCGAGTCTGTTACCCGTTACTTTTTGTTACTATTTCATTATGTTGTGGGGGCTCGATGTTTAATCAATCAATCATGCTAATGTTACTATTAATAATAAATTTGATGATAAGGCACCGGCAGGAGGCCCATGAGAGGTTTTGGAGCCTGCTAGTGTCGACCCTAATAGGAAAAGGGTCTTGTCTACTGATCCATGATGAGCGCACTACCTGCATTTGGGAAGCGAGTATGGGCGCCCCCCTCAACTTGACCTGATTCGCATCTCGTCCAAATCACCTCATTTAGTTCGTGTTTTTCCATTTGCCGCATGCATGTTTTTGCGAGCCCAGACCAGGGTGGAACTTTCGTAGTCGGCATATAGGGGGACACGTTCTTAGAGTGCTATGAGGGTCCATTTTCTTCTGGGCTCGATTAGCCGTGCGCCCAAGGTGCTTTGGGCTTGATGCGAGGAATGGTTGGTTGTGTTGAGTACCCCGCTTGGTGGAAGGGCCTTTCCATCTGGCGGGTTATTCATGAGTGTACGACCAAATTGGTGCAACCCTGCAGGGATAATCTTCTCGAGAAGCCGTGTTTTCCGCGGTTATGGATTACTTGGTGAAAGTACTGGCTAACAAGTACTCAGGACAACTTAAACCTAATGATTAACAATCTTACACCCAATGATTAACAATTTGACTAGTAATAGGCTTATTGACACAACAACCTGAACCATCATTATTTCAACCGTGTGAGTTATCCTCGGATTGCTTCTTTGGATAAGGGGCGAGGTCCATGATGGGTTTGCTTGAAGTTATCTTTCAGTTGGTTACAATCCTCGATCTTATCTCCTTTCTGTTAGCCGGAAGTGGTAGAATCTCTGTAGTTGTTTAGAGCAGCCAATTGCAGCATCTTTTATATCCCTTTCCTTCCGTTGAACCCAAAGCATCTGTGCTTGGTGTTGACGGGTTACACTTTGGTGAACTGTGAGTCTTGCTTGCCAGTACGTTGGTGTACTGACCCCTTTGGGGCTGTGGTTTACGCAGACGACGATTCCGAGGATCTACATGGTGGCTACTACGTGAAGTTTGACGAGACTGCTGACGAGTAGATAGCGGACCCGGGCAGGATCCGAGACTTCGTGGATGGGCTCCGTCTTTTCGTTTCCGGCCTCTTAGGCCTATTTGGTTCTTGTCTGTACCCAGACATGTTGAATGCTTCCGCTGTATTGTACTGATGTATTGTTGGGGCATGTGCCCTCTGAATGATTGTATTTGCTATCTCTGCTCTAATGAGAGCCATTTGCAAGTTATTTCAAATCTTTTGTGTCGTAGAGATCTGTTGTGATATCACTTGTTAAACGCCGTTGACGTACCATGTGTGTATGGTTTGAAGTACGTCGACGGAAGTGCCTTTGATCTCTAGTGGATAGTTTACATCGACGATGGAATAGCAGGGCTTGTGTTGTCGCGCATAAGCGCAGGCCTACCAGGAAGCTGGGACGTGGGAGCAGTTATGCCCCATAATCCAAGCCTCTGCTATCCAGTTCGTACGGTGAGTATCCCCTAGAAATCAGGGTGCGACAAATGGTATCAGAGCCTGTCTGCCTGTAGGATCCCTTTTTACTGGTCGCAGTTGAGTCTAGAAACTATTTTGTAGCTATATAGGAAAAATGAAACGTGAGAGTAGGAATTCTGTTCTTTTTCTTCTTTCCCCACCCTCCCTCCCTTTTCTGGTAAGGAAGTGCAACGTTGATTTCTCCCTTCTCATCTAAACTTTCAATTTAGGATTTCACGAATTCTGGTTTCTCTAGGATGGTTATATCTACTAGACCATAGGAATGGAGGTGGTTGTGACGTGATTTATCATGTTGCCTACTCATGATTGAGAACGGAGGCGTGTAAGCCCCGGAAGCAAATCCTCTATTCCTTAAGCAGTAGATAATGATCCTTAAGAAGCCCGGATGGGTTTTCCGTAGTACCTCAGGAGTGTTTTGATCTCGTTTTCCCCGATGTTGATATCCTGTTCTTCTCAACATTCTTTTCGTCCATTGAAATCTTGTTGTTGTTTTCCACTTCAAATCTTCTACCGGCGTCTAATCAAAACTTCCCCGTAAACTCTATTCCAGCTAAAGTGTTATTTCATACCGGAGAATCACATTCCTTTGTGTCAAAAATCTTTTCCACAACATACAACCCAATTCTGGTTCCACTAAGCAATCAAAACTCTGTTCACTCTCCGGGATCTCAAATGTTGACTTCCAAGATAAGTAAGAACAATCCAATAATAATGGGAGGCCACATATTCCTCGTTACTCTCATGTTGATGATTCTGACATTGATGATTATTCTTGGTGTTGCATTGATGTCAATAACTCTGTTCCACCATTCTAGCCAGATAATCTATTCTCCAAATGAATCAAGTTCCATTCAGCAATACACCCTACATACAAAAACCTCTTCCTTCAATTGAAAATGTTACGGTGGTTTGCAAATTCCCTGACGTCTATCCAATGTGCACGATGTGTTTCACGTGTCACAGCTCAAGAGGATCTTCCCAAGAAGTATCCGGACCTTTTTCTTTTCTCAGTAGGAATCTCGGGGCGCGATTCCTTCAAGGGGGGCGTTTTGTAACATCCCAAGTATGAAAACCTACCATTTAGAATGTTTGATTTCCTGTTTAATTAAAGTATTGCATCATGTCATCATATTGTTGCATTTGTTTTCCACTGTTTTCACAACTCAAATTTAAACCTTGCTCGAACAATGTTTTCATACTTGTTCTGTTACAACTGTTGGAATAAAAATAACAAATAAAAACAACCCATTTGTTGTCATATTTTTCAATATGGATCAACTAATAAAATGGTGTTTTATTTTCCACTAATTAAACTCCAATTTGATTTCAAATTCAAGGCAAAACTTTCAAACAGCACCAACTTCCAAGACATGAAAAATACCAAACCATTCTAATGTTTTAATCAAATTAAATCATTGGGGTTCCCCTAATAAACATGTTGATTTTTAATAAAAAACCAAATAAGAAGCATTGTTTTAAATATTGACTTAAATTGCAAAACAGTAATTAAAAATTAATCTTCTGCAAAACCCAAACTTGGCATTTGTTTTCTTCTAACCTAACTAGCTAACACTAATTTTTATAAAATTTCTATTAACTTAAAAAGCCTCCTTTTCTTCCATTTGGTTCTGTGCAAAAAAAATAAAAGAAACAAAAAGAATAAAAAGCAACAGTGAGCAGCAACTAACTACACCTAAACTACCCCGAAGCCCAGCCCAAACTCTTTCACCTTGGCCCAGTACCCCTTCCCTGTCGTCCTTCTCCCTCATGTCACTGTCATCCCTGTACGACTGCAGGAGAACCAGACGATCTCCTCAAACCCCCCTGGATGAGCTGCCGTACTAGGCCTCCTCTCCCCTATATCTAACCTGCCCACCTGCTAACCCTAGAGCCGCCATCTCCCTAACCCTAGCGCCGTTTCCCTGTCTTCCCCACCTTCTCTGTCCCTCTTCTGAACCCTGCCAAACCTCACTGAACCTCGGTCGCCGCCCTCTGAAACCTCCGAGATCGCCACCACCTCAGTCCCCTTCCACCCCAGCTACCCACGGGAATGGAAAGGCCTCAATGCCACCTACAACCTCGACACCACATCGGAGCCCGAGGAGGGCCAGATCGCCGCCGCCGTCCGTTTTCCGTCGCCGGTTTTCCTCCTTCAGCCATCGTCCTCACCTGCTACTGCTTCCTCTTCGACAGAGCCTCGCCTTCCTCGACTCCTCCAAGGTGAGCGCCCACCGTCCGTGCCCTCTACCTCACCTCCTTCCTCGCAGCACACCGCAAGCACACGCACGCCCATCGCAGCAGCGGCTGCAGGCCGCCGGGATCGCGACCTTCTCCTGTCTCTGTCGAGATACAGACCGTGCGATCAAGGTTCAGTTAACTCAGTTCACCCGCCTGCAGAAGTATAACCACCCGAGCCCCTCTACCCTGTCAACAAATCGCACCCCACCCTACTGGTTAGCTGTCCGCGCGCGCACCGCGAGGGCGGGGGATCGAGTCCCCGCCCGGGGAAATTCCCCCACCTTTTTTTTCCCTACCGCGCTGCGCTGCTGGCCCCACCTGTCATCCCCCTTGCTGCCACACCACCACCACCACCGCCACGCTGGCCACGGCCCCGCGGGTCAGTGGCTGGGGTTAGCCCCGTGGCTGTACCAAAAGGATAAAAAGCATTTTCTGTTTGTTTTCTATTTTCTGTAAAATGGCAGAATAAACACCACATTTCAAAAATCAATAACTTTTGATATATAAGTCTAATAAATAAAACCTGTATATGTTTTCTGTCCCAAATTTCACAATCTTTCCAAATAACTTATTTGTGTGCTGTTTTGAGTTTTCAAAATGCATTTAAAATTCAAATTGGAATAATTCAAATGCTAGTTTATAAAATCAATAACTAATTATTTATTAATCCAATAAATGCAAATAAAATATGTTTTCCATACCATTTTAAATAACCTATTCAAATATAATTTTTGTTTCCTGGTTTGAATAATTTAAAATGCCTAAACAATTTAAATCTTGTTTAATTCAATTAAAATTGCTAAAAATCTTAACTTGCTCAAAATAAAATATCTTTGAACATGCAAAATATGTTTTCAACCCATCAAAGTGTGAACTTTTCAAATGTGCATTTGAATTTATGATTTGAACAAATAAAATTCAAATAAAATTCAAACTTTTTCTAAATTCAATTAAAACTTGTTTAATATTGTTTAATTCATAATTAAATAATCCTAAGCCCAATTTCAAAATGTGAAACATGTAATCCAACTAAAATTTGCTGTTCTTTTCAAATATCAACTTTGCCTTTTGTTTTGAACACTTTAACTTGTTGAAAACAACAATTACTTGTGTGACATGTTTTAAGTAACCAAACTTTCCAAACTTAATCAATGAATTTCTAAACTTGTTAAGACTTATTTCCATTTGGTTCTATTGTTGTTATTTTTCTGTTTTCCTCATCCATGCATCATGCTAATTCACTTACACAAGTTGATTAGTTGTAAAACAATTAATTCAACCATAATTCATGGGCTTTCCATATGCAATCCAATTGCATATGGGTCCATTTAATCCTGTTTCTATCTTGTCAACTAGTTTATTTTGATGCAACCATTAACTTGACATGCATCATCTTTGATTGTGCACAATGCCATGATATTGATTGTTTATATTTCTGCCTTGTTTGTTTGCTTCTTCTCGGATACACGACGACGTTGAGACCGACGATACTTACGACACCCCTTCTAAGGAGTTAGCTCAGTACCAGGCTACTGGGTTTGCAGGCAAGTTATCACTCACCTGAACCACTGTGTTCCTTTCAACATTGGTTACCGATACTTTCCGTTGTTCTTTTCTGCTAGCCTTAGTAGTAGTTATTCTGTTACGAACCTATCACATGAATCCCTTAACCCTGATAGTGCCTCATCCCCCTTCCTACAACCTGTTGTTTGAGCCAGTGTCTTACTAGCATGCTTAGGTTGTTTTGCTCGAGTCTGTTACCCGTTACTTTTTGTTACTATTTCATTATGTTGTGGGGGCTCGATGTTTAATCAATCAATCATGCTAATGTTACTATTAATAATAAATTTGATGATAAGGCACCGGCAGGAGGCCCATGAGAGGTTTTGGAGCCTGCTAGTGTCGACCCTAATAGGAAAAGGGTCTTGTCTACTAATCCATGATGAGCGCACTACCCGCATTTGGGAAGCGAGTATGGGCGCCCCCCTCAACTTGACCTGATTCGCATCTCGTCCAAATCACCTCATTTAGTTCGTGTTTTTCCATTTGCCGCATGCATGTTTTTGCGAGCCCAGGCCAGGGTGGAACTTTCGTAGTCGGCATATAGGGGGACACGTTCTTAGAGTGCTATGAGGGTCCATTTTCTTCTGGGCTCGATTAGCCGTGCGCCCAAGGTGCTTTGGGCTTGATGCGAGGAATGGTTGGTTGTGTTGAGTACCCCCGCTTGGTGGAAGGGCCTTTCCATCTGGCGGGTTATTCATGAGTGTACGGCCAAATTGGTGCAACCCTGCAGGGATAATCTTCTCGAGAAGCCGTGTTTTCCGCGGTTATGGATTACTTGGTGAAAGTACTGGCTAACAAGTACTCAGGATAACTTAAACCTAATGATTAACAATCTTACACCCAATGATTAACAATTTGACTAGTAATAGGCTTATTGACACAACAACCTGAACCATCATTATTTCAACCGTGTGAGTTATCCTCGGATTGCTTCTTTGGATAAGGGGCGAGGTCCATGATGGGTTTGCTTGAAGTTATCTTTCAGTTGGTTACAATCCTCGATCTTATCTCCTTTCTGTTAGCCGGAAGTGGTAGAATCTCTGTAGTTGTTTAGAGCATCCAATTGCAGCATCTTTTATATCCCTTTCCTTCCGTTGAACCCAAAGCATCTGTGCTTGGTGTTGACGGGTTACACTTTGGTGAACTGTGAGTCTTGCTTGCCAGTACGTTGGTGTACTGACCCCTTTGGGGCTGTGGTTTACGCAGACGACGATTCCGAGGATCTACATGGTGGCTACTACGTGAAGTTTGACGAGACTGCTGACGAGTAGATAGCGGACCCGGGCAGGATCCGAGACTTCGTGGATGGGCTCCATCTTTTCGTTTCCGGCCTCTTAGGCCTATTTGGTTCTTGTCTGTACCCAGACATGTTGAATGCTTCCGCTGTATTGTACTGATGTATTGTTGGGGCATGTGCCCTCTGAATGATTGTATTTGCTATCTCTGCTCTAATGAGAGCCATTTGCAAGTTATTTCAAATCTTTTGTGTCGTAGAGATCTGTTGTGATATCACTTTTTAAACGCCGTTGACGTACCATGTGTGTATGGTTTGAAGTACGTCGACGGAAGTGCCTTTGATCTCTAGTGGATAGTTTACATCGACGATGGAATAGCAGGGCTTGTGTTGTCGCGCATAAGCGCAGGCCTACCAGGAAGCTGGGACGTGGGAGCAGTTATGCCCCATAATCCAAGCCTCTACTATCCAGTTCGTACGGTGAGTATCCCCTAGAAATCAGGGTGCGACAGCGGAGTGCACAAGTATGACTCGGATAAAACAATTAAATGGGTAATATTCAACATAGAGTTAGGCCCTATGTCAAATACCCGGAGGCCATAGTGGCTCGGAACATCTCGAAAGAAGGGGTGACCCGGAGGACGGAACCCCCGGGTCACGTGTTCGACGAAGCAGATTACCTCGTCGTCGGCAGGCGTGGGCCGGGTCTCATCACCCGGCACCCTCCAATGGATATCTTTTTGAGAAAGGAGAATCCCTAACTCGGCCAGCTCTTCTAACTTGGCCTTCGTAACAGTGGATCGCGCCCAGTTGGCGAATATGGAGTTGGTGGTCTTAGCCTTGGCTGGTGGTTTCCCTTGCTTCTTGGGAGCCATGGGATCAACCTGCAAAACACAAGGCAAAAAGATACGAGAAGTAAGACTCGGAAACCATGAGCTATCCGAGTATTTGCGAGTGGTATCAAGAAAGCATGGAAGTTAAGAATTGTCCGAGTATCACTCTACAAAGCAAGGTTACAAGTTATCCGGGTATCAAGCATCATTATAAAAACTATGGGGTACTTACGTATTGAAAGGTGTTTGAGGAAGACGGATGATTGCCCATGTATCTACTGCAAGCAAAAGAACCAGAAGAAGAGGATTTTCCGGGTGTCAATGACAGGCGCGGAAAATTTTGGCGAAATGGATCTAGATTGAAAACGTTGCGGAAGATTCTACGGAGAAATTGATGATTAGTGATGATAGGAGAGTGGTGTGTGACCATCAATCAAGCTATTGGAGGAATTAGCAAGCCTCTAAGCGACCTAATCCGGCGCGACAGGAAAAATGGCCCGCGGGTTGACCTAGATCCAATCTAGAGTAAATCAAAAAATTGCCAGGTTGAATTGATGGATACAAGGAACTTACTGAAGGAGATTGGAGTAGCACGCGGCGGCCGCAAATAGCGCAGTCTGAATGTCCCTTCGCAACTCCCGGCGGGCCAGACGAGGGTGTGGCGGCGGAGCTTGGCGGCGGCGCGGAGCGGTTCGTAGATGAACGTAGCCGGTGGCGGTTTTGCTACGGCGGTGAGCTTGAGGTTCCCGTGGTGGTGTTGCGCAAGCACGAGAGATGAGGAAAGAGGAGGAGCTAGAATGAACCGTTGGGGGTTAGGTTATCTCCTGGGCACCTATTTATAAGGTGCGGGCGGATAAACCTAGTCTAACGGACGGGAACCAGAAATTTCGGAATAACGGATACCTGCCTGGATTTGATGAGATATGCTTTAAGTGCTGGACGAGATATCCGGACAGATATAAGGAGGAGATCTTCTCAGCAATATCAGGATCAGTTATCGAGTAAAGTAAGCCGGATCTTTGACATTCTTATCATAGCGTTGACCCGGAAAGAGTAAAGAAGGACCTAGAGAAAGCCGGGTTACTAAATGGCCACCTTGGAGTTAGGCCTAGCTGTTTATCAAAGCACCTTAACCCGGCCTCTTTGGATTTGTACGTCTGATATTTTTACAGGGAATAGCAAGCGCTTCAAGGAGGATCCCGTGAAGCCCAGGCTATTCTGGGGACTACTGATGGAGGGATGGTAACCCGGTAGCCCAACGCCAAGGTGTAACTCGGCCCAAAGGACGCTGTGCAAAGACCCGGCTAGGATAAAGGAGCTTCTAGAAGGCCCAAGATTGTAGGCCTGGTAACCCGGTTGTGGGTTCCGGTAAGGAAGTTTAGGGTTTTGTAAGTAGTGTCCGGGTAGGACTCAGAGTACGCCTTGGAGAACAGGCCAGGGATCCGGATGCTTTATAAGCCGGCCCCTAGGTTAGGTTTAGAAACCCAAGAGTTCGAGCAATATCGCTAGGTATCGAGTATCCAGTGTAACACGAGAGTTAAGATTAATATATCGAGATCGGAGACTCGGCGACTTGCTTGCCGGCTACCGGATCGCACATCATCATGTTTTCCTCTGAGCTAAACCCTCTCCCAAACACCAGTGTCGTCTTGCCCCAAGATAAGTTACCCCCGGTAACATCTGCCGTGATTTATCCCACGACAAGGCCTGTTGTTGGAGTTGAAGGCCTTAGGCGGGGGAGCGCGCACCATTGCCTGGTTTGTGTTGGGACGAGGTGGTGGTGGAGGTAGCTGCCTCTGCGTGCACTTGTCAGCGTAGTGCCCCGTCTTCTTGCACTTGTAGCAAGTGACGACACGAGGAGGCCCTGGCCTTGGCTGCCCCATCGAAGCCCTCTGATCATGCATCTGAGCAGGGTTGGGTGGGCGGGGAGCGAAGCCTGGAGAAGCTTGGGCGTATGGAGCCCGAGTGACAGCACCATTTGGTACCCAGATGCGGCGCTTCTGCGGAGGGGTGGTCATGTTGGAGGAGGAACCACCCTCACGCGAGTGCTTGCGAGACTCTCGAACGCCTTGCGCCCATTTTCTTCATTGAGCGCGGTGTTAACGAGATCCTCGAAGCTGTTGGCCTTGACGTTTGTGAGGGCATACTTGAGTTCCGGGTTAAAACCTCTGCGGAACCTTGCCATCTTCTTAGCCTCAGTGGACACCTCATCACCAGCGTAACGAGCGAGGCGATTGAACTCACTCTGATAGCCGATGACGTCCAACTTGCCCTGCTTGAGTGAGCAAAACTCTTCACGCATCCTTTCCATGAGACCATCTGGAATGTGGTGCTTCAGGAAGGCTTCCTTGAAACAAACCCCTGTGATTGGAAAGCCAGCTCTCATGGCCTGGTAGTTTTCCCACCAAGTAGCTGCCTGGCCCTTCAGCAGATAGGAGGCATACTTGACCTTGTCTTCCTCAGCAACTGAGCAATCTCCAGAGCCTTAGCTATCTCACGGATCCAGTCATCAGCGTCCAGAGGCTCGCGTGTGGCCACGAAAGCTCTCGGACCCAGACTGAGGAACTCCTTGATGCTGACTCGTGGAGCCGTCTGGTTGTTGTGCTGATTAGTCTGAAACTGGGCCATCTGTGCCATGACTTGGGTCATCTGAGTCAACAGCTCCGTGATTGGCGGTGGCTCAGGCGGGTTGTTCCTTGTTGGCGGCATCCTGAATGGAAATACATTTTAGCACAACAATAGAAAAGGATAGACTTGGCAACCGAAAGAGAGATTATTCCGACGCATGAATAGATAACCAACAGGTACATCATCACATGTTCAAATACATCAGAATATCCAACACACCATAAATGGTTCGAATGCCAAAGGATAACTAAACATAGCTAAGAATGGATACATCGGTACTCCCATGCTCATCACGCAGGACGGCGGCTAGGAGTACGGCGAGAGGTACGGTGAGGAGCACGCCCACGAAAGTAGGTAGAACGACGATCCACATAGATCTGGCGTGGTCTGAGAGCGACTCTAGGTGTGGTGAAGTACATAGCGTCGACTCCCTGTGCTCCAAAGCGTGGAATCCCAGTGTAACCAGCACCGAGGTTGAGGAGTGGACCTCTGATCGGCTCGTAACCTCCAGCATCTGGCAGACGACGCCCAACTGGCTGATCGAAACGTGCGAAGCGCTCGTCTCCAACAAAGTCTGTGGTGTAAATCGCCAGACGAGTCAAAGCAATGTAAAGCTGCTCTCTGACTGAAGCCAACTCCTGAGATAGTGTGCTGGCAACTGCGTCACTGTGCCTCACAAACTGAGCGGTGGTGTGCAGCCTGGAGTTATCATGCTCATAAACATCCAAGTTGTCATAGAGAGTGAAGTGAGCTCCCTCCGAGGTGATGTAACCACGGGGAATGTGGCGATAGATAGAATCGTCAAATCCCCAGTAGTCAGCACGAAGGACGGTGAGACTCACATAAGCTGCCTGCTACACAGCCATATCCACTGTGGAACCTACTGCCTCGTAGCGGTGGACTACGCTCATGCCATCATCTGACAGAATGTAGACGATAGCCTGGTAGTAGGTCTGGTCAAACTCTCGCTGCTGCTCGTAGACCTGGTACTCTGGTGCCCAACGGAACCCCAGAAAAGTGACCATGTCTCTCAGCATCTCCGGATAACCGGCAGTGCTCTCGCAACGAGTCATACGAACCACCTGCGGGTAGAACCTGAGATCCATCTGCAGATGATCGGGGAAGTTTGATTAGACGCCGGTAGAAGAACTGAAGTGGCAAGCAACAACAATGTTTCAACGGGCGAAAAGGATGTTGAGAAGAACAGGATATTGAAGCAACATTGGGGAAACACGAGACCAAACACTCCTGAGGTACTACGGAAAACCCATCCGGGCTTCTAAAGGATAAATATCTACTGCTTAAGGAATAGAGGATCTGCTTCCGGGGCTTACACGCCTCCGTTCTCAATCGTGAGTAGGGAACATGATAAATCATGTCACAACCACCTCCATTCCTATGGTCTAGTAGATATAACTATCCTAGAGAAACCAGGATACGTGAAATCCTAACTTGAAAGTTTAGGTGAGAAGGGAAAACAACGTTGCACTTCCTTACCAGAAAAAGGGAGGGTGGGTGGGGAAAGAAATAAAAGAACAGAATTCCTACTCTCACGTTTCATTTTTCCTATATAGCTACAAAATAGTTTCTAGACTCAACTGCGACCAGTAAAAGGGATCCTACAGGCAGAACGGCTCAGATACCATTTGTCGCACCCGGACTTCTAGAGGATACTCACAGTCCGCTAAACAGTAGAACAAATGGCTTACGGGGCATACCGGCACCCGCATCTCAATATGAGCAGGCCAACACGTAAACGTGTGACAACCATTCTCTACTATCCATCGTCTGCGTAAACCATCCCATAGAAATCCGGCTACTTCCGTTGACGTATTTCATAACATACACACATGGTACGTCAACGGCATTTGAACAAGTGATATCACAACATATCTCTAAGACACAAAAGATGGAAATAAGTTGCAAATAGCTCTCACTAGAGCAGAGATAGCAAATACAATCATCCAGAGGACACATGTCCCAACAATTCATCATTACATCACAGCGGAAGCATCCAAAGTGTCTGAGTACAGACAAGATCCAAATAGGCCTAAGAGGCCGGAAACGAAAAGACGGAGCCCATCCACGATGTCTCGGATCCTGCCCGGGTCCGCTATCTACTCGTCAGCAGCCTCGTCATACTCCACGTAGTAGCCACCATGGGGATCCTCGGAAATGTAGTCTGCGGAAACCACAGCCCCAAAGGGGTCAGTACATAAACGTACTGGCAAGAAAGACTCACAAGATACCGTAGTGTACCCGGCAACACCAAGTACATATGCTTTGGGTTCAACGGAAGAATAGGTGATACAAAAGTGCGGCAGCGGGCTGCTCTAACCAACTACAGAAACATGCTACAACTTCCGGCTAAAAGAGAGGGATAAGATAGCGTATCGTAACCAACTGCTACTAACCTCAAACAAACCCATCCTGGATCTCGCCCCTTATCCAAAGAAGCAATCCGAGGATAACTCACACAGTTGGATTAATGATGGATCAAGTTATTGTGTCAATAAGACTATTACTAGTCAAGTTATCATTAGTTAGGCGTAAGTTGTTCTGAGTACTTGTTAGCCAGTACTTTCACCAAGTCATCCATAACCGCGGACAACACGGCTTCTCGAGAAGATTTAACCCTGCAGGGATGCACCAATTTGGCCGTACACGTAAGAATAACCCGCCAGATGGAATGCCTTCCACCAAGCGGGGCACTCAACACAACCCAACTCTTCTTCGCATCAAGCCCAAAGCACCACGTGTTGTGCATGCGCGGCTAATCGAGCCCCCACGAAGAAAAGGGGGACCCTCATAGCACTCTAAGACCACGCCGCCCTAAATGCCGACTACAAAAGTTCCACCCTGGCCTCGGGTTCGTACCTGCATATGCATGCATCAAATGAAAAGCCCGAACTAAGTGTGGCGATTTGGACGAGATGCGAATCAAATCAAATTGAGGGGGGCGCCCATACACGCTTCCCACATGCGGATAGTGCGCTCATCATGGATCAGTAGACAAGACCCTTTTCCTAATTAGGGTCGACACTAGCAGGCCTCAAAACCACGCTGGGCCTCCTACCGGTGCCTTATCATCAGATTAGCATTACCTCAAACATTAACAGGTTGATTGTTTAAACATCGAGCCCCAGAACATAATAAAATATGGTAACAGAAATAACGGATAGCAGACTCGAGCACAAACAACCCTAAGCATGCTAGTAAGACACAGGCAACAAGCAACAGGGTATAGGTGTGGAGGTGAGGCTATATCAGGGTTACAGGATAACATGTGATAGGATCGAACACAAGCAACGATTCATAAGGCTAGCAGAATAGACAACGGAAAGTATCGGTAGCCAATGTGGAAAGGAACACAATGGTTCATGTGAGTGAATACTTGCCTGCAAACTCAGCAGCCTGGTACTGGGCTAACTCTTCAGAAGTAGTGTCGTAAACCTCGTCTGTCTCAACGTCGTCGTCTATTCGAGAAGAAGCAAACAAACAACGCAGAGAGACAAACAATCAATAACATGGCATAATGCACAATCATGGGATGATGCATGACAATTTAATGGAGGCATCAAAGGTAAGCTAGTTGACATGGTAACATAATTAAATGGACCCATATGTAATTTGGATTGCATATGGAAAGTCCATGAATTAAGGTTGGATTAAATGATCTACAACTAAACATCATGTGTAAGTGAATTAGCATGATGCATGTATGAGGAAAACAATGAGAAAACAACAATGGATTCAATTTTATAAGGTGTTTACCAAGTTTGAAATTTTATTTATTAAGTTACGAAAATTTGCTTCTTAAAGGAGTTACACAAGCATTTGTTGTTTTCACCAATTTCAAATGTTCAAAATAGACAACAAAGTTCATATTTGGAAAGTACACAAAATTTTAGTGGGAATACATGTTTCATTTATTGAAAATGGATCTAAAATGAATTAATTATGAATTAAACAAGATTTAAATGAATTTAATTCAAGTATGAAATTGTTTGAATTTTTATTTGTTCAAAACATTAAATAAAATTCATATTTGAAAATATTATATTTTTCTGGTTTGAAAACATATTTTATATGTTCAAAAAGAATTTAATTTGACTAAGTTATGAACTTAGCAATTTTTAAATGATTTAAACAAGGTTTAAATTATTTAACCAATTTTAATTATCCAAAACATGAAACAAAGTTTATATTTGAAAAGGTGGTTCAATTTGGCATGGAAAACATATTTTATATGGGCCATTTGAATTAAGTTTGAATTAGTTATGAAATTAACCAAATTTGAATTGAATTGTTTGAATTTGAATTTTAAAACAATTTGAAATGTTCAAAACAGAAAACAAATGACTTAAATAGGTAGAGAATTAAATTTGGTGCAGAATACATATTTTATTTGTATTATTTGGATTTGAAAAGCACAAGTTATTCAAATTTGAAATTCAGGGACTATTATGCAATTTTAAACTATTTAGATTTGGTACAGGGATTTTGTTCTGCACCGTGGGCTTGTGTACCCACAGTGGCTGCCGTGCGGGCCACTGCCACGCAGGCGCTGGCGTGGCGCGGGTGGCAGCTGTGCTGGCCTCCACGGCCCATGACGGGTGGGCCAGCACCCGTGGCTAAAACCTGAAAAAGAAATGCGCGAGGTGGGGATCGAACCCACGCCCTCACGGCTGGTGCGCTGTGCTGTTGCCACTGCGGTGGCGAAACGTTTTTGTCAGTATAGGGTGCGTGGGGAGGTTGAGGTTCAGATAGCGCGTGTGACTGAAACTGAACTTAAAAGTTCAGTTAACTGAAACGGGCAGAGGCTACCGGCGGCGACTGTTGCTGCGGTGCTGCTGCTCGCGGTGGCCGTGGCTTGCTGCTGCTGCTGCTGCGTACAAGGGAGGCGTGTGGTCGTGCGTGCTCGTGCAGAGCAGAAAGAGGGAGGAAGGTGGACGTGCTCACCGGGAGGGACAGAAGGAGATGATCGTCGTCGGTGCAGGGAGGTGGCCGGCGTCAGGGAAGAGGATGGCGGCGGCGATCCGGTGGTTCTCCGTCACCGCGGCGTGGTCGAGGAGGTAGCGGGCGGAGAGGGGAGCCGATTCCCGTGGCTAGCCAGCGAGGAGGAGGGGCATAGCGGCGGCGATCACCGGAGGTGGAAGAGGTGGTGCTCGGGGGTGGTTGCAGAGAGGGAACAGAGTAGCGAGGGAGAGTGTCGTGGGATAATCACGGCAGATGTTACCTGGGGTAACTGATCCTGGGGCAAGACGACACAGGCGTTTGGGAGAGGGTTTAGCTCAGAGGGAAACATTGTGCAATTCGATCTGGCAGCCGGCAATCAAAGTCGCCGAGTCTCCGATCTTGATATAATAACTCAACTCTGGGATTACACTCGATGCTCGATATCACACGATATTGCTAGGGTTCTTAGATCTCTATCTAAAACTAGACCTGGGGGTCGGTTTATAAAGCACCCGTACCCCCGGCTTATTCCCCAAGGCGCATCTTGAATCCTACCCGGACCTGGCGCACAAACCCTAACTTTCTCCTACCATAACCCACAATCCGGGTTACTGGGCCTACAAGCTTGGGCCTTCACAAATTTCCTTATCCTTAGCCGGGTCCTATGCACCGTCCTTTGGGCCGGGTTACTCCTTGGAGTTTGGCATACCGGGTTATCGTCCCCCCATCAGTAGTCCCCAGAATAGCCTGGGCTTCATGGATCCTCCTTGAAGCGCTTGCTATTCCCTGCAAAGATATCAAACGTACGGCCATATAGAGGCCGGGTTAAGATGTTTTGATATTCAGCTAGGCCTTACTCCATGGTGGCCATATAGTAATCCGGCTCTTTCCCAATTACCCAACTTACTTTCCCAGATAAAATCCCAAAATGCCAAGATTTCGCACTCGATAATCGACCCTGATATCGCGGGGTTAATTTCCTTCTTCCTTTTATCCAGATGCCTTACACGATATTTGGCGCATATCTCGCCAAAACTCAAATTAATAGCCGTTTACTCCCTTAACTCATGGCTCCTGCTCACTGAGCTAGGCTTATCCATTCGCACTATAAATAAGCCCCTTGGGGGTGACCCGAACCCTAACGGCTCATTTCCCCCACTCCATTCCTTTCTCCCTCTGAGCTCTATCTCTCACTGAGCGCCACCACGGAAATCCCGCGCGCATCACCGGAGCTCATCGGCCGGAGGCTGCGCTCCGCCACTGCTCGCCCCGCGCCGCCGCCAAGATCCGCCGGCGAATCCTCATCCGGCCCATCAAGAACTGCGAAGGGACACCAGGCCTGCGCCATCTGCCTCCGCAAGGCTTCCCTTAGATCTTCTCCGGTAAACCTTTTGCACCTATTAATTTGCCCTTGCAACTTTTGATTTTTCCTCAGATTAGATCCAAGTCAGCCCGCCACAGATTTCTCGGCTATGCCGAATTAGGCTACCCATAATCTCTTCTAGCTTGCCCAAAGGATAAAGCGCGTACTCCAATCCACTCTCCTACTACCCGCAATCATTATTCTTGCCACAAATCTGAAGATAGAACTTCCAATCTAGGCTCGAACTACCCAGAGTTTCCGCCTTTGCATCAATCACCCGGCTAGACCTTTCCTTTCTAGTTCCTTCCATTCACATTAAGTGCTTAAGCAGCCGCCCATTGTCTTCAAAAAACTCCTTCACCATTTAGATCCCATAATTTTCGCCATAATGCTTGACACCCGGGTAATTTCGAACTTGGCTCTACGAACTAACACCCGGATCACCCGCAATTCTTCACATCTCAATATTACCCGGCCTATACTTGGCCGGCTCGCAACTTCCATATCTTAATCCTCTTTTATCTTGTACTTTGCAGCTCAACCACATGGCTCCCAAGAAGCAGGGGAAAACTCCAACCAAGACTAAAGCCACCAACTCCATATCTGCCAACTGGGCGCGGTCTACGGTCACAAAGGCCAAGCTAGAGGAGCTGGTGGAGCTGGGAGTTCTTCCTCCTCAAGAAGGTATCCAGTGGAGGGTGCCGGGTAAGGAGACCCGGCCTACCCCAACAAAAGATGAGGTAATCTGCTTCGTGGAGCATGTGACCCGGGGTTTTCGACCGCCGGGTCACCCCTTTTTCCGTGATATCCTTAGTCACTACGGTCTTCGTGTCTTTGACATTGGACCCAATTCCGTACTAAACATTTCCCATTTTATTGTCCTTTCCGAATCCTATTTGTGCACTCCGCCAAGTCTAGCTCTTTTTATTGAGCTTTTTCAATGCAAACCGTGCCGCGAAAGCGGTGATGGGGCGCTTCTTGCTTGCGGCGGGGTTTCTATCCAGCGCTGCAAAAACTCTCTGATGCCACCTCTCACCCTTAATTCCCATGTCAAGCATTGGCAGCTCTCATACTTCTATGGCCAAGACACTTCCCCACCCGGCCAAAAGAAACTTCCGGGTTATTCGGAGGGTCTCCTTGACATTTCTGATAAGTTTAGTGCCTTCGCCCCTGACTCGGACAGGGAGGCAATTCAACCTTTACTAGCCAAAATCGCCACTCTCACAGCCCAAGGCCTCATCGGGCTCAACCTGGTGAAGACCTGGGTCGACTTCAGGATTCAGCCCAACTCCATCCGCACAAAGTTGATGTGCGAATATTCAGGGGAACCTTCAGACCCGCTCCGGTACTCCGATAATATCTTCGCAGCTGGCGACACTCATAAAACCATCAAGGGTTTTTTGACAGAAAAGCTCGAGGTAATCCGGAACATATCCGGGTTAGAGCCCTTCACACTTGAGAATCCAGCCCCCAAGGTAAAAATCCGACTTTGATGCCTTTACTTTTGCTCTTTCCACTCAACGCGGTTAATAACCCTTATGTCAACACTTTTCAGGCTGATGATGATTTTTGGAAAACTAATGCCTCCCCTAGCTCCGAAAGTCCAGAGGAGCAAGATACGGTTAACTCGGAAGAAGGTACTCTCCGAATTTTATTTGGTTCCCTTGAACTCACCATAGCCCCTTCCTTTCTAACCATAACTTTGATGATATCCAGAACAAGAAGATGACGAGGAAGAAAACTCCGATGGCAAGGTGGAATCTGCCAGCGACGAGGAAGAACTGGAGCCGACAGTCAAGGTCGGATCCAAAAGAAAGACCCAAGAGGCCACCTCCAAGGTTTCATATCTTCCTCTCGCATTCAACTCGCATTACTTTAATGATATACTTGAGCTAACTTGACATTATCCCACTGGCCGCTCTTGAAGGAGTCGCCCGTGCCTAAGCGTAGGTCAACTCGAAATCACCCGGGTGATGAAGCCCTTAACCCGGGTATTACATCGACCCCCCCACGGCGGGCTGGTAATTACCCTATCTTGTCTGGGTCAAGACATTCTCTTTAAACCATTCCCATATGACATCTAACTTGATAATTTCCAGCTTCTCCCGAGTCCAGCAACGGATTTCCTTGTGACTTTGCGGTGAATACCGGGTAAGATCCCTTTCCTGATGTTCCACCATATTTCGTCACCCTTTCTTGACTGTGTATTTAACTACTGACTGACAACACCTTATAGGGCCACGGTCGTCGTCAGCGATCAAGAGGAAACGGAGACCGAGGGCCCGGGTAAGGGGAGCCCGGCTGATAAGACTACAGCCGCGTCCAGCGGTGAAAAACAAGCGTCGCCGCCAAACCCGGACACGCGAGGAGCCGAGTATCCAATTGCTTCCCCTGCAAGCAAGAAGAACCAAACCACCGTCTTGGGTGAAGAAGAAGGAGCGTCGGATTCCGACACACGGATGACCCGGGTCCCGCCTCCTACTAAGAAGAAAGCTCCTTCCCGGAATTTCCAAGGCCCCGGGTCTTCTGATACGAGTAAGGATACTTTCGATCAGTTGATGGACACTCTCCTTACTATGAAGACTTCGGAGAGCCAGATCTTGGAGCGCATGGCTGCAGAGCACCAGGTAAGGACACTTTGTATCTCATATTGCATACCTAGTCCCCAAGTTCCAAGTATGACTTGCAAAAGTGATGCTTGGTACTTTACACCATATTCGGCTTTCCATACAATCCAACTAATACTTGCATTCCTTGCTACTTACAGGCACAGATAACCCGGTCTGATGAAAATTTACTGAGGACCGAACAACTTCTTCTTGCCGAGATGAAACGAAGGGAAATCCTTGAGGATGACATGAAAACCTTGAAGAAAGACGTTTCCAAATACAAGAAGAAGTGCAATGCCGCTCAGACCGAACTAAAGAAACTATCGGACCAGGTCTCCGATACTTATCAGATCTTTCTCAGTAAGTTTTCTGCTGCCGATTGGCTTCATGTCTTTATTTTATTATAACAGACTCGGGATTACTGATACGCTCTTTCTTTTGTTACGACTGCAGGTGCCAACCTTGCAGCCCCAGAGGAAAATGCCATTGCCAAGGCTAAAACCCTCAAGACTGTACTCCGGACTTTCTTTGCCGGCACAAAATTTATATTGGATGCTGTGAAGTGGCCTACGGAAGTATATCCGGGTGAAGAGAATCTCGTTCAAGCCTGTTCTACTGTGCCTGGGTGGATTGAAATCTGGAAACGCTCATCATGCCGAATTGGAATGACCCGGGCTTTTACTCTGGCCAAGGCTTTCTTTCCGAAGCTTGACCCGGCAAAGGTAACATCCAGGTTTCCCGAATTCAAGGCTGACGGTTCCAAATTTACACCCAAGGATTTCAAAGCCATACAAGCCGCAGTGCGCCCCTCAGCTACCGCCTTGGCCGATAGCTTGGATTTAAATACGATTATGAGTGCATATGACGCTGATGGCAAAGTTATTACGGAGGAAGCGCCCCCGCCTTTTGATATCTTGGAGAAGTGGGTTTCTAGCTCGGCCAGGAAGAGGGAAGCGACTGCAAAGAGGGAGGCCGAGTTAAGATCGGGCCCGTCTGCCTCTACACCAGCCGTCCCTCCACCAGTCCGCCCTGATGCAATGAGTCCGGGTAAGGGTGCCAGGAAGGCTAAGCAGCAAACCCAGGACTCAGACCCGGAAGGCCGTACTCAGGAGGCCGAATAGGGCCGTATTATCACAATACCTTGTAATACTTTGTAATCACACTGTTATGCTTTTGATGGTGCGCCCGTGCACCCCTGATACTGATGTCGTACCTTGTAACGTACTTTTTAGTCCGTGATATACTTTGCGGCTTCTCTGGTCTTTTGATAACCGTATTGCTTGCCTATTGTTTGAACTTTTTCTCGATACCCGATTCTCTATTTTGGCTCTCTTCGGAAGACTCGGTTTTCCGAGTACCAGAGGCTTTGATACGTGGACTTTTTCTTTAAGTCCCCAAGACTCGGATGGTGAGGTTTTTCGAACTGCGATAGCCAAGTAGTTTGTTTCTGTTTCGAAGTCCCCCAGTACCCATGACCCAAAGTCCGAGTCATGGGGGTGTGGCCTTTCTCAGAGAACAAATTATTTTTTACCGAGTCGCAAGCCTAAAGCCATTCCGTGTGAATACTGAAGTTATGCTTGATAGTTGTTGAGTTTCCGGCTTTTAGCCTTGTACTCTGCATAAACTTGTGGTTTAGATGACCCTTTTGACTATCTTGTACTGTAAGCCGGCTTTCGCGTGGATACCATGTTGTTACATCCATACGAGAACAGTGTCAGGCCAGTCCCATTGGGCTTCATGGCTGATTGTAATCGCAAGCGAACGAATCATGCCACTTTAGTGCGAGTCACATCGAGCTTAAGTAAGAAAAGTCAAGAAAATTTGGCTCCTTTGTCCAGTTATAAGATTGCAGCCGTACTCGTTTGCGAATAATCGGCCCTTATAACTTATAGGCATCAAGGCCGGGTCTTTCGGGTTAGTGGTTGGTCACTTGAGCAACCAACCCCCAAGACCTACATGCACTTGATGCTTTTAATGATACTGAATTACTGATGTCGTATGGATACTACTTACTTGTAATCAGGATGTAATGATATAGGACTTGATAACCATCTCTTTATTGATACTAGAAATTTTGGATCAGCAGGCCGCCTCATTAAAAACCTTCCAGTCCCCTTAGGTACCCTGGGTAGGAAAAGAGCGCGTCTGAAACCTGCTGCCCGTTACATTGTTTAGTTCTTCATGGGCACCGGTCCCAGGCCGGCTTGACCGACGCACATCCTCCACGTGTTGGATTTTTTCATGATGAGCACCGGGTTTGCTAGCCAACCCGGGTAGGGTGTTTCCATGGCCTGGCTGGTTGTGAGCGGTCGTGCAGCTTCTTCTTCTATGGCAGATTGTTTGGAGGAGTCATCTTTGATAAAAGCCACCATTTTAGCGTCTTGCGCTACCTTGGATTTTGTTCTTTCACCTTCAGTACTCGGCCTTTTTGATGTGGCTCTATCCTCCGGGTCTGCTTGAGACCGGTAATGCTTGAGTTCTTCTTTTCTACAGGCCTGCTCGGCCATTGCTGCATCTCCTTCGTCGCATTCAGCTGCTATGTCTCGATTTCCATGTATGGTAATGGTCTTCTTGGGACCCGGGATTTTTAGCTGTAGATATACGTAACACGGCCTAGCCATGAATTTGGCGTAAGCCGGCCTTCCAAATAGCGCGTGATAAGGGCTGCGCAATTTGACTACCTCAAAGGTAAGCCACTCAACTCGATAGTTATCCTTTGACTCTCCAAAGGCTACCTCCAATGCTATTTTTCCCTCGGGGCATGCTGAGTGACCCGGCACTATCCCATGAAAAACTGTTGAGCTTTTTTGCAGCTGAGATTCCTTGAGACCCATGCGTAGGAAGGTTTCCCAATACAGTATATTGATGCTGCTTCCACCATCCATTAAAACCTTTTTTAGTTCGTACCCGTTGACTTGCGGTGCGACTACTAGTGCCAAGACTCCTGGGTGCTCCACTCTTTCTGGGTGATCCCTTCTGCTCCATGTTACTTCCTGTTCTGACCATCTCAAGTATCTCGGGACGGCTAACGAAACTGAGTTGACCGCTTGCTTCAGTATCTTCTTGTCCTTGTTAGAGCCTCCTGTGGTATGCACATGATATTGACCCAATTGCTTGGGGTTAGCCTGGAAACCTCCTGCCCCCCTTGGTTATTACCTTGGTTTCCAGCCGCCGGGTTACCAGCTGGGGGTGGGCCGTTGCCCGGGTTTGCCCCTGGACCCGGTCCTCCTCCCCGTCCTGCACCTCGCATAGCTCTGTGCACCTCCTCATTTTTCCATCTTTGTAAATCAGCGCATTGTTCCAGGGAGTGGTTAGCTGGCCTGCCATTCCTGCTGTGTTTTGGGCATGCCATCCTGAATATGTCCCAATTGTTACCCGGCCTTGGTGGACCTTGATAGTTTCCTCCATTGTGGTTACCTCTGTTGAAATTTCCTTCTGCTCTGGGCCTCGAAGACCCGGCTTCTGTGTTGGCAACAAACTCGGAGCTTCCTTCGAAAGGGCGCTTGTTCTGGCTATTTCCATTGTTACCTGATGCTGATCCATTGCCGGTTCTTCCGTTACTAATTGTGTTTGCTTTTGCCTTCTTGTCATCAGCTTCTTCTTCTGTAGTATCTGTTGCAGCGTGTTTGTTGCATGCATCCATCAATTCTCCCATTGTGACTTCCGACGCATTTCGACTGGACTTCATGCGAGTTAACTTTTGCACTAAAGGTATATACTTGCATGTTTTTGCCATGGCCTGTAGTGCATCCTTGGGCTGGATATCCGTGGATGAGTGAAGTATCTCCATAACCCGGCGCACCCAACTGCGCGCCGATTCTCCCTTCTTCTGGACGCATCGCTCTAGATCATCAATAGTGAATAATTTCCTGCAGGTCCCGTGAAAGTGTTTGACAAACGCGGTCTTCAATTCCTCCCAAGACTTGATCGATCCCTCTGGTAAATTGGTGAACCACAATTTTGCTGCTCCTTCCGACATCATCAGATACATGAACTTGGCTTGGAGGTTCTCGGACGCGTTGCAAATTGACATTGCCATCTCGTAACTGCTTAGCCATGTTTCGGGATCCATGGTTGGCTCATAATTCACTACTTTCCCTGGCTCTTTGAATTTTTCCGGGTAAGGTTCAGCTCTAATATTGTCCGAGAGACACTTGGGTCCCGCAAGAACGGTTGAAGCCGGCCTTGCTCTAGAAACGTGTGATGCCGCGGGGGGCGCGGCGGGGCGCGGTGCTGCGGGAAGTCCATGCGCTGCAGACCCGGCCGCGGCCCTCCGAGCCCTAGAACTGTCCACGACGGCCTGTGCTGCTGATGCTACCTGAGCGCGGGGAGGAGGCGGCATTTGCTGCTGCTCTTCCCTCCGCCGCGCCGAACTTGTTTGGATATTCCCTTGCTGCTGGCTCACGTATGGCGTCCCGTGCATACCGCTTCTGTGATCCGGATAGTTGGCTTGCTGTGCCACCACCGTGTGCAACAGATCGATGGCTTGCCGAGTCTTCTCTGCATGGGGTGACTCTCCCATGGGGATCTGATTTAACGCGAGTGTCGCCGCATACACATTGTCCATGGGGTTATTGTAGTGGCCGGCAGGTGTGCGGAATCGTGATGGTGGCGGTGGCGGTAGATCGTTGCCGGTTGTGACTCTAGTTCGTGGTGGGGGTAACCCGGTCTGCTCATTCGCCGGATGTGTTGCTGCTGCCACCTGTTGGGGCGCGGTTTCCTGGTTCACTACTGGTATCGGCTGGTCCTGAGGCGTGATAAATAAATTAGCCGGGTTAATGACCCCGCCCATTGCTGGTAACCTGGTGTGGTGCCTCTGATGTATTCTAGATGTTTGCTCTCGGAGCCGGGTTTCCAATGCAACCAGCTCACGCCGCCGCGTGGCCATCCCTTGCTTTTCTGCTTCTACCTGCCTTCTTTGCTGTTCCAGCGCACGACGCGCCACATCCAAATCCCTGACGCGTTCCGCTGCGTTTTCCGGAGTGATAACCGTTGCGAGAATCGTAGGGTCTAGAATCAGATTGTTATCGAATAAGGCCGGGTGGCGCGGGTTCGAAGGACCCGCCCCTGGTGTCCGGTTTTCCAAGAATCCGAACGTGTTTGCGTGCAACTCCTCATCCGCTGCTCTGCTAGTTACTGACGCCGACTCTCCATCAACCCAGGTCAAGACCGGGTCTCCGTTAGCCGCGCCCTGTTGCTGGGCCACTGCCTGAGCCGCCCCGACTGATGCCGTGGTTGCGTTTCCTTGGTTGGCCGCGGGGGCCGCATAGACTGCAACTCGGCGTACGATATCCGGTGTAAATTCAGGCTGTTCTCCCTCACCGCTTTCCTCATACCGGTTTTCCAGTAGATCCAGGATAGACCCGGTATCGTCTTCTCTCTCGGCCCGGTCGCGTGGGGTCCATGCCGGCTCCCTCGGCTGTTCCCACTCCGCGATGGGTTCTTCTGCCGGATACGTCGTTCTAGTCGATTCTTCATCATCTGATCGGATAGACGTGGCTTTTCCTGGCATAGAATCAGATCCAACGTTGTCAGGGATCGAATTGGAAGCACATACCATACCGATGAAGACGCTGATCCGGCCGATCGTTACGACGGATCCGGTTTCGAGGTGATCCGACTCCGGCCCCCAGCCGAAATCGTCCACCATCTTTTCTCCTTCGTGGTCGATGCAGATTTCGCCGATGACAAGATTCTCCATGCCCTTCCGAGCTTCTCCCGTGATGTAAACACCTTTGGACGCAGGCCCCACGGTGGGCGCCAACTGTCGTGGGATAATCACGGCAGATGTTACCTGGGGTAACTGATCCTGGGGCAAGACGACACAGGCGTTTGGGAGAGGGTTTAGCTCAGAGGGAAACATGGTGCAATTCGATCTGGCAGCCGGCAATCAAAGTCGCCGAGTCTCCGATCTTGATATAATAACTCAACTCTGGGATTACACTCGATGCTCGATATCACACGATATTGCTAGGGTTCTTAGATCTCTATCTAAAACTAGACCTGGGGGTCGGTTTATAAAGCACCCGTACCCCCGGCTTATTCCCCAAGGCGCATCTTGAATCCTACCCGGACCTGGCGCACAAACCCTAACTTTCTCCTACCATAACCCACAATCCGGGTTACTGGGCCTACAAGCTTGGGCCTTCACAAATTTCCTTATCCTTAGCCGGGTCCTATGCACCGTCCTTTGGGCCGGGTTACTCCTTGGAGTTTGGCATACCGGGTTATCGTCCCCCCATCAGAGAGAGAGGGGAAGAAAGGTGGCGGCGCTGCGAGGAGAAAAGGGGAGGTGGAGGAGCTAGGGCAGAGGGTGAGGAGTGGAGCTCGTTATAAGGAGGAGGGCAGCTGCTCCCGGCCGTCCCATCCCTCCTCTGTCGACGTGGGCAGCGCCGATGGCGTGCCGTACAGAGGAGAGGGACGAGGGGGTACCAGGCCGCGGGCTGGTGGGCTGGGCTCAGCCCACTGCCTGCCCTCTCCCTCTCTGCGTTACTTTTTTTTTGTTTTTTGATTATGTTTCTTTTTTTTGCAGAAAAAGAATAGGAAGAAAAGGCATGGTTTTTAGGGTTAGAAAATTTAGGGTAATAACTTTTATAGGTTAATTATTATAGAAACATCATTGTGCAAACTTTGGTTTTTCCAAAATTTTAAATTATGTTTCTGTTTGTAATTTAAATGAAATTGAGCAATTTTTGTTATTATATGAATTATTGCAAAGAAACAAATCAATAGGTTGAACTTACAACTTTAATGGAAACAATTAATGGCTTTGATTTGAATATTTCATTTGGAAATTGTAACAGCACAAATTTGCAAACTTTTCTTTTTCAAATATTTCAAATTAGTTGTTGTTTGTATTTTAATTGAATTTGAGCACTTTTGATATTAATTGAAATATGGAAAAGAAGCAATTTAAAGGGTTTGAACTTCCAAGTTATTGGAAACAAAATAATGTTTTGATTTGAAAAATTGTGACAGCACAAGTATGAAACAAATATTTGAATATTGTTTGAATTTCAAATGGGACAACAAGGGAAAACAGATGAAAACAAATGGAAAACAAATGCCAAAACAAATGCAATGATGATGTCACGATGCAAAACATAAAATAAAACAAGAAACAAACATTCTAAAGGTGTTTTTCATACTTGGGATGTTACATTCTGTTGAAGTTAGCTATGATCACAGAATCCGTTGCCAAGTCGTCTGTAACCGTGGACACGGCTTCTCGAGGAGATTCATCCCTGCAGGGGGTACACTTTACCCACACGTACCATCCGACTCTTAACGCCACATGTACGCTCGTCCAAGGAGCGCGGCAGAGGGTGGCTGGCCACGACCTTTACCTTGCTCGACCCTATCCATGAGTCAACCCAAACAGGGCCACCCCGTCAACAGGGAGTTGGCCACCTCCTGACGGCACCTGTTCTGTGAGTCGGGAACAAGATCCGTGTACATCCATCACTTGTCCCGGTCACGCCCTAAGTTTTCTCCAAAATCGTTTTCTGACTCGCACGCAGATGGAAAGATCAAACTACGTGACTCATGGACGTGGCCAAACAAGTTAGGGTGTCGAGCGCGGTCTGTTAGGCCCCGCGTGTGGTTGCACGCTCAGTCTTGGCTTCGAAGGCGAGAACTCGCTCCTAGGGGCATGAACAGGACAAAACGCCACAACCCATTGTGGCCTCACATCCATGCCGTTATTTAGTCAAGTTATCAAAGATAATTCAAATTACAACAATCTAACAAAGTAGATTCACGCATTTGACCAGATTCATCAACCGGATGGATCAGATCACAACTAGGCATGGCTAAGCAAGACTCACGGGCTTTAACGAGGCACGCACAATCAAACCTATAGCTGCTAGGAGCAGTGGATCAGGATATATAGGCGATGCAGCAAGTATAGGAGAACTCTATCTACTGACATCAAATAGTTTGGAACCGAATGCAAAGTACGAGATTCAAAACACGTTGAAATCATATATGAGCAAATAAGAGGTTATGCTTGCCTTGGTTATAAGAAAACCAGATGAGAATCTTCTGGAATAAGTGCTTGACTTGTCGGTTAAGATCAAGTATTCGCCATTGGATTGCTGGCCTTCTCTTCGGAGTCACGTTCTACCGAGGGGGAAACAACACCGAAAGAGAAATAACAATCAACACATGGCATCGATGCAATGCGCAATATGTATGAATGAGCAGGTTAGTGCACTAAAATAAAGCCCTAAGCATGATCGTTGGGTGGCTAGGGTTCATATGTCAGTTAGGCATTTTTACTGGATTTATCCCGAAATAGACCCCGGAGGGGGTTTCGGGCGATTCTGAAAGTGGGTACAATTTTAGTTGCTCAAATGGGTTTGAAAACATCATAAACATGTTGCATTTGTCATTTTGAGCATTTTGGTATATAACTTTTAATTTTCTAATTTTGGTGAATATAAACTTATTTTTTCTATTTTAAATGATTAAACAATATTAAATAAAGGCCAAAATTCAACTTTGTCAAACATATATGAAAATGGCATATTTGGATAGCTTATATTTTTATGATCATAACCATATCTTTATTTTATTTTTCTGACTAACAGATTAAGAGATATTAAATAAACAAGTTTTAATTATTTTCTGTAAACAGTAAAGGAATGGGGCCCACGTGTCATATTATTCATTTTCAGAAACAAAAAGGAAAAACAGCTGTCGGATGACATCATCATGACGACATGGTGACGTCACCGTGCTCTGATCTTCACAGGAGAAGTTGAAATCCGATGATTTAGCGCGCCAACGAGAAATTGGAAGCCACCACGGGACAGAGGAGGCGATGGCGAGTTGGAGGGTGGTGGCGCCGCCGGAATTGGGTCGCCGGAGCATGCTCCGGCGGCGAGCAACCGCGGCGGCGGGATAGCGGCTTTGGCGGGGCGAGCTACAGAGAGGGAGAGGGAGGGCTGAGGCCACCAGGAGGAGCAGGAGCTCACCAGGAACGGCTGGAGGGGGTCATTGAAGTCAGAGAAGGCAGGAGTCGCCGGCAATGGCGCGAGGGCGGCTCGCCGGTGACGAGGAAGATGGCCGCGATTCCGGCGGCTCGGCCCCTCCCCTCAAGCGATACTCGTCCATGGAGAAGAGGAGGTTATGGCGGAGCTCCTCGTGGTCTCCATCTGCACAAAGGTGGCCGGAGACGGCGGCGCTCGACGGCGGCCGGTGAGGCAGTAGGGTTAGGTTTCGGGTTCCTGGGAGAGAGGAGCAGAGAGAGCTGTGAGGGGCGAGGAGGAGAGAAGAGGCACACGGGTCCTTGTGCCTTATCGGCTCGAGCAAGCAGGGAGGTAGGGAGGTACGTGGCGAGGCGGCCGGCGATGCCACGGAGCTGCTCCGACTGTCACAGGTTGAAGACGGTGGTTTTGCAAAAAAAACCTGAAGGTTACAAATTTTACGATAAGGTCCTATTCTATATAAAAACAGAACATAAAATTGAGATTTGAGGGCCTTTTTGAAATCAGAAAAATTGGCAACAATAGGATTTGGAAAGCTTATGAAATTTCCAACAAAACCATGTTTTTCTTTGGTGTACTTGAATTATTTTCCAGAACAAAATTTTGGAAACCAAATTAAGTACTTTTTGTGAGATTTTCTGAAACCATTCAAATTCACAATTTAAATTGGTTAAAACATGATTTAAATTTTTGTTTCATGCATGTACGAGATGAACACAACACCACACACCCTTGTTTAGCAAAATTGGTATGTTACAGTTTTATCATCTGGCTTTGGTTTCCAGTCGCGATTTCCGCGGGGCCCGCTGTCGCGATTTCTTGTGAACTCCGCTGCCACCAGTTCCTCTCGATCGTCATGGTCGTAGTGTTTCCTCTTCTTATTTCTGCCGTTGCGATTCTCCTCGGGCGCGGGTGAAGATGCTTTATCGTTGCGCAGGGATTCTTCGCCATTAGCCCATCTGTTAGCTATTGCCATCAGTTCTCCGATAGTTTTGGGCGCAGCTCGTCCCAGTTCCTCTCGGAAGGCAGGGCGTCGAGCACCCTTGGTGAAAGCCTCGACTACAAACTCTTCCGACATGTTTCCTGCCGTATTTTTGAGCATGGTCCACCGCTGGATATACTCGCGGGTAGACTCGCCGCTCTTCTTCTTGCAAGCCCGCAGTTCCTCGATAGATGCGGGCCGCTTATATGTCGCCTGGAAGTTCTTCCGGAAGTCGCATATGAGATCGTCCCATGATCCGTAGTGTGTGCGTGGTCTTCCTTCGAGCCAGCTGCGAGCAGCGCCTACGAGGTGTAGGTTTATGTACTTCATGGCCGTTGTCTTGTTCCCACGTTGGCATTTCACTGTTGTGACGTAATCTGATAGCCATGACTTGGGCTCTTGTGAGCCGTCGTACTTTGGGACCTCCGTTGTAAGCTTGAATCTCTTGGGCATCAGCGCCTCGCGGATGTCGCGGGTGAAGCACATTGCACTGCAGGCTTCCTCGTTAGAGGAGGTGGACAGCGACCGCGCACAGTTTCTGATTGCTCGAGCCTTGCCGAACTTTCTTTGCGCGATGTCTCCGCGCGCGTCGTATTCGGGCCGGTCGCGATTTTCCTCCTTCCGCGGTGTCGCGATCGGCTTCCATGGTGCCGTGGGCTTCGGTCGCGATCTCGCGGGCTATCGTCGTCGCTACACGGGCCGTCGCCGCGGCGCTGGGCTTCTTTTCCTTGGGGGCGACGAGGTGACTCTGTCGTGGTGGTATCACGGCAGATGCCATAGGATGGCTAATGTTTGGGGCCGATGGACGCTGGAGGTACTCGGGGAGGGATCACATGGCGAGTGGCCGCGTGTGGAAAGTCACAAGCACTGCAAATAACAGGATCTTACCCAGGTTCAGGGCCCTCGTGTGGAGGTAACACCCCTACTCCTGCCTTTCTCTCTATATGTGTGTTACCGAGTAGCCACAGTACAATTCAGGCCTTCAGCCGAGTAGCCACTCTTCTCTCAAGTTCTCTCTGTGTGAAGTGAAGCAATCCAGAGTGTCGACCCTCGCACAGGAGGTGGCAGGGCACCTTATATACTGGTGCCCAGCCGAATAGAAAAAGACTATAAGGTACGACTGATGGGACAGGCACACTGCAGAACAGAGCACGCCTCCGGGTTCTCGCTGACGCTGACGCACGGCTCCATTGACTTCTGGCCCGAGTAGGAACTCACTCCCTCTACTCGGACCAACTTCTTTACTCGGATGACCATAACTTCCTTGATTCTTCCTTCTGGCCATTGGCTGGTACGACCGGATAGCAGCCTACCGGGTAGCAAGTACCGGGTAGTCATCTTACCCAGTCAAACAGCCCCTTTGACCTTGCCTTTAGCACCTGCCTTACCCCTACTCGGGGGGTAACCCCCCGACATTAGTCCCCGAAGCTGGTAGAGTCCTGCGAACTTGTTCACTGGGCCCTGCCAGCTTAAAAACAAACCTTGTCTCTGTAATTGGAAAGGGGCCGAGTAGCACCTCCGTGTAGCCCTTAACTCTTGCTTGAATCTCTACTTCTCCGAGTAGCAACACCCTTCTTTGGTGATGTCGAGTAAAATGACTTAGCGAAATCTCGAAACACAATCCCGCCGAAACGGTGCGAATCCACCTCTGCGTGTCGCTACGGGGCACGTGTCACACCCCCGTACCCCCGATGCCTCGGTGCCTGGAATGCCGCAGGCCACGCGCCAATAACTGCACCTCGGGCCCACTCGCATGTTAAGTCACTTCAACCGCACTCAAGTGCCCACGATCTCGACGTGGGATTAACTGCGCCCGTTACGCGCGCAATATGCGTTGTGTGTGTTTCTAACGGTTGCGCAACCCACGCCGCACGATCTCCACGCACGATCAATCCACGGTTAACTCACCAGTAACTGCAACTCAAGGGAGCGAGATAAATACCCCCTTGACGCTCCCCTCTTCTCTTTCCTGCTCTTTCCCATCTCCTGCCCCTTCGTCTCTCCGCCGTCGTCGAGCACACCGCCACCGCAACCGCTTGTCGCGCCGCTGCTCCACGCGCCGCCGGAGAGACAGAGAGATATTTCTTCCGCCTCCAAACTCCGATTCGCATCTCCCACTAGTGCCTCCACCTCCAATCTCCCCCGCGCATCTCCGTCGCCATGGCCGCCCAAGGAGATGACGATGCCGCCGCCCGCGCCGGCTGGGAAGGCTCTGAGGTCACCGTAGAAGATTGCCAGTGGATCGTGAACACGCGCCGCGTGCCTCCCGGCGTGGTGTGCCGCCATCCAGGTACGGAGATCGTACCCAAACCAGAGAAAGACGAATATGTTGTCTTTCTTGCGCACTTCAAGCGCGGCTTCGGCCTTCCGATTTCCGATTTCTTCTCCAAATTCCTCAACCACTTTGGCCTTCAGCCACACCATCTTCCACCCAACTCTCTCATCATGCTTTCTACCCACGCCGTGGTGTGCGAGGCCTTTCTGGGCGTGTACCCAACTATCCACACATGGGCACGGTATTTCTTTCTCCGCAAACAGAGTATCCCCAATCGGGAAAGACTGATGGCGCCCGCGCCATGACCCATACGGGATGCGCTATGATGCTGCAGCCATCCACGAGCTAAGGGATTGGAATCTGTGTGCAAGTGGCAGCGCAGCTTCCTCTACGTGAAGAATGTCGCCACTGAAGTCGGGAAGCCGATCCAGGACCGGATAGGCCTTCCCAAGTTCAAGAACGCCCTGCCAACTCAGCAGAATTGGGGCTACCACCCGAAGACCACCGTTGAGGACGTCATCCAGGTTGAGCGACGCCTGGCCGAGTTGCGCGAGGAGGGGCTTCGCCAGGATGATCCAATTGCATGCTGGATCTCACGCCGAGTACTCCCGCTCCAGCGCCGCTCGCACAAGATGTGCTATATGGGAGGAGCCCGTGACTGCACAAGGACCACAACTTTCGAGCTCACCAAGGCCGAGGTGGCTGTCTGGGCCAGGTCCATCATGCATACCACGCTTAATGACAATTGGCTTCATGGCTTCGAGCCGTATAGCCGCACCAAGCCTATCGGACAGGTTAGTACTTTGTGCATTACTTCTGCACTTTGATACCGAGTAGACGGCTTCTCAGCTTTGTATGCTTAGTATTTGCATGCTGCACCAAGTAGAACATCATAAGTAACTTGTTGGCTTTATATGCTTTGTGTTTGCATGCCGGTTTGAGTAGAAATCCTTAGCTGAATATGCTTTGTGTTTGCATGCTATGCCGGGTAGAACTCCTTAGGTTTATATGCTTTGTATTTGCATGCCATGCCGAGTAGAACCCCTTAGCCTTATATGCTTTGTGTTTGCATCCTATACCGGGTAGAACTCCTTAGGTTAGAACTCAACTTACTTGTGCCATTTGTTTGCCTTTCCAGCACATCGATCGCCAGGGAGAAGAAGACTTTGAAGTCTTCGAGGGAAACTGGCATGCTGACCGAGAAGAGGATGATGTGAAGGCTTACGACACCCAGGACACTCTCTGCATCCCTCACGCCACTCAGCCTAGTAAGCACCGAGTCGACGCGTCTATCCGGGATTGGTCCAAGGATGACGAAGGTGACCAAGTTCACCTTTCTGATCACGAGTAGCGCACTCTGATTTCCTTTTCTGTTTCTGAATCCCTTTTCTCTTCTCTATAGAGGATCCCGAGCATGAGGATGACGAGGAGCCCCTTGAGGTTAACCCTCTATCCGTGGCGGCGCCCAGCACTCGGAAGAGGGTGGGCAGCGGTGCCCAAGAACCTGCTCCCAAGAAGCCGAAGAAGGCGGGTAGCAAGAAGGTCACTACCAACAGAATGCAACCCCCCACCCGCAAAGGGTAAGTTGCTCCATCCGAACACCAACTCGCTACTGCTTCTCGTTGTTCTGCTCTCTGTCTCTTTTCGTGAATTGCTTCCTTCTTCTAGCGCTCCTCTGGATGCTGATGCTGCGCGGCCCCCACTCGCACCAAGAGGAAAGCTGTCATGGACCTCGAGAAGCTCGTCGAACTCTCCGAGGATGAGGACGATGAGCCCGCCCAGCAGGATAGGACGCGTGCGCCCTCTCCTGTGAAGCTGGAAGAAGAAGACACCAGCGCCGAGAACACGGGCGCTGGTGACCAAGATGATAAGAACTTGGAGCAGCAGACCTACGCGTACCAGAGTGCGCAGGATGCTGTTCACAACGAGACGCCTCCCTCTCCCCCGGCTATCTCAGCTGGGGAGAATGTTGAACAAGACGCTGAGAACCAAGACCGTGCCGCCCTTGAGCGGCCAGATGACAACACCGAGCAGCAGGAAGAACAAGCTGCAGCTCAAGATGACCCCACGGCCAGGCCGCGGGTAGAAGAACATGTTGACACAAGACCTGATCCCGCCGCCGAGCAGCGGGTTGAGAAGACCGTGGTGGATCCCGCGCTCCAGAGCCAAGCGCAGCCAGAAGCTGCGCAGGGTAGCCGGCCCTTGTGCCGCCTACCCAGCAAGCTACTCCACCAACTGCACCAATGTAACATCCCAAGTCTGAAAAATAGCCATTAGAATGTTTTGCTCTCTGTTATTTTATGTTTTGCATCATGGCATCATGTTGATTGCAATTGTTTTCCTTGTTTTCCTTTTGTTTTCCTCTGTTTTCATTTGTTTTCCTTTGATTTCTATTTGAATTTCAACTCAAATTTCAAACCCTTTTGTTTCATCCTTGTGATGTTACAATTTCCAAAATCATATTTCAAAATAAAACAATTGTTTGTTTCCATTAAAGTGTGATTTCAAAACTGTTGTTTTGTTTCTATAAAAATGCATCCAATAATCCCCTTTTCAAATTCAATTATGATCTTCTTCCAAACCACAACCATGTTGAAAGTTATGAAAAATTGCAAAACAAATCAATCATTTGTTTCCATAAGGTTCAACCATTAAAATTATGGCTTTTAATAATTTAATTAATCCAAACTTACTTCCAATGTTATTTCAAATTCAATTGCAAACCAAAACCACTTTTGTTTCCAAATAATTCCCTAATGCTCACTGATTAAATTGTTGGTTTTAATCAAACAATTAATTCAATCAATTAAATTCCAAATCACCTTCAAATTCAAATCAAATGCATCAAACCGATGCACTTTAAACTTATAAACATTATCTAAACCAATCAACTCATTTTAATCAACTTAACCATAGGGGTCACCCTATTGAAATGATTTGTTTTCATAATGTTTGCTAATATTAAAAAATCTTTCAAATATTGGTTTAATTAACCAACAACAATTAAATTTGAAAACCTTGGAAAACAAAAGTTAGTTTTGAGTTGCTAATTGAAAAACTAAACTAACCATATTTTTTTCCAAAATTTTACCAACTCAAAAACTTATCTTTTCCTTCCATTTGGTTTTCTACAAAAAAATAATAATAAATGGAATAAAAAGATTAAAAAGCAAGGGAGAGAGAGAGCACAGCAGCCAGCCCACCCCCTTTCCCTTTTCTCCCCCCAAGCCCACCTATCTTTCCCTGGCCCAGTACCCCCTCGATCTTGTCTTCTTCCTCCTCCCAACGTCATCAACTGTATGAACCCCTCCTCCACCACCCGATTCCTCCTCCTCCACTCGATGTGCAGCCGTACTAGGCTCTCCCCCCATAAAACAGCCACCCTCCCCTTCAGCCTAGCCCTAACCCTAGAGCCCCATCTTCCTGCTGCGCCGCCCTCCATCTCTCTTCTGTTCTCTGAACCATCCAGTGCACCACCGCCTCCCCTCACCACCGTCAGACACCGCCACCTTCCCACTGCCCCGATCACCTCGAGTCTGCTCCGTCGTGGGGAATGGAACCAGGGCGGGTTCCCCGTCGAAATTGGTGAAGACACGGAGACGGGAGGTTGCCCGAGGCGGCGGCGCCGTCAAGTTTTTCTCCACCGCCGGCCTCCCTGCAACGTGCCCCGACCTGCACGTCCGCCAACCTCCTATCCGCCCGCTCGAGGTGAGGCCTACTCCTCGACCGCCTCCTTCCTCTCGCCCCTCTACCTTTCTCCCGCGAGGCCGCACCCCCACGACGCCCCCTCTCCGGCGAGCCCACGGCGAGCAGCCGCTGCAGCGATCGATCGACCCCTGTTGGTCTCTGTCCGCTGGTTCAGTTGCCTGCGAACTGAATATTTCAGTTAAACGTCGAAGCAACAGCATAACCTTCCCCGCTTCCCTTTCCTTACAAACAGCAGCACAGCACCGCACTGGCAGAGACCACCGCGCGCGAGCCCCAGGTCACGGGATCGAGTCCCAGCGGCCACCCCTTTTGCTTCTTATTTCTCCAATTTAAGTCAGTACCAGGTTTCTGAAACATATCCTCCCCGAGTTCCCTGTACCACCACAAACCGAACAACACCCCAATGGTTAGCACCACAATCACACAGTGGGAGGTCCCAGGGTCGAGTCCCCCCTCCCACATTAAACCAAAAACTTTTTTATCTCCTTTGTTTTGGAACAGCAACTTACAGGAAATCACACCTAGGCCCCTGGCAATTATTTCTAGACCCCTGCAAAATATTTTTCTAGTCCTCAGCTATTAAAAATGGCAGAATTGCACCCAATTTTGTAAATTGCACAAGAAATTCATCCCAACTCCAAATTCAACATTTTTAATATGTTTTCAATACCAAATTAAATGTTCTATCCAAATATAAAATTTGTTTACTGTTTTGAATATTTCAAATTGGTGCAATATTTGAAAACTTGTTAAATTCACTTAAACTTGCAAAAATCATAACTTGTTCATAAAAATTCCAAATTCCACAAACTAAATATGTTTTCCAATCAACTTTTCATGTACTTTCCAAATATAAATTTTGTTTGCTGTTTTGAATAATTTAAATTGCTGAAAACAACTGTTTCTTATTTATTGCATTTAAAATTGTCAAAATAATAACTTGCTCATTTTAAATCCAATTTCAACAAATGAAATATGTTTTCCATGCAAAATTAAACCCTCTTTACAAATATAAACTTTGTTTTCTGTTTTGAATAATTAAAATTGGTTAAATAATTTAAACCTTGTTTAATTCATTTAAAATTGGTAACTTCATAACTTGATCAAAACAAATTCTTTTGGGACATATAAAATATGTTTTCCAACCCTAAAAGTATAAAATTTTCAAATATGAATTTGGTTTAATGCTTTGAACAAATAAAAATTCAAATAAGTTCATGTTTGAATTAAATTCATTTAATTCTTGTTTAACCTTGTTTAATTCATAAATAATTTATTTGAAATCCTTTTTCAACAAGTGAAACATGCAATCCACCTAAAAATGTGTGTTCTTATCAAATATGAACTTTGTTATCTATTTTGAACAATTTAAATTGGTGAAAACAACAAATGCTTGTGTGACACCTTTAAGGAACCAAAATTTCCTAACTTAATGAATGAATTTCTAAACTTGTTAAACCTTATTTCAAATTGTTTCTATTGTTGTTATTTTGCTGTTTTCCTCATCCATGCATCATGCTAATTCACTTCCACATGATGATTAGTTGTAGAACAATTAATTCAACCATAATTCATGGGCTTTTCAAATGCAATCCAATTGCATGTGGGTCCATTTAATCATGTTGTTATCTTGTCAACTAGGTTATTTCTATGCATAAATTAAATGGTCATGCATCATCCCATGTTTGTGCACTATACCATGTTATTGATTGTTTATCTTTCTGCATTGTTTGTTTGCTTCTTCTCGGGTAAACGACGACGTTGAGACCGACGATACTTACGACACCCCTTCTAAGGAGTTAGCTCAGTACCAGGCTACTGGGTTTGCAGGAAAGTATTCACTCACATGAACCATCGTGTTCCTTTCAACGTTGGTTACCGATACTTTCCGTTGTCTATTCTGCTAGCCCTATGATTAGTTGCTTCTGTTACGAACCTATCACATGAATCCCTTAACCCTGATATTGCCTCACCTCCATACATATAACCTTTTGTTTGAGCCCGTGTCTTACTAGCATGCTTAGGTTGTTTTGCTCGAGTCTGTTACCCGTTACTTTCTGTTATTATATTCCATTATGTTCTGGGGGCTCGATGTTAAACAATGAATCATGCTAATGTTATTGTTAAATAATAATTTGATGTTAAGGCACCGGCAGGAGGCCCTGTGTGGTTTTGAGGCCTGCTAGTGTCGACCCTAATAGGAAAAGGGTCTTGTCTACTGATCCATGATGAGCGCACTAACCGCATGTGGGAAGCGAGTACGGGCGCCCCCCTCAATTTGATTCGATTCGCATCTCGTCCAAATCGCCTCATTTAGTTCGTGTTTTCCATTTGCCGCATGCATGTTTTTGCGAGCCCAGGCCAGGGTGGAACTTTCGTAGTCGGCATATAGGGGGACACGTTCTTAGAGTGCTATGAGGGTCCATTTTTTTCTGGGCTCGATTAGCCGTGCGCCCAAGGTGCTTTGGGCTTGATGCGAAGAAGAGTTGAGTTGTGTTGAGTGCCCCGCTTGGTGGAAGGGCCTTTCCATCTGGCGGGTTATTCATGCGTGTACGGCCAAATTGGTGCAACCCTACAGGGATAAATCTTCTCGAGAAGCCGTGTTTTCCGCGGTTATGGATTACTTGGTGAAAGTACTGGCTAACAAGTACTCAGGACAACTTAAACCTAATGATTAACAACCTTACACCCAATGATTAACAACTTGACTAGTAATAGGCCTATTGACACAATAATCTGAACCATCATTATTTCAACTGTGTGAGTTATCCTCGGATTGCTTCTTTGGATAAGGGGCGAGATCCAGGATGGGTTTGTTTGGAGTTAGTTGATAGGTTGGTTACGATACTCGATCTTATCTTCTTTCTGTTAGCCGGAAGTGGTAGAATCTCTGTAGTTGTTTAGAGCAGCCAGTTGCAGCATCTTTCATATCCCCTTCCTTCCGTTGAACCCAAAGCATCTGTGCTTGGTGTTGACGGGTTACACTTTGGTGAACTGTGAGTCTTGCTTGCCAGTACGTTTATGTACTGACCCCTTTGGGGCTGTGGTTTCCGCAGACCTACGTTTCTGAGGATCTACATGGTGGCTACTACGTGGAGTATGACGAGACTGCTGACGAGTAGATAGCGGACCCGGGCAGGATCCGAGACTTCGTGGATGGGCTCCGTCTGTTCGTTTCCGGCCTCTTAGGCCTATTTGGTTCTTGTCTGTACTCAGACATTTTGAATGCTTCCGCTGTGATGTAATGATGAATTGTTGGGACATGTGTCCTTTGGATGCTTGTATTTGCTATCTCTGCTCTAGTGAGAGCTATTTGCAACTTATTTCCATCTTTTGTGTCGTAGAGATCTGTTGTAATATCACTTGTTCAAACGCCGTTGACGTACAATGTGTGTATGTTTTGAAGTACGTCAACGGAAGTATCCTGATTTCTAAGGGATAGTTTACGTCGACGCTGAACAGATAGGGGTTGGTTGTCACACATACGTGTGTTGGCCTACTCGTAAGAGGACGCGGGTGCCGGTAAGCCCTGTAATCCAATCTACTACTGTTCAACGGAACGGCGAGTATCCTTTAGAAGTCCGGGTGCGACAACCAAGCCCTCCATCAAAACAGAACACACCCAAGACTGCTTTTCAACTTATGCCTCCACCCACTTAACGCCAAGTGCCTCTGTCCGCTTCTCGGGCGGACACTGCTCCCAAGAAGGCCGCCAAGCGTGAAGCTACAACTGTTCGGAAGAATCCACCGCGCAAGGTTGCGCAGTACGGGGATCTGATGCCACCACCCAAGGCACCAAAGACCACGCAACTCACCATTGGCACTGCTGCTAGATCTGCTGGCCCAGGCGAAGGGTCGAGTGCCGGAGGTACTGCCCGCGCACAAGGCAGCTGGCCATCATACCTGCTGGAAGTGTCCCAGCAACACAGCATCTCCCTGGCCAAGGGAGAGAAACGGCTTTCCGCCCTGAAGGAAGGCCAGGCCAAGGCTGTGGCTGCCTAGTCCAAAGCCAAGAAACCTCTTAAGTTCCACTCGCGCGAAGCCGGTGAGGACGAGATTGAATCAGAAGGGCTAACCGCGGTCCTGGACCGGGTAGGCATTGTTGACAAGGTCTGGGAGAGCGACGCTTACGGCATCGAGAAGTGGAACGGCAGCACTCTGGGCACAGTTGACCACTACCGCGTCGACTGGAACAAGGCCGACATCGGCTCTGTTCCAATGACCATCGCCTCCGACACCTGCACATTAGCCGAGAAACAGTTCTGCCTCCGTAAAGCCGCCGAGGACATTGAGCAAACATATGCTGTAAGTTTTTCTTGCTTTTCCGAGTTGCAGTTTTTCTTTTCTTCTTCTCTTCTTTTCCTCTTAGATACTCCCCAGTCCCCGAGATTCGGGCCGAGTAGACGGGTACTCAACCGAGTTGCCGTCTTCTCGGGCCAAATCTTCAAAAAAATTCTAACTCTTTTTCTTCTCTTCCACAGAATAGCCTCCTGAAGAGGACCAATGTGTTCCGCCGGCTGCTCTAGAACCACAGCGTAGCCAAGAACCGCATCGCGGCTCTTGAAGCCGAACGAAAAGATGATGCCGCGATGGAGCAGGAGGCACTAGACCGCGCTCTCCAACTCTCTGAGATAGAAAGTAAGCCTTTAGCTATTCGGTTTGTGCGTTTTGTGTTTACACTCGCGTTTGCTTTTTGCTATAACCCTGTCTACTCTGCAGACAAATTCAACGAACTGAAGGAGCAACATGAACACTGCCACGTCTTCTCTTCCTCTGCCGAAAGCAAAATCAAGCATCTGGAAGGTGAGTTGCTGGCCACTCTGCACTTGTGCTTCTTCCTTTACTTGGTTACTCTGCTAAGCCTGTTGTTCTCTTTGCAGAAGAATACAAGAAATTCGGGGAGCAGCATCTCAACTGCTTGATGCCTGCCGAGGTGCAGCAGTAGCTGGCCACCCGAGATGCGGAGCTCAAGGAGGAACGCGACGCAGAGCGCGCCGAGTTCGAGCAGATGCAGGTCCAGCTCAAGACTGCCCTCCAGGATGCCTTGGATCAAGCTGCCGCAAAGGAGGAGGTCAAGACAGCAGCCAAGGCCAAAGAGAAGGCGCTTGAGATGGAGATCTCGGTGCTGAAGGATCACAACGCGCAACTCGTCCTCCAAATGTCCAATGCACGCAGCATTGAAGACAGGCACATTGCTGATGAGGAGGACTGGAAGATAAAGTTGGATGCGCTGCTGGTGGATCTCAAACGTAAGTCTTCCCTTCTCTGCACCTGGCTGTTTCTCTTCTCTGCCACCTTTCTATCTGGTTTCCTCTCTTCTCTGCCTCCATTTCTAAGTCTTGTTGGTTTTTCTTTCAGACATCTTCCCTGATCTCCGCGCCGCTAGCACGCCTGCTCTGGAGAAGGCCCAGCAACTCCGAGTTGCATCCGGGATGCCCATTGACACCAAGTCCAGCGTCAACGACAATCTTCTGAGCATCAAGACCCAACTCCGCCAACTCAAGGGCCTGGGCACCACCATGGTGTCCATAGCGTACAAGCTCCATGATCTGTTCTGGCCAGATCAATCTGCACCAGACAGCTTCAGCGTGCTTGCCGAGAAGCTGGATGGCGTGAAGGCCGAGTTGAAGAAGTGGCGCGCTTCGGCAGCTCGAGAAGAAGCGGATGAGTTGCTTCATTTTATCTGCAGCTGGTATGAGAACCGTAACCTCGACAGGATCCTTGAGATGCGCTAAGACTCCAAATGGACCAAGGATCCCGACTGCGTCGCACGCCGGAAGAAAGTGGCCTACAAGATTGCATCGTACGCCGACACTGCCAACTACATCGACGGCCTCCCCGAACCAGACACCAAGCCTGAGGACGAGGACGAAGATGGAGGAGACAATGACGAAGGTGACGCCGAGTCGGAGGGCCTCAGCGTGTTCGAAGAAGATGGCACCGATGGATCCGCCAAGAAGGGGAAGGCCAAGGTTGACGATGAAGCCGAGAAGCCGCAACCCAGCGCCAAGGAGGCCACCATCACCACCGAGATGGTGATCAACCAGGCGGCTCCCGAGCTGGGCGCAACTGGCGTCTTCCCGATGCCCAGCTTCCAATCTGCTGCGTCCACCTCGGCCACGGATCCCATCTCGGTTGCCACTGCAACCTCAGAGCCAGCTGCCAACGCCAACACTGAAGCTGATGCTGACAGGGCCAAGGCAGATGTTGATGCCGAGAAAGCTGAAGCTGACAACACCGATGCTGCCAAGAAGTGACTCCTGAAAAAAACTTATTCTCTAGAACTTTTATCAGATCCCCGGGATGCCGGGTGCAAATGTATCAAACTATTAAGTCTTTGTTGCTACTCAGTTTTATCTTTGTTGAAGTTCTTAGCAACTCTGGCTCAATGCCGGGTTGCGTTAATATGCAAGTCCCCGAGTTGCATTTTTTATCCACTCTTCCTTTTTATCTCAGCTCTTACCTGCAACTTGTTGCTTTTTTGGTAGTCGAGTCACAAGAGTTCAAAGTTGGAGTTTCAAATACTTAGCCACTTAGAAAAAACATAGTAACGCTTCCCACCACTTAGCCGAAAAGAAAAAACAGTAAAAAACAATCTATTCGGTTGCCACACGCTTCCTTTCCTTTGCAATTTTTCATGTGTTCATTGGCCCTTTGGCTTGTTCTCTGGCTTGCCATGAAGCCGGGTTGCAGACAGCAGCAGAGTCGCAGAGTGTCCGGTGGGTTTAAACACACTACTTTGTATGCTTTTGAAATTCTAAGTGGTTCAACCGAATAGAAAAAGTAAAACAGAGTAAACACAAGGAACAGTTTGGATGAGGGCAGTCCCCGAGTTCAATTTCAGATTGCCGAATAGGAGTTTAACTCGGATAAGAAGATACATACACAGTTTTCTCATGAGTGAAAACGTCGGAGTAGAGCTACATTCCAAGGGCGCTTGGATTCCTCTCCAGCCCTATCCGGCCTGTTCTTCTGGGGTGGTTGTGCGTCAACTAGATAGTAGGCATCATTGTGCAAAGCCTTGCTCACAATAAAAGGCCCTTCCCACGGAGGGGAAAGCTTGTGCATCCCGGCCGTGCACTGCACGAGCCTAAGCACCATGTCTCCTTCTCGGAAAACCCTTGGGTTCACTTTCCGGCTATGATAACGCCTCAAGTTTTGCTGGTACACAGCTGAATGTGACAGAGTTAGCTCTCTTGCTTCTTCTAGCAGGTCAACGTCATTTTCTCGAGCTTTTCTAGCCTCTGGCTCAGTGTAGAGCGTTACACGGGGCGAGTCATGCTCTAGGTTAGTGGGCAACACGGCCTCAGCTCCATATACCAGGAAGAATGGCGTGTAGCCGGTTGACCGGTTAGGGGTAGTCCTTAGACTCCACAACATCGCTGGCAACTCGTCTAGCCAACACCTAGATGTTTTCAGCAGTGGCTCAATCATCCTTGGCTTTATGCCTGATAGCACCGTGCCATTTGCTCTTTCAACTTTCCCATTGGAGGCGGGATGCGCAACAGATGCAACATCTAGCCGAATGTGCTTATCTCTGCAGAACCTCGCAAAAGCACCCTCAGCAAAGTTTGTGCCATTGTCAGTGATAATGCTGTGCGGGTAGCCATATCTCAGGATCACATCCTTCAGAAAACTCACAGCAGTGGCTCCATCACACTTCCGAATAGGCTTCACCTCAATCCACTTTGTGAACTTGTCAACCATGACCAAGATGTGAGTCATGTTGCCTCTAGCTGGCTTGAAAGGACCCAACATCTCCAAGCACCAAACAGCAAATGGTCAAGTAATGGGAATGGTCTTCAACTCGGAAGCTGGCATATGAATCTTACTTGCAAATCTTTGGCAGCCGTTGCACTTTCTCACAATATCTTCAGCTTGTTTCAAGGCAGTGAGCCAAAAGAAGCCATGCCGAAAAGCCTTGTTGACCAGAGCCCGAGAAGAGGCATGATGCCCGCATTCCCCTTGATGTATCTCCACCAGAATTTCTTCTCCTTCCTTTGGCTCTACACAGCGCTGCAGCACACCAGTAGGACTTCTTTTATGCAGCACATCTCTGAATATTGTATAGCCCTTGGATCTTCTCTGAATTTGCCTCGAGGTAACCTCATCACTCGGCAAGGTGCCGTCCTTTAGAAAGGATAATATGGGCAGAGCCTAACTCGGTGTCCCCCGGATGGGAAACACTGGTTCATCCAGTTCCATTGGATCAGCCACCACTTCTTCTTCTTCTGAGTTGGGGACGAGTCCCCGAGTCCCCGAGCACTCGGCAAGGACCCCCTCAATGAATGTGACAGTCCCCGAGTTAGGAGGGGCAGTCCCCGAGTAAGAAGGGACAGTCCCCGGGTTGCAGGTGCCAGTCCCGGGATGGAGACGGCAGTCCCCGGGTTCTCTTTTGCAACCTCCCAGTCAATCTCCATGGGAACAGCTTCCTCGTCGGGCAGAGAAGGAACGAATATGGATTCCGAGTTGGGGGATGGCTTGATAGATGGCTTTCTTAAATGCTCCAAGGCAACCCCAGCCGGGATGTACTGCCGAGAAGACCCCAACTTGGACAGCTCATCAGCTGCCTCATTCTCTGCTCGGTGTATGTGTTTGAACTCGCACCCTTCAAAGAAACCAGTCATGGTTTGCACCAGAAACCGATATGACGCCATGTTGGCATCCAGAGCATCCCAGGTGCCTGAAACTTGCTGCACCACCAGATCTGAGTCGCCATAACAGATGATGCGTTGCACGCCAACCTCCTTGGCCACCTTCAAGCCGTGTACCACGGCCTCGTACTCTGCTACGTTGTTGGATGCCTTGAAATGAATCTGCAGCACATACTTGAGTTGATCTCGCTTGGGTGACGTGAGCACCACGCCAACACCAAGGCCTTCCTTCACTTTGGAGCCATCAAAATGCATCTTCCAGTAGTTGGCTACCGGAGAAGGAGGCTTGAAGGGGGATGATAACCCGGTAGGCCAAACTCCAAGGAGTAACCCGGCCCAAAGGACGGTGCGAAGGACCCGGTTAAGGATAAGGAAACTTGTGGAAGGCCCAAGCTTGTAGGCCCAGCAACCCGGATTGTGGGTTACTGTGAAGGAAAGTTAGGGTTCGTGCGCCGTGTCCGGGTAGGATCCAGGATGCGCCTTGGAGAATAAGCCAGGGGGTACGGGTGCTTTATAAACCGACCCCCAGGTCTAGTTTAGGCAGAGATCTAAGAACCCTAGCAACATCGTGTGATATCGAGCATCGAGTGTAATCCCAGAGTGGAGTTACTATATCAAGATCGGAGACTCGGCGACTTTGGTTGCCGGCTACCAGATCGAATTGCACCATGTTTTCCTTTGAGCTAAACCCTCTCCCAAATACCTGTGTCGTCTTGCCCCAAGATCAGTTACCCCCGGTAACATCTGCCGTGATTATCCCACGACAGTTGGCGCCCACCGTGGGGCCTGCGTCCAAAGGTGTTTACATCACGGGAGAAGCTCGGAAGGGCATGGAGAATCTTGTCATCAGCGAAATCTACATCGACCACGAAGGAGAAAAGATGGTGGACGATTCCGGCTGGGGGCCGGAGTCGGATCACCTCGAAACCGGATCCGTCGTGACAATCGGACGGATCAGCGTCTTCATCGGTATGGTATGTGCTTCCAATTCGATCCCTGACAACGTTGGATCTGATTCTATGCCAGGAAAAGCCACGTCTATCCGATCAGATGATGAAGAATCGACTGGAACGACATATCCGGCAGAAGAACCCATCGCGGAGTGGGAACAGCCGGAGGAGCCGGCATGGACCCCACGCGACCGGGCCGAGAGAGAAGATGATACCGGGTCTATCCTGGATCTACTGGAAAACCGGTATGAGGAGAACGGTGAGGAAGAACAGCATGAACTCATACCGGATATCGTACGCCGAGTTGCAGTCTATGCGGCCCCCGCGGCCAACCAAGGAAACGCAACCGCGGCATCAGTCGGGGCGGCTCAGGCAGTGGCCCAGCAACAGGGCGCGGCTAACGGAGACACGGTCTTGACCCGGGTTGATGGAGAGTCGGCGCAGTAACCAGCAGAGCAGCGGATGAGGAGTTGCATGCAAACACGTTCGGATTCTTAGAAAACCGGACACCAGGGGCGGGTCCTTCGAACCCGCGCCACCCGGCCTTATTCGATAACAATCTGATTCTAGACCCCACGGTTCTCGCAACGGTTATCACTCCGGAAAACGCAGCGGAACGCGTCAGGGATCTGGATGTGGCTCGTCGTGCGCTGGAACAGCAAAGAAGGCAGGTAGAGGCAGAAAGGCAAGGGATGGCCACGCGGCGGCGTGAGCTAGATGCATTGGAAACCCGGCTCCGAGAGGAAACGTCTAGACTACATCAAAGGCACCACACCAGGTTACTAGCAATGGGCGGGGTTATCAATCTGGCTAATTTATTTGTTACACCTCAGGACCAGCCGATACCAGTGGTGAACCAGGGAACCGCACCCCAACAAGTGACATTAGCGACACATCCGGCAAATGAGCGGACCGGGTTACCCCCACCACAAACTAGAATCACGACCGGCAACGATCCACCACCACCGCCACCATCACGGTTCCGCACACCAGCCGGCCACTACAATAACCCCATGGACAATGTATATGCAGCGACACTTGCGTTGAATCAAATCCCTGTGGGAGAGTCGCCCCATGCAGAAAAGACTCGGCAAGCCATCGAGCTGTTGCACACTGCGGTGGCACAGCAAGCCAATTACCCGGATCACAGAAGCGGTATGCACGGGACGCCATACGTCAGTCAGCAGCAAGGGAATATCCAAACAAGTTCAGCGCGGCGGAGGGAAGAGCAGCAGCAAATGCCGCCTCCTCCCCGCGCTCAGGCAGCATCAGCAGCACAGGCCGTCGTGGACAGTTCTAGGGCTCGGAGGGTCGCGGCCGGGTCTGCAGCGCATGGACTTCCCGCAGCACCGCGCCCAGCCGCGCCCCCCGTGGCATCACACGTTTCTAGAGCAAGGCCGGCTTCAACCGTTCTTGCGGGACCCAAGTGTCTCTCGGACAATATTAGAGCTGAACCTTACCCGGAAAAATTCAAAGAGCCAGGGAAAGTAGTGAATTATGAGCCAACTATGGATCCCGAAACATGGCTAAGCAGTTACGAGATGGCGATGTCAATTTGCAACGCGTCCGAGAACCTCCAAGCCAAGTTCATGTACCTGATGATGTCGGAAGGAGCAGCAAAATTGTGGTTCACCAATTTACCAGAGGGATCGATCAAGTCTTGGGAGGAATTGAAGACCGCGTTTGTCAAACACTTTCACGGGACCTGCAGGAAATTATTCACTATTGATGATCTAGAGCGATGCGTCCAGAGAAGGGAGAATCGGCGCGTAGTTGGGTGCGCCGGGGTTATGGAGATACTTCACTCATCCACGGATATCCAGCCCAAGGATGCACTACAAGCCATGGCAAAAACGTGCAAGTATATACCTTTAGTGCAAAAGTTAACTCGCATGAAGTCCAGTCGAAATGCGTCGGGAAGTCACAATGGGAGAATTGATGGATGCGTGCAACAAACACGCTGCGACAGATACTACAGAAGAAGAAGCTGATGACAAGAAGGCAAAAGCAAACACAAGCGGTAATGGAAGAACCGGCAATGGATCAGCATCAGGTAACAATGGAAATAGCCAGAACAAGCGCCCTTTCGAAGGAGGCTCTGAGTTTGTCGCCAACACAGAAGCCGGGTCTTCGAGGCCCAGAGCAAAAGGAAATTTCAACGGAGGTAACCACAATGGAGGAAATTATCAAGGTCCACCAAGGCCGGGTAACAATTGGGACATATTCAGGATGGCATGCCCGAAGCACAGCAGGAATGGCAGGCCAGCTAACCACTCCCTAGAACAGTGCGCCGATTTACAAAGATGGAAAAATGAGGAAGTGCACAGAGCTATGCGAGGTGCAGGACGGGGAGGAGGACCGGGTCCAGGGGCAAACCAGGGCAACGGCCCACCCCCAGCCGGTAATCCGGCGGCTGGAAATCAAGGTAATAACCAAGGGGGGGCAGGAGGTTTCCAGGCTAACCCCAAACAATTGGGTCAATATCATGTGCATACCACAGGAGGCTCTAACAAGGACAAAAAGATACTGAAGCAAGCGGTCAACTCAGTTTCGTTAGCCGTCCCGAGATACTTGAGATGGTCAGAACAGGAGGTAACATGGAGCAGAAGGGATCACCCAGGAAGAGTGGAGCACCCAGGAGTCTTGGCACTAGTAGTCGCACCGCAAGTCAATGGGTACGAACTGAAAAAGGTTTTAATGGATGGTGGAAGCAGCATCAATATACTGTATTGGGAAACCTTCCTACGCATGGGTCTCAAGGAGTCTCAGCTGCAAAAAAGCTCAACAGTTTTTCATGGGATAGTGCCGGGTCACTCAGCATGCCCCGAGGGAAAAATAGCATTGGAGGTAGCCTTTGGAGAGTCAAAGGATAACTATCGAATTGAGTGGCTTACCTTTGAGGTAGTCAAATTGCGCAGCCCTTATCACGCGCTATTTGGAAGGCCGGCTTACGCCAAATTTATGGCTAGGCCGTGTTACGTATATCTACAGCTAAAAATCCCGGGTCCCAAGAATACCATTACCATACATGGAAATCGAGACATAGCAGCTGAATGCGACGAAGGAGATGCAGCAATGGCCGAGCAGGCCTGTAGAAAAGAAGAACTCAAGCATTACCGGTCTCAAGCAGACCCGGAGGATAGAACCACATCAAAAAGGCCGAGTACTGAAGGTGAAAGAACAAAATCCAAGGTAGCGCAAGACGCTAAAATGGTGGCTTTTATCAAAGATGACTCCTCCAAACAATCTGCCATAGAAGAAGAAGCTGCACGACCGCTCACAACCAGCCAGGTCATGGAAACACCCTACCCGGGTAGGCTAGCAAACCCGGTACTCATCATGAAAAAATCCAACACGTGGAGGATGTGCGTCGGTCAAGCCAGCCTGGGACCGGTGCCCATGAAGAACTAAACAATGTAACGGGCAGCAGGTTTCAATCGCGCTCTTTTCCTACCCAGGGTACCTAAGGGGACTGGAAGGTTTTTAATGAGGCGGCCTGCTGATCCAAAATTTCTAGTATCAATAAAGAGATGGTTATCAAGTCCTATATCATTACATCCTGATTACAAGTAAGTAGTATCCATGCGACATCAGTAATTCAGTATCATTAAAAGCATCAAGTGCATGTAGGTCTTGGGGGTTGGTTGCTCAAGTAACCAGCCACTAACCCGAATGACCCGGCCTAGATGTCTACAAGTTATAGGGGCCGATTACTCGCAAACGAGTACGGCTGCAATCTTATAACTGGGCAAAGGAGCCAACTTTTCTTGACTTTTCTTACTTAAGCTCGATGTGACTCGCACTAAAAGTGGCATGATTCGTTCGCTTATGATTACAATCAGCCATGAAGCCCAATGGGACTTGCCTGACCCTGTTTTCGTATAGATGTAACAACATGGTATCCACGCGAAAGCCGGCTTATAGTATAAGATAGTCAAAAGGGTCATCTAAACCACAAGTTTATGCAGAGTACAAGGCTAATAGCCGGAAACTCAATGACTATCAAGCATAGCTTCAGTACCCACACGGGATGGCCTTAGGGTTTCGACTTGGTAAAAAATAATTTGTCCTCTGAGAAAGGCCACGCCCCCATGACTCGTACTTTGGGTCATGGGGACTGCGGACTTCGAAACAGAAACAAACTACTTGGATATCAAGATTCGAACGGCCCTGCCATCCGAGTCTTGGGGACTTCAAGAAAGGTCCACGTATCAAAGCCCCTGGTACTCGGAAAACCGAGTCTTATGAAGGGAGCCAAAATAGAGAATCGGGTATCGAGAAAAGTTCAAAGAATAGGCAAGCAATACGGTTATCAAAAGGCCAGAAAAGCCGCAAAGTATATCACGGACTAAAAAGTACGTTACAAGGTACGGCATCAGTATCAGGGGTGCACAGGCGCACCATCAAAAGCATAACAGTGTGATTACAAAGCATTACAAGGTATTATGATAATACGGCCCTATTCGGCCTCCTGAGTACGGCCTTCCGGGTCTGAGTCCTGGGTTTGCTGCTTAGCCTTCCTGGCACCCTTACCCGGACTCATTGCATCAGGGCGGACTGGTGGAGGGACGGCTGGTGTAGAGGCAGACGGGCCCGATCCTAACTCGGCCTCCCTCTTCGCAGTCGCTTCCCTCTTCCTGGCCGAGCTTGAAACCCACTTCTCCAAGATATCCAAAGGCGGGGGCGCTTCCTCCGTAATAACTTTGTCATCAGCGTCATATGCACTCATAATCGTATTTAGATCCAAGCTATCGGCCAAAGCGGTAGCTGAGGGGCGCACTGCGGCTTGTATGGCTTTGAAATCCTTGGGTGTAAATTTGGAACCGTCAGCCTTGAATTCGGGAAACCCGGATGTTACCTTTGCCGGGTCAAGCTTTGGAAAGAAAGCCTTGGCCAGAGTAAAAGCCCGGGTCATTCCAATTCGGCATGATGAGCGTTTCCAGATTTCAATCCACCCAGGCACAGTGGAACAGGCTTGAACGAGATTCTCTTCACCCGGATATACTTCCGTAGGCCACTTCACAGCATCCAATATAAATTTTGTGCCGGCAAAGAAAGTCCGGAGTACAGTCTTGAGGGTTTTAGCCTTGGCAATGGCATTTTCCTCTGGGGCCGCAAGGTTGGCACCTGCAGTCGTAACAAAAGAAAGAGTGTATCAGTAATCCCGAGTCTGTTATAATAAAGTAAAGACATGAAGCCAATCGGCAGCAGAAAACTTACTGAGCAAGATCTGATAAGTATCGGAGACCTGGTCCGATAGTTTCTTCAGTTCGGTCTGAGCGGCATTGCACTTCTTCTTGTATTTGGAAACGTCTTTCTTCAAGGTTTTCATGTCATCCTCGAGAATTTCCCTTCGTTTCATCTCGGCAAGAAGAAGTTGTTCGGTCCTCAGTAAAGTTTCGTCAGACCGGGTTATCTGTGCCTGTAAGTAGCAAGGAATGCAAGTATTAGTTGGATTGTATGAAAATCCGAATGTGGTGTAAAGTACCAAGCATCACTTTTGCAAGTCATACTTGGAACTTGGGGACTAGGTATGCAATATGAGATACAAAGTGTCCTTACCTGGTGCTCTGTAGCCATGCGCTCCAAGATCTGGCTCTCCGAAGTCTTCATAGTAAGGAGAGTGTTCATCAACTGATCGAAAGTATCTTTACTCGTATCAGAAGACCCGGGGCCTTGGAAATTCCGGGAAGGAGCTTTCTTCTTAGTAGGAGGCGGAACCCGGGTCATCTGGATGTCGGAATCCGACGCTCCTTCTTCTTCACCCAAGACGGTGGTTTTGTTCTTCTTGCTTGCAAGGGAAGCAATTGGATACTCGGCTCCTTGCGTGTCCGGGTTTGGCGGCGACGCTTGTTTTTCACCGCTGGACGCGGTTGTAGTCTTATCAGCCGGGCTCCCCTTACCCGGGCCCTCGGTCTCCGTTTCCTCTTGATCGCTGACAACGACCGTGGCCCTATAAGGTGTTGTCAGTCAGTAGCTAAATACACAGTCAAGAAAGGGTGATGAAATATGGTGGAACATCAGGAAAGGGATCTTACCCGGTATTCACCGCAAAGTCACAGGGAAATCCATCGCTGGACTCGGGAGAAGCTGGAAATTATCAAGTTAGATGTCATATGGGAATGGTTTAGAGAGAATGTTTTGACCCAGAAAAGATAGGGTAATTACCAGCCCGCCGCGGGGGGGTCGATGAAATACCCGGGTTAAGGGCATCATCACCCGGGTGATTTCGAGTTGACCTACGCTTGGGTACGGGCGACTCCTTCAAGAACGGCCAGTGGGATAACGTCAAGATAGCTCAAGTATGTTATCAAAGTAATGCGAGTTGAATGCGAGGGGGAGATATGAAACCTTGGAGGTGGCTTCTTGAGTCTTTCTTTTGGATCCGACCTTGACTGTCGGCTCCAGTTCCTCCTCGTCGCTGGCAGATTCTACTTTGCCATCGGAGTTTTCTTCCTCGTCATCTTCTTGTTCTGGATATCATCAAAGTTATGGTTGGAAATGAAGGGATTATGGCGAGCTCGAAGGAGCCAAGTAAAATCCGGAAAGTACCTTCGTCCGAGTTAACAGTTTCCTGCTCTTCTAGACTCTCGGAGCTGGGGGAGGTGTTGGTTTTCCAAAAAGCATCATCAGCCTGAAAGGTGTTAGTGCAAGGGTCATCAACTGTATCAAGTGGAAACAACGAAGGTAAAGGCATCAGAGTCGAGTTTTTACCTTGGGGGCTGGGTTCTCAAGCGTAAAGGGCTCTAACCCGGAGATGTTCCGGATTACCTCGAGCTTTTCTGTCAAAAAACCCTTGATGGTTTTATGAGTGTCGCCAGCTGCGAAGATGTTGTCGGAGTATCGGAGCGGGTCTGAAGGTTCCCCTGAATACTCGCACATCAACTTTGCGCGGATGGAATTGGGCTGAATCCTGAAATCGACCCAAGTCTTCACCAGGTTGAGCCCGATGAGGCCTTGGGCTGTGAGAGTGGCGATTTTGGCTAGTAAAGGTTGAATTGCCTCCCTGTCCGAGTCAGGGGCGAAGGCACTAAACTTATCAGAAATGTCAAGGAGACCCTCCGAATAACCCGGAAGTTTCTTTTGGCCGGGTGGGGAAGTGTCTTGGCAATAGAAGTATGAGAGCTGCCAATGCTTGACATGGGAATTAAGGGTGAGGGGTGGCATCAGAGAGTTTTTGCGGCGCTGGATAGAAACCCCGCTGCAAGCGAGAAGCGCCCCATCACCGCTTTCGCGGCACGGTTTGCATTGAAAAAGCTCAATAAAAAGAGCTAGACTTGGCGGAGTGCACAAGTAGGATTCGGAAAGGACAATAAAATGGGAAATGTTTAGTACGGAATTGGGTCCAATGTCGAAGACACGAAGGCCGTAGTGACTAAGGATATCACGGAAAAAGGGGTGACCCGGGGGTCGAAAACCCCGGGTCACATGCTCCACGAAACAGATTACCTCATCTTTTGTTGGGGTAGGCCGGGTCTCCTTACCCGGCACCCTCCACTGGATACCTTCTTGAGGAGGAAGAACTCCCAGCTCCACCAGCTCCTCTAACTTGGCCTTTGTGACCGTAGACCGCGCCCAGTTGGCGGATATGGAGTTGGTGGCTTTAGCCTTGGTTGGAGTTTTCCCCTGCTTCTTGGGAGCCATGTGGTTGAGCTGCAAAGTACAAGATAAAAGAGGATTAAGACATGGAAGTTGTGAGCCGGCCAAGTATAGGCCGGATAATATTGAGATATGAAAAATTGCGAGTGATCCGGGTGTTAGCTCGCAGAGCAAAGTTCGAAATTACCCGGGTGTCAAGTGTTATGGCGAAAATTATGGGATCTAAATGGTGAAGAAGTTTTTTGGAGACAATGGACGGCTGCTTAGGCACTTAACGCGAATGGAAAGAACTAGAAAGGAAAGGTCCAGCTGGGTGATTGATGCAAAGGCGGAAACCTCGGGTAGTTCGAGCCCAGATTGGAAGTTCTATCTTCAGGTTTGTGGCGAGAATAGTGATTGCGGGCAGTAGGAGAGTGGATTGGAGTATGCGCTTTATCCTTTGGGCAAGCTAGAAGAGATTATGGGTAGCCTAATTCGGCATAGCCGAGAAATTCGTGGCGGGCTAACTTGGATCTAATCTGAGGTAAAATCAAAAGTTGCAAGGGCAAGTTAATAGGTGCAAAAGGTTTACCGGAGGAGATCTGAGGGAAGCCTTGCGGAGGCAGATGGCGCAGGCCTGGTGTCCCTTCGCGGTTCTTGATGGGCCGGATGAGGATTCGCCGGCGGATCTTGGCGGCGGCGCGGGGCGAGCAGTGGCGGAGCGCAGCCTCCGGCCGATGAGCTCCGGTGATGCGCGCGGAATTTCCGTGGTGGCGCTCAGTGAGAGAGAGCTCAGAGGGAGAAAGGAATGGAGTGGGGGAAATGAGCCGTTAGGGTTCGGGTCACCCCCAAGGGGCTTATTTATAGTGCGAATGGATAAACCCAGCTCAGTGAGCAGGAGCCAGGAGTTACGGAAGTAAACGGCTATTAATTTGAGTTTTGGCGAGATATGCGCCAAATATCGTGCAAGGCATCTGGATAAAAGGAAGAAGGAAATCAACCCCGCGATATCAGGGTCGATTATCGAGTGCAAAATCTTGGCATTTTGGGATTTTATCTGGGAGAGTAAGTTGGGTAATTGGGAAAGAGCCGGATTACTATAATGGCTACCATGGAGTAAGGCCTAGCTGAGTATCAGAGCATCTTAACCCGGCCTCTATATGCCCGTATGTCTGATATCTTTGCAGGGAATAGCGAGCGCTTCAAGGAGGATCCATGAAGCCCAGGCTATTCTGGGGACTACTGACGGGGGGATGATAACCCGGTAGGCCAAACTCCAAGGAGTAACCCGGCCCAAAGGACGGTGCGAAGGACCCGGTTAAGGATAAGGAAACTTGTGGAAGGCCCAAGCTTGTAGGCCCAGCAACCCGGATTGTGGGTTACTGTGAAGGAAAGTTAGGGTTCGTGCGCCGTGTCCGGGTAGGATCCAGGATGCGCCTTGGAGAATAAGCCAGGGGGTACGGGTGCTTTATAAACCGACCCCCAGGTCTAGTTTAGGCAGAGATCTAAGAACCCTAGCAACATCGTGTGATATCGAGCATCGAGTGTAATCCCAGAGTGGAGTTACTATATCAAGATCGGAGACTCGGCGACTTTGGTTGCCGGCTACCAGATCGAATTGCACCATGTTTTCCTTTGAGCTAAACCCTCTCCCAAATACCTGTGTCGTCTTGCCCCAAGATCAGTTACCCCCGGTAACATCTGCCGTGATTATCCCACGAGAAGGCTCATACTACACCTCAGCCCAATCCACCAGAAAATCTGCCAGGATCTATGACTTGATGGCTTGTCTTCGCGCATACGCAGGAGCGTACGCGGCCAACTCAATCGCCCACTTGGCTACTCTGCCACTTGCCTCCTTGTTGTCCATGATGTCCGAGATGGGAGCAGAGCTCACCACTGTGATGGGACGCTCTTGGAAATAGTGCTTCAGCTTCTTGGCGCCCAGGTACACGCCGTAAGTCATCTTCTGGTAATGCGGGTAGTTCTGCTTGGAGCTGGACAGCACCTCACTGAGATAGTATACTGGCCGCTGCACAGTCTTGCCTTCCTCTTCTCTCTCCACCACAATCACAACACTGACCACTCGGTTAGTCGCAGCAATGTACAGCAGCATTGGCTATTTGGGTAGCGGACTAGCCAAGATGGGAGCGCTACCCAGCATGGCTTTCAGCTCCTTGAATGCTACATCAGCTTGCGGTGTCCAGACAAACTTGTCGCTCTTCTTCATCAATTGATACAGAGGCAAGGCCTTCTCGCCCATTCTGCCCAAGAAGCGGCTCAGAGAAGCCAAGCAACCAGTGAATTTCTGCACATCCTTCAGTGATCTCGGCAAAGACATGCTCTCTATAGCTTTTATCTTTGAAGGATTGGCCTCAATGCCCCGACTGGATACCAAGAAGCCGAGTAGCTTGCCAGCCGGGACGCCAAAGGTGCATTTAGTCAGATTCAACTTGTTGAATCCGCTGTTCAGCAAATCTCTCAGGTGACCCTATCGGGTTTCGAGTAGGAGAACCCATGAGCGCTGGTGGCGATCGTCGGCTAGACAGGGGGCGAGATTTACCCAGGTTCGGGGCCCTCGTAGAGGTAAAACACTTACTCCTGCCTCTGTCGATCTGTATTAATCGAGTAGATCGGTTACAATGGTGGTGGCTCGAGTCGAGAGTATAATCTCAAGCTCAAGGCTTTGGTGTTGCGATGTTCCTTGGTCCTCTACCGGTGGCTCTCCTGGCCTTATATAGGTGGCCAGGTCTCAAACCCTACCCGGAGAGGACTCGAACTCTAACCTTAGGTTGGTTACAGGTTTCCTAACCTATCCCGCAAGACAGCGCGGGTGGGCTTCGCGTGGGCCTTCTGGAATACTCCAAGGGCTCCTCTTCTTGGGCCTTGACCATGGGCCTGAGACGGGGTGTCCTTACCCGCAGGGTCTAGGATCTATGTCTTCGTCAGTAGCCCCCGAGTGTTTGCCCGAGTGGGATTTTTCCAGTCGAGTAGACGGTCAAACCTTTTTTGATCTTTCTTTTAGATAACCGGTAAGGTTGTTTTCTTGTTTAGAGGGTGTGTACCCTGTGTAATGAGCTTTTATACCCGAGTATCGAGTAATACAAGTGCCTGTCGTTATGGCTTTTATCATAGAAGGATATGGCACAACAGCTTGGCTCTCCCGAAAGATCAGGGCCAGTTAATTGCGACTAGGGCAAAAACAGTTCTGGCCTACACAGATTCGAGACCTCCGACTCGAACCCGAAAAGGTGATTGTTGCGACTGGGCCGTTGTGGACTTATCGAGTCGAACTTAACCTATGAGGGCACCCGGCGCGTCCGCTAGGATTTTTCTTCGTCTTGTTGACACGGAATCGTACCGGAGGACGCAGCTTGAGTGCGACTCCGGGCCCTCAAGAAAGATCTTTCGGGTCTTACCTTCATATTCGAAGAATATGGCATCCGGATGTGCCTAGTCGGCTGAACAATCCAGGTTCTTTATGATGTATAAATATCATGTGAATGAAAAAAGACAGGTTCTGCCTACTCGAGTAATTTTTCGATTTTGTAGTTCTTTTATCCATACGAAAGAGTTTTCGTGTTAGGAGTTTTATGCCCATATGAAAGAGTTTTCATGTTTGGGAGATCGTACCCATACGAAAGAGTTTTCGCGTGCAGGGTATTTTTCTCCGTTTTAAAGGAGTCTTGCTTCATGATTTGTTCATGAAAAAGTTGCTTCTATTCGAAGGAGTTTGTTCATATGAAGTTATTTTCGCGTTTGAACTTTCCATTCGAAGCTTTCTTCAATTTGATGATCACGCTATGACGTCATGGCGCACTTTCCTCCTCCCGATGGGACGTGACGGAGTGAGAGCAGAAGGACTGGCCCACATAGTCAGCTTTTTGACCGGGAAACGAGACGTCGTTCCCGGTTTTTACGCAAACCGTGCAGTAAATGCGCACGATCTTCTGTTAAGATCGTGGCAGGAAACAGCGCTCACCGCCTCCTCGTTTCGTCTTCACACGTGGTGGCTGCGATGAGTGCCACGTGGTGTATCGAACGACCAGTATCGATTTGTTCCGTGTATAAGTACGAGTCTTTGCGATGCGGTAAGATTTTCCCAGCCTTCATCTTCCAGTCCAACTTCTTCCTCGCGCTCATCTTCTTTCTTCTTCCAAGCTCGTGCTTAGCAGCGATGGGGGGAGGCAAGAGACGCGGTGCTGCCATTTCCGCATCCGGGGAAGCTTCGGCGCAACCTGCACCGCGTTCGGGCGACTGGCGTTCGCCCAACACCACAGCGAAGAGCATCAAGGAGATGCAGCGGGAGGGGCTGCTGCCTGCGGAGTCCGAGAAGCGGGTGCGCCTCGGAAAGAAGGAAGAGGTACCCAACCCGCAAGCGAACGAGCGTGTGGTCTTCGCGGACCATGTGTCGCGCGGTCTTTCCTTTCCCCTCCACCCGTTTCTCGTGGCGTTGCTGTATGTTTTGTCGCACCCGGACTTCTAAAGGATACTCGCCGTTCCGTTGAACAGTAGTAGATTGGATTACGGGGCTTACCGGCACCCGCGTCCTCTTACGAGTAGGCCAACACACGTATGTGTGACAACCAACCCCTATCTGTTCAGCGTCGACGTAAACTATCCCATAGAAATCAGGATACTACCGTTGACGTACTTCATACCATACACACATGATACGTCAACGGCTTGTAACAGAATGATAGCACAACATATCTCTAAGACACAAAAGATTGAAATAACTTGCAAATAGCTCTCACTAGAGCAGAGATAGCAAATACAATCATCCAGAGGACACATGTCCCAACATAACATCATTCCATCTCAACGGAAGCATTCAAAGGGTCTGAGTACAGACAAATCCAAATAGGCTTAAGAAGCCTGGAATGAAAAGAAAACGGAGCCCATCCACGTAGTCTCGGATCCTGCCCGGGGTCCGCTACTTACTCGTCAGCTGCCTCGTCAAACTCCACATAGTAGCCGTCACTGGGATCCTCGTAAGCGTAGTCTGCGGAAACCACAGCCCCAAAGGGGTCAGTACATAAACGTACTGGCAAGCAAGACTCACAGTTCACCAAAGTGTAGCCCGTCAACACCAAGCTCAGATGCCTTGGGTTCAACAGAAGAAAGGGGATATAAAAGATGCTGCAACTAGCTGCGCTAACCAACTAGAGAGATTCTACCACTTCCGGCTAACAGAAAGAAGATAAGATATCGTAACGTAACCAACTATAACTAACCACCAAACAAACCCATCCTGGATCTCGCCCCTTATCCAAAGAAGCAATCCGAGGATAAACTCACACACTTGGATTAATGAGTAATGGATCAAGTTGTTCTGTCAATAAGTCTATTACTAGTCAAGTTATCAATAGTTAGGTGTAAGTTGTTATGAGTACTTGTTAGCCAGTACTTCCACCAAGTTAACCATAACCGCGGAAAACACGGCTTCTCGAGAAGATTTATCCCTGCAGGGGTGCACCAATTTGGCCGTACACGTAAGAATAACCCGCCAGATGGGATGCCTCCACCAAGCGGGGCACTCAACACAACTCAACTCTTCTTCGCATCAAGCCCAAAGCACCTTGGGCGCACGGCTAATCGAGCCCCGAAGAAAAGGGACCCTCATAGCACTCTAAGAACGTGTCCCCCTATATGCCGACTACAAAAGTTCCACACTGCGCTGGGCTCGCAAAAACATGCATGCGGCAAATGGAAAACACGAACTAAATGAGGCGATTTGGACGAGATGTGAATCGAATCAAATTGAGGGGGCGCCCATACACGCTTCCCACATGCGGATAGTGCGCTCATCATGGATCAGTAGACAAGACCCTTTTCCTATTAGGGTCGACACTAGCAGGCCTCAAAACCACACAGGGCCTCCTGCCGGTGCCTTATCAGCATATTATTATTAACAGGTTGATTGATTAACATCGAGCCCCAGAACATAATAGAAATATAGTAACAGAAATTAACGGGTAACAGACTCGAGCAAAACAACCTAAGAATGCTAGTAAGACTCTGGCTCAAACAATGGGGTTGTAGGGGTGGAGGTGAGGCAATATCAGGGTTAAGGGATTCATGTGATAGGTTCGTAACAGAAGCAACTATTACTGAGGCTAGCGGAAATAGACAACGGAAAGTATCGGTAACCAATGTTGAAAGGAACACAGTGGTTCATGTGAGTGATAACTTGCCTGCAAACTCAGCAGCCTGGTACTGAGCTAGATCCTCAGAAGGGGTGTCGTAAGTATCGTCTGTCTCAACGTCGTCGTCTATCCGAGAAGAAGCAAACAAACAATGCAGAAATATAAACAATCAATACCATGGCATAGTGCACAATCATGGGATGATGCATGTCAATTTAACTGATGCATCAAAATAAAATAGTTGACATGGGAAACAATACATTATTAAATGGACCCACATGCAATTGTGAGTTGCATATGAAAAGCCCATGAATTTTGGTTGAAACAATTGTTTTACAATTAACCAACAGGTGAAAGTGGATTAGTATGATGCATGGATGAGGAAAACAACAAAATAACAACAATAGAACCAATTGGAAATAAGGTTTACCAATTTAGAAATTTATTTATTAAGTTAGGTAATTTTTGGTTCCTTAAAGGAATTACACAAATAGTTGTTGTTTTCACCAATTTAAATTGTGCAAAATAACAAAATTCATATTTGAAAAGAATACAAAATTTTAGTTGGATTACATGTTTCAAATATTGAAAAGGGAATTACAATGATTTAATTATGAATTAAACAAGATTAAACAAGTCTTAAATGAATTTAAAACAAGTTTGAATATTATTTGAATTTTATTTGTTCCAAACATAAATTCAAATTCATATTTGAAAAGGTTATACTTTTCTAGTTTGAAAACATATTTTACATGTTCAAAAATAATTTATTTTGAGCAAGTTATGAATTTAGCAAATTTAAATGATTTAAACAAGGTTTAAATTATTTAAGCAATTTTAACTATTCAAACCATGAAACAAAATTTATATTTGGAAATATGGTTCAAAATGGTATGGAAAACATATTTTATTTGCATTATTTGGATTAATTATGAATTAGTTATGCAATTTGTCAAATTACAATTGAATTGTTTGAATTTGAATTTTTGGATGCATTTGGAATATTCAAAACAGAAAACAAGTGTTATAAATCGATAGATAATTTAATTTGGGGCAGTGCACATATTTTACTTTTATTATTTGAGTTTATAAAACAAAAGTTATTTGCATTTCCAAATTAGGGACCAATCTGTTAATAAAAGGATTTATTTTTGAAACAGAAAAGGTTGAATTTCTTTTGTTACTCCGCAGTGGCTACCCAATGCCACTGACAGAGGGCCCCAGGCCAGCGTGGATGCACGCGTGGCACACACAGCAGCTGCCAGGGGGGCCACCCTGTCAGCGCACAGTGCAAAAGAATTTGGCTTTTATTCGCGCGAGCCAGGGATCGAGCCCTGGTCTCGAGTGCGCGCGCAACGCACTGAACCACTGCGCTGCGAATCGGCTTTTGTTAGTATACGCGACGCTGAGAGGAAATAGTTCAGTTACGAACTGAACTTCTAACTGAAGAACTCGCCCTTCTCTGAACCCGGACAGAACAGCGACGCCGGCGGCGAGCTGATGGTGGTACTGCCGTGGTTGCGCTGCTGCGTGTGGGTGTTGGATGCGTGCAAGACGCGCTTGCGGACACGATGCAGAGGGGGGAGAGATGGATGGCACGGTGGGCTCACCGGCGACTGTAGTCGAGCAGAGGCCCGTGGTAGCACGACGGCGGCGACGTGGAGGATGGCGGCGGCGATCCAGACGGCGTCGAGCTCCACGAAGATGTCCAGACGGTCGAGGGAGAAGAGGTGACGCGATTCCCGCGGTCAGACGGGGATGAGGATGATGGCAACGGCGGTGAGCCTCTTGGGTTCAGTCAACGGAGTTCCGGTGAGGTGGGAGTTGCCGACAGCGGCGAGGATGGCGGCGTGGCTACGGGCCCTCTCGAGCTCAACGGAGATGTCGTCGGGGAAGAGGATGAAACGGCGGTGCGATTTCGGTGGTTAGGTTGGGTGGTGGTGTTGCGAGGCGGCGGTGGCTATTGAAGATTCAGAGGAGATCGCCGGCGTGGTTGCAGAGAGGGAGAAGGAGGTGGCAGAGAGGGAAAGCGGCGGCGGAGATCGAGGGAGGAGGGAGTAAGGGCTAGGGCTAGCTCTCCGGGGACCTAGGGGGTAGATATAGGGCTGCGAGCGCACTGTTGGCCGTCGATGCGCTACCGCGGTGACGTGGCACCGGCGGATGCCCCGCCGTACGAAAAGAAGAAGGAGGGGGAGGTGCGAAGCGGTACGCGGGCCGCGCGGAGAGGTAAGTGGTGGGCTGGGCTCGCGGGGGCGCAGCCCACTGCCTCTCTCCCTCCGTTTTTATTTTTTCTATTTTTGGTTCTGTTTATTTTTTTCTTTGCAGAAAATAGAAATGGAAGAAAAGAAATGGTTTTGGGTGAGTAAAAATTTTATAAAAATTTGGGTGTGCTATTTAGGTCAAACACAACCAACTGTTAACTTTGGTTTTGCAAAAAAATTCAAATTTAAATTACTGTTTGTGATTTAATTCAATATTTGAAAGAATTGCTTATTAATTGATTATTATTAAAAGCAACATTTTTAATAGGGTAGACCCTATTGGTTAAATAGAACAAATGATTAGGGTTATTTTGTTGATTTTCATAAGTTGAAATTGGGTACTGTTTGAATGTTTTTTATTTGAATTTGAAATAACATTTGAATTTAAGTGATTGATTAAAAGTCATGATTTTAATAGTTGAACATTATGGAAATAAATGGAAACAATTGGTTATTTTTATTTGAACTTTGTATTTAAAAGGTTGTAACATAACAAGTATGAAACAAAGCATTTGAAGTTGTTTGAAAACAATTATGAAAACAAATAAAAACAGATGCAAACCAATATGAAACAAATGCAATGATTAAGATGCCATGATGCAAAACAATAATTAACAAGAAACAAACATTCTAGGGGTGTTTTCATACTTGGGATGTTACAAAACTCCCCCCCTTGAAGGAATCGCGCCCCGAGATTCCTACTGAGAAGAGAAAAGGACCGAATACTTCTTGCGAAGATCCTCTTCGGTCTCCCACGTTGCCTCTTTATCGGAATGATGGGACCTCTGCACTTTCAAGAACTTGGTGCTCTTGTTGCGAGTCTTACGCTCGGTCTCATCGAGAATACGAACAGGGTGCTCCTCATAAGAGAGATCATCTTGCAGTTCAATGGAATCATGATCAACTGCACGATCTGGATCTTTGAAACACTTCTTGAGTTGTGACACGTGAAACACATTGTGCACCTTGGATAGTTTTTCTGGAAGTTCAAGACGATAGGCATTTTCCGCACGCCTTGAGAGAATGTTGAAAGGACCTATGTTTCTTGGTGCAAGCTTTCCTTTCACACCAAAACGATGAGTGCCTCTCAGGGGAGTTACACGGAGATATGCTTTGTCACCAGGTGCATAGACCATATCCCTGTGCTTGCTGTCATAGTAGCTCTTCTGACGAGACTGAGCAATCTTGAGATTGTCACGAATGACGCGAACTTTCTCTTCGGCTTCCTTAACAATGTCAGGGCCTAAGAGTGAACGTTCACCAGCTCCAGACCAATTGATTGGACTCCTGCATCTGCGTCCATACAATGCCTCAAATGGTGCCATGCCTAGGCTAGCCTGGAAGCTGTTGTTGTAGGAGAATTCAGCATATGGAAGACAATCCTCCCATTTCATGCCAAAGGAGAGACCACATGCTCTGAGCATATCCTCGAGAATCTGATTGACTCTTTCGACTTGCCCCTGAGACTGAGGGTGATAAGCTGTGCTGAACAGAAGTTTGGTGCCCAATGCATCTTGGAAACTCTTCCAGAAATGAGACGTGAATATGCTTCCACGGTCTGAGCTTATTTCCAAAGGAACACCATGAAGGGGAACAATCTTTGCTGTGTAGAGCTCTGCTAACTGGCTAGCTGAGATTGTTTCTTTGACAGCAAAGAAGTGAGCTACCTTAGTGAGACGATCAATGACAACGAAGATTGCATCGTTGCCCTTCTTGGACTTTGGAAAACCAGTGACGAAGTCCATTTCAATCATGTCCCACTTCCACTCAGGAATTTTCAGAGGTTGGAGTAGACCTGCTGTTTTCTGATGGACTGCCTTAACACGTTGACAAACGTCGCATTCAGAAACGTATTGAGCAATTTCACGTTTCATGCCAGGCCACCAATACAGAGTCTTGAGATCCTGGTACATCTTTGTACTTCCAGGGTGGATGGAGAGAGGAGTTTCATGAGCCTCCTTGAGAATGACATCTTTGAGACTTTGAATCTGAGGAACTGCAATGTGTCCTTCGAAGAACACAGTTCCCTTGTCATCAATTGAGAAGGACTTGAATTTATCATTGCCTTCTTTGATGTGCTCTACAATCTTCTTGATTTCAGCATCACGAAGTTGTTCAGAACGAATCTTGTCCTCGAGAGTTGGACTAGCTGTCAAGCTTGCAAGATATCCTTGAGGAACAAGACCAAGGTTCAGCTTCTGGAATTCTTCATGAAGTGGAGGTTGGCTTTCCATGATCATGAGATTATTGCAATACGACTTGCGACTGAGAGCATCGGCCATAACATTAGCCTTGCCTGGAGTGTAAGAAATGGTGAGATCAAAGTTTTTAATCTTTTCAATCCATCTCCTTTGCCCGAGGTTTAGATCTGGTTGAGTGAAGATGTATTTCAGACTCTTATGATCGGAAAAGATTTCAGTGCGGTTACCCAACAAGTATTGTCTCCATTTCTTGAGGGCAAACACCACTGCTGCAAGTTCAAGGTCATGTGTGGGATAGTTTTGCTCATGTGCATTCAACTGACGTGAAGCATAAGCCACAACTTGACGTTCTTGCATAAGAACTGCACCTAGACCTTGGAGAGATGCATCGCAGAATATCTGGAAAGGTTTGGTAGTATCTGGGCCAACCAAAACTGGGGTAGAAGTGAGTTTAGTCTTTAGGAGATTGAAACTCTCCTCGCACTGTGGAGTCCAAACGAACTTCTTGTCCTTCTTTGTGAGATCAGTGAGAGGTTTGGCAATCTTGGAGAAGTTTTGGACGAAACGACGGCAATAGCTAGCCAAGCCAAGAAAACTTCTGACTTGCTTCACCGTCTTGGGAGGTTTCCAATCAACAATTGCTTTAACCTTTTCTGGGTCAATGGCTATGCCTTTGGCAGAGATGATATGACCAAGGTAGGCAACTTCTGGAATCCAGAACTCACATTTTGAGAACTTGGCATATAGACGATGCTCGCGAAGTTTCATGAGAGTGAGACGAAGATGTTCTCCATGCTCTTCCTCGGATTTTGAGTAGACCAGAATGTCATCGAGATATACCACAACGAACTTGTCGAGGTATTCATGGAAGACAGAATTCATGAGTCTAGAGAATGTCGCCGGTGCATTGGTTAGACCAAAAGACATGACAGTGTATTCATATAGACCGTACCGAGTGGTGAAGGCTGTTTTTGGAATATCTTCCTTTCTGATCTTTATTTGATGGTAACCCATCCTCAAGTCCAACTTTGAGAATATTGAGGCTCCAGCAAGTTGATCGAAAAGATCATCGATACAAGGAATTGGATACTTGTTTTTGATGGTTTTCTCGTTAAGAGGACGATAGTCAACAACGAGTCTCTTTGTTTGATCGTTCTTCGCAACGAACAGAGTTGGGCAACCCCAAGCGGAGGAACTAGGCTGAATGTAACCTTTCTCCATGTACATATCGATTTGCTCCTTCAACAATTTCAGTTCAGGAGGAGCTATCTTGTATTGATGCTTAGAGATTGGAGCAGTACCTGGCTCAAGCTCGATCACGAACTCAACTGCTCTGTCCGGAGGCATTCCTGGCAATTCTTCTGGGAAGACGTCAGGGAATTCACAAACCACCGGAACATTTTCAATTGCAGGAAGAGGTTTTGTATCGAGTGTGCATAGCTGAATAGACCTTGATCCATATGGAGAATAGACTATCTGGCCAGAAGGGTGGGAGAGAGTTATTGACTTCTTAGCACAGTCAATTTTAGCTTCGTTGGTCTTCAACCAATCCATACCCAGAATGACATCAATGTCAGAATTTCCCAGCAACATGAGTGAAGCAAGGAATAAGCGACCTCCAATTAGGATTTGATTGTCCTTACTTATCTTGGAAGTCAACATTTGAGATCCCGGAGAGTGAACGGTGATTTGATTGCTTAGTGGAACCAGAACTAGGTTGTACGTTGTTGCAAAGATCTTTGACACAAAAGAATGCGATGCTCCGGTATCAAACAACACTTTAGCTGGAAAAGAGTTTACGGGTAATATACCGAGAACGACGTCAGCAGCTTCCTCAGCTTTGTCGGCCTTGATATGATTCACCCTCGCGGTCCTCCCGACAGGCCTGTTGTTGGAGTTGAAGGCTTTAGCCGGGGGAGCACGCACCATTGCCTGGTTGGTGTTGGGGCGAGGAGGTGGAGGTAGCTGCCTCTGAGTGCACTTGTCAGCGTAGTGCCCCGTCTCCTTGCACTTGAAGCAAGTGACGACACGAGGAGGACCTGGCCTTGGCTGCCCCATTGGAACCCTCTGACCATGCATCTGAGATGGGTTGGGTGGGCGGGGAGCAAAGCCTGGAGAAGCTTGGGCATATGGAGCCCGAGTGACAGCACCATTTGGCACCTAGATGCGGCGCTTCTGCGGAGGGGTGGTCATGTTGGAGGAGGAACCACCCTCACGCGAGTGCTTTTGAGACTCCTCGAACGCCTTGCGCCCATTTTCTTCATTGAGCGCGGTGTTCACGAGCTCCTCGAAGTCTTTGCACTTGATGTTGGTGAGTGCATACTTGAGTTCCGGGTTAAAACCTCGGCGGAACCTTGCCATCTTCTTAGCCTCAGTGGACACCTCATCACCAGCGTATCGAGCGAGACGATTGAACTCGTTCTGATAGCCGATGACGTCCAGCTTGCCTTGCTTAAGAGAGCAAAACTCTTCACGCATCCTTTCCATGAGACCATCTGGGATGTGGTGTTTCAGGAAGGCTTCCTTGAAACAGCCCCAGGTGATTGGGTAGCCAGCTCTCATGGTCTTGTAGTTCTCCCACCAAGTGGCTGCCTGACCCTTCAGCAGGTAGGTGGCATACTTGACTTTGTCTTCCTCGGCAACGTGAGCAATGTCCAGAGCCCTGGCCATCTCACGGATCCACTCATCAGCATCCAGAGGCTCGCGTGTTGCCACGAAAGCTCTCGGCCCCAGACTCAGAAACTCCTTGATACTGACTCGTGGAGCGTTCTGGTTGTTGTGCTGATTTGCCTAGAACTGGGCCATCTGCGTCACGACCTGAGTCATCTGAGTCAACAGCTCCGTGATTGGCGGTGGCTCAGGCGGGTTGTTCCTTGTTGGCGGCATCCTGAATAGACATGCATCTTAGCACAATAACAGAAAAGGATAGACTTGGTAACCGAAAAAGAGAGATTATTCTGACGCATGAATAGATAACCAACAGGTACATCATCACATGTTCCAATACATCAGAATATCCAACACACCACAAATGGTTCGAAAGCCAAAGGATAACTAAACATAGCTAGGAATGGATACATCGGTACTCCCATGCTCATCACGCAGGACGGCGGTGAGTAGTACGACGAGAGGTACGGTGAGGAGCACGCCCACGAAAGTAGGTAGAACGACGATCCACATAGATCTGACGTGGCCTGAGAGCGACTCTAGGTGTGGTGAAGTACATAGCGTCGACTCCCTGTCCTCCAAAGCGTGGAATCCCAGTGTAACCAGCACCGAGGTTGAGGAGTGGACCTCTGATCGGCTCGTAACCTCCAGCATCTGGCAGACGATGACCCACTGGCTGATCGAAACGTGCAAAGCGCTCATCTCCAACAAAGTCTGTGGTGTAAGTCGCTAGACGAGTCAAAGCAAGGTAGAGCTGCTCTCTGACTGAGGCCAACTCCTGAGAAAGTGTGGTGGCAACTGCGTCACTGTGCCTCACAAACTGAGCGGTGGTGTGCAGCCTGGTGTTATCATGCTCGTAGACATCCAAGTTGTCGTAGAGAGTGAAGTGAGCTCCCTCCGAAGTGATATAACCACGGGGGATGTGGCGATAGATAGAATCGTCAAATCCCCAGTAGTCAGCACGAAGGACGGCTAGTCTCACATAAGCTGCCTGCTGCACAGCCATATCCACTGTGGAACCTACTGCCTCGTAGCGGTGGACAACGCTCATGCCATCATCTGACAGAATGTAGACGATAGCCTAGTAGTAGGTCTGGTCAAACTCTCGCTGATGCTCGTAGACCTGGTACTCTGGTGCCCAACGGAACCCCAGATAAGTGACCATGTCTCTCAGCATCTCCGGATAACCGGCGGTGCTCTCACAACGAGTCATCCGAACCACCTGCGGGTAGAACCTGAGATCCATCTGCAGATGATTGGGGAAGTTTAGATTAGACGCCGGTAGAGAACTGAAGTGGAAAGCAACAACAAGGTTTCAACGGACGATAAGGATGTTGAAAAGAACAGGATATTGAAGCAACATCGGGAAACACGAGACCAAAAATCCTGAGGTACTACGGAGAACCCAAAACACGTGAAAACCTAACTTGAAAGTTTAGATGAGAAGAGGAAACAACGTTGCACTTCCTTACCAGAAAAGGGGTGGGTGGGTGGGGAAAGAAGAAAAATGGCAGAATTCCTACTCTCACGTTTCATTTTTCCTATATAGCTACAAAATAGTTTCTAGACTCAAATGCGACCAGTAAAAGGGATCCTACAGGCAGACAGCCTCTGATACCATTTGTCGCACCCGGACTTCTAAAGGATACTCGCCGTTCCGTTGAACAATAGTAGATTGGATTACGGGGCTTACCGGCACCCGCGTCCTCTTACGAGTAGGCCAACACACGTATGTGTGACAACCAACCCCTATCTGTTCAGCGTCGACGTAAACTATCCCATAGAAATCAGGATACTACCATTGACGTACTTCATACCATACACACATGGTACGTCAACGGCTTGTAACAGAATGATAGCACAACATATCTCTAAGACACAAAAGATTGAAATAAGTTGCAAATAGCTCTCACTAGAGCAGAGATAGCAAATACAATCATCCAGAGGACACATGTCCCAACATAACATCATTACATCTCAGCGGAAGCATTCAAAGGGTCTGAGTACAGACAAATCCAAATAGGCTTAAGAAGCCGGGAATGAAAAGAAAACGGAGCCCATCCACGTAGTCTCGGATCCTGCCCGGGGTCCGCTACTTACTCGTCAGCAGCCTCGTCAAACTCCACGTAGTAGCCGTCACTGGGATCCTCGTAAGCGTAGTCTGCGGAAACCACAGCCCCAAAGGGGTTAGTACATAAATGTACTGGCAAGCAAGACTCACAGTTCACCAAAGTGTAGCCCGTCAACACCAAGCTCAGATGCCTTGGGTTCAACGGAAGAAAGGGGATATAAAAGATGCTGCAACTGGCTGCGCTAACCAACTACAGAGATTCTACCACTTCTGGCTAACAGAAAGAAGATAAGATATCGTATCGTAACCAACTATAACTAACCACCAAAAAAACCCATCCTGGATCTCGCCCCTTATCCAAAGAAGCAATCCGAGGATAAACTCACACAGTTGGATTAATGAGTAATGGATCAAGTTGTTGTGTCAATAAGTCTATTACTAGTCAAGTTATCAATAGTTAGGTGTAAGTTGTTCTGAGTACTTGTTAGCCAGTACTTCCACCAAGTTAACCATAACCGCGGAAAACACGGCTTCTCGAGAAGATTTATCCCTGCAGGGGTGCACCAATTTGGCCGTACACGTAAGAATAACCCGCCAGATGGGATGCCTCCCACCAAGCGGGGCACTCAACACAAATCAACTCTTCTTCGCATCAAGCCCAAAGCACCTTGGGCGCACGGCTAATCGAGCCCCGAAGAAAAGGGACCCTCATAGCACTCTAAGAACGTGTCCCCCTATATGCCGACTACAAAAGTTCCACCCTGCGCTGGGCTCGCAAAAACATGCATGCGGCAAATGGAAAACACGAACTAAATGAGGCGATTTGGACGAGATGCGAATCGAATCAAATTGAGGGGGCGCCCATACACGCTTCCCACATGCGGATAGTGCGCTCATCATGGATCAGTAGACAAGACCCTTTTCCTATTAGGGTCGACACTAGCAGGCCTCAAAACCACACAGGGCCTCCTGCCGGTGCCTTATCAGCATATTATTATTAACAGGTTGATTGATTAACATCGAGCCCCAGAACATAATAGAAATATAGTAACAGAAATTAACGGGTAACAGACTCGAGCAAAACAACCTAAGCATGCTAGTAAGACTCTGGCTCAAACAATGGGGTTGTAGGGGTGGAGGTGAGGCAATATCAGGGTTAAGGGATTCATGTGATAGGTTCGTAACAGAAGCAACTATTACTGAGGCTAGCGGAAATAGACAATGGAAAGTATCGGTAACCAATGTTGAAAGGAACACAGTGGTTCATGTGAGTGATAACTTGCCTGCAAACTCAGCAGCCTGGTACTGAGCTAGATCCTCAGAAGGGGTGTCGTAAGTATCGTCTGTCTCAACGTCGTCGTCTATCCGAGAAGAAGCAAACAAACAATGCAGAAATATAAAAAATCAATACAATGGCATAGTGCACAATCATGGGATGATGGATGTCAATTTAACTGATGCATCAAAATAAAATAGTTGACATGGGAAACAATACATGATTAAATGGACCCACATGCAATTGTGAGTTGCATATGAAAAGCCCATGAATTTTGGTTGAAACAATTGTTTTCCAATTAACCAACAAGTGAAAGTGGATTAGTATGATGCATGGATGAGGAAAACAACAAAATAACAACAATATAACCAATTGGAAATCAGGTTTACCAATTTAGAAATTTATTTATTAAGTTATGGAATTTTTGGTTCCTTAAAGGAAGTACACAAAGAGTTGTTGTTTTCACCAATTTAAATTGTGCAAAATAACAAAATTCATATTTGAAAAGAATACAAAATTTTAGTTGGATTACATGTTTCAAATATTGAAAAAGGAATTACAATGATTTAATTATGAATTAAACAAGATTAAACAAGTCTTAAATGAATTTAAAACAAGTTTGAATATTATTTGAATTTTATTTGTTCCAAACATAAATTCAAATTCATATTTGAAAAGTTTATACTTTTCTAGTTTGAAAACATATTTTACATGTTCAAAAATAATTTATTTTGAGCAAGTTATGAATTTAACAAATTTAAATGATTTAAACAAGGTTTAAATTATTTAAGCAATTTTAACTATTCAAACCATGAAACAAAATTTATATTTGGAAAGATGGTTCAAAATGGTATGGAAAACATATTTTATTTGCATTATTTGGATTAATTATGAATTAGTTATGCAATTTGTCAAATTACAATTGAATTGTTTGAATTTGAACTTTTGGATGCATTTGGAATATTCAAAACAGAAAACAAGTGTTATAAATAGATAGATAATTTAATTTGGGGCAGTGCACATATTTTACTTTTATTATTTGAGTTTATAAAACAAAAGTTATTTGCATTTCCAAATTAGGGACCAATCTGTTAATAAAAGGATTTATTTTTCAAAAAGAAAAGGTGGAATTTCTTTTGTTACTCCGCAGTGGCTACCCAATGCCACTGACAGAGGGCCCCAGGCCAGCGTGGATGCACGCGTGGCACACACAGCAGCTGACAGGGGGGCCACCCTGTCAGCGCACAGTGCAAAAGAATTTGGCTTTTATTCGCGCGAGCCAGGGATCGAGCCCTGGTCTCGAGTGCGCGCGCAATGCACTGAACCACTGCGCTGCGAATCGGCTTTTGTTAGTATACGCGACGCTGAGAGGAAATAGTTCAGTTACGAACTGAACTTCTAACTGAAGAACTCGCCCTTCTCTGAACCCGGACAGAACAGCGACGCCGGCGGCGAGCTGATGGTGGTGCTGCCGTGGTTGCGCTGCTGCGTGTGGGTGTTGGATGCGTGCAAGACGCGCTTGCGGACACGATGCAGAGGGGGGAGAGATGGATGGCACGGTGGGCTCACCGGCAACTGTAGTCGAGCAGAGGCCCGTGGTAGCACGACGGCGGCGACGTGGAGGATGGCGGCGGCGATCCAGACGGCGTCGAGCTCCACGAAGATGTCCAGACGGTCGAGGGAGAAGAGGTGACGCGATTCCCGTGGTCAGACGGGGATGAGGATGATGGCAACGGCGGTGAGCCTCTCGGGTTCAGTCAACGGAGTTCCGGTGAGGTGGGAGTTGCCGACAGCGGCGAGGATGGCGGCGTGGCTACGGGCCCTCTCGAGCTCAACGGAGATGTCGTCGGGGAAGAGGATGAAACGGCGGTGCGATTTCGGTGGTTAGGTTGGGTGGTGGTGTTGCGAGGCGGCGGTGGCCATTGAAGATTCAGAGGAGATCGCCGGCGTGGTTGCAGAGAGGGAGAAGGAGGTGGCAGAGAGGGAAAGCGGCGGCGGAGATCGAGGGAGGAGGGAGTAAGGGCTAGGGCTAGCTCTCCGGGGACCTAGGGGGTAGATATAGGGCTGCGGGCGCACTGTTGGCCGTCGCGGCGCTACCGCGGCGACGTGGCACCGGCGGATGCCCCGCCGTACGAAAAGAAGAAGGAGGGGGAGGTGCGAAACGGTACGCGGGCCGCGCGGAGAGGTAAGTGGTGGGCTGGGCTCGCGGGGGCACAGCCCACTGCCTCTCTCCCTCCGTTTTTATTTTTTCTATTTTTGGTTCTGTTTATTTTTTTTTGGAGAAAATAGAAATGGAAGAAAAGAAATGGTTTTGGGTGAGTAAAAATTTTATAAAAATTTGGGTGTGCTATTTAGGTCAAACACAACCAACTGTTAACTTTGGTTTTGCAAAAAAATCAAATTTAAATTACTGCTTGTGATTTAATTCAATATTTGAAAGAATTGCTTATTAATTGATTATTATTAAAAGCAACATTTTTAATAGGGTGGACCCTATTGGTTAAATAGAACAAATGATTAGGCTTATTTTGCTGATTTTCATAAGTTGAAATTGGGTACTGTTTGAATGTTTTTTATTTGAATTTGAAATAACATTTGAATTTAAGTGATTGATTAAAAGTCATGATTTTAATAGTTGAACATTATGGAAATAAATGGAAACAATTGGTTATTTTTATTTGAACTTTGTATTCAAAAGGTTGTAACATAACAAGTATGAAACAAAGCATTTGAAGTTGTTTGAAAACAATTATGAAAACAAATAAAAACAGATGCAAACCAATATGAAACAAATGCAATGATTAAGATGCCATGATGCAAAACAATAATTAACAAGAAACAAACATTCTAGGGGTGTTTTCATACTTGGGATGTTACATGTTTATGGCATACAGCTCCACGATCTTCCTCCGAATGCGATAAAGCACATTTCGTGCTTTATCGTGTTCTGTGAATGCTTCTTAGGCATTCGCCCACACTGGGGACTCTGGAAGGCCCTCTTCAAAGTCCGGATCTTCCGCGAGAAATCGCGGGTGGAATCTGAGCTTGGAGAGCCGCTTCGCACGGGTGGCTTCGGGATCCAAGCAAAATCGGAGAATAGCTACTTTAGCATGTACTTCATCGACTCCGCCCAGGGCTGGAGGAAAAAGTGGTTTTACGTCATCGACAACAGCTCGGGTGGGATCGTGGAATTCCACCCGTTCGCTGTCTTGAAGAGGCGGAAATCCTGGGCGCACAAGTTATCGGCTGAAGAAAACCAAGTCGTCACGCCACTACTCACAAGAGTGACAGCTCTCCGTGATCAAGCTGCTCGAGTCGTACTCAACGGGCTGCACCTGGCGGGTATCTTTCTCAAGCGCATGATCCAACCTCTCCAGCACAGGCCCTCCACGATGTGGGAATACCAAGGCTCTAAGGATCCCAGTCGTGTGAGCCGTGAAGAGCTCTCGAACGTCGAGTTCGAGAAAAAGATTGCGGCCATCACCAGCTTGAAGGTGGGAGAAAAATATCCCGACTGCACAGTCGCAGCCTTTGATGCATCAAGGCCTCCACCATCTGAAGTAAGTTTGCCTTTCTTTTCTCATGACTTTTTCTTTGTCTGGATTTCAGTCGATTGAACTTCTTTTGTCTTCTCCCATAGAGTTTATCCATGGCCACCTGCTACCCTCCTGTATCTGGGGAGGAGGCCTCGGAGTTATTGGCGAGTAACCTGGATGGCCCAGCCGACACCAGTGTTGCCGACGCTTCTTCGAGCTCCGACCAAGATTCTTCGGATGACGCAGGGGACTCGGGTGGCGGTCATCATAAACACCGTCGAATGGAGGGTGACGAGGCCACCTCTAAGGACAACTCCTTGGAAGAATCGCCCGGGAAGGATCCCATCAATGCTACCCCTCTGCGTATGTGCGCCCCTTCCTCCTCATTCCTAGTTATCCAAACCGCCTGGAATGCGGATATGCTGGATGAGGAGGATGACGAAGATGAGTAAGTTTCTTTCCCTGTTCTTTTAGTCGAACGTTTTCCTTTAGCGTCTTGTTGACGCTTTGTCTTTTGTTGCAGCCTGCAAACCATTAGTCCTTGCAGGTACGCCTCTTCCCTTCCTCCCGAAAGGAGGAATAAAGCAGGAGCTGCGGATGAGACTCCTACTGCTGGCACTATCCAGAATTCGCCCAGCGTAGCCCCCAATGTGGCGACTACGGAACATGGAGTTCCTAGTTCTGCTGCCGGAGCTTGAGCTTCAAAAGAGGTGACGGGTAGCTCAGCAGATCCCCTCTCCCGTGCCAAGGGCCAGGTAAATTCTGTTACTTGCCTTTAGTTTGTTATCGGGTGCACGACAGTGCTCCTGATGGGAGTAGCCCCCGAGGCTGTAGTTGGTCGAATGTGATCGGATACAGGCTCAAAGTCTGTCTTTTCCTTCTTCTTGGTTTTATCGGGTGCACGGCAGCGCTCCCGATGGGAGTAGCCCCCGAGGCTTTACTCGATTGATTGCAATCGGGTATAGGCTCCAATTTTTCTCTTCTAATTCTTCTATTTCTGTGTTCTTTGCAGTCGCTCGTTGACTCCCTTGCGGCGATTGGCCGCCGCGTTGTTTTTGCTGAGTCTGAGTGTGGGATCCTTCAGGCGGACCGTAGTCGACTCACCACAGAGAATGAGCTTCTTCGAGGTAAGCTTAGCCCTCTTTTTCTGTTTGCATTTTTTCCATCAGTTCTTCGATTCTGATAAGTGTTGCCGTGCAGCTCAACTTGAATTTTCGAAGACCGAGAAAGACAATGCTTCTACTCGGGTAACAGCTCTAGAGGCTGAGTTGGTGGCCGTTCGCCAGGATCTGGAATCCTCCCGCATGTCTTCGGCTGATCTTGAAGGGAAGCTTGCTTCTGCCCAAGAGGCTTTGAAGAAGTTGGAGGAAACCAACACCAAGGCGGGTGCCGATCTTGTCGACTTTATTCGTCCCCTTGTCGAGCGCTTTGCGGGTAAGTTACCTTTGGCTTATAATTTGTCTTCTGTTGTCTTGAGTCTTGACGTTCTTTTCTTCGTAGGTCTTCTGGGTGTTCCTCTGGTAGTTCCCAGAGTCCAGCAGGTGGACGCGCTGACGGACTCGCTTGCCCAGCTCAGGAGGCATGTCGAAGGAGTTTGCTCCTTGGTCGGCAATGCCACTCAAGTGTTGACGCAGCTGCATGGTCGCCTTCTCGTCAATGCTGCATCTCCACCCGCGCTAGGTGACCTGCTGAAGATCTTCTCGGAGAGCAATCTCCTTGATGCCTACGCGGTCGCTCAGTCAGAGTCTGGGGCGAAGACGGCCATCCAGTTCGCGCTGGCGCATGGAGTTAGCGGCTTGGAGGAGGCCTACTCGGATCTCCCAGTCGATCCTTCCACGGGCAAAAAGGTAGGGCTTCGTCGATTTGGCGAGCCAGCCGCCGTCCTCGCTCGGAAGTTATCTGAGCTGTTTGCTCGACTTAAGGGAGGGACGACTGCCGCTAGTGGGAGTACCACTGTAGCTTCTTAGTTTATTTCGTTTGTACTTTGCAACTTCGATTGTAATGAACCCTGGGATGTGCTCCCGTTTGTCCAATATTTTAATCGAGATGCTTTTGTTGAAATGCTTCCCGCGATTGTACGTGTGCTCCCGATGGGAGTAGCCCCCGAGCACCTGTCGAATAGGTGGTGAATATATCTCGAGTAGGGCACCTTATTCCTTTAATCTTCTTTGTACTTTTCAGGTATCCGAGGTGGCCGCAGAACCTTCAGGTGGACCTGCTGCCCCAACAGATCCGCTTGTCGCCGCTGTTGGGACTTTGGCAGGTCTTCGTGATCGTGTAGCTTATGGTGAGCGCAGGCTGAAAGCGTTGCGCGGGGTAGCCGATGTGGCGAAGTCCAAGCAAAAACTGGTGACTGAACGCGAATAGTTTCTGATGGACGAGTTGGCTTTCGTCGCTAGGGACTTGCTGTGTAAGTAATACAGCCCCCGAGTCTTTTTAGTCTTGTTTCCTTGCCTAATCGTGCATGTTTGCTCTTCAGTTGTTAAAACGGATGATAGGGAGGAAAAACAGTGGGTAGAAAACCACATTCTTCAAGAAGCTGGCAGCTCAAGGCCTCATGCGAGTAACTTTTGGTCTGATCGCAGTCGAGGCTTTGTGTTGGCTACTTTGAAGTTCCGTGTCACCCAGGTAAAAGTTCTCGTGAGTTCTTTTCACGAGGTCTTGGTCGCGGTGAACGCCTCGTTCTATCCGCTGCAAAGGGGTCCTGAAGACTGGGGTCATCTCCTCAGACTTTTCGGGCAAGAGGGAGAGATTCGCGAGTGTGTACGTAATCAGATGACTTGCGGGACGGTGGTGGCTCTCTCCTTTGTCCGGATATAGCATCCTGAGGTGAACTTTAACTCCGTAGCTAGGCTGCCAGATGGTCCAATTGATGATATTTCGCCGCATTGTGACGCTGTTCGCCCTGCAGCGGAAGAAATCATTCGACTGACCTCCGATGAAGTAGATAGAGTGCTGGCGACTGAGAATGCTCGGCACCATGATTGATTGTTGGATGTATACATCTTGTGATGCTTGTATAGTTTGTAAAAACTGTTGTAAGGTGTGGAACCCTGTATGTATATATTTTCCAGTGACGCTGAGTTTTAGGCGTAGCCCCCATGTGTTTATGGGGTGTATACCTGTAACTATTTAGCGTGTAAGGATGAATAATCTTCGAGTAAATATGGTTGAGAAACCATGTATTTTATTGCGATGACTGAAAAGTAATGTATTCGAGCTACAAGAATGGCTAGTATAGCCTTATTGTTGTGAGAACAAGTAAATCTAGGGATAAAATTTGCGGAGTGTGCGATATTCCAAGGATTGGAATAGATTCCTCCAGTCGATGGGTTCTTCAGCCTGTAGACTCCGCCTGGGATAACTTCGTGTATTATGAAGGGTCCTTCCCATGGTGGCTCGAGCTTGTGTCCCTCCTTCTGCTTGAGCCGCAGCACTAGATCTCCAGCCGCGAATGCTCTGTGGCGTTTGCGGCGACTATGATAGTTTCACAGTGATTGTTGATATACTGCGGATCTTGCGAGCGCAATATCACGCATCTCATCGAGTGCATCTATATCTTCCGCGAGTGCCTTGTTGGAGGTTTCTTCGCTGTAAGCCACAACTCGTGGGGCGCTGAATCTAACATCCTCGGGAAGGACTGCTTCTGCCCCGTATACCATGAAAAATGGTGTGTAGTTTGTGGATCGGTTTGGAGTTGTGCGGAGGCTCCATAGTACGGAGGGTAGCTCTTCGTCCCAATGTCCTGCTTGGGGGTGTAGACGATCGAGTAGACGTTTCTTGATGCCAGCTGAAACTAAGCCGTTGGATCTTTCGACTTGTCCGTTCGTTTGCGGGTGGGCAACTGAAGCAAACTTGAAGTTGATGCCCTTTTCCTCGCAGAACTGTTGTGTTTCCTTTGCCGTGAAGTTTGTGCCATTGTCTGTAATGATATCGTGTGATACCCCAAATCTGCATACGATGGAATCGAGGAACTTGACGGCGCATTGGGCGCTAGCCGAAGTTACTGGCATGGCCTCGATCCATTTGGTAAATTTGTCGACTACGACCAGCAAGTGTGTATATCCACCCGGCGTGGACTTACGTAGTGGTCCTACCATGTCTAGCCCCCACTGTGCAAAGGGCCAGGCGATGGGTATCATGTGCAATTCCGTAGCAGGTGCATGTGGTCTTGGTGCGAATCGCTGGCAAGCGTTGCATCTTTCGAGTAGCTCCTTTGCATCGGTGGCTGCCGTGAGCCAGTAGAATCCTGCTCGGAAGGTTTTTCCCATGATTGCTTTCCAGCTAGCGTGATGCCCACAGTCTCCTTGGTGGATGTCCTGGAGTAATTATTTGCCATCTTCGGGTGCGATGCAGCGCTGAAGTATACCCGAGATGTTTTGCTTGTATAATTCTCCGTTGATTACCCGAAAGGATTTACTGCGTCTGATTATCTGTCGAGACTCGCGAGGATCGGTCGGGAGCTGTCTGGTGGACAGGTAGTCGAGGTATTTCTGCGTCCAGACTGGCTCGACCAGAAAAACCTGTCGTGAAATGTTGTGAATAAGCTCGATGATGGCGACTTGCGGGCTGACCTCTGTTTCTGGTGTTGTGGGTGTTCCTGCAGCTTTTTTGACTTTGACTGAGCGGTTGGTCATCCGCTCAAAATATATTCCTGGTGGTATGGGTGTGTTTGTGGAACCCATGTTTGCCAGTTTATCTGCTTCTTCATTGCTGGATCTCGCAATGTGCTTCAGCTCGCATCCCTTGAAGCTTCCTTCGAATAGGTTGTACATGTCGCGATATGCGACCATGTTTTCAGCAATTGCGTCGCATTCTTTCATTGTCTGCTGCACGATGAGATTGGAGTCGCCGTAGATCATTAATCGGGTGGCTCCACAGGCAACTGTCATCTTCATCCCATGCAACAGGGCTTCATATTCTGCGTCGTTGTTCGATGCCGGATCATCGGGTGGAAAATCCAATCGTAGGACGTATCGCAGCTTGTCTCCCCTAGGCGATATGAGAACGATTCCAGCTCCTGCTCCTTCGTTTCTTTTGGACCCGTCAAAATACATTATCCAGTTGCTCGTGTACTCAGGCGGTCCGGGCGTTTGTAGCTCTGTCCACTCGCTTAGGAATTCCACGAGTACCTGGGATTTGACTGCATTTCGTCCTGCATAAGTGATGTCCCAAGCACCCAGCTCGATGCTCCATTTGGCTATTCTTCCGGATGCCATAGGGTTGTTCATGATTGTCCCGAGTGACGCATCATTAACCACTGTGATGGCGTGTTCCTGGAAATAGTGCTTGAGCTTTCGGGCCGTAAGAACAACTCCATATGCGAGCTTCTGGTAATGAGGATATCGTTGCTTGCATGGTGAGAGCACTTCATTGATGTAATAGATCGGTCGTTGAACTCCGTACGCTTTGCCCTCCTTAGGTCGTTCGACTACGATTGTTGTGCTGATGAACTGGTTTGTGGCGGCTAGGTACAAGTAGAGTGGTTCCCTTTCTTGCGGTGTTGCAAGGACCCGCCTGCTTTGCAACGATCGCTTCAAGTCTGCGAACGCTTGTTTAGCTTCTGGTGTCCACTCGAATTTGTCCGTCTTCTTCAGCAGCTTGTAGAAGGGTAACGCTTGCTCTCCCAATCGTGCGATGAACCTGTTCAAGGCGGCTAGTCGCCCTGCGAGCTGCTGGACTCCGCATAGATTGGTTGGCTCTTTCATAGTCAAGATTGCTTGTATTTTCTCTGGGTTAGCTTCGATGCCTCTGGCAGATACCAGGTACCCGAGAAGTTTTTCTGCTGGAACGCCGAAGCCGCATTTTGTTGGATTGAGCTTGATCCTGTATGCGTTGAGGGCGTCGAACGTTTCTCTAATGTCCTCGAGGAGTGTGTCCTCTACCCGAGTCTTGATGACGATGTCGTCAACATACACTTGTACGTTCTTGCCAATGAGCTTGGCGAGGCATTTTTGCATGCAGCGCTGATATGTTGCGCCTGCGTTCTTGAGCCCGAAGGGCATTGTCGTGTAGCAGTATACACCGTGTGGCGTGATGAATGCTGTTTTTTCTTCGTCCTCCCGTTTCATCCGGATCTGATTGTAGCCCGAATAGGCGTCCAGGAAGGAGAGGCGTTGACAGCCTGCCGTAGAGTCCACGATCTGGTCGATTCGCGGGAGGGGGAAGTTATCCTTGGGGCAGTGCTTGTTTAACGACGTGTAGTCGATGCATACCCGAAGGATGTCCGTGTTCTTCTTGGGGACCAGCACTGGGTTAGCTAACCAGGTGGATATCTTGATCTCCCTGATGAAATTTGCTGCTAGCAATCTGTTTACTTCTTCTCCAAGCGCTTTCTGCTTGGGTTCTGAAAATCGTCGAGTAGTCTGTTTGATGGGTTTGGCATCTGGAAAGACTTCGAGTGAGTGCTCGGCAAACTCCCTGGGTATTCCTGGCATATCTGAGGGCTGCCAGGCGAAAATTTCCCAGTACTCACGGAGGAGTTCGACGAGCGCGCTTTCCTATGCTTGCGAGAGGGTGGTTGAGACCATCGTTGTCTTCGCAGAATCTGTCGGGTGCACTTGATGCTTTCGGGTGTCACTGTTGGCGCTGAACTCTAGCTCAGGCGCATTTTTCTTCGTGAGGGGCATCACGGAGTGATCCGTGGTTTTTGCCAGCTCTTGAAGTTCTTCTTGCATCCCGAAAGATTTTGCGATCTCATTGAATTCAATGTCGCACTTGTTGGATTTCTGAAAGCGATGGTGATCACACCATATTCTCTAGGTAATTTTAGCTTCAGGTATGCGTAGTGTGGTACTGCCATGAATCTGGCGAACGTTGTTCGACCAAGAATGGCGTGGTACTGTGAAGGCCAGTCGACGACTTCGAAGTCGAGGAATTCTCTTCTGTAGTTGCTTTTAGTGCCCAGTACAACTTCTAGGTTGATTGTTCCGAGTGGACGGATTGCCTTTCCCGGAACTATCCCGTGGAAGGATGTTTCTGATTCCGCAAGGCCGTCCAGGTTCCTGTTCATCCGACGGAGTGTATCCGCGTAAATAATATTGATGCCACTGCCACCATCCATGAATACGCGGGCCAAGTCGTAGTTGCCAATCTGTGCTTGGATGACGAGGGCGGCGTTTCCTGGTCGATGGACTCGTGGTGGGTGGTCTTTCATCGAGAATGTGATCGGCTTGTCTGCCATCTTCAACTACTCGGGCTTTGTTGGCGGGGTCTGCACAACCATGCACAGTTGCCTTGTGTTAGTCTTTTGAGCTCTGCGGGATGGACATACCTTCTAGATCATTGCCAGTTGCCCTGCCGGATTCGGATATGCATTGGCCCCGGAATTTTGTGCGGGTGGTGCTGGCAGTGCAGCCAATGCCATGTTTGGATTTGCTGGTGGAGGTAGGGGTTGTGGCGGCTGGAATCCTTGGTGGCCTCCTCCTGGTAGTGGCGGGTAATTTGGAGCAGCTGCTGATCGATTTTTCTTCGAGAAAGCCTCGTGGATGTCATGGAACTTTCGACAATCCTTGAGGAGGTGCGTTGCCTTGGTTTTGCCCGTGCGCTTATCTGTAAACAGATGTAGCGAGCAGTAAGCATCAAGGTCTTCCTCGGGACTTTTTTCTTCAACCTTCGGTTTCCATTCGCGATTTCCGCGTCGCCCGGTATCGCGACTTCGCGTGAATTCCGCTGCTACCATTTCTTCTCGATCCTCATGATCGTAGTATTTCCTTCTCTTTCTTCGGCCATGGCGATCTTCCTCGGGTGCGGGTGACGATGTTCTCTCGTTGTGTACTGCGTCTTCTCCGTTAGCCCATTTGTCGGCTATGTTCATCAGCTCCCCAATAGTCGTGGGTGCAGCTCTGCCTAGCTCCTCTCCGAAAGCAGTTCTTCTGGCGCCTTTTGCGAATGCTTCAATCGCTACTTCTTCTGAGATGGTTCCTGCGGTGTTCCTGAGCGTGGTCCATCACTGGATGTACTCGCGGGTGGATTCGCCGCTTTTCTGCTTGCAGGCTCGCAATTCTTCGATGGTGGCCGGCCTCTTGTAAGTCGACTGGAAGTTTTTGCAGAAGTCACGGTGGAGGTCGTCCCACGACGCGTAACAAGATCTTGGCCTCCTTTCCAGCCAGCTGCGGGCTGCGCCGGTGAGATGTAGATTGAGATATTGCATAGCCATGTTCTTGTTCCCACGCTGGCATTTTACTGCCGTGAGGTAATCGTTTAGCCACTGAGAAGGCTCGAGTGAGCCGTCATACTTTGTCACTTCTGTGCTGAGCTTGAATGTTTTGGGTAGAGGTACTTCGCGAATGCTGCGGGCAATACAGAGCTCCGCAAGTTTCGTCATCCGAAGAACCGGACGAAGAGCGTTCGCGATATCGCGATGCCCTTTCCTTGTCCACCTTATTTTGTGCGATGTCCGATCGCGCGTCGTATCCTGGTTGGTCCGTTCTTTTCCTCGACCACGACGTGGCGATTTGTCCGTTCTTGGCGAAGAGCTCCTACGCCTGCGGGACTTCTCTCTTTCTTTCTCCTGTTTTTCCTTCTCCAGCTGCTCTGCGGCTTTCTTGCGGTCGTAGGAGGCGAGTCTTGCGGCTGCCAGCCCTAGCCCTTTGCGTACTTGTTTGTACTGCTCTGCCCGAGGGTCGCTTTCTGTCGGCTGGTTCATTTGCATGTACGTTGCTGCGGCCAGGACCGCGGCGGCAGGGGTTTGCGGGTAGACGTTCCCGTCATCATCGACTCGCATGAGGGAGGGCGTGATCGACCTGCTGGTCCCGCCCAAGGACTCAATATCCCTGGATGTTGATGCATATCCCTTCCTCGCGGGTCGGGTACCGACCGAGGGTGCCAGGGACTGCTCAGCTCGTCGTTGACTCGATTCATCCGCCGCTCTTCTTCGACGGGCGAGATCTATCCGCGCATCCTTGATGGTCGCGGCTGCTCTTACGAGATGATAATGGTAGGCAACCATATCCTCGTGTGGCGAATCTGCTGCGGGTGGCTTGCTCGTCCGCATAGCCTCCTTGGCGCGATCCCAAGCTTCTCGCGAGACGCCGATTATGGCGCGTTCTGATGCACTATGTTTCGTTTCCGGGGGTTGCTCCGATCCTGCCATGCAGACTTGAGCCAGTCGTGGCCCGTGCGTCCTAGGCGTAGATCGGAAGGTTCTTTGGAGTCTTGAAGGTTCCTCTGTCGAGAGGGTATGGTAGTCGTTGGCGTTGAAGCGTACGGACTCGCCGCTCTTCTCCAGATGACGGCGCGAGTCGACGGCTTCAAATTCAGATTCTGATTCTTCCGAGAAGTGGAGGATTCCGTCCCTGTTGGTCACGAACTTCAGGCTCCCGAACGTCAAGGTGACGCTCCTCTCCATATCCTCGAATACCGGGCGTGATTCCGGCGAGTGAGGTGTGACCACGACAGATCCGATCCGTATAGGATTGTTCGGAGCCGTAGTCGATGGTTTCCAACGGGAGTTGGTTGTCGATGAAGCTGAAGATGCCGGTGATCCAGCGCCCGCCGTTCCCACAGACGGCGCCAATTGTCGAATCTGCTGTTCGGCAAATCCCTCAGGTGACCCTATCGGGTTTCGAGTAGGAGAACCCATGAGCGCTGGTGGCGATCGTCGGCTAGACAGGGGGCGCGATTTACCCAGGTTCGGGGCCCTCGTAGAGGTAAAACCCTTACTCCTGCCTCTGTCGATCTGTATTAATCGAGTAGATCGGTTACAATGGTGGTGGCTCGAGTCGAGAGTATAATCTCAAGCTCAAGGCTTTGGTGTTGCGATGTTGCTTGGTCCTCTACCGGTGGCTCTCCTGGCCTTTTATAGGTGGCCAGGTCTCAAACCCTACCCGGAGAGGACTCGAACTCTAACCTTAGGTCGGTTACAGGTTTCCTAACCTATCCCGCAAGACAGCGCGGTGGGCTTCACGTGGGCCTTCTGGAATACTCCAAGGGCTCCTCTTCTTGGGCCTTGACCATGGGCCTGAGACGGGGTGTCCTTACCCGCAGGGTCTAGGATCTATGTCTTCGTCACAACTTCATCTTGTATTTGTGCAAGTTGGCAAATGTTTCCTCAATGTCACTAAGCAGAGTATGTGTTTTATTCATTTTGATGACAATGTCATCTACGTACACCTGCACATTTTTGCCAATTTGATCATGCAAGCATTTCTGCATGCATCTCTGATAGGTAGCCCCAGCATTCCGCAACCCAAAGCACATGACACGATAGCAATAAGCCCCATACGGGGTAACAAATGCAGTCTTTATTTGATCAGCGGGGTTGAGAGCTATCTGATGAAAACCAGAGTAGACATCTATGAAAGACAAAAGCTCACAACCAGCAGTGGAATCGATCACCTGATCTATGCGGGGTAGCGGAAAGGGATCCTTGGGGCAGGCCTTGTTCAGGTCGGTGTAGTCGACGCACATGCGCCATGCGGTGTCGGCCTTGGGGTCCTCCTTCTTCTTCTCAACCATAACCGGGTTGGCTAGCCAGTCCGGATGCAAAACCTCCATGATAAAGTTGCTTATCAGCAACTTGGTGATCTGATCACCAATAGCTTTCCTCCTCTCATCACCAAAGCGGCGCATAGCCTGCTTGACTGGCTTGGCATCATGCCACACATTTAGCGAGTGCTCAACCAACTCCCTCGGGACACCCGGCAAATCCTTATTGGACCAGGTAAAGACGTCCCGATTCTCACGGAGGAAGTGGATGAGCCTGCTTTCCTATTTCTCTCCCAACCCGGCGCCAATGATGGCAACACGGTCTGGGAACTCAGGATCAACCTGGACCTTCTTTGTCTCCTGGGACGCCTGGAACGCAGTCCCATATTGGGAACTCGGCATGCCAGACGCACCACCTTGCGCTGCTTGCGCCATAGCCACCACCTCATACATCTTCTTCTTCTCGGCAGCAATGACCATGGATTCCGCCTGCTGAGAACCAGCAGAGGCACACTCCAAAGATCTCTTGTAATCACCAGAGATGGTGATGACTCCATTGGGACCAGGGATCTTCATCTTCAAGTATGCAGCATGGGTTGAAGACATGAACTTGCTGAGAGCAGGCCTACCGAGTAGGGCATGGTAGGGGCTGTGATGATCAACCACCTCGAATGACAAGCTCTCAGTGCGGCAGTTTTCCCTGGTGCCGAATAGAACGTCTATCCAGACGCGGCCGATTGGAGAGCAAGACACTCCCGGCACAATGCCATGGAACGTGGTCCTGCTGGGTAGCAACATGTTCTCGGTGTAACATCCCAAGTATGAAAATACCCTTAGAATGTTTGGTTTCATGTTTAATTAAAGTATTGCATCATGTCATCATGTTTATTTCTTTGTTTGCATTGTTTACTATTTGTTTTGCATCTGTTCTTAATTGTTTTCATAATGAAACTCAAACAATTTCAAATGTTTATTTCATACTTGTCATGTTACAACCTTTTTCAAATAAAGAAATGTCAATCAAAACCTCTTTTGTTTCCAAATAATTCCATAATGCTCACTTCTTAGATTAATTGTTTTAATTCAATCAATTAAATCCAAATCGCATTTCAAATTCAAATCAAGTCTTCAAATCAGCACCCAACTTGAGTTTATAAAAATCTCCAAATCAAATCAACTAATTTAATCAACTTAACCATAGGGTCCACCCTATTAAAATGGTTTGTTTTCATAATGTTTACTTAATATAAAAATTCATTCAAATTTTGGTTTAATTAACAAACAGCAAGTTTTGAAAACTTTTGGAAAACAAAAGTTGGTTTCTAGTTGCTATTTAAAAAACTAAACTAACCATATTTTTTTTCCAAATTTTTGCTAACCTAAAAGCCTTCTTTTTCTTCCATTTTGTTTTCAGCAAAAAAAATAAATAAAACAGAAAAAGGAAAAAGAAGAAAAAAACGCGCGCGCGCAACACCTAACTACCCGGCCCAACCCACCTAACCCTCTACCTAGCGCGCAGCCAGCCCGTAGCGGCCCGGTACCCCTTCGCAGCGCACCCCCTCTTTCTTTTCCAAGTACGGCGCGAATCTCCGTCGTGCCACGTCGCCGTACGGCGCCTCCGACGGCCACCAGTCACCCTAGCCCCCTATATAACCCCCCCTAGACCTCCCTGGCGCCGCCCTAACCCTACCAACCACCCTAGCCCCTCGCGCCGCCGTTTTCCCCTCGCGGCCACCTCTCCCATCCCTCTGCCACCACCTCGCCGGAGAAACTCTCTAAACCCCACCGCCGCTGCCGTCCTCCTCCACCCTACCTAGCAACGGGGATCGAATCCCCGTTTCCTCCTCGAGCTGGTGAACACCGCAGCAAGCCCGTGAACGTCGTGGATCGCCGCCGCCATCCTCTGCGTCGTCGCCGGTTTCTCCACCGAGCCTCCGCCACGACTCCAGCCGCCGGTGAGGCCACCGTGCTCTCCCACCTCCCTCTCCTCTGCACGAGCGTAACACCAGCACGCACCAGGTCCTAGTAGCAGCAACGATCCCTCCGTCCCCGGCGCAGCAGCACCACGTTGATCGCCGCCGGTAGCTCCCTGTCAAAGTTCAGAGTTTTTCGCGCGTCAGTTAAATTCAGATAGCGAGACAACACCATATCCTGTTCGCGTCCTGTCTACTGTCAAGAAACGTTTCACCACCGCACTGGTTACAGGCAGTGCGCGCACGGGCGATATCCAGGGTTCGAGTCCCTGGCTCGCGGGATAAAATCCCACTTTTTGCACCGCAGCGCTGACAGGGAGGGCCCCCTGTCAGCCACACCATGGCCACGCAAGCACCAGTGGCCCTGTGGCCCACTGGCAGTGGCCAGGGTAGACCCCCTGTGCGTATAAAATGCTTTTCTAATTTTCTGTTTTCGAAACAAGTCCCTCCAATTTACAGTTTGGTCCCTAAACTTAAAAAGTGAATAACTTTTATTTTATAACTCCAATTAATAAAAATAAAATATGTGCACTGCTCTAAATTAAATTTTCTATCTATCTATAGCATTTGTTCTCTGTTTTGAATTTTCCAAATGCAATTCAAATTTGAATTCAAATAATTCAATTGTAATTTGCTAAAATCCCTAACTAATTCATACTAATTCCAAATAATGCAAATAAAATGTGTTTTCCATGCTATTTCAAATAACCTTTTCAAATATAAATTTTGTTTCATGTTTTGAATAATTTAAATTGCCTAAGTAATTTAAACCTTGTTAAATCATTTAAATTTGCTAAAATCATAACTTTCTCAAAATAAATTATTTTCCAACCTGCAAAATATGTTTTCTAACTAGAAAAGTATAAACTTTTAAAATATGAATTTAAATTTATGTTTTGGGCAAATAAAATTCAATTAAACTTCATGCTTGTTTTAAATTCACTTAAAACTTGTTTAATATTGTTTCAGTCATATAAATTCATCCTAACTCCTATTTCAAAATTTGAAACATGTAATCCAACTAAAATTTGGTGTTCTTTTCAAATATGAATTTTGTTATTTGTTTTGAACACTTTAAATTGATGTAAACAACAAATGCTTGTGTGACATGATTAAGTAACCAAAAATTTCCAGCTTAATAAATAATTTCCAAACTTGTTAAATTCCTTTTCCACTTGCATCTTTTGTTGTTATTTTGTTGTTATCATCATGCATGCATCATGCTAACAACTTTCACATAATAATAAATTGTAAATCATTTGTTTCCACTTAATTCATGGACCCTTTTCCATATGCAACTCAAAATTGCATAGGGGTCCATTTAAATTGTGTTACCATGTCACTTAGTTTATTTTGATGCATCTATTAAATTGACATGCATCATCCCATGATTGTGCACTATGCCATGATAATGATTGTTTATATTTCTGTCTTGTTTGTTTGCTTCTTCTCGAACAGACGACGATGTTGAGACAGACGATCTTTAGAGCACCCCTTCTGAGGATCTAGCTCAGTACCCGGCTGCTGAGTTTGCAGGCAAGTTATCACTCACATGAACCATTGTGTTCCTTTCAACCCTGGTTACCGATACTTTCCGTTGTCTATTTCTGCTAGCCTTAGTAGTAGTTGTTTATGTTACGAACCTATCACATGAATCCCTTAACCCTGATAATGCCTCACCACCACTCCTACAACCCTATTGATTGAGCCAGTGTCTTACTAGCATGCTTAGGTTGTTTTGCTCGAGTCTGTTGCCCGATACTTTCAGTTACTATATTTTATTATGTTCTGGGGGCTCGATGTTTAATCAATCAATCAATCATGCTAATATTATTGTTAAATAATAATTTGATGATAAGGCACCGGCAGGAGGCCCTGTGTGGTTTTGAGGCCTGCTAGTGTCGACCCTAATAGGAAAAGGGTCTTGTCTACTGATCCATGATGAGCGCACTACCCGCATGTGGGAAGCGAGTATGGGCGCCCCCCTCAATTTGATTCGATTCGCATCTCGTCCAAATCATCTCATTTAGTTCGTGTTTTCCATTTGCCGCATGCATGTTTTTGCGAGCCCAGCGCAGGGTGGAACTTTTGTAGTCGGCATATAGGGGGACACGTTCTTAGAGTGCTATGAGGGTCCATTTTCTTCTGGGCTCGATTAGCCGTGCGCCCAAGGTGCTTTGGGCTTGATGCGAAGAAGAGTTGAGTTGTGTTGAGTGCCCCGCTTGGTGGGAGTCATCCCATCTGGCGGGTTATTCATACGTGTACGGCCAAATTGGTGCAACCCTGCAGGGATAATCTTCTCGAGAAGCCGTGTTTTCCGCGGTTATGGTTAACTTGGTGAAAGTACTGGCTAACAAGTACTCAGGACAACTTAAACCTAATGATTCACAATCTCACACCCAATGATTAACAACTTGACTAGTAATATGATTATTGACACAATAACTTGAATCATCTTTAATCCAATTGTGTGAGTTATCCTCGGATTGCTTCTTTGGATAAGGGGCGAGATCCAGGATGGGTTTGTTTGAAGTTATCTTTCAGTTGGTTACAATACTCGATCTTATCTCCTTTCTGTTAGCCGGAAGTGGTAGAATCTCTGTAGTTGGTTAGCGCAGCCAGTTGCAGCATCTTTTATATCCCTTTCTTCCGTTGAACCCAAGGCATCTGTGCTTGGTGTTGACGGGCTACACTTTGGTGAACGGTGAGTCTTGCTTGCCAGTACTTGGATGTACTGACCCCTTTGGGGCTGTGGTTTCCGCAGACTACGCTTACGAGGATCCAGGTGACGGCTACTACGTGGAGTTTGACGAGGCTGCTGACGAGTAGGTAGCGGACCCGGGCAGGATCCGAGACATCGTGGATGGGCTCCGTCTTCATTTCAGTTCCCGGCTTCTTAAGCCTATTTGGATTTGTCTGTACTCAGACCCCCTTTGAATGCTTCCGCTGAGATGTAATGATGTTATGTTGGGACATGTGTCCTCTGGATGATTGTATTTGCTATCTCTGCTCTAGTGAGAGCTATTTGCAACTTATTTCAATCTTTTGTGTCCTAGAGATATGTTGTGCTATCATTCTGTTACAAACCGTTGACGTACCATGTGTGTATGGTATGAAGTACGTAAATGGTAGTGTCCTGATTTCTATGGGATAGTTTACATCGACGCTGAACAGATAGGGGTTGGTTGTCACACATACGTGTGTTGGCCTACTCGTAAGAGGACGCGGGTGCCGGTAAGCCCCGTAATCCAATCTACTACTGTTCAACGGAACGGCGAGTATCCTTTAGAAGTCTGGGTGCGACAAATGGTATCAGAGCCTGTCTGCCTGTAGGATCCCTTTTACTGGTCGCAGTTGAGTCTACAAACTATTTCGTAGCTATATAGGAAAAATGAAACGTGAGAGTAGGAATTCTCCCATTTTTCTTCTTTCCCCACCCACCCACCCTTTTCTGGTAAGGAAGTGCAACATTGTTTTCTCTTCTCACCTAAACTTTCAAGTTAGGATTTCACGTGTTTTGGGTTCTCCGTAGTACCTCAGGAGTTTTTGGTCTCGTGTTTCCCGATGTTGCTTCAATATCCTGTTCTT